>JAUTXW010003700.1:0-631959 GCA_030620095.1 Kuschelorhynchus macadamiae | reverse complement strand
TAGATAGCCTGTATTTTTCGCATGCATGGCCCTTATTTTAGACTGAAATTTGAAGAAATCGGATAAGTAGTTTTTTAGCTATGGCGCAAACAAACAGACATATATATATATATATATATATATATATATAGCCTCTATTTTTCGTTAGCCCCGAGTTTCTGATAAAGCGATTTTACCGATTTTTATATATCAAATTTTGGCTTATAATTAATAAAAAAATTTACTTATTTTAAACACGCTTTAAAATTGGAACAAGTATTCTATAATTATTTATTTATTGCCTACAAAATTACAAATGTACTAAAAAAGTAAGCAAAAAAATGGTATCAAATCTAATAAAAAAAATTTTAAATTATAATTCACTGGCTAATATGCAGGAGCCAGTGGCAAAAGTCCGGAGAATTGGTATAAGGAATGTACAGAAACTTGTGCATGAAAAAAAAAAACATAATTTACTTCCGAGGAAGATTAAGAAATTATTTGATTGTATAATAAATTATACACGAAAAAATCCAAAGGCAAAAGACTTAAGTTACAATTGCAAAAATGGATATTCATAATGCAATTTATGATTTATACACGCCAAAGACTAATATAATCCTTCAGAAACTTTTTAATATTATAGACTAAAAAATATTATCATCACTTAAAAAGTCCTCATCTTCTGAGTCGTCCCCAAATGGCGCAATGATCATTGGTGCTATTTCGACATCTAGAACTCGTTCTCGATTCCACCAATCCCATATTAATTTCTCTGTATGTTCCACAGATTTGTTCCAGTACTCCGGCGTAATATAATTTAATGAATCTTGCCAAATAATTTGCACTTCATCTGATGTAAGACCATCGTTCACGTGTTTTTCGTAATATGATTTTGCCCCAGCCCATATTCATTCTATTGCGTTAAACTGGCAATGGTATGGCAGCAGTCGTAAATCCTCATGTCCATTTTCCCGTAATATTTAATCTACGGCATATATTGTTGGTTTTTTAATACATTTTGCCATTAAAAGAAGTTTTAGTTTCAGCATATTGGGTAAAGGATTTTTTTTTGTTTTATTAGCCAGTCAAAAATATCACTTTTCTTCCAGGATGAAGTAGGTTGTTTATTTAAGATTCTTGAATGATAAGATGCATTGTCCAGAATGATTAAAGATGGGGCATCTAAATTTGGAATCAGTTGTTCTTTTAACCACTTTTCAAACAGTTCACAGTGCATATTATCATGGTAGTCCATACTTTTGGATTTTGAAGAAAACAGTAAACTTCCACCTGGGAGAAATCCTGTTGAAGAACCTGCATGCAAAATGATGAACCATTTTCCCGTCCCACATCCCTTTTTTCTCTTGACACTTTTTACAGACTCGTCCTGCCAAGATTTCGAACCACTTCCATTAGAAAATATCCATCGTCTGAAAATACTACTTTTCTAAATTTTGAATTAACATTTTCCGTGTATTTCTTTAAAAATTGGATACGCTGACTTGCTATATGTGGCAACTCGCGTAAAAATCTTCGATTTCAGTCCTTTTTATATCGAAAACTGGGTCCAGTAAACTATCCTGACAGACGATATTTGCATATTTTATTTTTTTCCCAGAAAGTACCCATTTGTAATATTACATTTCAAAAATAAAAATTGCGGGATATGCAAAAGTTTTCCCAAAAAAAATTAATTAAAAGTCACACTCGGTCACAATTTGAGAGCCTTAAAACGAAAATTTTAGAAATGTTGCCAGATTTTAGATTTACCAATTTGTTAGAGGAAATGAAATGACCAATTGAAAATTATTTGGACAACAGAATTGTAATTATTTATTGTTGTTATTATAGTTTTAATGAAGGTTTTATTGACGAACTTGGGATAACCTAACGTTAGGGGGACAGATCCACCTAACAATATAGTTTTTGTTACAGAAACATCCCGCTTTCAATATAGACTCAAAATTCGGTTGGCGCGCTACCGCGCGCTTTCTTTACGGAAAACATATCTAATCCTAACCTAACCTAATCCGCATTTTTATTAACTATAAGTTTTGTTATAAAAAAAATTAGCTTTACGTGTATCATAACTTATAGGTATTTCTTTAATTATGAATATGGCAACGTCGCACATCAAATTAAAAACAAGCATGGCGATGGGAACAGTCGGAAAGATGTTTGAAATCAAAATTACCTTTGATTTGTATAATAATTACATCTTAAAGTAACTTTTGAGTGCTGATGAGAGTTTTCCACACATTTTCTCAATTTGGACTGCTAGAATTGTAGATAAAAACAAAAAGAAACAAAAATAAACTAGATTTAAGAGTGTCAACATAGTTTACCGAAACCCGAAAACCTGAAATTTTTATTAATTTTGACGATTTTAGTCCAATTTCCAATATGCCTCGATTTTTTAAGGCTTCTTTTAAAACTTGAAGGGTTATATTAGTTTTTGATATGTATAAATCGTAAATTGCATTACGAACATCCATTTTTATATTGTCACTTAAGTCTTCTGTCTTTGGCTTTTTTCGTGTACATTTCTTAATTTTCTTCGGTAGTAAATTATGCTTTTTTTCATGCACAATTTTCTGCACAGTCCTGGATATTGGCCGGTGAATTTTCATTTTCGTAATATTTTATTAGATTTAATACCATTTTTTTCGCTCGTGGATGCAAAAAACCCAAAAATTATTTTCTATTACTCATTTGGTCACTGACTTGTCAATCTGACTTTGAAGTGACATCGCTCAAAGATTTTTGCAACTGCTGGTATTTATATGTTTATCCTCTTTTTTAATATGAAAATATCATAGGTCTATCTAATTCATCTTCCGGATTTGCGGGGGATATGATTACACGTAATAAAAGAAAAACAAACTTAAAAAGTTTGTCGTTGCTAAATCGTATGACCCGCACGATAACACTGCTTTTGACTATAATAAATGTAACACGCGTGTTTTTACTTCCCTCGTAAAAGGCAAATATTGTAATCGTGAAAAAATCACCCTCCGAGATGTTTTCAAATCTTTACGTTTTCCCTAGATGCTGAAAAACATGTTTTCTCAATACCGTCGGTCTGTCTGTCTGTTCGCGGCATAGCTATAAAAATACCCAATTGAATTAAAATGTTGTTCAGAAATTAAGGATCATACGGGGATGACCTAGTAACATTTTGGTAAAAATCCGCTGACTCAAGATGGCGAAACAAAATGGCGACTTAATGTATTATTTGTAATCTTGACAAATCACAGGTTTTACATATCTTCACGTTTTAGCGTCCCTAGATGCCAAAAAAAAATGTGTTTTATCAATTCCGTCCGTCGGTTTGTCTGTCAGTTCACGGCATAACTTAAAAACTAGTTACCAGAGAGAGAGTTCAAATTTTGGTCAAAAATTAAGGGAACCATGGGGAAGACTTGGTAATATTTTGGTAAAAATCCAATATGCTAGAATAAGATGGCAACCTAGTGAAATTATTAGTAAAAAAATTTAATTATCCAACTTATCTCAAATTTTGCACAAAAATGAAGTGTTATATAGGAAAGAACTGGTAGCATTTTGGTACGAATATAAGATAGCAAAACAAAATGGCGGCCTAATAAAATATTTAAAGAATTAGCCTGAAAACACTACTTATTAGATTAATTTTATATTTTGTGCAAGCATTAAGTTTGGTATAGAGATAAACTGGTAAAGTTGTGGTGCGAATTCAACACGACGTAACAAAATGGCGGTGTGTGTTAATGTAAAAACCTGGTAATATTTGGTAAAAATATGCCGGAACACGATGGCGTTCCAGTGAAACGTTAAACAAATTATTACGAAAACAACTAATTATCCAATCTACCTCAAATTTTGCACAAAAATCAAATGTTACATAAGAATGAATTGATATCATTTTGGTATGAATATAAGGTAGCAAAACAAAATGGCGGCCAAATAAAATCTTTAGAAAATCGACGTATAAAAATTATTCAATCGACGACGTTCGAATCTATAATCACTGATGAACTTTTCGAATCATTCAAGCATTATGTATCAGGGGATCAACATGGATTTTTTAAAAGGAGATCAACCTCAACCAACCTTGGAATATTTCAGAACTATATAGTAGAAGGCGTGGAGAGTGGCAGTCAGGTGGACGTAGTGTATACAGATATCTCTAAGGCATTTGATACAGTTAATCATCACCTTCTTATTAGAAAATTATCTGCAATGGGACTGAGTGGACCATACATTCACTGGATCAGTTCATATCTAACCAACCGAAAGCAAACCGTCAAGATTGGAGGTGTAGTGTCACGAGACATAATCGTAACGTCAGGCGTACCGCAAGGGTCACACTTGGGGCCCATTCTCTTCCTACTCTTTATTAATAGCGTTACATCTGTGTTCCGTAAATGCAAATGCCTTTTATATGCAGACGACCTCAAGCTGTTTTATGCTGTCAATTCCATTGAAGACTGCTTGAGTATTCAGGAGGACCTAGAAATTTTTGAAAACTGGTGTAATTTAAATAACCTGAATATCAACATCTCTAAATGTAAAGTAATGAGATTTTCGAAAAGTAGGGCTCCTATAACATACCCATCCTCTATTGGAGACACTGTTTTAGATTCTGTAAACAGTTTTAATGATTTGGGTGTCGTCTTTAGTGAAAATCTAAGCATGTTGATATTATAGTTCTGAAAGCCTCAAGAATGCTAGGTTTTTTGCGCCGGACCTGCTCTCATATATGTGATGTTAAAGCAATCAAATGGTTATATTTTTGTCTTGTGCGTAGTATATTAGAATATAATTCTGTTGTATGGTGTCCTTTTTACAATTGTGATATTCAACGTCTTGAGGCTGTTCAAAATAGGTTTGTTAAGTTTATGTTGTATAAATTAAGTTTTCCATACAAGGAATTATCGTACCAGACGCGTCTTCAACTAGCCGGTATCGAGAGTTTGGACTTTCGAAGGCAAAACGCTTTAGCAATTTTCTTACACAAACTTGTAACTAGGAGAATAGAATGCAATCAGTTGTTGACAACAGTCAATTTTCGCATACCTCGAAGAAATACAAGATGCAGAGATCTTTTCCAGCTTACATTCCATCGCACAAATTATGGTACGCAGCGTTTCTCAGATAGGCTTATGAAGAACTACAATCATAACTTTGAAAATATTGACTTTTATGCATGTAATTTAAATACAGTTGAGAATTTGATTAAGATGCGTTTAAATGGTTAGATACTAAGTTTTATCCTGTAACAGATAGGATTAGATGACTTTTTTTTTGTATGTACAATTTGGAGTTTAAACTCTGTAAGTGCTTATGACAATAAATAAATAAATAAAAATGGCGCCAAATAAAAATGATTTAGGTCAGTATATATGTTTTATCAAATATGTACTATGTACTGAACTATATTGGATCAAACTTCACTATTTTTAATAAAAGGAAAGATTCATAATGAGGCAAGTTCCGGGTAAAGGACATTTACCGATTTTTTCTAATCATTTTTTTTTGTTGTGAAATAACAATAACAACAGTAGAGCTAAAACTAAAAAAAAACTATCAAAAACATACATCTAACTGGAAAGATGTAGCATTAACATATACAAAATGCAGACAAACATCAGCAAAAGCCATCCAAAAAACAGATCTCATCATGTTCTGTGTCAGTTTTACTAGTCTTGCATAAAATGTTTCCGAATTCCCAATGAGATAAATGTTCTTGAAATTTTCATATTCGATAAATGGTCCAGTAAAAAGTGTTGGATAATAAAAACAATACGACAGATAATCCAACAGGTTTTTCTTCATAGGGACATTCAAGGAAAAACTTGTACATTTCAAATTCATCCAGCAAAGAAGAAGTATATTCAGGTAAGCTTCAAAGTGGTTGATTCCCAAGCCATTTAAAAATTCTTCATTGGCACTAAGTTTCTTATATATAGATATAAGTATCAGGCAAACTATGTTGCACACCCAGATAACCAGTTTGTTTTGAAACAACACTGCTGCTATTTGGAACAATAACGGTTGAAAGACAGCTAGTAGTGCGACTCTGTATCCCATATGGTAAAGTAGATGCAACATAGGAAAACATATTTGAAAATACTGTTGAACCTAAAATTTAAAGGAATCATATTAGTCCAAATTATTTTTCTATTTATTTTTTTACCTTTTTCCAACCTGAATGCCATACGTTAAAATTAATTTTTTTACTTCTCTAAAGGCTTCTGGAATTTCAAAAAAATCGTTGTGGAAATTCTTATTTTTTATTATATTTATTTATTTACTTTTCAACTCTTTTTAGCTGAAATGTGATAAGTTTACAAAATATATAATATTTTTTTGGTTTCTATAAAGTCTCCTGAATGCGCTAATTAAAAATTTCTCTGCGGAAACCCTAAACAGCCCAAATTATTTCATTTACTTCATGTATTACATTAATAGAAGACACACGAGTCGTTAAATGATTAGTTATTCCGTTAGAATTTTTAAAAAACCTCGTTTTAATACAGACCTGAATATTTGTAGACCCGCGTTCTTTACAACAAATCTAATTAAATCCGCATTTTTATTATATATATATATATATATATATATATATATATATATATATATATATATATATTTAGTTTTAAGTGAATTGATTGGAAAATGTAGTGAAGCGGTGCTTCACACGCGTCCCCTGACAAGCCGCCACTGCAACATACAAACAATACACAAGCCACAAACAACTATAGGTAAAATATTTGGAAACCCAAAAGATAAAATCAATATGGAAAACCACGGAGTATACAGCATTCCGTGCCAGGACTGTGAAAAGTTGTACGTGGGGCAAACTAACAGGCGAATATCAGCAAGAGTGGAAGAGCATAAACTCAGCATCAGAAACAAAAAAACGACCTCAGCTTTATTCCTACATCATCAGGAAACCGGCCATAGAATAAATTTCGATGGGTGTAGGGAGATTGCCAATATAGAACATTATAAGACCAGAATAATCCGAGAAGCCATAGAAATTGAAAACAAAGGTGATTTTAATAAAAGGGACGAATCATTAAAACTACCAACAGGATGGAAGACAATAATCGACAAATCTAAAACCGCAAAAACTCAAGCGCAATTAACGCAACAACAACAGCACCACCCGAAAAACATAAATAACGACCAGTCACCAACACTTCAGACTCTATTCGGACGCGAGAAAGAAGGCTTCGAAAATGCCAAATGTGATTTTGGGCGAAGTCAGCAAAACTGTTCTTTTCAGAACGACAGTAGTGAACGGATGTACACCCGGAATGGAAACACATTATATATATATATATATATATATATATATATATATATATATATATATATATATATATATATATATATGAAGTTTACCACCGACCTAACGGATGTCTCAGAAAAAAATTCAACGAACTTTTTTGGATTATTTTAAGGATACAGTTAAACTAAAGGTTTTCGGTAAAATACATTTTTAAGGTTACTGTTAACTGCAATCTTAACTTTAAACTCTTGGCTTTAATGATGCTTTTATTGATAAAAACATATTATTCCTGTAAATTTTTTTACTTTTTAAATTTGAATAGTTGGCGCTGCTTTAAATGATTGACACTTTCAGGTTATGTTACCAACATAAAAATAATCCTTTCCTTGCCAATATATGTTTTTGGAACTGCACTTCGCAACTTGCTCCCCGTCCGGAGCTTACTCGCTTTATCCGGCGACCCTCGGAGCGAGATACACTTTATTCCGGTTTGGGGACGTTATCGGTGGGATGTCCGGATGGCGAGCTCTGAGCTCCCGATCACCCCGTGTATTTCAAATCTTTAAATTTGACTTTCTTTAAAAACTTTTCTAATGCATCTTGGCTTCCACTAGATGCCCCTTGAGAGTACTACTGGTCTCACGAGATAACCTTTTCTTTCAAGCTATCCCCTTACCCCTCCCACTCCCGCCACATAGCGGCCATTACGCTAATATTCTATGTAGAACTGCGGCAGACGAACGGGATAGAATACAGGAACAACTAGGCCTCACACGTTCACAGCGTCTGCTCCCTTTCTAGCGGGGTCGCTAGTTTCCACTCTGAGCGGTTGAGTCTCCCGTTTCCCCCCGAAATAAAGCAGCAAAACCGAACACGTGGCACCACTTATGTTATCAACACAGAGGTCTGCATTCGACGAGACGAACCGGAAGACTGATAAAAATAATTAAATTCCAATGTATAATTTTGGCACTGCATTTCGCAACTTGCCAGATTGCTCTCCGACTGGGGCTTAGTCAGAACTAGAGCGACCCTTCCAGATGATTTAGACCTTATTCCAGTTTGGAGACGTTTTCGATGTGATGTCCGGATGGCAAGCTCTAAGCTCCCGGTATACCACATATATTCCAAATATCTTAATAAATTTATTTTCTTTCTTTCTAAATCCTTCTAGATGCCCCTTGAGAGTACTACTGGTATCATGAGATGACCTTTTCTTTCAAGCTAACCCCTTACCCCTCCCACTCCTGCCACATAGCTGCAATTCCGCTAATATTCTATGTAGAACTAGGCAGGCACATGGGATAGAATGCAGGAACAACTAGGCCTCACAGTGTCTGCTTCCTTTCTAGCAGGGTCATTAGTTTCCACTCTGAGTGGTTGAGTCTACCGCATCCCCCCAAAATAAAGCAGTTAAACTGAACACGTGGAACCACTTATGTTAAAAACACAGAGGTCTGCCTTCACCGAGGCGATTTGAAAAAGGCTGGTCAGAAACATAGCAGTCATAGCACTTTTTAATTATTTAATTTTGCACCAAGTTTTTAATATAAAAAGTAATTAAATCAAATAGTTTGTATTATTCAAACAATGTTTGAATTTTACCTAGTCATTACATTTTTGTCTAAAAATAAGAATTTCCCCAGGAATTTTTTTTAAGTTACACATTTAGAAGGCTTTATAGAAATCAAAAAAATTATGAAGTAAATGACATTTCAGTCAAAAAAAGAAAAAAAAAATAAATAAAATACAAATTGGATGTTCCCGCAGAGAAAATTTTAATAACCGAATTCACAGGGCTTTATAGAAGCAAAAAAAAAATATTTTGTAAATATATCACATTACTGCTAATAAAAAGCTGAAAAGTAAATAAATAAATAAAAAAGTTAAACATTCAAAAGGCTTTACAGAAGTCAAAAGAAAGTTAAAAAATAAATAAGATAAAAATTGGGAGTTTCCCAGAAATCGCACATTCAGGAGAAAAACATTTTTTTGAATATATCATTTAGTTAAAAGAAAGTTGAGTTTAAGTAAGTTTCTGAGAAAAATCAATTAGAGCCTATAGTCCATTTTTTCCCACTAACATCTCATGTCAAGTTAAAATTTGTAAATTGTGTACAAAGTGGGTATTTTAATTTAATTTAGTTGATGAATGGAAATATCATTAATTCTTCTTTGTTTTTTTATATGAAACATTGGGAAAAAATAACCTAAAAAAAGTGATTTAAAGAACAAGTCAGATTCTAACGTACTTAAAATTCTTAAAAACTGAAACACTTCTAAGAAAAAATGCAATATCACAATTTCGGAGGTTTTGATTTGCACTTGATAATTTAAACTTTTTTTACACAGTAAAACAACAAATTCATTAATATTTTGTAAAAATGGACTTTGGTATAGTAAACAAATAAATCAATATAGTTCTAAAAAGATGTTCAATGTTGATCAAGCTTATTAGACCACACCTCGAATCACACCCTACAAAACAGCCTATAAAAGTAGTTTTTTAAAACCAGTGTATTGATATGGAGATACATTCAGAAATACAGAAAATCTTGGAAGTTCTACTCAACAAATTAAATTAAATACATGGTACTAAGCAAAACAATATTACCTTAACATCTATAGATAAGTATCTGCTGATCTCAAATATGAACAGATAACAGACCATTAAGGGATACACAGTTCTGACAAAAAAGTGAACTGTTTCCCATTCAAAATCAGCTTTGTCTCTCTTACGATAACTAAAAAAGGGCCCTCCTGTAGTGAAATCTTCATAATGATCATGGTATTCGTGAAAATCTAAAAAGCATTTGTAGGTACTTTGTAACTGTTTAATACAAGGTTAAATTGTTACATTTATGAATTGTATTGAGGTTCAAAAATAATAACTTATGTTTTAAGTTTATAAAGTTTTTATAGGCCTTACGATAAAATTGTACTGGGAATTTATATTAAAATCAACTGAAACAGGACCTTACATTTTTGGGTAGCAATTGTAAATTGGTAAATAGCATAAAGAACAACAGAAACCCATATAATCAGGCAAACTTTTGACTCTTTTCGATGAAAGTTGTGTTGAAAAATCATATTTAACAAATTTTCATGTTAAGAAATCAATCATAGATAAAACATTGGTCAGTTTGCTATAATAGAAATCAATATAAACAATATTAAGAATCTACCGTTCATTCATTCAACTTTTAAGTAAACAAAAACAAATATTTAAAACAATTTGGGGTTATAAATCAGCGTCTTGTCATCTGCCAAATATACAAGCAATTTCACTATGCTCCGGTTTCGCGAACCGATTCTAACCGTAAGTATTTAGCTTTTAATTAGTTACGTCATTGTATTAACGTTTAAATAAATTAGTGTCATATTATGTACCATGTCGAGAATATGAAAGTGATTTTAATTCCATTAACAGCAACAAAAAAAAATATATGGCGCCTAGTTAACAAATGAAAAACCATAATTCTTATATACTTTATTTAGTAATTGTTTAAATTGTTATATACTGTAGCCAGAGGTAAAGCCGTAAGACAAAAATGCGTATAAAAAATAAAAGAACGCTTTACAAATAATAGTTTTATCGTAATAAACTACTTAATAAATTTGTTAAACTCAGTTTTTAATTATGCTTTAGAAGCTTTTTTTCTTGCAGGGAATGCGTTTATTAGGGTACCGCGATATAACAAGCTGTAATTTGACTAGCAGTCATTAACATATAGATATAGAACCGTGGCATACAATAACATTTACGTAATATTTATTTTAATATAAACGTACAAGACTAATTTTGAACATAAACTAGACGATAAAAAGTATATTTTAAGATATAATACAATTTACAGAAATAAAAACGGCACTTTTATTTAAATAAAACATAACATACCAAGTCTAAACTAAAACATTAATAATCTTAACATGAAATTTTAAAAAAATACGTCGTCGTTACGTTACATTACGTTTTTTGAGGATTTTAAGATTTAACAAAATCAAAAGGACTCAAGAGACCTGAGGGGATGCCGAGTTTGAATTCTATATAGCTTAAGAATCTGTTCTGCATGCTTTCCAGAGCTTTTCACGTTGCAAAGTTCGATAAGCGTTACATCTCTTCGTATTAATCAAACTTTATGGCCACTAAAAACAAACAAAAGGTATAGAGAATTATTTTAAAACAGTGTGTAGCTTGAAACGCTTTGAATTTGCTGATATCTAATACTAACGGAACCCTGACGTCATTCAACTAACAAATGAAAACACTATAATTAAGCCCAATGAAAATTCTTTTAAAGGGCATCGGTAATCAGCTGATTTTGACATTATATTTTTAGTTGTTATTAAAAGAAGAAAATACTGCAATTTTTCAAACATAAGGAGACTGATACAAATAAAGTAATGATCGAAGTAACAGCGAAACTTATTAGGGGACACGTATTTTTATCTGGAGAAGTTGTAGAATGCATTATTTCGTTCAGTCATCCTGTTTCTCCTTCACATAAAGTATTTTTCTTATTTAGGTCATATATTAGGTTTGAAAAAATATATCTGCATGCTTTCAGGTTTCCCAAAGTCACACAGATGTGTTCGAAAGCTTGGCGTGGGCGTCCGCCCAAATTTATTGTCAGTGCTTCACAGATTCTAAAATTCCCAAGGTGAAAGAAAATGATAAAACTAGTCATATTGCATTGGCCGATACTGCCTTAGGTACAGTCAGTGGGGACAATGCGAAAGTCGAATTCGCTACCAAACCTAAGATTTTGTTTTGTGATCTACGATTGTCTCCTGGTCAAATTAAGCATTGTGAGTATTCTAAACAAATCAAATCGATAATTGTAATTTATTTAATTTAATGTTTTATCATCATTTTATTACACATTTAAAAAAATTTCCATTAAAATTTTAGTTGCCTATAGGGAGAAAATTCCCACAGACTCACCACCATCATATCGAGGGCAGCTAGTCAAATACTCTTACAAGATTACTATTGGTACTCAAAGGGTGAATAGTCCAGTTAAATTGATGAGAGTACCAATCAGAGTACTGCCCTTAGCAGAAGCAGTGTTGAATGAGGCTGGAGCTTTCTGCAATGAAACCACTGAAGAATTAACTCCAACTAATCCTTTTCTTGAGATAAGACAAAAAGAGAAACCTATAGATTTAGCTCTGGAAAGTTTACAGGTAGTGATAATTCAAATGTAACTAGTACTAGTGGTACCCACCTCCACTTTTTATGCCTGAATTGATAAGAGATATCACCAAAATTTAACTCACTTCCAATAGTTTCAGTATAATCTTTAAATTTTTTATTTTTCAGAACATAACGGCAAGAAGAAATCCAAACTTCTATATGATCTCGAATATGTGGGGCAAAGTAGCTAGGTTTTGCTTATTTAAACCAGCATATAAGCTGGGAGAAGATATTATAGGTAAATTGAAATGTATCAAAATACAGTTGCTATTTTTGGACAAAAAAATTATACTGAAGTAATATCTATGAATTTTTTAGGAACATTCGATTTCACTGTAGCAACAGTCCATTGCATGCAAGTGTCCGTGTCTTTGCAGTGTGAGGAAGAGACAACAATTGATCCCACCAATGAGAATTCAAAGCAAGTTAGGATAATCACATTCAGCAAACACCATGAAGTGTGTTTGGGGTACAAGTATACACAACTAATTTTGCCCATACCATTACATGTTACACCCGCTTTTGCCACTGATCTAGGTAATAAAGTTTTAACTCCAAATTTTATTTTATGCAAAATAAAGAAAATAAAACATCAAATAATAATTCAGAAGATCGGATTAATGAAAACAAAATTAAATTGAAACATTTTTAAAACAGATTTTTTTTTGTTAGTTGAAAGGAAAAAATATGTTTTGGTGTTTTGCTGAAAAGTTCTTAAAACATTTTTACAGTTGTTCTATTGGATCTTTACACATGTGTCATCATTTATATACAAATCAAGTTTGGTAATTTAATATTAATATATTTCTCATATTTGGAAGACAATATTTCAGGTTTCATCCTTTTCTTTTATTATTGATTTACAGAACACTAATCAGGAAGAGATATATGATGTTTATAACGTCATGTGTAAAGAACCAACGAAACAAAATATATACCTATTTTGATACATGTTAACATTTAAAAGTGTATTTTATA
Organism: Kuschelorhynchus macadamiae; assembly: GCA_030620095.1. Classification (NCBI taxonomy): domain Eukaryota; kingdom Metazoa; phylum Arthropoda; class Insecta; order Coleoptera; family Curculionidae; genus Kuschelorhynchus; species Kuschelorhynchus macadamiae. Next base: position 618,523 of record JAUTXW010003700.1, on the reverse strand, counting down.
GTTTCATGCACGCTGATCTATATGACAATATTTCTGAGTATTATTTTGTCTGAAAATAATATAATATAATTTTTTTGTAGTTTCATTAAAGTGGCGTCTACACTTTGAATTTGTTACAAGCACTAATAAAGGCCTTAATCCACCTAGCGGAGAAGAAATGTACTGGCAAGCACCTTCAGAAGTCTCCATTGAAACTATGGTATGGAGTTTGCCCATACGATTGTACTCTACAACTCCTATCCACGTGGCTCAGGGTGTCCAAGGAAATTCTGTACATAGATTAGTTATACGATAAATGTTTATTCATATTTGTTACCTTAAAAATAAAATTTATATTATTTTCTATTAATATGTTGTTTTAAAATTTAGGGATGTACTATTTGGTGAGCAAAAAAACGAACAATCTCCTGTACTTATATTGAGAAGCTACCTCTCTGGTTGTTAAGAAATTGTAAAATTAGATGAATTTTGATGAAACACCTGGTAAATCTATACTACAGTATACTAAAAAGAAATCTGACGGATTCAGGAAATTCTAATAATAACTTTGCACTTGTACTGTAGAAGCTAAAGTATTTATGTATTATATTTATAAATTTATATCATTTATCATGATGTAACTTATTTTTATCTATAAATGTGGTTGTCGGCGCAAAAGCCTAGCAATCCTATTTAGAAATAATTGATATTGAAATACATAAATTTTACGATTTTTAATAATTTTAAAATTATGGTCTCATATTTAAAAGTAGTACAGAAATAGGTCAAAGCCAGTATAAGTATTTTAAAGGATACCTATTTTTTACAACATCTCAAGTGCTTATCTTAAATGCAGAAAAATTGTGACTTAGGCCACTTTTGCCCTAACGGCCTCAAATATTCTTTCATTTAAGTATTGATTTTCTCTAAGAATTTGCGTCTCACTTTAAGTTTGGAAAATGACAAGAAGAATCTAAAATGCAAACTGTCTAATTGTAATTAATGTCAATATTTTATAAATATGTAAGGAAACTATTATAATGATGAAGGCTGAAGAAGTTGATGCCATGTGTTAAAACTAGGAATATTTGGACGTCACCAAAAAAACCTATTCTTAGTATCCAACGTAACCGTAAATAACCTCCGAAAACGCCTCGACCTAAAAATAGCCATTTATGGAAAAATGAGGGAAGCAAGCAATGAAGGCCTGTAAATTATGAATTGAAATAATTTTAATTTAAGACTTACACTACATATAATTTTATACAGTGTGATCCACGTTTTATAAGTACAACACAGTATCTCCGAAATTATTTACCAGATTAGTTTCAAATTTTGATACTTTTGTTGTTAGTTTTTCCTGTTACATAACAGGACTTTGCTTGCCAGATTGCTCTCCGTCCGGGGCTCAAAGTCGTTAAATCGGCGACCCTCGAAGTCGACCTTGCACCTAATTCCAGTTTGGAGACGTTATCGGTAGGATCTCCGGATGGCGAGCTCTAAACTCCCGGATTTCTTGAATCTTTCCAACACTTCTTAATTTTTCCTCTTTTAATTTCTGAAATGCATCTTGGCTTCCACTAGGTGCCCCTTGAGAGTACTACTGTATCACGAGATGACCCTTTCTTTCAAGCTATCCCCTTACAGGAATTTATTTTGATACTTTGCATCATGGATTTAAAATCTGGTTATTCTAGTTGTTTTTTGTTTTGACACACTCAACTTTGCCACCGCTCATTGGCGTGCGAAAGAACACCTCTAAACTAAATTTCAGCAAAATATTTCATTGGCTTTCGCAGATTCGAACTTTTAAAAAGGCTTTTTTTACATTTCAAAGGCAAAATTGTCGTAAACTATTGCCTCTTATAAAATAAATTTCATTTGTTGTTTATTTTTACTATTTTTACTGAACTTAGAAAAGAAAACTGCTCTAAGACGTTCTTTAAAAAACGACCGAGTTCTTCAAGGTCCTGATATTGTGTGTGATAATGTCTTATCATTAAAATTATCACTTAGTGTCTTAGAGCAATTTTCTTACCCAAGTTCAATAAATATGAAATGTAAAAAAGTGCATTTTTTCAAAGCTCGTATCTCCAAAAACTAATGAAATATTTTGTTGAAATTTTGTGTAGAGGGGCCAATCAAAGATCACAACTTCAAAAAAAATATTTGTGTCAAAAATTTGATCCTTTTTTCCACCTAGTTTCGCACACCAATGAGCGATGTTAAAGATGAGTGTGGCAAAACAATCAGATTTTAAATCCATACATAGCACTAGAATTTTAAACTAATCTGTTACATAATTTCTGAGATACTGATGTGTACTTATGAAAAGTGGATCATACTGTATATATCACTATATGTACTGCAAGTCTTCAATTAAAATTTAAATTATTTCAATTCATTTATGGCTGTCCTCATTTTTCCCCAACCGGCTATATCTCAAGAGTCAAGCCGTTCTCAGGCGTTTTTTATATAAGTTAGTTACGGTTACATTTGATACCAAGAATATAGTTATTTGTGACGTCGATATATACCTAGGGTTAACACATGACTTCCTTTCCTTTCCTTTAATGTTTTTTTTGAAACTCGGATCCTATTGGGCCATTTCATCAGCACATTCCTTGGGATAACCGGATGGCGAGCTCTGAGCTCCCGGTATACTCCTTATATTTCAAACATCTTTAAATTTTTCTTTCTTTGTGAAGTCCTTCAAATGTATCTTGGCTTACACTAGTTGCTTCTTGAGAGTACTACTGGTCTCACGAGATGACCTTTTGTTTCAAGCTATCACTTACCCCCCTCACTCCCGCCACATAGCGGCCAGTACGCATGACTTCAATTTCTTCAGTCTTCATCATTATAATGGTTTCCTTAAGTTTTTATAAAATATTGATATTAATTACATTTAGATTAGTTTGCAGTTTAGATCCTTCTTGTCTTTTTCCAAACTTAAAGTGAGATGTAAATTCTCACAGAAAATCAATATTTAAAACGAAAGAATATTAATAGATAAAAATAAGTTTTTTTTGTAGACATCATGACAAACTGTCCAAATTTATAAATATTATTTGTTTTTAGTGTACCACAGTACACTTTTAACAGGTGTTTTCTCAAAATTCGTCTAATTTTACCATTTCCTATCCAGAGAGGTAGCTTTCGAATTCGTTTGATTTAAAATTGTAGTAGTATGCATGGATTTAAAATCTGATTGTTTTGCCACACTCAACTTTGGTATCGTGCATTGGCGTGCAAAACTAAGTGGGAAAAAAGAATCAAATTTTTGACAAAAATATTAGCAATTTTTTTATGGAAATTTTGATCTTAGACTATTATTCAGCATTATCAAGAACCCAAACAACATATTTTATTGGCTTTGGAAGATACCGGCTCTCAAAAAATTCACTTTTTTTACATTTACTTTACAAAATTCTCGTAAATTATTGCCTTATCAAAAAACACTATTTTAAATTTTTCGTTTATTTTTACCATGTTTATTGAATTTGGGTAAAAAAATTGCTCTAAAGATATTTAGTGATAATTTTAATAAGACAATATCACACACAATATCAGGACCTTGAAGAACACGTCTTAGAGCAATTTTCTTTTCTAAGTTCAATAAAGATAGTAAACAAGCAACAAAAAATAAAAAACCGTTTCTTTTGAAAGAGGCAAAGGTTTATCAGAATTTTGCCAGTGAAATGTAAGAAACATGCCTTTTTTTGAAAGCTCGTATCTGCGAAAGCCACCTTAGATATTTGTTGAAATTTAGTTTAGAGAAACTTTATCCTTACAGGACTGCAGTTGGCTGAAATCAAGAGAAAACTGATATGGAGGTTGAATCACGTTGCTATTAAATATGTTTTCATGATATTTAAACATGAAACTTTAACCGTTCCTTGCCTTTAGTGACGGACACGACTACCTATTTTCAACAATTATTAAGGATACAAATTACAAACAACACTTTATAGTGAACAACGTCTTAATATTTTTCCGTTAAATATAAAATGGAGAAGTCAAGAATTCGTGAATAAACCACACCATGAATTGTGTTAGTTGCTAATTCAACAAGCAACTTCGGTTATTCATTGCGGCCAACTACTAAAAGTAATTTTCCTAATGACTTAAACATTTTTTTGGACATAACCGGTTAAGGTATTGCTACACGTAAATACGCCTAAAGAGTTAAAAACCAACACGTGGTGCTTACGTCACTTCCTGGATCTCCTTCGGATTTTCCTTTATTAATCATCCACCCATCTCGCCCCTCCAAATGTTTTCATTCCCCACCCCAGCCGTCAAAAAACTCCCAGAGTATTGATGACAGATGTATGATTTGTTATTTATTTTGAGTTTTGTCAATTTACATTGACAAGAAATGCCAAAGAAGTTTTATCAAAATTTGGATAATTTTACGAAGAATAAATACCCGTTCCTAAATTTATAAAAACGATCGGTGGGTTTCGTAAAATCACAATAATCCCGAAAACTTACGACGTGAATCAAGTAAATGTTATGTGATTTTGAAAATTCTTGGAATCATTTAGGTCTTAATGATTTAGTCTAAAAGTGGACCTGTTTCTTAGTTTTATATTCTAATAATATTTGACTACTTTTACGGTGCATTAATTATAGTTATAAAATAATACAAATGAGATTTTGAACGAATGGACCGCCCTCCCGGGCCCTGCGCTGAAAACATCCGCGCACGGCACGTTCCTCGTAAATTTCTATGGTTCCCTGGCAGAGCCGCCATGATGGCTTTCTGTATTACACGCTCGACATGGAAAGTTTCAAAGTTGTTTTATCGTATTTGTGACTGAGTGCGTGTAAATAAACACGATGGGAACGTACTAAGGAACACGTATATTCGTTTAGTGCCGGACTCGGACCGTCCGAGCGGCGGAAAGCTTGTATATACTTCGATTTTATGTTGGCGTGGTCGCGCGATTCGTGCCCTCATCAACAAATATGTCGAAGCTTTCGTTCAGGGCGAGGGCCTTGGACCCGAGCAAACCCATGCCGATTTATATGGCCGAGGAGCTCCCGGACCTGCCGGATTTCTCGGCAATCAACAGGGCTGTGCCCCAAATGCCCACGGGAATGCAGAAAGAGGAGGAATGCGTAAGTTGAGGTCCAGACGTTCGAACGACAGCTTGGCCGCCATGTTGACATGGCGCTTGGCGCCGAGTTCGACCGGCGAATTCAACTTTAAATTCGTTTTGGGGTCTATCGAACAATGTTAGGCCCCAAAACAGGGCTGATTGTAGGCCAGAATTTAAAATTAAGTCGTTTGGTGCATGGTGCACGAGCTGTCAAAGCCGTTTTGATACGGCTAGTGTATAGTGTATGTAAATAAACCTACCTTAGTAGTAAACAGCCTGTACCCCTTAACAGGAACACCACTTGCAACGAGCAATATGCGCTGGTCTTATCATCCCGACGCCAGAAGTCACGGACGTGCCCCTCAAGGATTTCTATGACAAGGTGTACCCTTCCAACTACAAGCAGCCACGGCAGCTCATACACATGCAACGTAAGGACCTTTACGCACTCTTTTTCTTTCTCATTATAGTTAACTTTTTCGGATTTCCCACCTAGAACATGTTTGTTTTTGTTTTTAAACTATGTAAACATTTGATGTTGTCATGACAACAAAATGGGCATATACAGGGTGTCATGCCTAAATATCCACCAAAGTGATAATACTGTAAAAGTAAATAAAATGATATAACCATTCTATATATTGTTCTTATTTCTTTGAGTTACCATAGCCTTCAGACAGAAATTTTGATGCCAAGTTTAAACAACAATCTAAAATGTACATTTTTTTAAAATACCTTGTTTATATCAGTTTTTGTTTCAAATGCCACTAAAATTTCCAGACTTAAATTCAGATAAAAGACATGACCGAATGTATATGTAGTTTGCTTGTCTGCATGTTTGTTTACATTATGTTTAATATTTTCTCAGTAAAAGATATCAAGTTTTCATTATAAATAAATGTAGATTTTGTATTTAGGTGGTAAAGTTTCTCAACATTCTATTATTATTTTAGCAATGGAACTGCTTATAGTATGAAAGAATGGTCAGATAATTCAAAGTTCAATTAAAATCGACAATTCAATGAAAAATATGTAAGAGCTCATAATTGTCCAAGAAAATTTATTAACTTTATTATAAGAAGTTAATACATACAAAATATGTAATGTTTTGCCATGCAGTAACAAATGTAGTTGTGAACTGTTTAAAAACAATGGTATTCTTAATTTTACCTGTCTGGCATTGACTATGTTTTTTAGCCACATTATTCTACATAAAGTAAAGCCTTTTGCAAAGCATCGAGAGATATTTTTTCAATTAATATTGAAATATCTACAGTATTTAATAACATAACATGATGTTTATTGCCACAGGGAAAGTTCTTGATTGATTTTGTTGAAATGAAATTTTCATTTGATATTGGTATGGATAAAGTGTGGTGGTTCAGTAACTTTGGTTCTATTGTATTTAAAACGCAATATTTCTAGTTTAGATAAAGCAAACTAAATTAAGTTTCTGAGTTCAATAGATTATTGCATTACTTAAATCCTGCAAGGATTGATAAAAAATTGTCTTCGCTTCTTGTACAGGGAGTGATATACTGTGCCAAATTGAAATATTTTTGCCAGATCCCTAATTTTGGAAAACTAATTTTTTCTTTTATTTAGATCGTCTTGACTATGAAATATATGATATTTTATTAAAAAGTTGCAATTAGTTTTATCATATAAAGTTGAAAAGGTCTATAAGTATCAAAATGTACAGAATAACTTGATTTTACAACAAAAAACATCATCATCAGATCAGGTTTAAATTCGGGTTTAAAGTTAAACTTTGTCCGATATCAAACCAGACATTTTTAGTGCCATGACTGACCCGTGGCACTGAGTTACGTTCGCTACAACAAACATGGACTACGAAAATAATTATTATTAGCAGATTTTTCAAATTTCAAAATAAATATGTTGTAGGATATAATAACGAATAGCATAAGAACGATAAAAACTTAAAATGAAAATGTTAAATTGTTTTTTATATGGTTCCAAGCAAGGGGGTACCCACTGCAATTTATTTGGGATGAAAGATTGCCCCTCCAGAAAATCTCTAAAAACTCCTCAGATTACCCCGGATCTCCCCAAATTTCCTTGGATTTATCCGATATCTCCTTGGATTGCCCTGGATCACCCCAAATTTCCTAGGATCTCCCAGAAATCTCCTCAGATTGCCCCTGATCTCTCCAAATTTCCTTGGATCTTTGTATATTAAAGAAACGGAAATGCTGAAACACATTGAATAGATCTATTAAATTTTGCATTTGTTGACAGTTGTCCTATGTATAAAGGGGTTTCCATGTAGGTGATTTGTTCAAAACATTAATACCTGCATTTTAATAGTATTTACTTCTAATGTTTTTATTATATTTAAATTTCTAATTAGCCCTTTTAAAATAAAAATTTGTTTTTTAAATTAAGAAAAAAGACAAAGGAAACATTTAACAATGTGGTTTTTCTAAATTCCGTTTCTGCGTAAGGGACCCACACAAAATTTAAATTAATTATATATCATAGAGTCTACTAGGAATATTTCCAAGAGATTTTTATTTTGCGGTGCTTCCTTGGTATTTATTTAAACTAGCTCTATATCTTTTTTGAAAAGCATAATAAGTTAAAACTTCATTCTTTATTTATACAATTTTTTTTGTATGTAGAGACATTTTCAGAGGCCAAAAACCTAGATATTATTCCGAATAGGTAACATTTTTGAGATATTTATTATCAAAGCTTATAACTCTACAATACAACTAAACAATGTTTTTCTTTTAAGTTATTGTTAAGAATAGAAAAATTATGTTATTTCTGCTCTTAAAAATAAAACTTCAACTTTTTTAACATGGAATATCTGAGACATTATAGGACAAAACTTGAAAATTAATTTTTAGATACCTGTTAGACAAAAAGTCTAGATTACTTTGTAATTATTTATGCATTTTTCAATCGATTTCCTTGCGGGATGTTCTCGGATTTCCTCTGCATCTTCCTGGATATCTCCACAATCACCCTGAATATCTTCTTAATGTCCCTGTATCTCCTTGGATAATTCCCGGATAATTTTTGTATAGTTACTTATTTTGAGTTCTGTAGAACAACATATATAAAAATTAGAAAAAATTGCCATTTATGGTAATATGTCATAGTTTTAACTTGTAGGACTTAAGAAGAAAAAGATGTATTTTGGTAGTCAGGGAGAGGAAAAAATGGTAAAATTATCTCTGCAAGACACTTAACAAGTATCAGTATTTTGGACAATATTTATATAACACCCTGCATAACAAGTGACAGTTCTTATGCAAAACATATAATTTCTGGCTTAAGTATTAAAATAATCTAAGTAACACAAACTTTACAGCCAATCTGATTTTAACTAGGATAGCAAAATTTTGATTATTCTTAAAAATTTGTTAAGTTAAATATCTTTTAAATGAATTTTCTTCCTTTTCATCGTGGTTTATTTTTTTGCTTAATTTTTAATATTTTAAAAGAACACAACTGTCATGGTTTTCTACATTTTTTTTAATCTCTTAATCTCTGGGTCTCATAACAATATAACCCATACAAAATATTTCAAGCTGTTGATTAAAAATAAATAAAACATACTTACCTTGAGATAATTTAGTTCTTTTATTAGGCATTGTTTTAAAACATAATTTTGAATTGGCAAAATATTATTCGTTTGCTTTTTATTATTTTCACAGAGTGATTTATGTGAATTTTTTTCAAAATCTTACAAAGCTACTTTTTTAAAATTTACCATTCCCATTGAAACGTAATGTTCATACTGGATTATTTTTACTTTTCAGGAATTACAAAATGTCACATATTTCTGTACAATCAATTTTTTCATGGGCATTTTTATGACCGTTACCAGTTCAAACTCATCGGAAAGGGTTATACTATCAATATATTATTAACCTGTTTACCTTTATTAAAGGAACAAAAACATATCTTAGTAAACTATGGAATTTTTTCTGTACCGACAAAAGATTTGAAGACATTAGACATAAAAGTGAGAAAGAACTGACTGTCTCGTTTTTTACAATACATAGGTAATACATATGGTGGGGGTACTTGGCAAACTCCATTCTTGAGTGGATCTTTGGTTGTGAGAGTTTATAATATTTATTTAAAAAATCAACCAGCATTTATGGCTGAGTTATTTGAGTGTTAATTAGTATGATGTTCTTTTATGGCTTTGATAGTTCAATTTCTTTTCTTTACAAATACTAAACATGTAGTTTAACTCAAGGATAACTTGAAATATTAAATTGGTGCTTAAAGTGTGCCAAAGGGGTATTGGGCCATGACGAAAGGGGGAGGATTGTCAAAAGCAGGCCGTTTCCATGGATATGCAGAGTTTTAGCCAAACACCAAAAAAACAAAAACTCCATTCTTGAGTGGATCTTTGGTTGTGAGAGTTTATAATATTTATTTAAAAAATCAACCAGCATTTATGGCTGAGTTATTTGAGTGTTAATTAGTATGATGTTCTTTTATGGCTTTGATAGTTCAATTTCTTTTCTTTACAAATACTAAACATGTAGTTTAACTCAAGGATAACTTGAAATATTAAATTGGTGCTTAAAGTGTGCCAAAGGGGTATTGGGCCATGACGAAAGGGGGAGGATTGTCAAAAGCAGGCCGTTTCCATGGATATGCAGAGTTTTAGCCAAACACCAATGAGTAATGCAGCAGCATTTCCATAGTTACTTGCATTCTTTTTATAGCCCCAGATATGTGCGGCGAGTTTTACCACTAGTCTACTTCTCAATTGTTAAGCTTTTTCTCAACTAATTATACTACCACTATATCTATTTAATTCACTAAGAGTAGACATAAATGTTATATTATTGTAAAATTTGACGATATAAAGAAAAGAAGCTAGATCTATTCATACAATTTTTTAAAATTCAGGTTGAAACCTTAGGTCTTTCTGGTAAGCAAAGCTTAAAGTTCACTGAATGTAGTGTTAAATACATCAATACTTTATTCCCTGTTTTTAGCAATTAGTTCCGTTGTGCTTAATTACAACCCTTTTTTTCTTCTTTTTTTATCCAGTACGAGCATTTAAAGTTTGAGGACAATTGATAGTCAATAGACAGGAAGTACATGATGGAAATCTTAGAGGTAAAGTAAGGTATGATATACCTTTGGATTCTACTGCAAAATTTAGAGGCTGTTTCCCCTTCCTGACTGTCGAACTTTTGAATTCTGATGCATATATTTTTTTTGAGATAGATCCAAAAAGATTTTTAAAAGGGACAATACGAGACATTTGCTTCAATCAATGTTGTAATTTTATGTGGCATGCCCTCTTTAGTCATTTCTGCCAGGGAGACAAGAGCATCGATCTATATAGATCCTTTCACCATTCAATTGTAAAACCAAGGACTTCCTAATTTGTTAGGTCCTTTTGAAATTTCTGAATAATCATCTTCTAGGGTTCAAAAACAGCAACTTATGATAAAAACTAAAAATAAAATTTTTAAAATGGTTTCAGCTAATAAATATGTCATTTTTGTATTGTTCGTGTACCTGAATTCAACTGCTTTGAGAAAATGGTATTTAAAAATTGATATTTTTGACCCTTTGAAACCCTGTAACTGCTCAAAGATTTAGGGCATATCACAAAAAGTATTTAGAATGTTCAGGACAATACACCAATGTATACAGGGTGTTCCATTTAGAAAACGGATGATGCCACCTGGTTAAGGTAGAAGCAACAGCACCGCCCAATAAAACATTTTTTAAAAAGAAAGTTCTTGTTTACCAATGATCACAGCCAAATTTATAGTATTATATTCATTGGTTTTCAAGATGCTTCTAATAGGCCACTAAGTTTGGGTGAACCAAATATATTAATAAAAGAAATCATTAAGGGAACAACAACAAACAACCACTTGATGGCTGAAGTAATTATAATGCTTTGGTAATTATACAATTTGAATAAAAATATTGTGTGGGTGACCCAAAATAAGATCTTTTGATTAGGTTCAATGTATCCAATATGGAAATTTTGATTTTATAAAATACTAATCACCTACTTAAAATAAAGTAATCTTATAAAAATTAGTTTGATAAGACTTCGGGATATGCATTAACTTTTGATTTTTTTTTTCTTTTTGGCCTGGACTAAGTTTAAGTTACTGCTATTCCACAAGTTGTACATTCCATTGACGTTCTCCAAATATAAAATTTAAAATATCTGTTTTTATTGGGATGTTTAGGTTTAACATACCCAAAAAATCCTTTGCCTCAATTTTTTTTTGATATAGGACAAACTTTTTAAAACACGAGTACTTTTGTGTTTGCTTTTTGTACAAATAAATTTTAATTCACGTCTTCAAATTAAAGTTTCTTTCTCCAACAAATCGTAGGAATAAAATTGACACAGGATAAAAAAAATTGAAAATTTCATTAATTTATGAACTTCTTAAAAAAAATGAATTTTAAAATGAAAAAGTTACAAATTTAGTGATTCTTTACACATAACTAACTATAAAAAGTTACATAGACAAATGAGTTTAAATATTTAATTATAATAGTGATTAGGTAATTTGTATGTGTGATTTTTCCATTGGAGTAATTAAATAATACCAATTATTTAATTATTGTGATGGTATTTTTTACAGGGTTAATTATTTAAACAATTAATTCAAACAAATTAACACATTCTAGCAGATCATTTTAGTTAGCCTTTTAAAAAGCTTGAATGGACAGTTAATGTTTATTATTTTTTTTTAGCCGTGGCAATCTGGTTTACAACTTACATAATTTGATAATTTGGGAATAGTGCCAACTTTACTTTTGACACCATTGTCTCATTTTTATGTGTTTTTAGATAATACATAAATTACTATTGTGTTTTCAACTGATGAACTTGATTTTATATTGATGGGAATGATTGCATTGTTATTTTTGTAAATGACATTTGTTACTTTCATTTTAATCTTATTAGTGAACATCTCTATTTTTGAAATAAATTTTAATCAAAAAAGTAAGGTCTATTCAAATTCAAGATATACTGCATGTAAACAAAAGTTACAGTGCATGCAATATGCCTTTAAATAAAGGCCAATTATGATATGTTTTCAGCAAACTTTTAAAGGCATGCACCAAAACTTTTGTTTACTACATGTAGTCTATCTTGAATTTGAATAGACTTTAGGTAAGATTAGATCAAGTGGATGTTATTAAAGAGTCAGTTTTGGTTTACATTATTTTGGATTCGTTGAATGTAATTTTTGGTTTGAAAATTTTTGAGATTTTCTCATTTCAGGGTCCCTAGATGCCAAAAAAAACATAATTTCTCAAGGGGCGTAGCTAGAAAACTAGGTACTTATCTATTTCACTTTAAATTTTGATAAAAAATCAAGGATCATATGGGGATGAAATGGTAATTTTGGTAAAAATCTATTATAGCGGAACAAAATGGTGGCCTGTGTGCCTGTCTGTCGGTTCGCGGTAACATTTTCGTATTAATATAAAATAGCAAAACCAAATGGCGTCCTAAAAAATGTATTTAAAAAATGAGCCTGAAAAAACTATTTATTAGAGTAATTTAAAATTTTGGGCAAATTTTTGCAAGGATTAAGTTTGATATAAAGATAAATTAGTAAAGTTGTGGTACCAATTCAAGGTGGCAGCACAAAATGGCGGTCTTTAAACATTTTTAAAAAATCTTATTGTATTGACTTTTAATTTTTGCACAAAAATGAAATGTAATATAGGGGTAAACCGGTATGAATTCAAAATGACGCAGCAAAATGGCGGTGTGTGTCAATGGTACGAATTCGCAAATAACGTCAAATAAATAAATAATGAGGTCAATAACTCTAAGAAAAATATGTCAGATCAGCAAACAAAAATTACCATCAAGGAGAAAGATTTTCAATTGAAGTAAAATAATACATGAATAATATTAAAACTAAACACCTACATAAACAAAAACGAACATCGATATGAGCTAAATCATCACAAAACCAATCCGGTTAACTGCCTTTTTAGTTGCAAAGTGCTCAGTCTGTAAATGTCAGACTTTGAGAAGTAACTATTGTAATTGTAAACTAGTCGGTCAACAAACCCATAATTTGTTCGGTGCTTTCAACAAACAGCTGTGATTGTCTTGTTCTCCTAATCGGAACTAAAAACGGAACTGATCCCAGCCGCTCTTCACAGTCGATCCCCCCATTGACCAATTTATTCAAAAAGACCAGAAGTGCCTTCTTTCTTCTAAATTCAAGGGTTTGAAGGCCGCAAGGAAGAGCTCTAGTATTAGATGGTAGACCTTGATATGTTTAATGAAATTTAGCAAAATAAGTATTTTGAAAACCTATTTTGCACCTTTTCAATTCGATGTGACACTGGTATGATGGACTCCATATTGTACAAAAATATTCTAGAACGCTACGAATTAATGAGTTATACAGACACCCAATTGCTTTGGTATTAGTTACGTGTTTCGTATGTCGCTTTATAAAACCCAGTAGTCTAAAACCCTTAAGTTCAATGTTATCAATATGTAAACTAAAAGTTAGATTTTGATCAGAAATAACGCCTAGGTCCATGAAAGAAGTAACAATTTTAAGACTTACGTTATCTATGAAGTAGGTGGAGGGTATGGGATTAATATGTTTATGAAAATTGAACACTTTACATTTTGAGATGTTAAGAGAGAGATAATTATTGCTGCACAATTTGACGAGCCTTTCAATGTCAGACTGTAGTGGATTGGAGTCTGAGGAGACAAGTGAAAAGAATTTTAAGTCGTAGTCTGCATATAAGAGACATGCAGAAAATTCGAAACAAGATATTATAACATTTATAAAGAGCAGAAAGAGAACTGGATGAACATGCGAACCCTGCGGGACACCCGATGTCACAAGAACATCCCTGGAAACTCAACCACATATGTTAACTTGCTGGCGACGATCAAATAAATACAATTTGATCCACTCAAGATATTTTCCACAAAAATCAATTTGCTATAATTTCCATAACATGGTAAACACTGTCAAAAGCCTTAGATATGTCAGTGTAAGTAACATTGATTTGTTTGCCAGCCTCAATTGTGGTATAGAGGTGAACTGTCAAAATTGTGGTACGAATTCAAGATCGCGGACAAATGAAATGTAATCGTAAAAAAATTGTAGGTTTCACATATCTTTACGTTTTAGCGTCTCTAGATGCCAACAAATTTTTTTCCTCCAATTCCATTTGTCTGTCTGTCAGTTCGCAGCATAGCTAAACACTACTTACCCGATTGACTTCAAATTATGGTCAAAAATTAAAGGTTAAATGGGGATGACCTGTTATTAATGTGAAATGTTAAAAAAATGATTAGTTAAAAACAAATTATCCAGTTTACCTTAAATTTTGCCAAAAATCAAGGAATTAATCTGTAATATTTTGGTATGAATCCAAGACAGCCAAACAAAATGGCGGGCTAATAAATTATTTAAAAAAAACAGTCTGAAAAACTACTCACTAGATTAATTGTAAATTTTGGGCATTCATTAAGTGTAATATAGAGATAGGTAAATTGTGGTATGAAGTCAAATCACAGAAACAAAATGGCGACAAATAAAATATAAATAATCTTATTCAATTGATTTAATATCTTGCAGCAAAATTGATTAGATATTGGGTTTCATGGGCATAGATCTTCGATATTTTTAAGGGAGGGTATAAAATGTAAAAAAAAAATAGTATTTTGAAAACACAAACCGATAATAGTCAAATTGAAAACATAATTAGTTGGGATAAATGTTCCGCCATTGAAAAATTGCTTAAGGTATGTGATTTTTAAAAATTTTTTGTATATAAAAACTTTTCAACTATACTGGACAGCCCTAAGAGGATGAAATAGCCACCTACTTAGTTTAATCAAACATCAATTAAAACGTAAAATTTCGTTTATTTTTTGTAAATAAAAAGTTTTTTTTTCACTATACAGGGTAGCCCAGGATAAAACATCTAAGTCTAAAATGATCTTCAGTATCGCTACGTTTTTAACTGTCCTTAAAATAATTTTACACAATTGTTTTTTTCCAATTTCACGAAGGATTAAGTTGATATTGCAATTAGAAAATAAAATATTGTAAAGTTTTGACAGTCTTGTTTAACGCACATTTACATTTTATCTTCACTTAACCCATTTGCTGTATCCATCAGTTTATTTCCATTTATATCGATAAGATTCGAATGAATCCAAATTTGTTGGGTAACCCTTACATATACCTTCCTAGGGTCAAAAAAAAACAGATACAATCTCTCGGTGCGTCACTGATTTGAATCATGCAAATATTCATATAAACAAACAAACAGAGTGGGGGTAATAAAAGCAGTGATCAATAACACAGCTTTTCCAACTTTTTTCTGTAGTTGTTTAAATTTTATCAGCCAGTTTGTGAAATACGTCGATAATTAATTATCAAATTTTGCTGTAAACACACTATTGTATCATTGTTTTTATGGTTAATAATCAATTTGGTTCAATCTGGTTTCTGACAATATTTATTTATTTACTAATTGTTTCTTAATAAAACACAACAACTAATTTTTATTTGTATTTGAACATTTATGTAATCTTTGTTAGAAACAGAAATTTTATTAATTTATTTATTTCAATTCTAGGGCCAAAGCTATTTACAATGTATTACACTTTTTTAATTAAAGTCCAAAAAAATATAAATTCAATTCTCACGTTTCATAATATCACTCAACTTCCTTTTTATGAATTCATACTTATATTAAATATATCTATGTCTTTCTGTTCAAAAATGTTGTTTACTGTAATACAAAATCTTGAAATCAACGAAGCTAAACCAAAGTTCGTTCTATGAAGAGGTATATGGGGTAGTGTATTTATTATCATTATTTTTTGAGAAACTCGAAAGGATATCATTTAAAGTAATTCAAGACAGTTGAAAAAAAGATTTACAATTTTATAAGGCTTTACGGGGTTTCTTGCTTATGTTTAAAGATAGAGAGATCTGGTTTTCGCGACACCATGTTACTTTTTGATAAAACCAAAGATGCCACAAACATGAACGTGATTTTGAAAACATGCGATTTTCAGACATCGTCTGTATTTCGACTATTGTGAAATATATTAGAAAAGTTGAAACGGATAGTTATAGATATTTTCCTGTAGAATCCAATGGCATAACCAGAGGAGTCACCGTTTTTGAGATATTGACATAACTTGTCTTTTTTAAATGGTACACTCTATATATTTTTCTCTCATGATGTTATGCTCACTGAAAGCTTTCTAAAAATTTATTTATCTATTTATTTTCATAAACAACGCTACAAAATGCATTTTTTTATTTTTGTTTTCGTAGGCGGCTGTGGACGTTAGTTACCATGGAAACACAAAGAACAAAATCATCGGGCCGCCAATAACGTTATTGTTGGCATTACTGTTGTTAAAAAAATTTCCAGTATTTAGTTATTGATTATTGTTATTGTTGAAAGACAATCCGAGAAAATAATATTTCGAAAAATACAATCCAGTCTTCGCCAATATGGTTTGGCAAGCCACAACTCCAAGTCTGCAACAAAGAGAATGAGGAATCTGAGGTCAAAGTTTTAGCTCTTGTTCAAGCAATTTCTAAAAATTTCTAAAATGATCTTCAGGATCGCTACGTTGTTCAAGCAACTTCTAAAAATTTCCCTCCAGACAGGCTTGTCCTGGTATCCAGATAAGGGCGATTTTATTGTCCCTCCCCAGGCCAACAAGTGCCTTTTGTTAGTTCCAAACTGTTTTGGATGTACAATGACTCGCTTCAAGTGCTGTAAGGGCCGCTTGACTATCCAACTCCAATAGATACTTACAAATCCTGGAAGAAAACGGAGTGAGAATTTTGGAAGATATTCCCCTGGCTCAACTACTCTTCTAGCAAGACCGGCTCCAGCCCACAATGCTGAAATAGGGACAAACGGACAAGTTCGATGGCCACCACGATCTCCGGATCTTTCTATTTTAGATTTTTTGTGGGTCTATTTAGAAAATAAAAATCATGCAAGGTGATATGAAAACATATAACAATTGAGGGTGGCCATGGAAAACGCTTTTGAACAATTACAGAGACAATCTCTGATATTAATGTATTAAAAAGATTCCATAAACCAAATATGTAGGAGGCATAGTGGTCAGCAATCTGAACAATATTTGTAAACTATTTTTTTCAAAATTATTCATTTTTTTTTACCTTTATCTGTTATCTTTTTATGTTCTTATTATGTTATCCTTTTCAATAAATGTGTTAATCCAGTGTCAGTTATATTTGTGATGTAACAAAAATCTTCTCACCGATCACGAAAGAGGCTTGATATCATGAGAGAAATATCTCGAATAATTGAACCCTCAGAAAAAATCTAAGTATGCTACTAGATTCTATGTGAAAAAATATATAGAGAACCGTGTTAACTTTTCCATATAAAGAAGGCAAGAGTATGCCACTGGATTCTACATGAAAATATCTATAAATGTGAGTTTCAACTTTTCTAATATAATTCACAGTAGCCGAAATACAGGCGTTTGTGTTAGAAAATGGCAAATTTTCAAAATCACCCTGTACCACAGAAACTATGGCGGCTAGAGCAAATTTGTTTGTGGCAGCTTTGGTTTGGCATGACTGTGCCTAACTCTGATAAATTGTTTTATATTTTCCAGCTTATTTATCTTTTCAGACCAAAAATGAATCTTGTTTTTGTTCAGAAGAGACTTAGGAGCTAAAATTAGTCTAGTATTCACATTCTAAATTATTAGCATGTAATTATGAAACACGCTGTATAACGTAACACCAATACGAATTTAAATCGGTATCGGTCGATCTCTAATTTTCTACTTGTACTTTGTATAACAGCTTGGCTTTTTTGTTTTTTTTGTTGTATTCACGGTGAAATTAGAAATTGAAGTGAGCCTACTAATTATGTTGTCATAGTTCTTCATCCCTTCCATACATCCGAAAACCGCAGTATACGATTTAATGAAAACATGTTTTTATTTAATATTTTTTAAATATTATTTCCATTATTTGTATTAATATTTTTTGAATTTAAATATATTTTCCTTTTTTATGTTTTTATTTTGGAATAAAATAAATTGTTGAATTTTTCATTTTCTTTCATGAAACAAAACTTTTTTCGGGTTTGGTGGATGTATAAGAGATTCAATGGGGCCTAGGCTGAAGCTATAACGAGCCCTCTACATTTACTACACAATACAAAATAGGCCTTTGTTTTTTTCCGCCATACTGAATTTTTGTAAAAATTTTACCGGTCATCTTTAGAAAAAACGTACTTAATCTTTGGTGCCTAAGGAGCCCTGAAATGTAAATCTAAAATAAATTTCATAAGGTGATTTTTTCACTAACACAATACCAAAAAAAAATCATTTAATTGGCCGTCAAGATTATCAGATTTGTCATCTCTAGATTTTCTCGTTTGGAGCAACTTAGTATATTTTGTATATTAGTCCAATATTAGATAAAGTTGGTTTGCCAGATGAAATACGACATACGACGTCATACAATGGTTTTTAAACCCATTTGGCATATTGCCAGTCAGCACAAGAAAAGCATTTTGAACATTTGCTTTAATATTCTGTGGTGGCTGGGTTTCTAAATGACACAAGTTTATAGCTTTAATTGACAATTCTTATAAAAAAAAAAAACGGTAAATTTCCTTTACCCGGAAATTCCCTCGTTACGAATCTTTCCTCATATAGTCGAATGCGGTCTTATGGTGCGGGTCCAAAGGTCACCAACATTATGAATCAAATCAGAAAACACAGTGAATACCAAAATGTTGTGTGATTCTTTTGTCGAGCTATTAAATCTTGATGGGCTATTTACAAATATACAGGGAGAAAGAAAATAGTTTTTTTTTATTGTATTACGCAATATTATTAAGATAGCCACTTAATATTATTTTATATATTAAATGCCGAGGGACTAAATAAAAAAATCGCTAAATATGTATTTGGTTAAAATTCGAATCAGTGTTTATACAGCCACTTAATGAAAGTGAGATTTTTTTATCAATCACCAAAAATGGTGATTGACCTAAAAATCTAACCACTTATACAGTGTCATTTATTTAAATGCGGGCCACCCCTGTGCAAAGGAAACTTGTTTTTTTTTGTATTGTGATGACAAAAAAAATTTATTTTGCAAAAATATTATATACTTTTGTTAAAAACACAAGATAATTAGTTATTACTTCCCTCGTGAGATTTTTTCAGATCTTTACGTTTAAGGGTCCCTATATGCCGGAAAACATGTTTTCTCAATTCCGTCTGTCTGTAGATATGTCATATATATATATATATATATATATATATATATATATATATATATATATATATATATATATGTATATATATATATATATATATATATATATATATATATATATATATATATATATATATATATATATATATATATATATATATATATATATATATATATATATATATATATATATATATATATATATATATATATATATATATATATATATATATATATGTATATATATATATATATATATATATATATATATATATATATATATATATATATATATATATATATATATATATATATATATATATATATATATATATATATATATATATATATATATATATATATATATATATATATATATATATATATATATATATATATATATATATATATATATATATATATATATATATATATATATATATATATATATATATATATATATATATATATATATATATATATATATATATATATATATATATATATATATATATATATATATATATATATATATATATATATATATATATATATATATATATATATATATATATATATATATATATATATATATATATATATATATATATATATATATATATATATATATATATATATATATATATATATATATATATATATATATATATATATATATATATATATATATATATATATATATATATATATATGTATATATATATATATATATATATATATATATATATATATATATATATATATATATATATATATATATATATATATATATATATATATATATATATATATATATATATATATATATATATATATATATATATATATATATATATATATATATATATATATATATATATATATATATATATATATATATATATATATATATATATATATATATATATATATATATATATATATATATATATATATATATATATATATATATATATATATATATATATATATATATATATATATATATATATATATATATATATATATATATATATATATATATATATATATATATATATATATATATATATATATATATATATATATATATATATATATATATATATATATATATATATATATATATATATATATATATATATATATATATATATATATATATATATATATATATATATATATATATATATATATATATATATATATATATATATATATATATATATATATATATATATATATATATATATATATATGTGTATATATATATGTATATATATGTATATATATATATATAATATATATATATATATATATATATATATATATATATATATATATATATATATATATATATATATATATATATATATATATATATATATATATATATATATATATATATATATATATATATATATATATATATATATATATATATATATATATATATATATATATATATGTATACATATATTTATATATATATGTATACATATATTTATATATATATGTATACATATATATATATATATATATATATATATATATATATATATATATATATATATATATATATATATATATATATATATATATATATATATACATATATATATATATATATATATATATATATATATATATATATATATATATATATATATATATATATATATAGCCGCGAGTTTCTGGTAAAGCGATTTTACTGATTTTTATATATCAAATTATGTCTTATAATTAATAAAAAAATTTACTTACTTAATACGTTTTAAAATTGGAACAAGTCTTCTATAATTATTATTTATTGCCTACAAAATTACAAATATACTAGAAAGGTAAGCTAAAAATTGTGTCAAATCTAATAAAAAAGATTTTAAATTAAAATTCACTGGCTAATATCCAGGAGCCAGTGG
Source organism: Kuschelorhynchus macadamiae (assembly GCA_030620095.1). Taxonomy (NCBI): domain Eukaryota; kingdom Metazoa; phylum Arthropoda; class Insecta; order Coleoptera; family Curculionidae; genus Kuschelorhynchus; species Kuschelorhynchus macadamiae. The sequence continues at coordinate 597,223 of JAUTXW010003700.1, read as the reverse complement.
CAAAAGCTCTGAGAATAGGTATAAGCAATATACAGAAACTTGTGCATGAAAAAAAAACATAATTTACTTCCGAAGAAGATTAAGAAATGTACACGAAAAAATCCATAGGCAAAAGACGAGTTACAATGCAAAAATGGATATTCATAATGCAATTTATGATTTATACACATCTAAGACTAATATAATCCTTCAGAAACTTTTTAATATTATAGACTAAAAAATATCATCATCACTTAAAAAGTCCTCATCTTCTGAGTCGTCGTCAAATGGCGCAATGATCATTGGTGCTATTTCGACATCTAGACCTCGTTCTCGATTCCACCAATCCCATATTAATTTCTCCGTATGTTCCACAGATTTCTTCCATTACTCCGGCGTAAGATAATTTAATGAATCTTGCCAAACAATTTGCGCTTCGTCTGATGTAAGACCATCGTTCACGTGTTTTTCGTAATATGATTTTGCCCCAGCCCATATTAATTCTATTGCGTTAAACTGGCAATGTTATGGCGGCAGTCGTAAAACCTCATGTTCATTTTCCCGTAATATTTCATCTATGGCATATATTGTTGGTTTTTTAATAGATTTTACCATTAAAAGAAGTTCTAGTTTCAGCGTATTGTGTAAAGGATTTTGTTTTTGTTTTATTAGCCAGTCATAAATATCGCTTTTCTTCCAGAATGAAGTAGGTTGTTTATTTAAGATTCTTGAATGATAAGATGCATTGTCCAGAATGATTAAAGATGGAGCATCTAAATTTGGAATCAGTTGTTCTTTTAACCACTTTTCAAACGGTTCACAGTTCATATTATCATGGTATCCATACTTTTGGATGTTGAAGAAAACAGTAAACTTGCACCTGGGAGAAATCCTGTTGAAGAACCTGCATGCAAAATGATGAACCGTTTTCCCGTCCCACATCCCTTTTTTCTCTTGACACTTTTTACAGACTCGTCCTGCCAAGATTTCGAACCACTTCCATTAGAAAATATCCAAGTCTCGTCTAAAAATACCACTTTTCTAAATTTTGAATTAACATTTTCCGTGTATTTCTTTAAACACTGGATACGCTGACTTGCTATATGTGGTATTGAGTGATGATTTTAGTCCAATTTCCAATATTCCTCGATTTTTTAAAGCTTCTTTTAAAACTTGAAGGGTTATATTACTTTTTGATGTGTATAAATCGTAAATTGCATTACGAACATCCATTTTTACATTGTCACTTAAGTCTTCTGTCTTTGGCTTTTTTCGTGTACATTTGTTAATCTTCGGTAGTAAATTATGCTTTTTTTTCATGCACAATTTTCTGCACAGTCCTTATACCGATTCCCAGAGCTTTTGCTACTGTCTCCTGGATATTGGCCGGTGAATTTTCGTTTTCGTAATATTTTTTTAGATTTAATACCATTTTTTTCGCTTGTGGATGCAAAAAACCCGAAAATTGTTTTCTATTACTCATTTTGTCACTGACTTGTCAATCTGACTTTGATGTGACATCGCTTAAAGATTTTTGCAACTGCTGGTATTTATATGTTTCTCCTCTTTTTTCATATGAAAATATCATAGGTCTATCTAATTCATCTTCCGGATTTTATGCGGAGGATATGATTACACCTAATAAAAGAAAAACAAACTTAAAAAGTTTTTCGTTGATAAATCGTATGACCCGCACGATAACAGTGCTTTTGACTATATTAGGAATAGTGAAGTGTGACTTAATTAAGTTCAGTATATAGTCATTTAGTAAAACATTTTTATTCGTCGCCATTTTGTTACAACATATTAGATTCCTACCAATATTTTACCAGTTTCTACCTATGCCACACTTTTTGGGGCATAATTTAAAATAAATTCAATAAAAAGTTTTTACATTAACAAACACCATCATTTTGGTACGTCATGTTGAATTCGTACCAGTTTATCTTTTATTACATTTAATTTTTCTGGATAATCTGAAGTCAATTGAATAAGATTTTTTTTACGTTGATTTTTTTAAAAAATTGTTTGGCCGCGCGCCGCTTTGTTCCGCTATCTTGAATTCGTACCACAACTTTTATCTCTATATCACACTTATTGCTTGCACACAATGTGAAATTAATCTTAAAGTGTTTTCACGTTGATTTTTTAAATATTTTATAAGGCCGCCATTTTGTTTTGCCATATTGGATTTTTACCAAAATGTTACCAGGTCTCGCATAATTTGTTACAACTGTAATTTTGGGAATTAATTATGTTGAAAAGACCATTTAAATTATGTGTTACTCTATTACTCTTTCCGTTAGAGATTAAAACGTTTCGAGACTGCACCGAATTGATTCCCAGAGTTAAAGGTAGAGCAACGGATTCATTTTCTTTCTATCGAGTCAACCGTTTTCAAAGCCCAACTGATAAGGAGAGTACAACTTAATTTTTTGGGAACTTCTAGCAGAAGACTAGGTATTATTGTGAACTTGTTTTAAAAATATTCTCTAATATAAATATAGTCAATGTACGTCCAAGCTTTATGAGCTGATACATTTCTAGGAATAATTCAAATTTGGTAAAGTTTGTACGAAGTCAATTGAAATTGCTCAAAAATCGGGGTACGATCAATTTAACACAAAACACATTTAAAGAAAATAGCATTATTTTTATTGACAGCTCCTCATATTCGTCCTCCTCGGGCCAACGTGGACTTGATGTGTGCCTGTCAGCGAATTATTCAATCCGACGCATTCAATTGGTCAATGACAGGTTTTAATTGGTTCCAAATTTCTAGGATGCATTTATTTTCTGCGGTATGGTAACTGATAAAATTTAACACGATATTTTCATAGGCGCGTACATTTTTGTATTCTTAAGTTGCAAAAGGGTAAAAAGAATTAAATCTCGATAATTTATTTCGTTCCATCGTGCCAGTTGTTTATTCGGTATTGGTTAAGAAATGCCTTTTGCAGGCTCCGTGCGTATATTTGAAATATTGTCAAAAATTAACTTTGGTTTAATGTTATTGTTTTTATTATCTATCTATACTAATATATAAAATCCTTAATTGACTCACTGATTAAACACGCTCCTGCTCAAACCGCTTTACATAACAAAATGAATTTTGGCACACAGATTGATTTCTCGATGTAGAGGTTTGATAGAAGGAATTTTTCGGAACTCAAATTCCAAGGGGGTCCCCTTTAAATATTACAATATTTTTAACAAATGGTTAGTTTTTAGATCTTATTTTATTTATTTATTTTATTTTAAAATTGTGAAAATGTAATACAGAGTGTTTTAAAAAATCGGGTCGCTGATTAATCAATATTTTGCTCAAACCGCTTGCCGTAAAAAACGGAATTTTGGTACACGGATCGACTGCAGGATGTAGAGGTTCGGAAAAAAGGGATTTTTCAAAACTCATATTCCAAGGGGATAAAACCACCCCTTAAATAATACAATATTTTATTTAAGAGACAATTAGTTTTTAGAAAAAGGCTTGAATAGGTGTTATTTATTTTTATTTTTTACACATTTAAAGATTTTAAAAAATGTATACAAGGTGTTTAAAAAATCGGGTCACTCTTGACATAAAATGCTGATTTTTGATATAGAGGTTCATTGTACGGAGTAAAGATTTGACAAGACGGGATTTTTCGAAACTTAAATTTCAAGGGGGTGAAACCGCCCCTTGAATATAAAAATCTTTTTTATTTACAAAACGGTTAGTTTTTGAAAAAAACGCTTGAATGAGGGCATTTTATTCTAATTTTTTCTACATTCGTAGAGTTTTTAAATGTATACAGGGTGTTTTCAAAACTCGGGTCACTGATTAATCATGATCCTCCTCAAACCGCTTGACACAAAACGCCGAATTTTTGTATCCGGGTTGACAACAGAGCCTAGAGGTTGGATAAGGTATGGTTTTTCAAAAGTCTTTTAAGGGGGTGAAACCGCCCCTTAAATATTAAATTATTTTCTATTAAAAAAAAACGCTTAGGATTTCGGATAAACGCTTGAATACGGGTATTTTATTTCCATACTTTACATATTATAAGATTTTTTCAAAAATTATACAGGGTGTTTCAAAAATATTGGGCCACTGATTAATCACAATCCCACTTAAACCTCTTGACGTAAAAAGCTGAATTTTGTCATAGAGGTTGAATGTATGATGTAAAGGTTTGATAAAAGGGGATTTTATGACCGTCAAATTTCAACCCTGCAATATTAAACTTCTTATTATTTACAAGACGGTTAGTTTTTTAAACAAAAAAAACTTTGACAAGTTTATTTTATTTTATTATTTACATATTTTTTATGTATACAGGGTATTATATAAAAACGGATCTTAAGAGGTACTTAAATAAGATGATTTAAGTACCTTTTTCTACCCCTTTCATTGTCGACATACGCGAACCAAGTCGCGAGTACCCGCTAGTAGTTATATATATGTAAAATAGTCAATGTACCCTCAATATCCGTTAAACGTTCTTCAGTAAACTAGTACTATGTACATAATATTATTTATTTTAATACCACAAATTGTTTTTTTAAACATTATTTATTTTCCTTTTGCAATATACAAAAATCGGTAAAGTGGCGTTACCCGGCACTTTCATCGTAACTAAATTGATAATAAGTTTATAAACGTTATATAATTCTTAATATGTGTCTCTTTTCTTGATAAAAATATGTATGTATACCCATATATAACCCATATATTTACTTTTTTATACAGTTTTTGCTGCATTTTCCTATTGTTTTTGTAAAGCCAAAATACAACTGTTATTACGTATACGGGGTTATTCACGGTGAGTATCCTATTAGAAATACTTTTAGAACCAATGAACAGACTATCTTGAACATTTGGCTCTGGCCATAGGTGAACATAAACTCTATATTTAAATTATGCGGTACTGCACTGTATTTTAAATTATGCTGTACTAGCTCAAACTGATAGCAACATCCGTTTTCTAAATGGAAGGCTCTGTATATTATTGCAATTTTGTATTGGCCTGAAAATTCTGAATATTTTCTGTGATGTTTCCTATACCTAAATTCAACTGTTTCTAGAAAATGGCGGATGAAAATTGACATTTTTGACGTTTTAAAGCTCTGTAGCTCCTAAAGGACTTAACTTGCAACAAAATGGATTTAAATTTACTGTTTTGGTTTTTTAGTTGGCTATCTCTTGATATCAATTTTAAATTTGACAAAAGCTGTCAAAATTTGACATTTCCTGTGGAAGTTAAAATGGGTGTCAGATGATAGGTAACTAAAAACTAAGATAGGGAAGTGCAATCCGTTTTGCTGCAAGTTGAGGCGCATCTCAATTTTCAGGTGCCATTTTCCCAATGTTAGTTGAATTTAGGTATAGGAAACACCATACAAAAGTGTTTATCATAAAGACATTACAAAAAGGGGCATTTCATTTAAAAATAGATATTGCTATCGGTTTGAGTCAAAAGCGGCAACACTGCATAATTAATACTTCTAAATATTTTAAAAAAAGTAATGTTCAATTATGTGTAGAGCCAAGGTTCGAAAGTACTCTGTTTATTGATTCTTCAGATACTTCTAATTAGAAACTCACCGTGAATAACCCTGTGTATATACAATATACATATATACCTTTATCGATCAGATCTAATGTACATACGTACATATATACATACATACATTAATTCACTTACCATACCTATTTCAATGAAACCACGGCTAGGTTACCTCAGTATAACATTTTTTAAATATTGTTTATATTTGCTAATTTAAATTATATCTGTATTTTTCGATGTAATTAAAATTACATAAACACAAAACTTTTAAAAGGGAAAAATCACCCGCCGATTCAGGGTCCCTAGACGACGAAAAACATGTTTTCTCGATTCCGTCGGTCTGTCTGAATATTTAAATATTTTTACATATTTTTTATTTTGTACTTTCCAGCAATATTTAGACTTCACAATATTGTATTGTCATAGGGTTGTGCATGTGTACCAAATATTGGTTTATTCTGATAGTATACGTAAAAGACACTCACGATCATCTAATATTGTATCGTGATTTATGTATGTATACCAAATTTCAATTAATTGCGATAAAAAAACTGTTTTGTACCACTTTGTATTCTTTACGCATCCTGTATCAGATATTTAGGATTTGAAACCGTAATATTGCATTGTCACTGAGTTTATATAGGTGTACCCTGTACAAGACAAGATATTCAACACCATAATATTGTATCATCATCAAGTTTATGTATATATACCAAATCTAAGACAATTCCTATAACGGAAACTTTTTTGAACTTATTAGCAATATTTTGTAAGCACCCTGTATAAGATATGCATGATTGGACAACATATTATTGCATTGTCATCTGGTTTATGTATGCATACTAAATCTCAGTCATTTCCGATAAAGGGAACAGCTTCAAAATAAGTTGCAAGATTTAACCCAAATATTTTATGAGGCGCAATTTTGTTATGCTATCTTGTATTGGTACCAAAATTTTACCAGTTCATCCCCATGTCACAGTTAATTTTTCTGCAAAATTTTAGATAAATTGAATAAGTAGTTTTTCAGCAATATTTTTTTAAACATTTAACTAGGCCGCCATTTTGTTCCCCTATTGGATTTTTACGAAAATGTTACTAGGTCATCTCTATATGACTATTAATTTGGAACCGAAATTTGAAGTCAATCGGATAAGTAGTTCTTTAGCTATTCCGCGAACAGACTGACATACCGACGGATTCGAGAAAATATGTTTTTCGGCATCTAAAAACCTTGAAATGTAAAGATCTAAAAAAATCTCGAAGGGCGCTTTTTTCACGATTACATACTTTCCTTTAGGAGGAAAGTAATACAAATTCCATGAATTTCAAAAACTAATAATGAATGACTGTACGATATTTTGAAAATATGTTATCGGTTATTGGCTAAAAACGTATTATTTGTTAATTAAGTATATTTGGCGGGACATACAGTATCTAAGTATTAATAAAAGTACCTACATATATTCATTAGGAATTACTTAATATTTCTAATAATACATTTAAATTCAAAATATGTTTTTACTTTTTTCTGAGATTTTAAGATATTATTGAACATCATTTTACGTTTGTATCTCGCAAACCAACTAACCATAATTTTAGAATATATTTTTATTTGTTTAAAAGGAAATATTAGTGGTAATAAATAATGAAGTCGGCGCCACCACTGTGCTAATTTAGCAGTATCGCCCATACAAAGAATTTCTATTCCAAATGTTTTTTTAACGATTTCAATTGAGATCGTATATACTTTACTGCAGTTGTAAATTGATCGTTTCTGTCTGTCATACATCTTCAGATTCGCAATATCAGAGGTCTAGGTTTACGGAGGCCCCTGTCTATTTTTTGCAACCCTATATGGGGATGACCTGGTATCATTTTGGTAAAAATCCAATATGGCAAAACAAAATTGCGGCCTATTGAAACGTTAAAAAAAGTATTACTAAAAAACTACTTACCCAATTTTGCACAAAAATCGAGTATTATGTATGATTCAACTAAAATTTTGGTACGAATCCAAGATGGCGAACAAAATGGCGGCTTGATGAAATATTTAAAAATTCATCCTGAAAAACTACTTAATGAACTGATTTCAAATTGTGTGCCATAACTAATTGTAGTACAGAGATGAATTAGTAAAACTATGGTAATAATTTAAGATGGCGGAACAAAATGGCGGCCAAATAAAATTTTTTTTAATTTGAAAAATCTCTCAGGTTTTACATATCTTCGCGCGTGTTAGCGTCTCTAGATTGCAAAAAATATGTTTTATCAATTCCGTCGGTTCGTCTGTGGGTTTGTGTGTCTGTCTATTAGTTGGTGGCATAGCTTAAAAACTACTCATCAGTTTGACTTCAAACGTTAGTCAAAAATTATGGCTCATATGGTGATGACCTGGTAATATATATGTTACAGTGAAAGTCGGAAATCTAGTGAATGTTAACAATCACTACGAAATGCTAACAATTACGCATTGGACCAGTGAATGTTGTATTTTAAAGAAATTTGTCGACTTTTACTAGTTATTTGTAGCAGTCGCTAGGGACAGTAACATTTACTAGAGGTTGTCAGTAACAGTCATTCTATTGTAAGGGAGATAATGGTGGAAGTTGGAACAAATGAAACTTTTAAGAATCACCTCAATATTTAAGCTGATCTACTCATCTTAAAATTACAATTTTCTAGCTTTGTATATTTATTCGCAAATAATGCTTGCTTCAAACATAGGGTGCATAAAACTAAAAATATTGAAGAAGTAAACAAAAACGACACATTATAACTTTCTAATTATAAAAAAACGTTTAATAAGTTTATAATTTACTAGGTTCCTTAATCATTTTTTCTCTGGCACTCTTATCTTTTGCTATAATTTCATTATATTGCAAAAATGAAAAACAAAAACTATTACATTTTTGCGAGAGCCTATTTTGCTTTAGTTTTTCAGAGAAAATTACTTCCATTTAGAAAAAAAAACGCACAGCACTTATTAAAACGATAACAAAACAGAAACACCAAAATTTAAATATTTGCCTTTATAAACTTCAAAAAGCAAAGCGAATTTACGCGGGATGTCTGGTATCAGCGTTGCCAATGATTCCTCACGCCGCACATAGGGGTATTTGTCTAATAAAAGCGGACAAAATTGAAATACAAAAAAACTGATAATTTTAAGTAAGTTTAACTTCAAATAATATATTTTTGTGTCTATATAATAATTGTATGTTTATATTTAGAAAATATACAGGGTCATTTTAAATTCTAGGCTATTAAGTGGTACCTTTTGGTAAAACTTTGTCTTATCTTACACATGGAGTTTAAGTAGATACAAGCTCTTATTAAAATTCATAAGGCAAATTGCAACTTATCGGCTAACAGATTCACTTTCGTTACTTCAATATATTAATGGAGACAAGGTGGCACAAAAACATTGAATTAATTATTGATATTTATTTTTCATATTTAAAAAGCTATTTCGTAGAAAATTTAATATTAATAAAGATGTACAGTATAAAATAAAAAATTTAAGTATGTGTTCAATGATAATTATTGCAGATTAAGGTCTTATACACAGAAAGATAATGCAAAAAATGAAAATCATGAATTAATCATCAAAAGTGTAATGAGGATCTTCATCACCAAAATCCAAATCTTCATGTATGTTACCATCTTCACCAGGTAGCAACATTTCTATGGTTTCTTTAGAAAAATTATTGCGTTTTATGGAAGGAAAAGGACACATAGATGTTAACTATGATGGAAACCGCTTGGGTTGGATGTATTTTTGAAGATATTTTTTTATTTTCTTTATTAAATTCTATATATTTTTGGGCACGTGTGGGTTCATTGCTCACTTTTTTGACAATTTTCGCAGCTTCCAAATTCCCAACAGCTCTTAAACTCGTACTTGTAAAAAATGAAAGTTCTTCAAGTGGAATGATGTTTCTTATTTTTTCTGTTTATCATTATTAAATATATTAATTTAAAGATGGGCAAATTATAAGGAGCTGCTATAAAACAATTTGAATTAAGATTATTGTGACAAATTATTTTTTTTGATATTGTGTTATATTAATGTTTTAAAAAGATTTAGTATAGACCACATACATATCTTTGCGTATAAGCTTTCCTAGATGCCAAAAATATGTTTTATCAATTCCCTCAGTTTGTCTCTCGGTTTGACTGTCTATATGTCCGTTCGCGCCACAGCTTAAAAGCTATTTATCAGATTGACTTCAAATTTTAGTAAGAAATTAAGGGTCATATGGGATTGTCCTGGTAATATTTGGTCAAAATATGCCCGAACACGATGGTGGCCTCGTGAAACGTTACACAAATTATTACTAAAACAACTAATTATCCAATCTACCTCAAATTTTGCACAAAAATCGAGTCTTACATAAGAATGAATTAATATCATTTTGGTATGAATATAAGCTAGCAAAACAAAATGGCGGCCAAATAAAATCTTTAGAAAATCAACGTATAAAAATTGTTGGATAGACTTTTTGGGGAAAAATTAAATATGATATAAGGATAAACTGTTACAAATTCAACATGACGTAACAAAATCGCGGTGTGTCAGTGTAAAAATTACTTATTGAATTCATTTTTAATTATGTCCAAAAATCAAGTGTGGCTTAGGTAGAAACTGGTAAAATATTGGTAGGAATCCAATATGTCGGAACAAAATGGTATTCAATAAAAATGTTTGAAAAGACAAAGTATTATACCGTGTGTCAACGAATCCATTAGACAGGCCATAACTTTTAGAGTATATGATGTATCAAAACGAAATTTTTTATAGGTAAATGGCACATAAAGAGAAGGGTTTTCGCATATTTTTCACTTTCCGGTCACTTCCGGTTTCACCGGAAATGACTCCAGTTTCGATTTTTTGAATGGAACACTCTATATTTTTACATTTTTGGATGCCTGATACAATTCTGAATTAGAATGTGACATTTTAAAACTTTTTACGCCTACTTGATTTTTTTATAGCCATTTTTAAAATTGCATCTAGGTGGCCATGACCGGACGCAAATTAATCTAAGGACCTGTAATGATGACAGAATAATAGAATCGCTAAGTTTGAGTGTCTGTGTTTAGTAGTCTGATAAAGTGCGGGACACGAAAGAAAACTGGGCGGTCCTTAAAATAAAGGTTCATAGTCTTAAGCAAGCGGAAAAGTAAAATTTGTGTTCGCAAATAAATTTTATGTTATTTTATTTGTTGTAATAGTTTGCCGCTTCACCTATAAAGTGCGCCAGATAAGCGGTACGGAAAATTAATCGAGGATTTAGTAAATTTCGCACTGGTCTACTTGTAATTGGGATGTGTCTAGAGTCTCCATGCACTTGCCGCTAGAAGGTTCAAGCTATTTCCAGTGGCGCCTATACATTTCGAGCATTTGTTTTCATTTCTATATAAATGCGTTGCGTTGAATTTGAATTATTATTTCGAAGTAACGATGGCGAGCAAAAGAGGAAAAAAAATTCGAAGCGGTGCACGTGAAGTTATTGCGAGCGTTATAGAGGCCCGTACTAGAGAAATTGAAAATAATAGTTTGACTATTCCAATTCAAAATCGAACAGAACGCGCTGCATTTTACACTTGTGTTTCGGAAAGTAGTGTAATAAAAATTCAAAGAGAACATAATGATCGCTCATGTTCTACTTCACCTTTAAAATCTCTTGGTAAAAAAAGACCCCGATTATCATACAAAGATTATTGACGATGGTGATTTTCAAGTAATTCGACGAACAATAGAGGATTTTTATATAAACTTGAAGATGGTTCCGACCTGCAAACCCCTACTTCGTGCTGTAAAGAAGAAAATAGATTTTCCGTACGGTTATAAAACCTTAAATCGGCTTTTACGATCAAATGGTTTTGTTTGGCACAAGTGCCAAAATAAATGAAAATTGTTCATTGAGAGACCAAATATTTTTCACTGGCGGGTGAAATATCTATCAACTGTAAGGCAATATAGGCAAGAAGGATGCAATATTGTGTATCTAGACGAAACATGGGTAGATAATGATATGACAGTGAACAAATGCAGGCAAAGTGAAAGTGTTACAGGTGTTATTCAGGGAATCCGCTCTAGTAGTCGCTTTATTTTCATGCTGGTTCAGAAGTCGGATTTGTTCCAGGTGCTGCTTTAGTTTTTCGCTCGGGACTAACAACTGGAGACTATCATGGACGACAGATGAATAGAGATAATTTTAAAAAGTGGTTGCTCGAGAAGCTTCTACCTAACATTCCCCCCAAATCAGTCGTGGTAATGGATAATGCGTTTTATCATTCTCACGTAGAAGATAAAGTGCCAACTAAATACTCTACAAAAGCTCATATGATATCATGGCTTAAATCGAACAATCTTGTATGTGATCCAACATGGAGAAAATATCAATTATATGAAGTAATATCAGCCAACAAGCCTAGAGAAAAAAAAAGTATAAAATTGACGGTCTTTTACGTAACCTCGGACATACACCTTTAAGGCTGCCTCCATACATGTGCGACCTCAACCCTATTGAACTTGCATGGGGAGGAGTAAAAAAATATATTCGAGAGCGCAACACCAGTGAACTTTCAATTAAAGATTTAAATAAAATAACGTTAGAAGCGATTGACTCAATATCGGCTAAAAATTGGAAATCGTATGTTAAACATGTTCGTTCTATTGAAGATAAATACTGGGAAGTAGATAGCAAAATTGAAACGGTTATTGAAGATTTAGTTATCACACTGGGATCTTCAAGTAGTGACGATGAAACCTCATCGTTTTCAGAGGAAGACAACAATTTAGAAGGAATCGAACCATTAGAATCACAGCCGTCCACCTCAAAAATGGCTTAGTTTTTTTTCATATATTTTGTAAAATTGTTTATAAAGTAGCTGTCAATAAACTGCTTCAAAATAATTAATTTTCTGTTCAATACCGGGTGTCAAAAAATATCTAATATTGCAATTAATATTTGAAAAACTACAGAACTCATATTTTTCCAAAATTAACACATCAATGTAGTTATAGTATGCAGTTCGACTTTGGGCTATTCGGGTATAACAGAAGTGACCGTTTGTCTCCGTCTGTCATATTACTTTGTACAGGGGGCGCCATTGTGAAGTACTATACAGGGCATTTCCAAATTGCGTGCTAATGTTAAAGGGGGTGATTCTTGGACCTTTTTAAGAAAAAAGTTTAATATGAACTTAAAAGTCTTAACTTTGGAGATACAGGGTTTTAAAAAAACATTTTTTTTAAATCCTAATTCTGATGCTATTATAGATAAATAACTGTGTGAAATTTGATACAAGTCTTTTATGCATAAAAGAGCATTTTTTATTAACAATCAATTTTTGAAATTTCTACCAGTGGCGTGCATATGTAATTAACCTGGGTAAATCCGTATGCTCCTTAATGCATAGAAGACGTGTATCAAATTTCATGAAGTTATCTACAATAGCATCAGAATTGGGATGAGAAAAAATGTTTTCTTTTTAAACTTTACCATCCTGTATCTCAAAAGTTAAGACTTTTAGGACATAAAAACACCCCTTTTAACATCAGCAGACAATTAGGAAACGTCCTGTATAGTACTTCACAATGACGGCCCCTGTATAAAGTAATATGACAGACGGCCACTTTTGGCATACCCGAGTAGCTCAAAGTCGAACTGCATAAATTAAATTTTTGATAAATCTCATTCACTGGATCTGATGCTGGCTGCCCTTGTAAATCACTTGTGTATCACTATACTGGGTGGTCCAATAATAGTGGACGTAGCCAGTAGCCCGGGAACCGTTATGATTTTAAAATTCGAAAGTTCGCCGTTCTTGCAACACACAAGAGATATAGAAGTGCAGTACACAAAAGAAAACAGACAAATATAGATAAAGGTTCATTAAGCATAGTTACATTTTTTAATTATCTGAAGTGTGTATAGTCAAAAAGGAGTGCCGTATTATTTAAAGAACGACGGGACACCACTGGTTTAAAGAGATTTCTTGGCCGACCTTCCTAAACCAATTGACTCCGCCCGGTTTTCTTTCGGTCCCGCACTATAGCTAGGAACAAGAGATTTGATGAAACAAATTTTTGTGTCTATTTTTTTTTCAAATAGCGACCCTTTTTAGACAAGCACTTTTTGAAAAGGGGTTTTTTTTGCGAATCTAACGGTACTAACTTTTTTGCGATTGGATTAAAAATAAGCTCAAAAATTAAATATTATTAAATTTACTAAGAAAAATACTCGATAATCAATTATTTACTTTTATCAAATGTGCCATGAATATCCATTTTCTGTTGATGAAAAGAATGCACGCCTATGCGCCTAACGATCGGAACAGCATTTTTTATACAGTTTTCTGCTGCCTCTTTTCAGACATAGTCAACAAATTTAGGCGTGCAAATCTGTATCTTTGGCTAACAAATAGTTCAGAGTATTAAACAAAAATTTAACTTCAACTAACTTCAATAACGCTGTAAAATGTAAGAGCACAATATTCGAGTTATTTTGTTACGAACGACACCAGCCCAGACATTGACACCAAACCTTTCTTGAAAATTTCCTACTCTCATTTCATGTTGATTTTGTTGATGTTGAAATAAGATAAAGTTCATAAAATTCGGGTCAATTCTACAATTTGGGAGCAACCAATCACAAAACAATATCCGTCTATCGCCATCGTCAGGATACAAATGTTGGCGTAACTGGTACTTAAAAACTCGATATCCGTGTTTCTTTAGTATGTTTCTAGCTGATTCATGACTTAAACCTAGTTTGTGATTAATTTTTCTTAAAGAAACAGTTTTACTTCAACCATAGCAAGAACGTTAATCTCCATTTTTTCATTTATAATTAATCTGCCTTCCGCCACTTGATTTCCTTCTTGATGCCTAAAACGATTCTCGAGATATGGAAAATACTGATGGACTCGATGTTGACGGTCGGGGTATCTCTGAGCATACAACTCGGCAGCATTCCTTGAATTTTATGACATTCTCCAAATATTAACAAGATATCGACTTTTTCACTTTGAGTATACATTATTTTGACTTTTAAAAACAAAAATAATACTGAAAATCAAGAAAAATAAGGAAATCTTATGTCTACTCAGAAAGAATAGGCAAGTGTCACTGTCAAAACAAAAAATCCTACTTAGTACCCAGCATGTCTATCGATGGCACACTTGATAAAAGTTAATAATTGATTATCGAGTATTTTTCTTAGTAATATTTAATTTTGTAGCTTATTTTTAATCGAATGGCAAAAAAATGAGTACCGTTACCGTTAGATTCGCAAAATCCTTTTCAAAAAGTGCTTGTCTAAAAACGGTCGCCATTTGAAAAAAAATAGTTGGACCACCACTAATTTGATTTTATCAACTTCTCTTGTTCCTAGCTATCAGACTAATCACTAAAACTTAGCGATTGTATTATTCTGTCATCATTTCAGGTCCTTAGATCCAAGTTGTGAAAGTTGACAACAGGATGTCTTCTTGTAGGCCAATGGAATATGGAGTGCCTCAAGGCTCGGTACTAGGCCCTATCTTGTTTCTTCTGTTCATAAACGACATGGCTAATTTAAACATTAGTGGAAAAATATGTCTCTTTGCGGACGATACCAGCTTTACGTGGAGCCACCCAGATGTCACGAACCTACATAGGATTGTATCTAATGACCTAATCACCATTAAATCCTGGTGCGATTCTAATCTCCTATGTTTGAACATCTCTAAAACGAAAGTCTTGTCTTATAAAAACACGCTGCAACCTTTTGACCTTAATGGCACCACTATTGATGTCGTAAACTCTGTAAAATTTCTAGGGCTTCTTGTAGATGATTCTTTAAAATGGGATCCACATATCGACGCTTTATCAAGGAAGTTGGGTTCTGCTTGCTTTGCGTTAAGATCTGTTTCCGAGGAGCTTAGCTTTTCTACCTCTAGAACTGTTTATTTTGCTCTTGTTGAGTCGCACCTCAGATATGCTATTCCATTCTGGGGTACATGTTGTGCGACTCAATTTGATCGAATTTTTATACTACAAAAAAGAGCTGTTCGTTACCTACTGAGACTTAACAGTAGAACTCACTGCCGAGATTTCTTTAAAAGATATAAAATACTAACCCTTCCTTGCTTATTCATTTTGGAATCGGTTTGCTTAATTCGTAAGCATGCACCTGCTCTATTAGAGAGACCTTCTCACAACTACCCTCTCAGAAACACTGAGCACGATCTCTATCTTCCAACCCCACACTCAGAGTTAATTAAAAGATCCGGAATCTACAATGCAAAAAAAATGCATAATCACCTGCCATTTAACATCAAATCCATAATATCTCTGACTTCATTTCGCAAGGCTTTGAAATCATTCTTACTGGAAAGCGCCTTCTACACCGTGAACGAGTTTTACAACACATAAATTTATCCTTATGAACCCTTAGTGTGATAGTTGCCATTACCAACCATTTTTACCGAATTTTGTATATGTATTTTTTTAATTGTTTCGTACTTTTTTATTTTTTATTTTTTACTTTGCTTTTTTATTTTTTTTACATTATATTTATGAAAATGTTTATAACATGTACGACTGACAAAGTACATTTCTAATGTACTTCTTTTAGGATTCTATTATATTAATATTCTAAATTCTTGATTTAAATATTATTTTTCTATAATATTTATGATGTGTTTTTGTTTTGTTTTGTTTGCTAATTTTGATGTTTGTAAACTATTTTTTTTTACAACAGCTTTGTCCACAAAATTGTAAAATTTTTTTGACAATAAAGCATTTATTTATTTATTTATTTATTAATTTGCGCCCGATCATGGCCACCTAGATGCAATTTTAAAAATGGCTATAAAAAAACAAGTAGGCGTAATTTTTTTTTAAATATCACGTTCTGATTTAGAATTGTCTCAGGAATTCAAAAATGTAAAAATATACAGAGGGTTCCGTTTAAAAAATCGAAACTGGAGTCATTTAAGTGACCGGAAAGTAAAAAATATGCGAAAACTCTTCTCTGTATGTACCATTTACCTATACCATATTTCGTTTTGATACATCAAATACTTTAAAAGTTATGGCCTGTCTAATAGATTCGTTGCCACCCGGTATATGCGTTCCTATATAACTGTGTACTGAACTAAAGTGGGTCACACTATTCCTAACAAAAGGAAATATTCATAACGAGGGAAGTTCTGGGTAAAGGAAATTTACTGATTTTTTTTATACTTAGATAATATAAGAAAGATTTAAAATCTCTAGCTGACTTTTTTAAGTTCAATTAACTGCAGTTGACTACATTCAATTAATAAATTGAAAACATATCGGAATTTTGCCGAGATACACTTTGAATCTTAATATCATTGCAAACATTACATGGATAAAGGATATTTGTTATATGAGTAAGCAGTTATTTCCGTGAAAACGTCTCTCGTTACTTTCGTGGAATTGCGAAGTGGCATTGTGTTTTGCGGTTATTGTTTTTGCACGAGACTGATAAAGCGAATGCGGATTTTAGTATTTTTTTCAAGCCGCTAAGGATAACGGCTTTTTAAAGCTTATATATTGGTGATAACAAAAAACGAATTATAAAATAATATTATATTATATATATTGGCAGTATCTATATTTGTTGATTCGTGAACGCAAGTATTACAATCGTAAAAAAAAGCACCCTCCGAGATTTTTTTAGATCTTCACGTTTCAGAGTCCCCAGTTGCAATGGAATTTCGGTACTTTCAGTACTAGCTAATTTTTGTTCAATAATGGTCTAGGCCGTCAATTAGCAAACAATACTCGATGTAATATACAATGGATAGTTTCCAAAAGCAAAATAAAAAAATAGTTTTTTAATAAAAATAATATCAAATTATTAATTAATCAGTCATGAGAAAAATAACATAAACTAATAATCCCCTAATAAATCCCTATAATAATAGGGAACTTATATTTTACATAAAAGAACTTAAACTAACCTAGCTAAATAAAAAAAATGCCTTACATTTTTGAATTGTAAATGCAAATAATTATAAAAACCACATAATTTATAAGCATTAATATATTGAACAACATTATACCAAATAAAAAATTAACGTATTTCAGTAATGGCTGGTAAATATTATAGGAACGAGAAAATAAGTAAGAATTATAAAAATAGCATCACTATTTATTTTAAACATTCTTCCTCTCTGAGTACCGAAAGTACCGGGAACTATTTTCCAGCCCCGGTTCTTTCATTGCTCAAAAGAACCAGGAATTCCCGCTACTTTCGGGACCGAGATTTCCCGGTTCTGAACCCTAGTTATATGCAGATGACCTGGTACAAAAAAATATTACTAAAACACTACCTATCCAATTGTGGACAAAAATCAAATATTGTGAGAAAATCAAATAGTAAAATTTTGGTACGAATCCAAGATGGCGAAACAAAATAATAAGATATTTAAAAAATCGGCTTGAAAAACTACTTAAGGTATTGATTTCAAGATTTGTGCAATAGTTAATTATAATAATAATAATCCTTTATTTAGCACTTCGCTAATATACAAAAGAACAATAATAATAATTGTCAATTAAAAAAAAATGGTCACAATGTAAAAAAAAAACATATCTTGGAATATCAACACACGACAGATTATATAAAAAAGAACAACAATACAGTCACATGTGTACTTAATAGAAACTAAAGAAGTCAATGCATATAAATTCACAATACATATAAATTTAAAAAACAGGAATACAGCAATTTTAACATAAATAAAAATTCAAAAAGTTATGAGGTCAGTACATTAAAATTCCAAACACAGATAAAAAGAAACAACAATTTTAACATAAAATTATCCATTTTCATTATTAATCTAAAACATTATACTTTATACAATTAATTACTTTAGGTAGTCCTTTAAATGTTTTTTAAACAAATTTAGGCTATCCAATTTTTTTATTTTTTCGGGAAGAGCATTAAAACAAATAACCCCCTTATGGAACCAGGAGTTTTCTGTGCTTTTTTTATTTTTTTTGACTACATAAAATTTTTTTCTATTTCTAGTAGGGTACTGGTGGACAGAATCATGAGTGCATAACTTGTCAGATAAATAATTTGGTGTTAATCCATTACTTATCTTAAATATTAATACCATAACCTGAAACTGTAAAAACTTTTGAACTGGAAGCCACTCTAATGTTTCGAGCATGTCCCTTATGGGAGTTTCTCTTTTTTTGTTCAAAATAATGCGCATCGCTCTATTCTGCAATTTTTGTAGTCTGGAAATTTCATTTTTATTTGCTGTGTATAATATGGAAGAACTGCAAATTAGGTGGGGCAACATCAACGTATTATAAACAGTGATCTTAGAAAACTGAGACAAAAACGACGCTACTCTTGAAAGAAAGTTCACATTCTTAGACACTTTGTCAATTATATATAACACATGTTCTTTAAAATTTAGATTCTTATCAAGGTCCTAGGTATTTCATTTGATCAACAGCCTCAGCTATATCATCACCTATTTTTACATTTATATCCCTCACAATAAACTATTTTTGATAGTTTTTATTTGCAATTAGCATACATTTAGTTTTTTTAACATTTATTTTCAAAATATTTTTGGTAAACCACGTCTTAAGTTGGAGAAGATCTTCATTAATATTAGCGATAAGGTGATCAAGATTTTTAGAATAAAAATATAATAAAGTATCGTCAGCAAACAAATGAATGGAACACGTTTTTACCACCGTTGAGATATCATTTATGTACAGTAGAAACAGCAATGGTCCTAGTGTGCTACCCTGCGACACTCCAGCATCACTCGCAATCTCAGATGATACTTTGCCATTTATCTTGGTAACCTGCTTGCTATTATCCAAGTAGTCCCCAAACCAATTCAAAACACCTTCTACTATGCCATAACTTTCCAATTTTTTCAATAATGTAGCTCTGTCTATTGTTTCAAATGCACGTTGCAAATCAAGAAACACCGCTCCTATAGCATAATTGTCATCTAATAAGTTTTTCCAGTCATAAAGAACATTTTGCAAAGCTGTTTCACAACTGTGTTTTTCTAGAAATCCAGATTGGTTTACAATTAAAATATTATTCGAACTTATGTAATCTATCAGTTGCTGGTATACTATTTTTTCCAGTACTTTTTCAATTGTCCCAAGCATGTTAACCGGTCTAAAATCATTCACCCTGATTGAACCTTTAACCTTCGTAATAGGAATAATTGTTGAAACCTTCAATAAAGATGGAATTCTTCCCATTTCTAAAGATGTATTTATTAAATTTAAAAGAGGATTCCTTATTACATCATAAGTATGCTTTAAATCTCGGCAGTTATGTCGTCAGGACTTGCTTTATTAGGCAGTGAGAATATGACTTTTTCAAGTTCTAGGTGACTAATCAAACGAAAACTCGCAAACCTTCGACAACATTGAACGATTTTCATCACATACTATATCTCTATCAATATCCCGAATAATCAGTTTTATGCTCTCTACAAAGTATTCATTCACACTCTCTGCCATCTCCCTACTATCGGTTTTGACCTCCCCATTAACTTCAACCCTATTAATTTTAATATGTTTCTTTTTGTCACTAATCAGTTGGCCAAGTGTTTCCCACATTTTTCTGGGGTTATGCTTTTGCAAATCAATTTTTTGTTGATAATAAACCTTCTTTTCTGTCTTTATTACAGCAACTACTCTATTCCTACACTCCCTATACCTAGATCTATCATTATCCTTCCCAGTCATTTTCCATGTTCTATATGCAGCATCGCTTTCTTTAATTGCACTTAAAACTATATCATTAAACCACTCCTTATATCTTGGTTTTATAACTTTTTCTGTTTTTGGGGTAACTTGGTCAATAGAACTTATTAAAATATTATAGAACTCAATATATTTTTTATTTATATCCCCATCGTTTCTATAATTCCATTGGATATCACGAAAAATGTTATTTATGTCTATGTAATCTATTCTTCCCCTGCAATTTATAATTAAATTGTCCCTTCTCGTTTTTCCGGAGTGAATAATTATTATGTAGTGGTCACCAATTCGCGGCGCGGCGTTTCCAAGACCTGGTAAGTACATATTTCTGGTCTGTTAGTAAAAAACAAATCTATTATGTTTTCACCATTCACTGTTGGATGAGTAACCTTTTCTATAATTTGTTCATATCCATTATCCTTAGCACTTTTTTTTTAATCTAACGGGATAGGTAGATTGTGACGCCCAGTTTATATTAAAATCCCCCATTATAAAATTTGGATAAGAACTATCTGCCCAATTCTCAAATTGATTTTCAGAGAATGACAAAAATTCAGACTTACTTGCACTAGGTGAATGATACAAGTTACCAACAATATAAGCTGAATCATTAATACAGATTTTTATAACAAGTAACCAATAATTTTTTTGATACTGATATTTCTGTACTTCAATTAAATTAATACAATCTTTCACATATATCATGACACCACCGGTATGTCTGTTCTCGCTATCAACTCTAACAATTTGATAACCTACAATATTTATTTCACAGTTTTTTATATCTTGCGTGAGTGTAGTTTCAGTTAAACATACAATCATTGGATTTAAGTTGAGTATAAAATTATGAAATTGATCAAATTTTGAAATAATACTTTGGCTGTTTGTCAATATTACAGACATACCTTTCTGACTTATAAAAAATGTTTATTCTCACAGTATGCATTCGAAGCTCTGTCTAACAATATCCAACTTAAGATTCGTGCTACCTGACTTCTACCCCAATGTGTAATGTACAGACCTCCATTATAAATAAAATCCTTAGACAAAAGAACAGAATTAAAATGTAAAAATTTACCAAAGTCTTTTTTATCAAAAATACTATTATACATCATTTTGTTATGTTCATTAATATACTGATTAAGGAGCATATTATTATTGAAGAGAGGCACTGAGAAAAGTAATAAGTTTGTTTATTAATGTTTTTTAGCCCTTGAATTGTTCTTTCTTGTACCCTTATACTTTTTAACAAGTTGATTGTTCCACCCATTACAATCACATAATCATTTTTAGTATATTTTTTTTGTCATCTTATTCATGTTCTCTACTACATCCTCTAAACAGGCATTTCCCTTAATTATCGACTGTATATTATAACTTTTACCTACATATTTATTCAGAAGTTTTTTACGTGATATTACAAAAATCAACCCACCTCCGATTTTTCTGCGCCCTGTGCGACTCCTCTAGTTTGAAATATCTCAACGATAAAATCACAAAGGTATCTCAAAATTTGATTCCACATGAACTTTTTGATTCAGTCGCAAAACGTGTATCCCAATTGTCAAGTAGTGTACCGACAATTTCTGAAATGTATGACATTTTAGTGAAGAGTGAATCCAGGTGGGATCACATGGAGAAAAAGATTGACGATATCCACAATCTCTCGAGGGAGTTTTCCGCTTACAAGCCAGATATGTTATTAAAGTCTCTAAGGGATATGGAACAGAATATTTTCATTATTTCCCAAATCCTCTTCAACAATGCCGAAGAAGCGATAAAAATTCAAGTACAGGACTCCTCTTCAATTGAATTAAAAGCAGGTATTGTTAACATTAAGAGCAACCTAACTTGTGTAACTGACTTGGTAAAGGAGTTATACTCCAAATATGAAAACCAACATAAGTGTAAGCATATCAAAAATACATACCCTACCACTATATCCTTGCCTACACCAACTATGGAAACTACCTGCTCCACCGCCTCTACACAAACTGAGGTAACACCTACGGATATTCCCAGTACTACTGAAGGCTCCAGCAAGCTGGCTTGTAATAATACACAACGGTGGCACTATGTAGTCGTAAGAAATCTTCCTGCAGGGTTTACTACGTTAAGGAGAAGCTTGTGACTACAGAGTTTATTCGCTGCTACCACCTAATCAATCATATCTCAAATATTGATTTTAAAATTGGAACTCAGTCAAAAAAGTCAGCTGAAAAGCTTTTAGACAGCAATCTATGGCCCCATGGCGTAGTAATAAAACGGTCAGCTGTATCCGAACTTTCAGAAAAATCTACACCGAACCTCCCACCTCCCTCCACACCGAAAAAACTGCCCACCAACTCGAGCTCCGTCAGTTCACTGGTTGTCTCCTCTCCAATTTCTCAAAAGGGCACTATAATATCTTCTGACAAAGAGGGCATTGCTGCCTGCAAAGCAAATGTCTTGTTCAGCGACAACTGCTACAGTCTTTCCAAGAAAGCTCCTATTGACCAAGAACCTATTTTTGATCCAATGTCTCCCCCAACAGTGAAGCTTACGCGAACCGAAAAAAGTTCTGATAACCGTTTCCTCATGTCTAGACTAAGAGAACCAGCCATTTTAAAGGCCTTCAAGTTATATCTCGCCTTCCTGCACGACCAACCTGCGCCAATTCACTTTGAAGGGTTTACAAATACAAGCACCAGGCTGTTTTTGGCTTCTGAAGGCATTCCTATAGATTATAGAACCCTACATAAGATATATTTCGATTTTCATGCTGCTTACGGATTTAACGCAGCAGAAGTGGAAGCGGATCTTGCAGCCTATGGATCCTATATATCTTCGGAGAGAACGATCCATCTTCAGAGGACCAGAGAATGCCATAAAAACTATTTTACCAGCAATTCTCCCAAAAAAAATTTTTAGAAAACACGACGTGTCCTGAGGAACTAGATTCCTCAAAACTTCCTGTTGTTACTAGTCTTAATATGGTTCTAATTAATATTGCTTCTCTAAGAAATAAAACTGACGAGTTGTACCTATTTCTGGAAGAATTGGAGTTCCCCCAACTTGTTGCAATTACTGAGCACTGGCTGAATCTAAACGAACCCTTTTATATTGAGAGGTATACCACAATAGCTAGATATGACAGAAAAGACTCAGCTCATGGGGGAACACTGATTCTATCCCTAAATGGAGATTTCATGTCGGTATCTAAATATGATCTTTGTTAGCGGATAGCTCTTTTGAATTCTCTATGGTATATAATCAAAACCTTGATCTTTATGTAATTTGTATTTATAGATCACCAAACTCTGATGTACAATCATTTTTAAATAGCCTGGTAAGTTTGCTAGACAGTCTACCGATTAAAGGTAAAAAAATTCTATGCGGGGACTTTAATATTGACTATGCTACTATTTGTGCCATCCAAAAATATCTAATTTCTATATTCGACTCTTTCGGTCTTTCAATGCATGTATCCTCGTCAACTAGAATTTCAAAAAACTCTTCTTCTATCATCGATTACATGGCGTCTGATTTTTCTCCATCAGAGGTGCATTCACAGGTCTATAACTCAGGTCTTTCCGATCACGAGGCGGTAATTTCCAGGTTTAGTTTACCTATTAGGCCCTTACCAAGATCTCGCCATCGGGGCAGAATTTTCTCGGCCGCAAATTTCTCAGTATTTCATAATATTTGCTTTAACACCGATTGGAATTTTGAATCTGATGTCAACACAAACTTCAGAACTTTTTTAAATAAAACTTTAAGTGCTTTTAACCAGGCCTTCCCGCTTAAGAATATCAAACTTAAGCGGCATAAACCGTGGACCACGAAAAGAATACGAATTTCTGCTAAAAATATGCGCTCGCTCTCATATATAAAAAAATTCACCGGCTCCTTTCTTATTCTCGACTATATCTCTAACTATAGGAGGATCTACACTACTCTTATTAAGTCAGCAAAAAAATTACACTACCGAAAACGTCTAACAAACTCAAATAACGTTTCAAAAGAAACCTGGTCCATCATCAATAACCTCAGAAACAAATCAAACCCTGTGACTCAGATCTTGCCAGGGGCTAATGATCTAAATGATTATTTTATTAATGTAAGCAAAAATCTTACCTCTAGTATCTCGCCAAGTTTGGACCCTCTTTCGTTTCTCCCTCCTTCAAAAAATTTAGCTGATAGCTTTTTCTTAAGTCCCGTTAGCAACACTGAACTATTGAAGGTAATAAATAGTATCAAAAGTAAATCTTCGTGTAGCACTGATGGCCTATCAATTAGAATATTCCTGAACTTGCCACTCCCAGTCATGCAGGCCCTTACAACATTAATAAATGAGTCCTTTATAAAAGGTGTATTCCCTGATTGCCTTAAAACAGCTATAATTATTCCACTTCATAAAGGCGGCGAAAAAACTAACTCTTGCAATTATCGCCCAATTGCACTACTACCAGTGCTCTCAAAAATCATCGAAAGGCTACTGAAGAATCGTCTTATGCCATTTCTCCTGAAACATCAGATAATATCCCCGGAGCAGTTCAGATTTCTACCCAACAAGTGCACCAGCGACGCCATGTTCACGTTGCTTAGAGGCGTCTACTTATCCCTCAATAACAACCACCCAACTGCCTCAGTTTTTTGTGACTATGCGAAAGCCTTTGATTGTGTTAGTCATGAAATTCTGATAAACAAACTACATTTTTATGGAATTCGTGGTACTTCTTTAAATTGGTTCAAATCTTATCTTGGGAAAAGGCAACAACTTGTAAGGGCTAATGGTTCCGATTCTGATTGTAAGTTGATTACGAGTGGAATCCCTCAGTCTTGGGACCTATTCTTTTTTTGTTATACATTAATGATATCACGAACCTTAAAATTAATGGAAGAATTTCCCTTTTTGCTGACGACACAAGCATAACTTGGAGTGATTTTGATACAACGTCTTTACACTCTAGTATCTCCAAAGACTTGGTTATAATTAAGGCTTGGTCCGATTCCAATATGCTTTGTTTTAATGTCGATAAAACGGTGGCGTTATCTTATAAGGGAACTTTACAACCACTTCAGGTACATAACAGCAATATTGAATACGTAGAGTCGGTTAAATTCCTGGGTTTAAATATAAATAACAACCTAAAATGGTCTAATCATATTGACACCTTAACTAAAAAACCTTCTACCGCCTGCTTCGCCATTCGATCAGTTTCAAAAGAACTAGACGTTCCTTCTGCCAGACTTACTTATTTCTCTTTATTTGAATCCCACCTCCGCTATGGCCTTCCCTTTTGGGGCTGCTGTACCACCGAGCAATTTCGTAGTATTTTTATGCTTCAAAAGAGAGCCATTCGTTATTTGTTTGGTCTAAATAATAGAGCTCACTGCCAATACTATTTCAAAAAACATGAAATATTAACACTTCCTGCATTATTTATTTTGGAAACGGTATGTTTGCTGAGAAAACATATAAACACTCTCCCAGAAAGGCCACAACATGTATACCCTAGCAGAAACTCTAGGCATGATATATATCTTCCCATTCCTTCCTCAGAATTAATAAAAAAATCAATTATTTACAACGCCATAAAACTTTACAACAATCTGCCAGTACATTTAAAATCTACCCCTATGCTTGCACAATTTCGAAAAAACACCAAAGCATACCTCATTGAGAGACCATTTTACAGCATTAATGATTTTTACAGCGAGTAAGTCTCTTTAAATTGTCACTAAATTCGCTTGTTTACTTAAATCTTTTGTGAGTCATGTCCTAACTCGTAGCATAGAATTTTGAAAATCATCATATAGAGAAAAGAACTGTCGAACATTCACTTAAAACTTAATTATTTTTGTTAGGTTTTCGATTAAAAACAAAATTTAATTCTTTTTTGTATACTACATTCTACACTAGTTCATTATACCTTCTGTTTAACATCACAATTATTTGTATAACTATAATAACATAGAGTTTAGGGTCGCATAGTTGCAATTTTGATTTCAATGTCATCGAAATTATTCACCTCGTACATGTGTGTTTGTTTACTTTTACAAGGTTATTAGGATTCATTACCTGTTTTGCGGCAATGTTATGTTATATTCTAACGTGTGTTTTACGATTTGGTAAATTGATAATTTACATTTTTAAAAAGTATTGACGTATCGAAATTCTTTTCGATTAATGTTTTGATATGTCTTATTTTAGGTATATTTTGCTTTGTCCATAAAATTGTAAAATTTTTCTGCGGCAATAAAGCATACTTTTGTTTGTTTGTTTGTTCATTTATTAGACATTTGGTGGGCATTTGGTACCGCCATCTTGAATTCGTATCACAATTTTACCAGTTTATCTCTTACGTCTTTTGATTCTTGCTCAAAATTTGAAATAAACCTAATGAAGTATTTTTAGCAGGCTGATTTTTAAATTATTTTATCTTACCCGCATAACCCGAAAAAAAGGTGCCTATTTGATACTATTTCTATCATTTTACCTTAAATAAAAGTGGCTCTGGGGGAAGGGGGTTAAACCCCGGAACCCTCCCTCGCCACTGAGTCAGGGAGATAACTAAAACCTGGCGAAATTGTCCCGGATAGATAATTAACAAATATTATGATGGAATCAAATGAGGAAAACATAAATTTTTCAATATTGGATGCGAGTTAAAATTTTGAACTATATTATATAGCATATATTGTAATACAAATCCATTTAGGGTCAAGCTTAAGTGATACAATAATCTACTCAACGCAAAAAACGCATTCATTTTGCTTTATACTGTTTTTAAAATAGATATGAAAGTATCATCATTTGAATTATTATTCGCACTTGATCATTAGCTTGTTTTGTTTAATTCTGTATTACGTTTCAAATAACTGTTGTAGGGAAGGAAAGGGTCAGTATATGTGGAAACATTTTGTTTTTCTCATTTGAGTACCAAACAGTTAGCTTATGCGAATTAAGAAGGTGATATTTTAAAAGTAGTACGTAGAGAAACTAGAATTACTAATATGTCCAGACTAGAGATGGGCGTTTTATCGATAGGTAAGCGATAGTTATCGATAGGTCAGCGACATATCGAATAACAAAAGGTAAATAAAAAAATATCGGTAGTTAACGATAAGTTCCGATAGGTGTGCAATAATGATGATAGGTATCCGATTTCTGATAATTCCTTTTTTTTTTGCTCTTCAATATTTTTTGGCTGCCAAACCGCCTTTGTTGGAAATATATCGATAGATATTCCTACCTATTGATAACTATCGACCTATCGATAAATAAAACATCTCTATAGGTGACGTGCTATGGCCAGTCAATAGGTAAAATCCAACATCGCCCATTCCTAGTCCAGACTATCGGAGTAGTAATATATATATATATATATATATATATATATATATATATATATATAATATTTTCTATTATACTTGGAAAATATAGCTGAGAATATATTTTGAAAGTGTAACATTTTTGAATATTTTAACGACAAAGTAAAATGGACTTTGGATTTTTGGAACACGAACGCACATTATTAGTTTTAAAAATTTGGCATCACAATAAGTTTATTCTTGTAAGAACCATCATAATTTGGGCTTCATGGGTTTCTTAGAATAACAAGTAATTTTTGTGCCTTATTTTACAAATACATTAAGTTTATTCGCTCGAATAACTTTATTTGTATCCAAAGCCATTATCGTTTCTTCCCTAAAATTACGAAGATAACTAAGTAATTTTACTTTTGCAATTCGAAATTTAATTTAGAAGCTTCAATTCGAATGAAAAATTAACTTCTTAGGAATCGATGTAGTCTAACAATAACAACAACAGAAAGAGCAGGGCGAAGAGGAAATCTTTTATTGCCACAAGCAGTTTTCTGCATTGCCGCGGGGGTAGCAAAAAATACTGAGGGGAAGGGGCAAAGGTCTAAATTAGTATTATTCCTTGCGCGAAAATTGTAGTATTACATAGATGTTTCTAGAGTAATTTCACCACCGAGACAGGGTATAATAAATGCCCCTAGGAAGAATAAAAGACAAAAAAGAATAAGCGATGCTAAGAATAAAAAAACCACACATTTCGGCACCTTTACTAAAACCGGTCAAATTAAGTTGTATAAACTATTTTTGCCACCAATTTTAAAACCTACTATCT
Organism: Kuschelorhynchus macadamiae; assembly: GCA_030620095.1. NCBI lineage: Eukaryota > Metazoa > Arthropoda > Insecta > Coleoptera > Curculionidae > Kuschelorhynchus > Kuschelorhynchus macadamiae. The sequence goes on along the minus strand of JAUTXW010003700.1, from coordinate 568,770 downwards.
CAGGTTTAGATAAAGCAAATGGAATTTTTCATGTTGAATAGACTATTATATTACCGAGCCTAAGTTGATTTATAGTAAAACTATCATATTCTATGTTATACAGGGTGTTACATAATTAAGGGTTTCCAAATAACATACCAGCTATTGAAACTGGTTTATTTATTCCGATGAACCTCACTTCCACTTATCTGGTCACGTCAACAAGCAAAATTGTCGGTATTGGGCTAGAGGAAAACCATTACATTGTCCCAAAGTGACAGTTTGGTATGCAGTTTGGAGTAACAGTTATTTCTAAACAATAATCCGTTATGCTTCAAAATGTTTCTTTCCTTACTTGAACGAAGACGAAGATGACCAAGACTCAACGAAGATGACCAAGGACATTTGCAATAAACATTTCCGCAACGTCTGATATCTCGTATCTATGGCCTCCCAGGTCACCGGATATGGCTAGTCCAGACTATTTTCTTTGGGGCTATTTTTAGGGCTAAATATATTGAGGCTGTTGCGGTGACTATTCTTCGAGTTATGTCCACTTCTGTAGGAGTGCGATACAATACAGTGAAGGCCACTTGAACCACACTGCAGTGGCGTATTTAGTGGGCAGGGGGTAGGAATTAAACCCCCCTCAGAGCCAGTTTTACTTAAACTAAAATTAAATAAGTATTATAAAGTAAGGACCTTTTTTTGTAGTTTTTGAAATTCTTTACCCTTTTCTTGGCAAATAGATTAATTGAATATTTGATAATTTGACGCAAATCTTTTAATATCGTGTACATTTTTCAAGAAGCAATTTCTTTATACGCCACAGTATATTCCATTAAATATTCTCCCATTGTTAGTAACCATTATCAGAATTTTGGAAAAAGTTTTACTAAATTCAATTCAATTAAGGTTTCACTTATTTTGCCGCTCGTCAAGTCATAATATTATGGAAGGCATTGGCGTAGATAATTATTTTCTAAATTTCGAAAATATAATGTTGTATACGGTATTTTGATATTTTTTGACGGGTACAAGATTTTTGTTTTTAAACGGGTTTTACAAGCTTTGTTTTAGGAGATGTTAGATACAAAAATTTTAAGTATTTATTTGAACCGCCAGGATTTTACAAATTACAATGCTCATCGACTTGTTTTTTTTTTTGTACCACTATACCCACAACCGACCGACGAGAAAATTGACTAACCCGTGCATGTCATAAGAGACAACGGAGAGAGAGGGTGAAGAAGGGGAGAGAGAGCAATAATAAGATTCTGAATTTTGAAATATTTTACTAAGCCGCCATTTTGTTCCGCCATCTTGTATTGGTATCAAAATTTTACTAGTTGATTCCTACATATTACTTAAAATAAATTGGATTAGCAGTTTTCTAATAATTTTTTTAACATTTCACTAACCCGCCATTTTGTTTCGCCATATTGGATTTTTACCAAAAAGTTGCCAGGTCATCCCCATATGACACTTAATTTTTCACCTTTTGAATTTTGAACTCAGTCCAGTAAGTAGGTTTTTAGTTATGCCGCGAACAAACCGACGGAATTAAGAAAACATGTTTTCGGCATCTAGGGACCCTGAAACCTAAAGATACGAAATAAATCTCGGAAGGTGATTTTTTCACGATTACAATACCTCCCTTTTACGAGAAAAGTAAAATGAAATAAAGTAGGCTTTGTATAAAGTGATTATATGCATATATAAACTCTGATATCTATATTCTGCTTTTTTTCTGTCATTAATAGAAAATGTGTTTTTACTAAATTAACATGATTTTTTCTTTTTTTATATATGTAGCTTTCACCATGGAACAAGAAATACCTGATTATGATATGGATTCGGACGATGAACGGTGGTTGCAAGCACAAAAACCTCGGCTCGACCTTAGTCCCTTGAAGGTACATGTAGGTTTTAAACACTTGCTAATTCTAAAAAGATTTAATAATGATTTTCATAAATTAAAACAGTGCAAATATAATTACCAATTATATTGTAAAGAGAGTTTCTGTTATTTCAGTTTGAGGAAATGATGGATCGTTTAGAAAAAAGCAGCGGCCAAACAGTCGTCACCCTGGCGGAAGCCAAGGCCCTACTCAAGGAAGATGATGAACTGACAATTGCGGTGTTTGATTATTGGTTAAATAAAAGGCTTAAAACGGTGAGTATATAGATCCGTGTAAATGTATTTTTCTACAGCAGATATCCATGCGGAAAATTGGTTTTTTTCCGCACTAGTGTGGAAAAATTTTTCCTCACGTAATATTATTTTTTAATTTATTAATTAACAGTCTGATACATACCTCAGAGTGTGTAGCAGGCTTAATACATTTCGTTTTGGTTAGCTATATACCAGATTTCCAGGTGACTAAGGACGCTTAAAGTCATTTGTTAGAAATCAACATACTGACATTTCGACACATTTATTTGTCATTAATTGTTTTTATATGTGCGTATTTTCCGTAATTTTGCATTATTGCAATGAATTTAAGTGAATTTGGCAATCTGGCCATGTAAGACGGGGTTCCAAAATATATTATGAACGCTGCAAGAGAAGTAGATTTCGATTGGCTTCCAGAAAAAATGCTAAGTCAGATACATTCGGGAATACGAAAAGTTCTTCAAAAGGTTAGTAAAGAAGAGGTACTTCTAGTTTACTTTCAAGAAATTTCGAAGAATTTTCAACCTTCTACAATGTGATCCAAGTACTCAATGATAAAATCTATGCTAAAAATTAAGAAAAACGTTGATATTAGCAGGCATTTTTAATTTATTGCATATCTAAAAAAGAAAATGAAACAATGGACCAGTGAATCAGCACCAATATGACAAATTAAGAAGAAAAAGTGTCAACATTATTGACAGCACCAAAAAGGCTAACTATCAAAATGCTCCCAATTTAGTTAATAATGCCTATAATTGTCAATTTTCGGTTACCTACCATGTTAATTACAACAAAGAATAATTTTTTTAAACAGTCTTCTATAGCTCGATGTAGTTACTACCTCTTTCCAAATAATTAGTGACTTTTTAATATATAATTGTTTGTTATAGTTCAGTGGTCGCCAACCTTTTCAAGGTGTTGAGCTACTTCGATAATTTATAAATAAACCCTGAGCTACCTACTTGTAACCAGCGTTTAAGCCAGCCTAAACGAAAAATACACAGTTGTATTTGACATACATGTTTTTATGTAATTAATAAATACTTAACTAATTTTAATACACACCTAAAAAATAAACAACATTTTCATATAGCCATAATGGCATGTCACATATGACTTAATAAAAGTAAACATTATAATTAAACTTTTAAACGAAAACGTAATAAAAAATGCGTGCATTCAATGTATGATGTGAACGAGTTTTGTATTGAAAAATGTTTTGAATGTTGTGCAGTATTTATTAATGAACTGAATTTGTATGTTTTAAACTTCAAAGAATTTTTAAATGCATTGTAATCTATTTTGGACAGAATTGGTATTCTCAAAAAAATTGTATTGGCAGGGGATTTCAATGTACATTTTAATACAAATGAACCAGAGGCTCTGTGCCTCTCTGATACTTTGGAAAGCTATGGTTTCATACAAACAATATCAAGCCCTACAAGGTCTGGGGCTTGTCTGGACAACATTTTCATAAACTTCAACATTGACTCCTTTACATCGGATATTGTTGATGTTGGCATCTCAGACCACTATGGTCAGGAGCTCCAACTATCAATGAGTGGTAATACTCGTAAAGTGTTGCATAGCAACAAGGTGTGTAGGCTCTTAACACAGAGAGGTATTTTGGCTTTCTTTAATGTGATTTCGTTGTGTGATTGGGACTTTGTGAGTGATGAAAGTGTGAATGCTGATCATTGTTTCAGGAAATTTTCAGCAGATCTCGAAAACGCCTATATCCAGTCCTTCCCGGAAAAAAACATATAACTGATCTGATCAGACGAGCAATATAGGATGGTTTGATAATAACCTAAGATCAATGCGAAACTACCTACAGCTACTAAGTGAGTTAACTCGACAATATAACAATAATCATAACATTGAACTAGAGTATAAGAACTACCAAAAACGGTACAGGATTGCCATACAGGAAGCAAAAATTAAAGCCAATGATAACTTTATTACCTCAGCTCAAAACCCAACTAAGGCTGTATGGCAAATTATAAAAAATAACATACCTACATTGAACTTAAAGGATGTTAATGATTGTAGCATAACCGCTGATAATTTCAATAATTTTTTCTCAAGCATTGCACATGACACCGTCAGAAACATACCCTTGCCTCATAATGATCCTATTCAATTTCTAAACAGCTTAAATACATCAGAGGCATCATTCTCTTTTTCCCCTGTCTCATTTATAGAGATCAGAGATATTATAGATAATTTAAAAAATAAAGCAAGTCGTGATATTTTTGGCCTAAATGTCAGACTTATCAAATCAGTTAAGAATATTATCATTGGACCTCCTACTAAACTAATCAATCGATGTCTGAGGGAAAACATCTTCCCAGATGTGCTTAAGTCTGCCAAAGTAATACCTATTTTTAAGAAAGGTGATCCAGATAAACCTGAAAACTATCGACCCATTTTGCTGATGCCGGTAATCTCAAAAATTTTTGAAAAATGTATTGCCATGCAAATAAAAAATTTTTTTAACAAAAATAATCTGTTTACATCCTGCCAGTTTGGTTTTAGGAAGGAGAGGAATACTGTTGTGGCAGTCTTAGACCTGGTTGCTTTTCTGCTTGAGTCTTTCAATAACCTAGAATTTAGCAATGTCTTGTTCTGTGACTTGAGCAAGGCGTTTGATTGTGTCCCCCATGACATTCTATTACGCAAACTTGGTAAATACGGATTTAATTCTGGCAGCATCATGCTTCTAAGGTCCTATCTAAACAGCAGAAAGCAGGTTGTGAGTATAGGTTGTGTGTCGTCAGCACAGAGTGATATTAAGATAGGGGTTCCTCAGGGCTCAGTCTTGGGGCCAATATTGTTTTTAATATATATTAATGATCTGCCACTTATAGATCCGAAAGGTAAATTCACGCTTTTTGCTGACGACACGACAGTTGCATGTGGGGCTGACTCCCTTGAGAATGCAGAGATGAAGATGAATGTCTTGCAGAGTGAAGTCCAGGGCGTGGTTTAATATGAACCGATTACATCTAAACGCAGATAAGACAAAAAAGGTAATTTTTACTTTAAGACGGACTGAAATATACGGTGAGGATGCAGTTAAGTTTTTGGGGGTTCATCTGGATCCTCTTCTTCAATGGCACTCGCACATCGATACTACTGCTGGAAAACTGAGGAGTACTGTATATTCTCTTCGTTGTCTTGCTGGTTGTACCTCCACCAGTGCCCTGAGAACCGCTTATTTTGGCCTCTTCCACTCTGTGTCCACGTATGCTATTTTGGCATGGGGTCATGCCCCTCTTTTGAAAAGATTGTTCGCATTACAGAGGAGGACGATCAGAATACTGGGCAAGTTGAGCTACAGGGATGACTGCAGACAAGTATGCTCAAATATGGGTATACTCACCTTACCATCAGTGTACATTCTTGAGAACCTGCTGTGGGTGTGGCGAAATAGGGATCAGTATAGGGTGCACGGAGATACTCATAACTATGAAACCAGAAGTGTGAACAAATTGGTTCTGATATACCAGCGCTTGACAAGATGTCAGAGTGGTCCAGGGTTTCTGGTTGTTAAGATATGTAACAAGGTACCTGCCAGCTACATTCAATTACCCATCTCAAGGTTTAAAAATGTAATAAAACAAATTTTGATTAGAAATGCATTTTATTCCATTGACGAGTTCTTAAATTTCACGTTTGTATAGGAGCAGATATATGGGGCTATATACTGTACTGTATTTTTAATAATTGTTTTAATCTATTGTAATGTTATTTTATTAAGTTTCATATCACTTTTTTTAAGGACCTATTGTAATGTTAATTTTTTTTCTTTTGTCCTAACTTTTTGACTTGTGTAAATACCTGTGGTATACTTGCACCAATAAATGAACTTGAACTTGAGAACGTTGGCACTCGGACTCATCGATAATTTTTTTGATATTCGCAGTGTAATTTGATACAGTCATTCAAACACAATTATCCAGATGTCCATCTGTAAGGCGATTGCGATATTTGTTCTTAATAAACTTCATATTGGAGAAAGAAGATTCTCACAAATAGGTTGAAGTAAATAACTCTTTTACTTTTAAGGCAACACGACATAGAATTGAATATTTGTCATTAGTTACTATACGCCAGATTCATTTTGTACTAGAAACTAACGATTTCAATGCTAAATCACTTTGAAATGCAATCACTTCCATTTCAGTTGCAGCGATGTCTTCGCCAAAGTTCTGCATAACACAAGTTGCAAATTGTTGGATATCAATTTCCATAAAGTGTGAAAAAACAAATTGAGCCATTTTGTTGAAATCCTTAAACCGATTTTTGAAGTTATCCTTCAAGTTAGAAACTATTTCTACATGAGATTTACTGTCATAGGGTTCTATTGGATTTTGAGATATCTTCTCTAAAAGAACAGGAAAATGCTTGACATCATGGTTGATTAGGGTTTGTTCCCAAAACTCAAGTTTTTTTATGTATGCATTTATATCAGAAATCATTACCGCCAGTTCTTTATCTCTTCCTTGAAGTTGCAAATTGAGTTCATTAATATTGTCTGTAATGTCCATAAGAAACCCAAAATCTCTAAGCCAAATTCAATTTTCCAGTTCCTGAATCGGTTTGCCGCGTTGTTTGAAAAATTAAACTACGACAGATAGGGCTTATTAAAACGTGTTAACACTCGTCCTCTACTTCACTTCAGAGTGAAGAAGTAGATCTCCATACTGACAATCAATTCCATCGGCTAAGATTTTGAATAATCTTTGTAATGTGTGAGATCTAATCTTCTTTACAATTTTTACTACCAATTTCATGACGTTTAGTTTTAAAAAATTTCTACATAATGCTTGCTAGTGAATAATGCAATGGTAACACAGAAATTGTGGAAAGCGTTCATCTTTATGCCAAAATGCTACCAGACCCTTATCACAACCCACCACAACTGGAGCCCCGTCAGTTGTCAAGCCTACCAATTTTGAAATTGGAATTTTCTCAGAAGATATAAAATTGTTTAAATGAGAAAACAATTCCTGTCCAGTGGTATATCCTTTCAGTGAAATAAACTTGAAAAGATCTTTAATCATTAAATCACTAAAAACCATCCTGACGAACAAGGCTATCTGGGAGGTGTCAACCACATTTGTTGATTCATCCATTTCAAGAGAGAAATAAACACAGTTATTTATTCCACTCGTCTCATCACTGTATTAACAGAAAATTGCATAGATTTTATTGCTGAAACTATCGTCTTTATTTTTAAAGTTGGAAAATAAGGAATTTACATCTTCTAAAAATGCCTATTTTATCATTTCCCCGCCTTCATACGGTTTCTTTTTTTTGTGTAATTATTTGGGACACAAGGTATGATGCTTCCGTTGCTTTTAAAAATATTGACTGTTGTTCAATTAGCTGGTTCTTTAATTGATTCAATTTTTCTTTTCTGCTGGCAGCATGTAATGGGAAATATTTTTCAAAACTCGGATGTACGCTTTTATGATGCCTCTCAATATTTCCTTTTTTTTATCAACCGAAACATAGGCATTACATAACAAACATACATTTTTACCTTTAACTTCTGTAAAAAAATACTGTTCTTCCAATTCCGAATAAAATTTTTATGTCTTTACTTTCTTAGTACTGCTTTCCATAATTTTTTATATTGCTCACTCTGTGTACTAACGTATCTAATGCCTTTTAGTTTTAAACTAAACGCCTTGTATCGCCGACATGCGCATTTATCGCGTTCAAAGCAATCCAGATCGTTCTCGTGTTCTCTAACATTCACGCGATTCTGGCATTCTGGTGAATTCTAGCAGCTGTTGCCCAGAGCGCTCACCGCAGTGTTGCCGCTGCTAGCTTTCATATTGTGATTTTATTTTCAAAATTTATGAACGCTTCTATTTTAAAAGATATGTTGTAAGCTACCAGAAATGTGTTCGCGAGCTACCGGTAGACCGCGATCGACATGTCGACCACTGTTATAGTTTAATCAAAACTGTTAAATCACTACGAATTATATACTTATTTCCGCACGTCTGTAGAAAAACTATTGTACCTAACACTTGCGGAAATATTCATTCTCTGCACTTGTTAGGTAAATAGCTATTATGTTGTTATCCCAAATTTACCGGAGTGACATTTTCACTTATATTAAAGGGTGACTGTAATTGTTGAACGCTTTTCTTGGGAAGTTTTCTTTTGTTTAATGCAAGATGTGATTTTTTAAAGAAATTTGCATATAATCAGCAAGTTGTGATTCAAATCTTCCAAAGTTCTCTTTTGGTGATAATGGTACATTTTTCCAACATCACAAGTAGAAAGTAAGGGGGAGTGTCCATCTATAGTGAAATAATCTGTACAAATTATAGGCTCTTGTAAAGAATTTTACCCATGGAATTTGACCAATTTAGAATATACATTTGAAAGATTACCTTTTTCTAATAATACCTATACACAAAAATTTATGGATAAACCACTTTTTCAAATTATATAAAAAAAAACTAAGGTTTCGGAAGGTTGCTGCACTGAACTTGTTTTTGGCGTATCGCTAAAAACATATTTTTCACGAACTTAATTTATGAACTACGTAACAGATTGATTATATTATAATGCTCTATAACACAAAAATGATTATTTCTAACTAAAAGTTAGAAGTAATTATTATATTAGACATTATTAAACGTTTTTAAACATAATTACAACTGCTTAATAAAGAGAGAGCGGGTGTCTCGCCCGTTCGCGTTGGATGGAAATCCAGTGTGCTGGAGATGCTACGTTGCCAAGTTTATTTTATATATGACCTATATAAATTATATAAGAAAAACAAAATGCATTTGTTGTTTGTGGATAGATACCAGCAGGAGCGCGAAGACACTAGGTGGATTGGTACCGGGTTAGCACCAGATTAGGCGCCGTAGGCATCATCGTTAAAGCTCTAAAAGGCGAACAACAGCGCAGGGCATCACTGGTGAAAGTCTAACATTCGGCATCGGCCCATTCCGGCAGTGGTGCACCCCCCTGTTGGTTAGTGTTGACTGTACTAGGGAGATTGGTACCGGGTTAGCACCAGGTTAGACGCCGTAGGCATCATCATTAAAGCCCTAATATAAAAGGCGAATGGCAGCGGAGTGCATCACTGGCGGAAGTCTATCATTCGGCATCGGCACGGTAAACTTTTCTATTTTATATTCAAAAATTATCAAATTCCGTGGGTTTAATTGTTTACAAGACTCCAAAAATGCATATAATCTAATCTAATAGGCAAATATGCAATATTTTTGCGTGCGATTGTGTTTTTGACACATTGTTCTGATAATTAGAGTACAATTATAATATAAGGCTTAATTTATTTTACTCTTTTGAGCAGCAACATCCCTTGATCTTGACAGTCCGCACCGAACATCGATCAGGCACGGCCGCCAACAATCCTTACTTGGCATTTCGCAGGCGCACGGAAAAGATGCAGACGCGCAAAAACCGTAAAAACGACGAGGTCTCCTACGAGAAGATGCTAAAGTTGAGGAGGGACCTGGTCAGGGCGGTTACCCTGCTAGAGCTCGTCAAACGGCGAGAGAAATTCAAAAGGTAAATAGCTCTCATACTTTAATTTTATTGTTTTGAATATTACTTTTCACTGACACCGAAAACAAACTGAATATATAATTGTCAAAAATAGTATAACTTGATTTTAAGTTAACAGAACTAACTGGAAGTATCTGTCGCTGCCTTCCTTGGAGTAATGTCCAAAATGTTCTAGAAAATTGCGGAGCATTTCTTGATGCAATTCTTCCAAAGAATTTTAATTGCGTTGGATATACATTTGTTACCAATTAATGACCTTTCAGGAAAAATTCCAAAGGAGTCAAATCAGGTGACCGTGGTGGCCATTCAGTATGAGAAAAGTTGCAATTAAAAACTGTCTTAGTGATTGCCTTTGTGATTCAATTGATGAAAAAATAAGATCTTTGTATAGTACTTCAACTTCAGTCTGCTCCCTGTAATTAATTTTTTAACATTTTGTCAAATCTTTACAAAGTAGATCACATTTTGTTTTGGGCATATTTACAGCTATTTTTAAATTGAATATTTCAATTCAAATAATTTACTTATTCCTAACCAATCAGGTTTTAGAAAAAACCATTCATGCGAATCAGCGTTACAGCTCACAATAGCAACATGGAATGACTTAATAGATAATGGTAATTTTGTAATAGCTGTCTTTCTCGATTTTAAACGAGCCTTCGAAACAATCGACAAAATTTTCAAATGGTTTCGTTCATATCTTGAAAACAGAAGACAAATAACAAAAATAAATTTTAGTGTTTCTGATGAAATAGATAACAGTTTTGGAGTACCGCAGGGGTCAGTTCTGGGTCCCCTAAACGATATAAATCATTATATAAGACCAGATTTTCTCAATCTTTTCGCCGATTATTTATTCTTGTCCTGTAATAATAAAGATGTAAAAACTGCTATAGGAAATATTAATATTGAACCTTCAAAAGTAGAAAAATACTTAGATTTAAACAAGTTGAAGCTTAATGTAAAAAAAGCAATGATTCTGACAACTAAATATAAATACTCTACCATTGATAAGAATGAAGTAAAAATATATGGCAGTAATATAGACATAGTAAGTGAGATAAGGTATTTGGGTTTTATTATAGATAACTAATTTAACCTTTAAAACTAACTTTTTATATATAAGGCAAAAAATTTGTAAAAAACTTTTTTCTTCTCCCAAATACCAAAAAATCTATCTATTAATTCAAGGATAACTGGATATAATACGATATTAAAACCACATTTTAACTACTGTCCTAGTTTACTGTTTTTGTTAGATAATAACAGTAAAGCTTCTCTTCAGGAGTTACAGAATAGAGGTATGCGCATCATACTTGGATGCAATCGTTACACTCCAGTAAGGACTGTGCATTTATGCCTTGAATGGCTGACTGTGGCAGACAAAATGAAACTCTCCAACATGATGTTTATATATAAAATTAAAAACAATTTATTGCCAAACTACCTTGTTATATATATTGTTTTTAATAGAGACGTACACAATTATCTGACCCGAAATAGAGATAATTTTTTTTATAAAGAGGACTAACTCTAAAAGGGCAATGAACTCGTTATTTTTTAAGGGCATTTCTAATTATATTGATCTACCTGATAATATTAAAAATGCAAACTCAGTAGTAAGTTCTAAATTGCTGTTGTTAGGTGTTTTAAAATCTTGAAATGTTTGTGTAGTTTTGATAAGATTGTTAAATGTTTACATGTTATGTTTGTAAATTATGCTTGATTGTAGATATTAGTAATGTGCATACATTTTTTAATTGTGCAATTGTTTTTTTTTAAACATACGTTATATGTAAAATTTATCTAGCTCCAATGTATTAGGCTTGCTTATCGTAATATATGTATTTAATCTACATTTTTTCAGAATTAGACCAAGTTTATCCAGATCACGTTAACAATACCATTAGATCTATCCATGAAAAGATTTATAAAAAAACTAATCTATTACACAGGGTGTCCGGTAAGTTTTTGGCATTCCGCCGGGAACGTGTAGGGGAAGTCAAAATAACCCTATTAGTAGAAAAAAAATGAAATATTGAGCCTCAAAGGGATACCCAGTGATTTCCCTTTTGAACCAACTTGTATAATTTAATAAAATTTTAATATTTGTGTGAGCCTTACAGTCTCATAAAACCATGCTATAGTAGATGTTCTACATCATCAGGAAAGTCAGGAACGGACTTGCCTCAACACTCGTTGGGCCAAAATTTTTAAAGCTGTCATTTTACAGAACTGAGAAGTGATTTTTTAAAATATTTTGGTCATTGCTCTTTAAAAGGGTACTCTAAAGCCCGACGCACGCATCTTGGACTGCGACTTGGATTTCACCTAAATCGTTGCCAAATCCAATTTCGTAATTGGATGTCCTATCGACGTAAAACATTTACTGAGGTATGGTTCTATGAGTTTTTATTGGCTAGATAAAATATCAGATTTTCATTAAATCATATCTATAAGTAGAATCAAAAGTTAGAACCGAAAAGGCAAATCGCTGAGTACCGCATTGGGACCCAGTATCTCCTTTAAGGGAAACTTTAGGAATTTTGTTTCTGTGACAAACTAGGGTTATTCTGATCTCCCTTATACGCTCCCGAGAGTATGTCAAATCATATACTTGCCATACACCGTCTATATGTGACAATGTAAGCTTAGGCTTAGGGTATATTCATTTTATTAAATCTGGATTTAAGACCAGACAGGGTAACTCTCAAAATATTCAAATAATCACTATAAATGCGACGAAGAATATATTTTGACATCGTCAAAAAGTTCTAAGAATATATTTCATCTTATTCCTCACCCCCATTTCTGTTTACTTTGTGTAAAAAATTTTTTTGTTGGTGGTCAAAGGAATTACTTTCCATTTGCCACATCACCTACAAACTTTGAATAACAACCTCCTGAACCGCTTCTATTAGATAAAGAAAATCATTTGTATGCTGCAAATAAATAAAATACACAACTTATTGGTGTAATATGTTTCACTTTTCTAGGGAGTTTGTTCATCTCACGGTGGAAGTGTTCGAGAAGAGATTCCAGGCGCGTGATTTCAGTGGAGCTGTGGCCGCCGAGGCAGCGGCGTCCAAAGCAGCGTCTGCGCCTCCTCGACCCGCCTTCACGCCCATCTTCCACAATCATAACCAGAGCTGGGCCGAGGCCGTGGCCACTCAGGCACAAGCCGCTGTACAACATCATAGCAAGACCACCATTAAAGACGAGGTAGATTTACTTTTTTTCTGTTCATTGTGACAGCATTTATTAGGTACAAGCAGTGGCGATTCGCGACTTGTTAATAAAGAAGCAAAATTAATAAAACAAGGAACCAAAGGAAAAATGCATTCACGCCTTTCTTTGCATCACACCATTCGAAATGCAAGACTAGTAAACATGGAAAACAAGAAACAGAGACAATGCAAAATAGTGCAGTCAATCTACTGGAATTTTTCGTGAAAAAGAACCTGCTTTTCCCCTCGGATTTTTTTGTACAGGTTCTTCGATTGAGGAGGAAAGGCGGATCTTTTTTACTTCTCCCACATTTCTCAAGACATTCAAAATAGCGAATCGATGTATTTTAACTCGGAGAATTCGAAAATCACAACAAAAAAACAATTGAATGAGAAACAAAAGACTTACACCAAGGATTTTGCGTTTTTTAAACGGGACACCCTATATTACATTTTTGGATTCTATGGTCAATTCTAAGTATTTTTTAATAAGGGTTCTATATGTCTATCTTCAACTGTTTTTGATTTATTGATGTTTGAAAATTGACATTTTTGCTTCTTTGAGCCATCATAGCACCTGAACAGTTGTTCACATTCCTATCTTAGTTTTTATTAGGACGAAAGCATCAGTCATAAATTCCTATAATATTGACTTATCTGAACTTCAAAGAGTTACAACGGTTAATGATCTTGGAATTTTATTTGATTCTGAATTAAGATTACAAATCACATCGACTGGATAATCTCAAAAGCGTTTAAAATGTTAGGATTCATTATGAGACAATGTCACGAATTTAGAGACACAGAGGTCTTAAAAACACTTTACTTCTCCTTGGTGAGAAGTCACCTCGATTACTGCTCTATTGTATGGTCACCTTGCTACATGACCAGGATTACCCGGATCGAACGTGTTCCAATAAAGTTAGCTAACTTTCTACTTTTCAAATTGGGAATTTACAAGGCCCAATTATCGCATATTGAGCGTATTAACATGCTGAGTTTAGATACCCTCGAAATCCGTCGAATCAAGTACTGCCTATCTTTTGGCCAAAAGATTCTTACAAACCAAGTGGACTCTGCTGAATTGGTTGAATTTTAGAGTTCCATCAAGATGTACTAGGCAGACACCGGACTATAGAAGAACAAATGTTGGCAGGAATGAAATTATAAATCGATTTATGACTCTGTATAATAAGCATATTCTCTACGATTTTGAATATAATTGCAGCTCATTAGCATTTAAGAGAAAAATTAAGATATTTATAACTTGATTTTCCTATAATTTTTTTTTAACTTGAGTTCCTTTTACTTCTTATCGACACACGCATACACATATGTTTATATATATTTAGGTTGTTAGGTTTCATATATTTGTTCTTTACCTACTTGTTATTTGACATTAACTGTACTTTCTTTTAATTTTATTATTTTGTATTTATCTTACTTAGTGTACTACTTGGGTTTTTCTTTTTTTTTTTTTACCTGTAATGTACTATTGAAAGAAATAATTAAATAAATATATATATATATATATATATATATATATATATATATATATCAGAGTATCCACGCAACCCGTTCATTAAAAGTTTTTGATGATGCCATTTAGATAAAAATTTCAAATTTTGGAATTAAGGTCAGGTACTTCTTTTTTGAAATATTTTTAACTTCATGTCACTTCCAGTTTAACCGGAAGTTGGTATCAACTTGCTTATTTTAAATGGAACACCCTGTATTTTATGATATTTTTGGATTCTACGGAGAATTTTAATGCTATTTTATGTTGCATGTCCTGTACCTAGGTTCAAGCGTTCTTAAGATACTTGGCCTTGAACCAAAAATGAGCCTTCGGGGTACCAAATTTTAAAATCTCATATTTTTGTAAGTTTTGAAGATTTCATTTCATTCATATTTTGCAGACGGTCGGTAAATAATCTTGGGTTTCTATTTTTTTTATTGAATTTGTCTATTTTTATACAAGGTGTCCTAAATTCAGCGGCAAACATTCACATTTTCAAAGCCGCTAAAGTCCGTTTTTTTTAAATGGGACACCCTATAACTTTATGCACTATCAAATGTAGAATTTCATTTTCTATCGAACTGTATTAAGGTTCCCTATACCTATTCGTAACCATTTTCGAAATAATCAGGTTTTTATTAAACTATCATATGTATTTGCTAAATGCTTACACCTTCCCGTAGTAAGCCATGGAAAAACAATTGTTGTGCTTTTCTATTCAACATGACAGCTGATTTGAAACTTTTAAATTAAAATAAAATAACACTCTAAAGCTGATATTCTCAATTTATTTTATATTCGCGGAGAATATTGGAGAGAACGTGCCATGTTTTTAATGAAAAACATCCTCATTTAACGCCAATGAACAAGAGAAAATTGAAGAAGATTGAAACGAAATTTTTTCGTTTCGGAAAAGTTAAAGTTATAAAAAATGTAATAAATTGTTTACATTATTTTTAACCATATCTACTAAGTTCGAGACTGTTCTAAACTTGTTTTAGTGAACTTAAAAATTATAGCAATCTAAAAATCAACAATAAATAAATAAAATAGTAAAATTGAATTATAACAAATGTTCTATATGCTGTCCGTTCATTTGAAGACACATTTCAATTCTTCTTTGTACAGTTGCTGTGGCCCGTTGAATTTGTCCGTTTTCTAATTTGGCAAAAGCTGTTCGTATCCTGTCCAGTAAATCTTGTTGGTTATTTACTGGGGAAGCATAAACTTTACCTTTGATAAATCTCCATAAATAAAAGTCTAGGGGTGTTAAATCAGGCGATCGCGGGGGCCATCTCCAAGGGCCATTGGGACCTATCCAGCGATCTTCAAAAATTGGAGATAAACTCCAGCGGGATTATGTGCTGATGCCCCATCTAATTGATACCAATAATTTTGCAGCTCACCAATAGAAATTTCTTCTATAAATTCAGAAACCATCCCTCGTAGAATTTCCAAAGACTTATCTCTGTTTAAATTGTCTTCATAAATACAGTACCGCACCTGATCATTTAATACTATACCGAAAACATTGAAGCTAAACCTCTCTTGAGAACGCGTTTCGCGTAAAGCGTGCGGATTTTCTGCTGCCCAGAAATGTTCGTTTCTTCTATTTGTTATTCCTTCTCTAGAAAATTTCCCTTCATCAGTCCAAAATATTTTTGAAAGGAATTGAGGGTCCTCTTGAATTTTCAAAACCATGAATTCGCAAAATTCTACTCGTCGGATGTCATCACCAGGTCTCAAGGCTTGCACGTTTTGGAAGGAATAAGGGTGCATATGATGTTCCCTCAAGATTCTTTGGACAGATGAAGAAGAAATTCCCAAATCGTTTTCTGCAGACGGTATTGAACTTTGCGAGTTTGCGTGGAAATAAGCTAATGTGTTTATTACGTTATCCTCGGCATTTGTCACTGGTTTCGGGACATTTTTTGTAACTTTAACCTTGCCAAAACGCAAAAAGTTCGTTTCAATCCTCTTGAATTTTGACTTGTTCATTGGCGGCAAATCAGGGTGGCGTTCATTAAACACACGACACGTTCTCTCCAAAATTTTATAACATTCTCCATGAATATAAAATAGATTGAGAATATCAGCGTTTGAGTATTCTTCCATTTCGATTTAGAAGATTTAGTTTATCACTGACAGCTTTCGATAAATAACGCATACTAATCATCTGTCATATTGGATATTGGATCTCAATTGTTTTTCCATGGCTCACCATTGGAACATGTAAGCATTTAAGCAAATACATACGATATTTTTATAAAACCCAATTATTTCGAAAATGGTTACGAATAGGTATAGGGAACCTTAATACAGTTCGATAGAAAATGAAATTCTACATTTGATAGTGCATAAAGTTATAGGGTATCCCATTTAAAAAAACGGATTTTAGCGGCTTTGAAAATGTGAATGTTTGCCGCTGAATTTAGGACACCCTGTATAAAAATAGACAAATTCAATAAAAAAAATAGAAACCTAAGATTATTTACCGATCGTCTGCAAAATATGAAGATTATATCTTCAAAACTTACAAAAATATGAGATTTTCAAATTTGGTAACCCGAAGGCTCATTTTCGGTTCAAGGTCAAATATCTTAAGAACGCTTGAACGTAGGTATAAGACATGCTATGTATATATGTATATATATATATAGGTATATATATATATGTATATATATATATATATATATATATATATATATATATATATATATATATATATATATATATATATATATATATATATATATATATATATATATATATATATATATATATATATATATATATATATATATATATATATATATATATATATATATATATATATATATATATATATATATATATATATATATATATATATATATATATATATATATATATATATATATATATATATATATATATATATATATATATATATATATATATATATATATATATATATATATATATATATATATATATATGTATATATATATATATATATATATATATATATATATATATATATATATATATATATATATATATATATATATATATATATATATATATATATATATATATATATATATATATATATATATATATATATATATATATATATATATATATATATATATATATATATATATATATATATATATATATATATATATATATATATATATATATATAATATATAAATATTTATATATATTATTTTTAAATTACTGTCAATATATTCAATTAAATAGGTAGCAAAATAATTTTCGTTTTTTTGTTTGACTGGCATCATAAGACAGCTTATGTGTGAGGTCGTTATAGAGTGTAGTAAATTATTTAATATCCAAAACTCTGGGAGATGATGTATCTCTCCAAAATAATTTCATGCCAACAGATGTCCTCAAACTCGTTGTTTTCGATGTACATTTTTTGAGTATTCTTCCATTTCGATTTAGAAGATTTAGTTTATCACTGACAGCTTTCGATAAATAACGCATACTAATCATCTGTCATATTGGATATTGATTTTCGTAAGGCATTTGATAGTGTAGATCATTCTATTTTGCTGAAGAAGCTAGAGCACTATGGTGTGGGTGATCCTCTACTCTCTTGGATTGGTAGCTATCTCAGTCAACGGACTCAATTTGTGAAATTCAACAACTGTCTATCGAGCGAAATCCACGCATACTCGGGTGTTCCTCAGGGGTCTCATCTTGGGCCGGTACTGTTTTTGGTGTTTATCAACGACCTTTCCTCAATCTTCAAGCATTGCAGGTACCTTCTATATGCCGATGATCTTAAAATTTTCCAGAGAGTTGTGTGCATGGACGATTGCAGCCTTGTTCAGGAAGAGATTAATGGCTTATTTGCCTGGTGTTCAGAAAACGGAATGTCCTTGAATAGTTCTAAATGTAAAGTGATCTCATTTTCCCGTAAGAAACAACTCCTTCACTATGGATATTCCATTGACAGCACCATCCTTCCTCGGGTAGGCCTGATTAATGACCTTGGCGTTCTTTTTGACGGTGAGTTACGCTTCATCAACCATATCGACAATGTCATAGCTAAAGCATATAAAATGACAGGTTTCATCATGAGGCAGTGTTGGGAGTTCCGGAATATTGAGACACTGAAATCAATCTATCTCTCACTTGCGAGGAGCCATTTGGATTACTGCAGTGTGGTATGGTCACCCTTCTATAAAGTCCACATTAAGAGAATTGAGCGGGTCCAGTCTAAGTTTGCAAATTTTCTTTTGTACAAGTTGAATATCGACAAAACAGTGCTAACTTATAATCAACGCATAAACATGCTGGGGCTCGATAGTTTGGAGGTTCGTAGGATAATGCACTCATTGTCTTTTGGACATAAGATCATCAATAGTCACACAGATTGTGCAGACTTGTTGACGCTAATCAACTTTAGGGTTCCAATGCGAGCAACCAGGCAATTGGAAATGTTCCAGCTGCGGCAAGGTCGTACGGACCTGGGCAAATACAGTTGTATCAACCGAATGATGGAGTTTTTTAATCGGTTCATTCCTTCAAACTTTGACATTGATTGTTCTCCATTATGTTTCAAGAACAAGATTAGGCTAATATTCAAAGATTATGATGTGTAACCAAATTTTATTTTTAGACTCGTTTTTCATGTATTTGTACCATGTTTTGTTATGTCAATTTAGTCTATTAGCATTGTTTCATATTGTTATTGTTGTTTGACTGTATTTGTATCTTTCATTAGTGATGTAATTTTTTTTTTTTTTTTTTAATTTATATTGTTTCTCTTTGAATGTGCTATTTGGGCAAAGTCCTGTTATGTACTTATTGAATAAATAAATAAATATTGGATCTCAATTGTTTTTCCATGGCTCACCATTGGAACATGTAAGCATTTAAGCAAATACATACGATATTTTTATAAAACCCAATTATTTCGAAAATGGTTACGAATAGGTATAGGGAACCTTAATACAGTTCGATAGAAAATGAAATTCTACATTTGATAGTGCATAAAGTTATAGGGTATCCCATTTAAAAAAACGGATTTTAGCGGCTTTGAAAATGTGAATGTTTGCCGCTGAATTTAGGACACCCTGTATAAAAATAGACAAATTCAATAAAAAAAATAGAAACCTAAGATTATTTACCGATCGTCTGCAAAATATGAAGATTATATCTTCAAAACTTACAAAAATATGAGATTTTCAAATTTGGTAACCCGAAGGCTCATTTTCGGTTCAAGGTCAAATATCTTAAGAACGCTTGAACGTAGGTATAAGACATGCTATGTATATATGTATATATATATATAGGTATATATATATATGTATATATATATATTTATATATATATATATGTATATATATATAGGTATATATATATATATATATATATATATATATATATATATATATATATATATATATATATATATATATATATATATATATATATATATATATATATATATATATATATATATATATATATATATATATATATATATATATATATATATATATATATATATATATATATATATATATATATATATATATGTATATATATATGTATATATATATATATATATATATATATATATATATATATATATATATATATATATATATATATATATATATATATATATATATATATATATATATATATATATATATATATATATATATATATATATATATATATATATATATATATATATATATATATATATATATATATATATATATATATATATATAAATATTTATATATATATATTTTTAAATTACTGTCAATATATTCAATTAAATAGGTAGCAAAATAATTTTCGTTTTTTTGTTTGACTGGCATCATAAGACAGCTTATGTGTGAGGTCGTTATAGAGTGTAGTAAATTATTTAATATCCAAAACTCTGGGAGATGATGTATCTCTCCAAAATAATTTCATGCCAACAGATGTCCTCAAACTCGTTGTTTTCGATGTACATTTTTTTATTATATTATGTTCTAATACTGTTATGAAATAAATAAAATAAAACATAATCAGTTATTTAACTGTAAACTATCTAAGTAATAAAAATGCACTTGTTTATGATCAAATTGTTACCGACAAAATAAATTTTGCAGGTAATAAATAGGCGTGAGAAACGACAGTACAAGAAACGAAAACATAAACAGGGTGGACGCGGTCTTGAAGGCTTGTCCTCGGACGAAGAGGGTTCTCTGGGAGGTGCGCCACCACGGGGCGCCACTCCAGAGCCTGAGGAGCAAGAGGACGACGGACCTTTCGCTTTCCGAAGAAACAGGCTGTGCTCGTACCATAAGGTGATTATATTATTTATTTAATCATTTAAACAATTTATATTTTTCAAATAGTTAAATATACAGTGTGAAAGAGACTACAAATATTTAACAGGTGAATTTTAGCAAATCATCCATTTTTCTCTAACAGGCCTGTTTCTTAAATAGCAAACAGACACTAACAGCCGTATTCACTAAAGAGGTTGAAAGTTAAACCAGGTATGATTTAACGGATATAGGTTTAAAATGACATATGTCACAATTAAACAAATACTTTTTCTAAATGTCACAATTACAAAATATCACAATGGCGTAAACAAAACATAAGTGGCCAACTAAAAGTTTTAATTTCCTTGGCAACTAGACCTGGTCTAACTTTTAAACCTTTTTACAGGAGTGAGTGTCGGTCTCGGTCATATGTTTTAAGTTAAACGGTTACACCTGTTTCGCACTATTGGGCATCATCAGACCTATCGGAAAAAATGTAAAACTTAATTACTAACTAAAAGCAATTAGAATGAATAACAGTATCTTTAAAATTGAAAAATATGTAACACATAGATTTTAATAAATAAATACAGTACACATTATATGGCTGGATGGAAACTGAGATAGGGTTAAATGAAATGTGTTCAAATGTATGTATAAAAAAGTTCCTTGAATTTGAAATGTAAATAATTAAAGAAATTAAAAAAGGTTTACCATCAGCAAGGATCGAACTCGTACCTCCCGTTGGAAGTCATATTTTTATAGCTGTTCATGGTTACAATGAAACTTTTGTCTAGGTGTTTAATTATTAGATAAATTATTAAAGATGAGGTTTGGTTCAAAACTGATCATGACACAACATAAAGCGAGGGGTCTTTTTAGCTTTGCAATTTTCTACCGTTTCTACACTTGTGGATAACAGCCACATCATTTGATGTAGAAAACTGCTGACCTGTAGATACAAGATTGTTAGTAAATGAACATGTTTTTTAGAATTGATATTTAAAGAATTTATCTAATTGTGTTGAAATATTTCCAAAGTAAGTAATTGGTTTAAAAGTTTTGCTATTAGTTAAGGCAGCATGGAGAATATTGAATGACATTTTGTATTTGTTAAAGAATGTGAAGTATAATTATTTGTTTATAGAATCCTGTGAAAAACTGTTAAAAGAAGGAACTAAAGGCTGCAAATGTATGTGTATGTGGAGAATTGGAATGGAACTGTATAATATGGTCTTTGGAAGATATTTTTCTCTCCGAACTGTATTAGGCTGCCCTTTCTTAAAGCAACAGGTATAGGGAAGGCAACTTCCCAAGACTCTTTCTGTCCACAGTAAAGGTGATTTTGCTGTCGAGGGTGTTAACGAAATTCAAAAAATCAGGCAAGTTTTGGTCGCTACCGTTCCACACTATGCAAATTTATTTGTGGCTGTATCTGGAAGATGCGTCACTGGTCTTTTATCTACGGGTCTACAACTACAGTTTTCTACATCGAACAATGTAACAGTTATCCACAAGTGCAGAAAAGATAGAAAATTGGATTTATTGGCAATGCTAAAAAAAGCCGCGTTTTGTATTGTATCAATAATGTTCTTAGCTTTGAGCAAAACCTCAGCTTTATTAATTTAACCCCCGGAGAGCTATAACAATTTACTGTTGCATTTCAAGTGGGAGACACGAATTCAATCTTTGCCGATGGTAAACATTTTTTAATTTTCTTAATTATTTATATTTAATATTTAAGGAAGTTTTTTATAAATACGATTGTCCACATTTTGTTTCAACTTCTCACAGTATCTGGCAAGCAATGTAATTTTTGTTGTGTTTCTTTATTGAATATATGTGTGACGTGTTGTTCAATTTTAACTGTATTGTTATTCATTTTAATTGCTTTTAATTAGTAATTAGGTTTTATATCTTTTCTGATAGGTCTGATCAGTGGCGGCTCGTGGTCAACTTTTTAGGCGGTCAATATATATACAACACAAAGAGTCATCTGAAAAAAATCAGACACGAAACAATAAAATGTCTTTGTTACTTCGCAACCGCATGTCCAAGCAGATAAATCGTACATATTTTTACAAAAATTACTATTTACTTCTTTGTCTTTGTCTTTACTTGTTTGCTGAATTTTAAATTTCGGCAAAGGTCGACTACTGGTCTTAAATTCGAGTCGTTTCTCAAAATTCAGCTCTCCAAAATAATTTAAAACAGCTTTTGAAGTCTTAGTATTCTAAAACACTGTCGCTACCTTGCTTTAAAACATTAATTTAAACCACAAAATCAACAAATAAAATGTAAAGTCTTGAAAATAAAATCTATAAAAATACGCAATCGTAATCACAAACTATCACACGATCCACATTAAACGCATCGACTGGCATCAACTGACAAACATATTTAAGTTTCCTCGGCGCGGCTGTTGACCCAAACTTTGCCAATGTAAGCCGTATATTACCTATACGCCCCAGTGAAAATTTAATCGGGAACACTCGGGAAAACTCACCTCCGTTTATAACCTTGAGGTCAACGCGGTCCGCCAGCCCAACGAAACGAAACCTTCGGAAATCGCTGTGCGAGGCATCGATAGTGTGTCGCGGAATTAAGTAAACGGTCAACGAGTTTATACGCTTAGAATAATGGAGGGAATTTCCAAGTTTAAAAAAAATGATAAAATATAAATTATGTATTATTTTTATATTGTTTCTGTTTGGAAATATTTATTGGGAGGTCATTGACCATATGACCTAATGGAGGAGCCCCCACTGGGTCTGATGAATCATAAGAGTGAGACTGAAACTTAGTCTGTGTTTGGTATTTAATTTCACAGGTAAAACTATATGTAATTTAGAACAAAAAAGTCTTATACAGGAGTCAACACTGGGGGCTTTAAAGCTATCGCGATTTTAAAATTTACAATTTTTTGACGAGGCGGCAACATTGCAATTATACTCTCTAGCAAGTCTAGTTAGATTAGATTATTGTATTTAATTTAGAAATTAGATTTAAAAATTTGTCTTCTAATTATTCTTTAAAAAATAACCTATGAACACTTGTATATGCTTTTTTCACTATGAAGCTAATATTAAAACTAATAATAAGAAACTCAATTTTTGTAATTTTGGACCAAGCCCGACACACTAACGAAAACATGTTTAAAGTAAATGTGGTTTCTCTGCTTCGGTGAGGAAAAAGTTCATTTGCGAATATCGTTTTCGTCAATAGTTTCACCACCGTTGCTATAATGTCTTCATATAACCTCAAAAAAACATTCGTTTATTGGAGTATGTTTCCTTCTGCCAACTCTTATGAAGATAGAAAAAGTTGTAAAGAAGAGAATCCTAAGCTTCCTAAATTATTACAATCTCTTACAACAATCACAATTTGGGTTACACAAGCGATTGACGGACATACAAATGGGTCGTCACTATGAAACAAGGAACTCTGATAATACACCCTTACCTATTCCTAAGTTAGAGCTCACCATAAGTTAATTTTTCTTTGAGGGTTTTCAATAATAAACAAATTGAAGCTGAAGAAGAGATCTGCGCGGAATGAATCATTCATAAACGTTGTACAATGATTAGCAGAACAGATTCCATCTGGAAATTCTCCCGAATACACGGAAAATTCACATTCAATGTTTTTAAACATAGAAGATATACATGAAGAAACAATTGCTGAAATAATAGATTCTTTAGATCCATTTAAAGCCTGCGGATTTGACGAAATGCCAGTAAAAATTATTAAAATTACCAAATGTGAACTTACTGCAATTTTATGTCATCTAATCAAAACTTCTTTTAAACAACAAATTTATCCCAACAAATTAAAAATTGCCAAAGTTTTTCCTATTTTTAAAAATGGCCTAAAAAATGACCCAAATAACTACAGGCCTATATCTATCCTGCCAGTTTTTTCAAAAATAATTGAGTGATTTATATACAATAAAGTGGAACAATTTTTAGAAAATCAGAATATCTTGTTTTTTGATCAGTACGGCTTTCGCAAATCCAAGGACACTGAGGTAGCAGCAATTGATTTAGTAACACAAATTCAACTTGCTTTAGATAGACATGAAAAACGTTGCGCCTATTATCCTTGAATTTGTGTAAAGCTTTTGACACTGTAGGCCATAAAATATTGCTTAAAAACTTGTTTCATATCGGTATAAGAGGTACTATATATAATTGGTTCCAAAATTATTTGTTGGATCGAAAGCAGTTTGTTCAGATTGGCAAAAATAAAAGCAGAAAATTTTATGTGGTGTGTCTCAAGGATCTATATTGGCTCCAATTTTATTTTTAATATATATAAATTCTGGATCTCTGTTAAATTTAGAAGGCTCCATTAAATTATTTGCTGATGATACTATCCTTCTCTATACTTCAGATAATTTTGCATAAATAAATGTTATTATTAATAAAGACCTAAATTTAATTACTAATTGGTTACAGGCACAAAAATTAACTTTAAACTTTCAGAAATCCTCTTTCCTGTATATATCGAATATTATTCAAAAAACAGATATTCCGCCAATATTTTTTTCTAATAATGAAATTAATTATTGTGTATTAAATTTTTAGGCTTATATATAGATCAAAATTTAGCTTGGAAGCCACATATAGAATATTTAAGAGTACACATTTCTCCAATAATAGGAATTTTGTTTAAAATTCGTAACTATATTTCTCTTAATTTGTTAAAATATATATATTTTGCTTTCATTTTTTCAAAATTACAGTATCTAATATCGGTGTGGGACGCTGCATGTAAAAAAACAATAAAACCATTAGAAAAATTACAAAATAAGTCAATAAAATGTATTTACCGTTTACCATATCTGGAGCCCACCATTAGCCTATATAAGTCTAAAAATCTTTTAAACATTTCTATGATGTATAAAACTAAATTATGTATTTTTGTTCATTCATCAGCTAAAAATATGAAAAAAACAAATTTAAATTTTATTAGAAATAATAACATTCATGACCATAATACAAGACAAATCGATTATTTCTTCACCATAAAATTTAAAAGTAATTTTAGCAAACAGTGTATATTACACAGTGGGGTTAATTATTACAATAATCTTCCAAAACTATTAAAAAATATTAACAAAATTGATACTTTTAAAAAACACATCAAGAAATATTTTTTGAGGAATTAATATCTTCACGTTTGATATATTTTTTTAATGTTTACAGTTTCTAATTTATTTGTAATTTGTAATAATGTTTATACGTTTATGTGTTTTATATTAGTTATTAATTAGTTCCCTTTAATATATACAGTTTTTAATTTATTCATAATTTATAATAATGTGTATACATTTTTATATTGATAATTAGTTCCCTACTATAAACAATATTGTTTCTTGGGAATAAATGATTAAAAAAAAATATATATATATAATCACTTTTCACTATGTATAAAACAAATAACAAGCACTAAATTATTTAGAAATTATTTAAAACGTACTTTAATAGAACAATAATTATATAGTTTGCAGGAATTTTATGAGAACCACTTGTGATTGTCCAATTTATTTTTACATTACTCTAATTTTAACTATTTTATTTTGTGATGCCCAATTTGTTTGTACATTACTGTAATTTTAGCCGTTTATGTAATATATTTTTAAAATTATGTAATTCTTGTGCTGTCAGTTTTAAGTCTATGTGACTAGTCTAAACTATCTTAGTTTGTATGACTTTTTAAGTTTATGGAAGCTTTTTTAAAAGAGTTTACTCTTTATACAATAAAAGTGATTTTTGACTTTGACTTGTTAAAAATAAAATGGTTCATTTGCTCAATAATGAAAAGTTCTTTTTGCAGTAGCAGTTTAGAGAAAAACAGAGACAGGTGGATTTCGTTCCATGTTGCGGGATCTGAAATAAGGGTCACACAATACTTGATTTTTTTTCTCAGAAATTATTTTGACCTGGTAAAATATATCAGCCTCCCTTTCACTGTGTAGTTTTTGCCCCCAAAGGTAACTAAAATGGTTATTTTTCCTGTGAAATTGTAGGTTAGTGGTTATGTAGATAAAAATGAGATAATACTGGCTCTGTTCTTTGATTTTTCAAAGGCCTTTAACAGGGTGGACCTTAATAAGTACAATGGTCCTATTTTTTTAGGTTTGGTTTACATTATTATTTATTAAATTGAGAGTATTTACTGTCTAATGTTATATATTATCTAAAAATGTAGGGAATTTTGAATAAATATTGTTTATTATTGTTTTTTTAATCTGGAGTAAGCCATTTAATCCAAGTGTTTTTTTGTTTAGCCGCTTCCCACCGTCGGTAACTGGCCGTGGTGCTCACGAGAGGAAAACGGAGCCGGTGACAAGCGCTTCCGCTTCACGCTGACGTCACTGTCAAACCGGAAGTGCGTTGGTTTTGCTCGTCGTCGAGTGGGCCGAGGCGGCAGAATCATTCTGGACAGGGTCTCTACGGACTACGACGAATTCTGGCGAGGGTAAATAGAAAAATATTCAGTAAGATGCACGTTTTTCAATAGGCTTTTTGCCAGGTTATGTCTGTTTAATCTAGATTAAGCTGATACTAATATCTTCCCACCCTATACCTAGTTAATCTGGTGTACACGGAAATGAGATTACGATCGCAATGGAGACTTTTATATTTATTTTTTAAAATTGATTGTTCCATCTCGAGACCAACCTCGACTTTGCTAAATGCGAGAGTTTTAAAAAACTCATACATTCTGGACACATATCAAATTTCCATAAGACCTTGGTTAATATCAATGTTTTTAAACTTATACGATCCCTGCTTAACCATATGCCAACATAATTTGCTCAGGAATATTACGTTTGTTTAACCAAAGTGTCAAAAACGTTGATGTTATCAGACACGTCATAACAACTTCCCCTTCGTTACTTTCCTTTGCAACAACTGAAAGGAAACATAAACCAAGTAAATTTTAAGGAAGATTATGTCGCGGCAATAACTTAATATCATAATGCAGTATCATCATCTTGTTGCGACGGCATTTTCCGAGACATTATTTAGTAAAATATTTGTTTCAATTGATATTTATGCAGGGTTCGTACGTTCGGAAAACTGGGAGAGCTGGGAAGTCGGGGAATTTGAAATCTCTCAAAAAACCAGATAAAACTCAGGGAATGTGGTAAAATGTTCCAAAACGTCAGGGACCTTTCAGTTATTTTTGGAAAAAATATATGCATTCGTAGTGTATGTATTTTTGGCCGATTTTCCATTATAACAAATTAGTATGGGATAGAATGATAGAACGTGCTTCGTGTAGCTATCAGACCGTCGAGTGGTTGATTTTCAAAATTTCTTTAAAAAGGTTTCTTTAAGTGTGAAATAAAATCTGTTCATTTTTTAAATTTCTACCTACAAGAAGTAAATTGTCGCTTGTTTTAGTATGTTTTGTGGTTTCTTTTTTCAATAATGATATACTAGTTCTATGCAGTCGCGTTTTTTGTTTTTTTACTTCCCTCAGAAAGGGAAGTATTGTAATCGTGAAAAAAATCACCCTCCTAGATTTTTTCGGATCTTCACGTTTCAGGGTTCCTAGATGGCGAAAAACATGTTTTCTCAATTCCATCGGTTTGTCTCTCTGTTACTTATCTGATCTGATCTACTTATCCGATTGACTTCAAATTGTTTATTTGTTTAATCTTTAATACACTACAGAGTAAAAAAAACTACAAATGGTACTTGCGTTACGTTTGAAACAAAAGCTTACAGCTACAATATCTTTAAGACATTTGCAAATGACAAAGAGAAGAAAGAAGTTATGTAATAAAACTTTATAAAAATCATATTTTTTAAAGCAATATAATAAGAACCAAACATATCAACGGCCTTGAAACATTGATTGAATATTTTTACCAACTGATCTGTTACATGTCTAAAACCATAGATAGTGCGCCTTGGTCTTTCATAAAAAATGTTTTTGTAGCGGGTTCTTATTGGCATTTTAAAGTATATGTACAGAAGCATACTACTGTCTATATTTTCATTAACTAATTTGAAAAGGATAAAAGCCACTGCATTTTATCTTCTTTTTTCTAAAGTTTTTAAGCCAACTAACTGTACTCTAGTAGAATATGGTATATCTTTATAGGGGAATCTATACTGATAGAGAAGAAATTTACAGAATTTATTTTGTACGTTTTCCAGACATTTATTGTGAAAAACAGAATACAGTGACCATACTACACAATCATATTCTAAAATGCTGCACACTAAACAATTCTACAGATTTTTTTATGCTCTTGGTTTATTGATATTTTCACAATTTCTTCTTATGAATCCTAATATTCGTAAATTATTTAAAACAATATTATCTACATGTGCATTGAAATTCAATTCTTGGTGAAATATTACACGTAACTCATTAATATACCCATTTGGAAACTTTAAATTTTAAAAAGTTTTGGTCACACCATCTTCCAAAACTATTTAAGTCTGACTGAACTAAATGAGAGTCTTCCACTCTATCTACAATATTTATCTATTTATTTATTTATTGCACTTAACAGATTCATTGCAGGAACTAGTTAGTTAGTTAGTTAATTTCTTTATTTAACATAAATGCTACAATTTACATTTTTCAAGCATAAAATTCTAAATATTATAAACTACTCTAAACTAGCTTTAGAAACCATACTTTTGTGTTCCTTATCAGCTTTTAAAATTAATTCCTTAATAAATAGTCTCTGAAGTTAATTTTAATTTTTTTATAAGATCTCTGAGACTTTATAATAAATGGTAGTTTATTATATTGAATCGACCCTTTATGAAAAATCGACTTATAAACGACCCCTTTAAAAACATTGCCTTATTTGGTAATTATGTTCTTCACAGTTTTCATTTATAAATGTTTGCAGGCAATAAATTATTTTTTATTTTATAAATAAAAATTTGATCCAAATAAAAAATTAAATTATGAACATTTAACCATTCTAATTTTCTTAACATTAAAGTAATTTTTGTATATTTATCACAATTTAGTAAAATCCGCATGACTTTGTTTTGTAAAATTCGTAATTTATCAAATATTTCTTCGTTTGCCAAATACAAAAATGTAGAACCATATAGAAAAATGTGGATAGATCATAGTATTAAAAATGATTTTTTGGAAAAAAAAGTTAAATATGGAGAAATTCTTTTAAAATATCCAATTTTACCAGCAATTTTACTAATAGTCTTTTCAAAATGTAAGTCAAAATTTAATCATCTATAATTATATCTAAATATTAAATCTATTACAAAGTCCAATATCTAAGTTATTAACTAAAAATAAGATGTGACTAAAGAATTTGATCTAACCTATTTCTAAGGAAACTATAACAATTGTTAAAAATATCTACATCCTTTTGAATTCTGTTATATATGTTGCATATATTATATAAAGGGGATCCTAGCTGTCGGTTATTGTGAACTACATTTGGTATGTAAAAGGTGTTCACATTTCTCATGCCATAGGCTGGAACATTAAAATGTAGAGATGAGAGGAATGCGGTATCATCATTAAGTCCGTTTATTGTTCTGTGTAAATGTATATTCTAACAGACTTTTTACATATGAACATTATCTCTATCTTTCTAAAGGATTAAACAGTCATCAATAGATCTAATCTCATAATAAATCTTAATGTCGTCCGCAAATAGTAAACATGAAGCATTTTGAACAATTTGAGTTATACTATTTATAAACAATAGGAACAGCAATGGGCCTAAGTTGGATCCCTGCGGAATACCAGAAGTTGGACTAAAGTCTTCTGACATACAGATATGATTTTAATAGTTCCATCAAACCACTAGGAAAACCAAATTCCTTCTCTAACTTTGAGAGCAAAATTGTAAAAGACACTCTGTCACTTTCTCAAAGTCCATATAGATAACATCCATTTGGCTATGGCAATTTAAAACATCAGAAATATTTTGTGTTTTTGTCAATAGATTGTTCATCGTAGATTTATTTTTTACAAAGCCATGTTGGTATATTGTTAAATTATTCTTTACTGTAGGGTATATATCTTTAAAAATTATTATTTCAAACAATTTGGAAGGTGCTGACAGAACAGCAACTGGTCTATAATTACTTATATCTGACTTATTATCTTTTTTATGGACTGGACAAATTTTAGCTTGTTTCCAGCAATTGGGAAATATCTTAGTTTCAAGACTTAAGTTGAATAAAAACCACAATGGATAACATAACGTTTCCATTTCCAATCCATCTTTTAGATCTTTAAGAGTTCCATGACATCAACTATTTCTATCTTATTTAGTAACACAGTGGGGGTATAACTATTTTCTAAAATATTTAAATTATTAGCCGAATCCTGTGCATAAACACTGTTAAAGTAACCAGTAAAGGCATTACATATATCTACATCACTAGTATACTCTACATTATTATATATAATGCATTGACAATGTGTTCACAAATATTAACACTGATTTCAGTACTGCAAAGCGTGATTGTCTGATCACGAAGGCATCATATGTAGCTTTCGTGCAGGTTCTAGCAGTTCAAAGCAGCGTATAAGTTATAGACCTGTCACAGATGATGGTCTTTTTCTGCTTTACAACACCATCAAGCATGTCGACTGAAGCTTTGTCTTTGAAGATAACTATGACCCAAACGCCAGGTTTGAGAAATGTATAACTTTTATTCAGAACACTGGAAATTTGTGTTTTCCTATAAAATCGAATTATTGATACCGGTATTCGTCGAACCCCCATTCATTGGTTTACTGAACATCATAGAGACATGAGAGATAGACTGAAAACACTTTCAGATGCCTATAAAATTAACCCACTTCTTGTGCCACGGCGCATGGTCAATGACTACAGAAGGCAATACAGGCAGGAAATATCCAGGTTTAAAAGAGAGGCTCATGATAATTTCGTCTCGTGCTGCAAATCCACAATCTGCCATGTGGAAAATTATAAACTCTCCCTCATCATTATCTCTGGATTCTTCTCAGTTGCTATCAGCTAACTCATTAAAAGGAAATTGTCACTAACCTTCCACCTTCTTCCAGGGATTTCAGATATTATCTGAATGATAATCAAGGTGAAAACATACATTTTGGGTTTAGGGCTGTTACTTTCGATGAGGTTAGGAAAGCTTTTGATGACCTGAAAAACACTAAAAGTAGGGACTGTTATGAGATGGACATAAAAATTGTTAAAACAATTAAGAATCTTATCATATCTCCATTGACCAGACTGATAAATGGATGCATATCTAGTGGTGTTTTTCCATCTGTACTGAAGATGGCTAGGGTTGTGCCTCTATATAAGAATAAGGCATCAAGGGATGATGCAACTAACTATAGGCCGATCTCAATACTTCCCATTTTCTCTAAGATATTTGTGAATTCTTAAGCATTATTTCGAGACCAACAACCTGTTTTTCCAAAAACAGTTTTGCTTTCGCAATGGCAAATCCACAGCTCTTGCTATTAATTCATTGTCATCAGATGTCTTTAAGGGTTTTGAGGGTGGCTGTGATACCTACGCATCATTCTTTGAAGTTACAAAGGCTTTTGACTCACACCACTCACCCCATACTTCTGGAAAAGCTTAGATATTACTACTTTATGCCACATAGCATCACTTTGATCCAGTCTTACCTTAAAGATCGCTAACCGTTTGTGACTTTTGATGGTGTAGTCTCTGATATGGTGACTTTACAACATGGTGTACCTCAAAGATCGGTTCTGGGCCCAACCTTGTTTCTCATTTATGTGAATGATATTGCTAATGCTGTCGATGATGCAAATCTTCTTCTTTCCCCAGATGACATTACTCTCTACTTTCAATGTCATCCTTCCACACCTACTGCCAATATTATAACTGAGAATCATTCTAAAATTGAAGCCTGGTTCACATCAAATAGACTCAGTTTAAACATCACTAAAACCCAGAATATGAAATTTTCTATTCATAACAATAGCCAGACTCCACCCCCTGATGAATCTGTCAAGTTCCTGGGAGTGTATTTGGATGTAGGAGTGACTTGGGCTGGTCATGTGGCAGAACTCAGTAAACGGCTCTCGAGAATAATCTTCTTGGTGAGAAACCTTTCTATATCTGTTTCACCTCAAACCTTGCTGACTGCTTATCATGGTTGCTTTGTATCCAACATGGCATATTCGTTGCTTGTTTGGGGACACTCAGCTCATGCTAAAAAAATCTTCAGCATACAGCGTAGGTGTGTACGTGTGCTGGCGGGAATCGAATTTGTGTCTGTGTTATGTCAGGGAAAATCTGCAAACTTTTTGCACAGATGGTGATATTCATAGTCACTTCACCAGAAACAGACAAAACATTGTTCCGAATTTCCACCGCCTTTCAAGGACTAGAGGTGGTGCCAGATACATGGGCATACGGTTTTTCAGTGTGCTACCCAATAGGGTGTGTGATGTTCATAGTGTTAAATTTAAAAACAGAATCAAAAAATATCTTTTATCCAAATCGTTCTACACTTTGAGGAATATTTCAGTAATAATTTTAATGACATAGGCTATGTATAATGTTTGAAAAATGTTTCTGTACTTAGTTTTAAAAATGTATATTTGTTTTAAACTTCAATTTAGATTACTGTACCTTTTTTTGCATACTTTTGACGTGTAAAAACAATTTTTATTGTATTATTATGAATAAATGAGTAATAACAATATTCAAATGTGGACACGATATCATTCTTAAACAACAAAAATAAGGCTGGTCTTAACCTTCGTAATTGAAGTAACTTTGATTTCCCAGAAAGTAACTCTGCTCAGCTTCACCTTTTGGGGCTGACTGTTTGTGGTCAAAAATTAATATGGAGATGAGCTGGTAACATTTTGGTAAAAATCCAATATGGCTATACAAAATGGCGGTGAAGTGAAATGGTAAAAAAATGATTACTATAAAACTAGTTATCCAATTTTCAAGTGTTATGAAAAAATCAACTGGTAATATTTTGGCATGATCTAAGATAGCAAAATAAGATGGCGGCCTAATAAAATATTTAAAGAGTCAGCTGGAAAAAACTACTTAATAGGTTAATTTAAAAATTTTTGCAAGCACTAGATAGGATGTAGAGATAAACTCATAAAGTTGTGGTACAAATTCAAGATAGCAAAACAGAATGGCAGCCAAAAAAAAATGTTTAAAAAATCTTCTATTTCAATTGACTTTTTGCAGAAAAATTAAAGGTTATATAGGGATAAACTGGTACAAATTCAACATGACGAAACAAAATGATGTTCTATATCTATGTAACCAAAAATCAAGTATGGGATAGGTAGAAACTGGTAAAATATTGGTAGAAATCCAATCCAGTATGGTTGGAACAGTGCCCAATAAAAATGTTTGAAAAAACAGTATATAAATGACTATGCTCCAAATTAAATTCGGTCACACTTCACTATTCCTGATAAAAGAAAACATTCATAATGAGGGAAGTTCTGAATAAAGGAAATTTACTGATTTTTTAATAATGTATACTTGTTTTGTAATATGTCACATATTATTGATATTTTATTTTGCTGTTTTGTGTGTGTACAACAATAACCAATAATATTTTGAACTCTTAAGTATGAGCTCATTGATTTACACATTTTGTTTTTCAGGCTTGACTTTTCCATCATCGAACCCAAGGAAGAACAGCCCTCTACCAGCCAGTCGGACTATCAGCAACAGGTCGTCGATCCGTTGACGGCGCGTCTTAAAAGTGGTTCCCCCTCGTTACGGACTGAAGATAATACTAGTACTTATAACAAATATAGTGCGGTGTCTAGCGGGGCGCAGCGCGGCTTCCACAAAAGTGATAGTTTGTTCGCGAGCGGTAGTGGTGATTTCTTCAGTAACAGTAGTGGCGGCAGTGGCTTGGTGGGTGACAGGCTGGGGCCAGAGGTCAAGGTTGAGGTCAAAATGGAGCCCATGGAAACGGAAGAGAGCACGGGAGTCCTAATGAAGGTGGAGAAGGAAGAGAGGGAGGAAGACACACTGGAGTTCTTGAGGGCGTTGAGGAGGGATTGGTGAGTAATGAAAAAATAACTTTTTGAAGGTTCAAGTTAAAATTGGTTATATTTGTAGTTTATCTTTCAAAGTTGTGTGTGCCCCAAACCAAGGCATTTAAATCTACTTTATTGCAATATATTGCATGTTGATAGTAATCAAGACGTGATTCTTTGAATAATTTATAATATAAAAGTTGATATAAACATATTTCCAAAAATTTATGTTTTTTTAAATCTTTTGGCACAGAATTATTTTGTTTTTAGTTTTTTAAATTCATTTTTTACATTTTGAAAGATAATTGAATGAATGTTGGAGCACATATTACTTTTTTTACTACCTATAAAACGGTATTGGCATTTGGAACAATCTACAGGGTGATTTTTTTTAGGCTAATACCTCTTTTTATCTACCCAAGTTTATTTTTACAGTAGCATTAACTCTTTTTGGTGATTTGCAATACTGCTACGGCTAGGCATAGGGTTTATCGATTATGATTTGTTTCTATTATTTTATGTTCACTAGAAACTAGAATGCTATTTGTTTTTTTGCGATTATGCCAAAGAAAATGTGGTTTTGTTTTACATGTCTTAAAATAAAAGAAATTAAGGGTTTTTATTAATATTGTTTTTAAACAGGAAAAACAAAACCTCAAATAAATTCTGTTTATCGATTTACAACTTACAACTACAAAAAATGTCACAAATGGCTTGTTCAGGTATTAGTGTCAAAATCGGTTATAATTCCTTCAGTTTTGGCCTTGGGGAGGGTCTATTTCTTAGAGTTAAAGATGACATTATGTGATTATAATTTCATCATTGATTTCATTGTTGTTGAAGAATTTAAAATTTACATAACGACAACAACATATAAGTGTTGCAGCATGACAGGCATAGTGAAGATTCCACACTCAAGAGGTGTAATCTAAAATTAGCCTAACTAATGGATAATAGAGCATTCTAAGGGAATGTCATGTTATGTCAGATATGTGTAGAACAAAGCTTAAGTATCTAATTCTAATTGTGTTCACACTTTTTAATAGCTGACCTTTAATACCATGTTCAAAATTAAAGGATTACGAGTTGTTGAGAAGCATTTTGGACAGTTGTCCAGAGAATTAATGATGACAATGTTAAATGAAATATATAATGATAAGGATTTTTACATTATCTGCGGCGATTTTAATATTAATCTATTAAATTGTGGTTATCACGAGCTAAATCTTTTAAACCCCTTTCTAGAATATGGTTTAAAACAATTAATTTTTGAGGCTACAAGAATTACAATCATATATTGATACTATTTTCTCCAATATTGAGTGTTGTAAAATTGAGTTAGAACAAAGCTTTTTATCTGATCTTACTTATCAAGTGGGCACTTTTAAAGTTCTTGCTGAGGTGAATATGTGTAAGTGGTACATTTTTAAGCAAATTTTAAATAATGTAAATATAGAGTGTTTATCTTTTATTAAAAAAAAAACGAAAACTGGGGCAAAATGTGTAATGCTATCAATTTTAAAGAAAAATTTGATCGGTTTTATGACACCTTCACTTATTACAGTATGACATTTCCAGTGACGAAAGTAAAGCATAGATCATATAAGCTAAATAAATGGTTTTCTAAAAACTAAAACAATTACATATATTTTTATGTACACTAAATAAATTAAGAAAATTTACCAACTCTCCTTTTCTTACTATGAGATACAGATATGTTCTTAGTCTATGTAGAAAATTGATTAAAAAAACAAAAACACTCGTTAAATGATAGAAGATTACAGTGGCGGCTCGTGGTGTTTAGGCTAGGGTAGGCGACAACCACAATAATTTCAAGAATAATGACGTTATAAGAAAACGTTAAGCCGCGTACACACTTAGCTGACAACTAAGTTTTATAAATTAAATTTATCCGCCTATCTTTTAAAAGGGCGAATTTACTTATTATGACATCCGTAAAGTTATCAGCCTTCTGTAAGGAGCAGAATAACTCTTTTTCTATTGAAATTAGCGCAAGTGACGATAAACGTTCATTTTTTATTGTATTGCGAGAATACGTTTTTATTCGCTTTAAACAAGAGAAATGTCTTTCCACTGAGGTACTTGTAATAGGTATGGTAGCAATTAACGCAAAAAGTTTGTAACTTTCAGGAAATATTTCTTGAAGTTCATTTTTTACGAAATGTTTTAAAATTGCCTCGACGCTCAGCAATGCAAATTGTTCATCGAGATATATTACACTAAGCTCATTAATTAATTTTTGTTTGTCAAAGAAATTTTTATAAAAGTTGGTCACATTCGTCACAAATTCAAGCGGAAAATTTTTGCTATATTCTTCGAATTTTGAGGAATCCGCTAAAGAAAAATATAACTGAGACATATCTGCAAACCTAACTTCTATTTGAGTCACAATATTGTCAATTATCTCATAAAATAAAATGCGTAAAGAACTTTGCTCATCGCTTTTAATGGTGTCCGATAACTTAATTCTTTTTGACAATTGCCCTGAGTCCCTATTATTAAAAATCCTTGTTTGGGCTTGTTCAAATATTGTATTAAACATTGTCTCATTTCTCAATAACTTGATACGATCTCTTGCCATAAATATTTGCTTTTTACAATAGGTGATGTCCAATGATTTTTTCTGTAGAATGTTGAAAAGGGGGTCAGTTATGTCAAAAATATGTTTATACACAGCGGTAAGAAACGAAAATTCTAAATCGTTCATAAATTTAAGATATCCCTTCCCCGTTTATTGACTCAGCCGATGATGATTGGTCGTCAATAATTTTAGAAAAAACTAATTTTAGGCCTTCCCATTCAGAGTGCAAGATTTGAATGATTTTAGAACGGGAAGCCCACCTGGTGTCTGAACTGGAAGAAATCCTCTTTCCTATCGTCGAATCTAAAGTAAATGTCCGTTTTGCAGACTGATGAAAAAATCCGGGAATCGAGGACGCACTTGCGAAAAAAATTCGGCAATTTTTTATATTTTTTGAACCAGTTTGTAAAACCAAATTCAATCTGTGCGCACTACAATGCGTAAACAAAGCAAAAGGAGCATCATCTTTAACTTTTTTTTGCAAACCATTCAATGAACCTGCCATCACACTAGCACCATCGGCCCAACTAATTTTGTTTTATAATCGAAATTGCCTATGACTGTAACAATTAATCCATACATTGCGTCCGCTGTTCTGTCTTCGCTAACGTCATGAAAACCCAAGAAACTTTCTTTGATTTCACCGTATTTATTAACGTACCGAATTGAAATCGCACATTGGGACTTCTCAGAAATATCCGTAGTATCGTCAGCTTGCACTGCAAAAAACAACGACTCTTTTATCTCCCTATGAATTGTATCTGCAAGGTAATCGGAAATACAAGATATCAAATCATTCTGGATAGTTTTTGATAAACCAGAAAAAATATTTCCAATTTTTTTTAAATGTTGTTGTATTTCGTTATCACGTTTAATTAACAGATTAAAAGTTTCCCGAAAATTTCCCGCACTAACGGAATCGCTTTTTTCATTATGGCCTCTGAAAGATAATTCTTGCTTTGCTAGGTGACACGTAACATCGACCAAATAGCTCATTAGAAGTCTGTTTTTTCTCACCTCCTCATTATATAATTTAAGAGACAAAGAAGATTGTAATTGTAGCGCATCCTGTATAGTGCTACTGTTTTTTTCTAACCGCTTTAAACTAAGATAACTGCTTAAATGTTCTTTCGATGATTCGTGTTTTTTTATGGCCGCAGATAAATTTTTCAAATCAGAAAATCCCTGACGCACCCAAGTATTGTTTCTGCCTTTTGCCAAAAGTAAACATGGCCAACAAAACAAATTTTGTTTGAAATAGCTACCACATGTCCACTGATGACTTTCGTACCATTGAGCTTTAAACGATCGTGAAAAAGTTTGGCCCTGTTTTTTATCAGGCTTTAAAATATTGAGAAGTGGCGTGGGGCGGCCAAAATAAATAACATCTTTTCGATCGTTTTCGTTTAGACGCGAAAATGGTGTCTCGCACAAAGAGCAAACAATATCATGCACCGGATTATTCGCCATGACTTTTTAAAAATCCATTAAAAAAAAACAAAGCAACGTAATGTACCTATATAAAATAGAACAAACCGGAAAAAACGCACTTAACCTACGGTCGACGCGACGGTAAATTCATCGAATATGAACCGTCCAACCCCTAAAACTAGCGAAACTACACTTAAAAGCAAAATATTTAATACCTAAATATGTCTATTAGAAACAAATAAAACAAAAATACTTATCCGTTTATCAGGATTTCTTCGTTTTTCTTCTGGCCAATGCCGATAAACAACCAAAATCACAAATTTAAGCACAGAAAAACTAGACGCGGTCGTAAAATAATAGTCAAAAAAACACACACGTATCACCGTCCAATGTTTCTATTTATTGATCGATATCAGAAAACGAGAGCGGTCAGAATGTAATTGACAAAATTTCAAATCACTTGACCGGAAATCCGAACGAACGATAATATTGCATCATGCATACTATTTACGATTTTTACGAATTATAAATGAGATTAATGAGAATAGTAGCAGGTGGCCAACGTTGCCAAACGCAAAATTTGTAAATACGGTTTCGCAAGCCTGAGAAGAATTTCTTTATTTTTCTTGAGATGTACCTAGATTTTGTTTAAAAAACCCTTTCAAAACCACCCTAACAACATTGAAACTGCTTATTTTATTTTTTTTTATGGTTTGCAATGTTTGCATATGTAAGGCTGCCAACCGTCCCGCATTCTGCGGGACAGTCCCGGATTATCTTTTAAGGTCCCGCGTTACAAATAAGGTTAGAAATCGTCCCGCATTCTCTAATTATGTCCCGCAAGTCCCGAATTGCAACAAATCATATTCTAAGTTCCCATGTTTATCGGTTTAATAATACAGAGAAGTACCATTTTAAGAAGATTTGATTAAACTAAATTATGTGTTATAAATAAGCCTTAATTAAAAAAAATACCAAAGTGTAGAAACATGTTTCATTTTATTATTATTTAAAAAACCTCACCTAACCTAACATTTATGTTTAATGTCTTTAATTTTTTTGCTTTAGTATATAACAGAATGTTCGGATAATCAATTTAATTAATTAAAAAATTAATGCTGAAAATAAAGAATTTTAGAATATGGTTAATGCGCCTACAACGCATACTAAAATTTGTTGTGTCCCGCATTCGTAAATGAAAAAGTTGGTAGCCTTATGCATATGCATATTTTCTAAAAACGTAAAGCAGTTCAGGTGAAAATTCGAGAATTTGGCAACACTGCCAGATGAACAATATTGGAATGCAATGCGAAGACGTCAAATATTTGCCGAAGGCGGACGATCGTTTCGCCTACTGTAGTAGTTTATTTCGCGTGATTTTCTCTGTATGTCGGTCGCTGGTCGTCGGCGATGTGCGTTTTCGTCGGCTGGCTGGCTGCCGTAGAGAACATCTAAATTTAGGCGGTTGGGATATATCGCCTCTAAACGTACATAGGTTTCGCATGTAATCGATGTTTATTTAAATGTTAGGAATTTCTAAGGGAAACGCACGGGTTTTTTCGAAAGTTTTGTATATTTTGTGATGTTAAACGGTTAAATATTGTTTAATTGATATGAGATATTAGATTTTTTGGGCAGTATTTAGGCACGATTATTCAAGGGTAGGCGGCGCCTACCTTGCCTACCCTGACGAGCCGCCACTGGAAGATTAAAAAAAGTGAATAATTTTAACAAACAGAGTTGGAAGATAATAAATGAAGGGGGAATGCATAACAATCAAAATAAGCATAAACAAATAAAAGTAAATGCACCGGATGGCACTGCTGTGAATAACGAAAGGGTGAAATGCAATTTATTTAATGAATTTTTCACTAAACAAGATCAATCATTTTAACTTAGCCCTCCTAAAAATGTTAATTTAAAAAATATCCCATCAAATATTTTCTTATATCCTACCGATATAGAAGAAATTCAAAGCTTACTTGGGAAAACAACAAAAAACATACTCCTGACGAAATTTAAGGTAAAATTTTTAAGAAAATATCATGTCTTCCCTCTGAAGCATTAAGCCACTTTGTCAATGAGTCATTTGTTAATGGGTTATTCTTCGAGCCCCTAAAAGAATCCAAGTGCATTACTATTTTTAAAAATGAGGTATCTAGATTCTGAGATCTCGAATTATAGACCTATTTGCATTCAAAATCAGATCTCTAAAGTCTTTGAAGCAGCATTAGCTGTGAGACCAACTTCTTACCTAGAATATCATAAATTATTAAGTGGAATGCAACATGGGTTTTGTAAGAAGAGATAAAGAAGGAATAAAACGGGAAAAATCAGTAGGGGCATTTAGGAGAAGACTCAAAGCGTTCCTGATTGATGGCACATTCTACACCCTGAAGGACTTCCTAAATCCAAATTCGTAAAAAACTTCGCCTTGTTTTTCCTATAATTAACAGAGCGATTCCATTATTTATTTATTTATTTATATACCCTTAATGGACTTATTTATTGTATTGTATTGTGTCTTATTATGTATGTATACACAATTTTAAATCTAGTATTCTTATATAAGTTTAATATAGGTCTACTTTTATTTTCATGACGAATCTTAAATCATATGTATATGATCAATAAGATAATAAATTGAATTTGAATTTGAATTTTGATCAACTGCGACAGCTCTTGAAAATTGGTTAGATTTCATTTATAGAGCTCTAGATGGAAAAGAACACGTATTGGGTTTAAGGGTTTTTTATGACATGAGTCAGGCCTTTGACACTGTTAGTCACGAAATATTGCTAAAGCCATTGGCGTTCATGGTAAAGCACATTCTTAGATAAAATCTTTTTATCTAAGGATGGTTTTTGAGTTGTTTTGTCTAGCCTAATAGCTTATAATGGTGAATGTAATCTACTTGTTTTTAAACCATTAAAGCTCTCATGTCGTGTTTGCGAATATGCGTTTCTTGTTTGTATATTTTTTTTTGCCTGCGTCTTTGTCCATTTTTACAGTCAGGACATTAGTACAACTTTTTTTTGCCATATATTAGTTTTAGGTTATCCTAAAAACTTGACTGCAACTGTTAGCTATAACTATTTTAATCTTTTTTTTCAATAGACTAGCTTAATAAGTTTGTACTTCTTATAAAAGGTTCTATGGTGAATAAAATATATTTGAAAAATTTGAATTCCTAATCAAAGGAACAACAAGGGAAGTTTTGGGTAAAGGAAATTACCGATTTATTTTTTTAACATTACTGGAAGATTAAGTTAAAAAATAATTACTTGTTTTCAGGCTACACTTCAGACCGAAAACACCGCCGCTCGGCTACGAACCCCCGTGCCACCTGCTGCCTCCGGCGGAGTCGCCTTTTGCCAACAACGCCCTGCCCCCTTTCCAAATGGAGGTGGAGCCCCTCGAGCCTCCCAGTTCCTCTCTTTTGCTGGACCAGACGCCATTCGTCACCGACCTGTTCGAGCTGGACAGGCGGTGGCCAGAGGAGGACGGCCACAGCAGCAACAATCCGCACTTGGGTCCTCAGGAACCCATTTTCGAGGATTATAATTATCAGCAAGATGAGGAGGACGAGGTGGTGGATGACGCGGACGATACGAGTTGGAGAACGGTGGGGGTATCGAGTTTTACGCTTACGGACGCGGGCGGCGAGGCCCAGTTGGGAAAAGGAGCGGGCGGGGAGAGGGACGAAATGGAGGAAAGGTTAATGAAGAAAGGGGGAAAGAGGTACACGACCCGAGAGGGCTGCGGCGAATCGCAGGATGTGGGGAGCACCAACGGGTTGATTTCACAGATCGGTTTCGCGGCTGATGGTATGTATTTTCTTTATGGTAAGATGTAGATTTGATTAATGATGTAATTCTATAGCTTTTATTCATACTAATGCCAAGAATAGATTCCTTTCCAAAATGTTTAACTTGCTACAATATAAGCAAATTTTCGCTACATAGGTTCTAAATCCATGTATGCTGGGTTGTTTGTTCAACCTCACTGATGTCAGTGAGTTTGTTTCTCCCTCTAAAAGAAAAATTTCAAGAGTTTAAACATAATCGGTTTAGATTATCAGCATAATCTAACGTTTTCGCAAAATAAAGTATGGTAAGGGAAATGTTAATGATATCATGTGGATGTCATTTTTAGATAACCAAATACAAACTTGCTCTGGGGTTTGATTATGTTGTGACAATTCAAATTCAAAACACTGCTTTATCAGTGAATTTTTACCACATGTGCTATTTCTTCATTTGTTTATTGTAATTATTATTCAAAACTTATTATGACC
The DNA here is from genome assembly GCA_030620095.1 of Kuschelorhynchus macadamiae. Classification (NCBI taxonomy): domain Eukaryota; kingdom Metazoa; phylum Arthropoda; class Insecta; order Coleoptera; family Curculionidae; genus Kuschelorhynchus; species Kuschelorhynchus macadamiae. The sequence continues at coordinate 525,665 of JAUTXW010003700.1, read as the reverse complement.
TGATCTAGATTAGGTTTTGATAATAACAATAAAAACTTATAACTGAATTTTTATAAGCGAAGTTTTTGAATTAATTATTGTAATTTAAAACACTAAGCCAGAATTTTCAGCAAGTTCGTGAGAGTTGTACTGTACCAATTTACATGATTTTATTTATTGAAATGATCGATTGTTTACTGAGACCTTTCAACTCTATTTTTTGTATTGGTTTATTGCATATTTTTCCTATTCTTATAATTCCACTGGATACTCATCGTGTCATTTAGCGAAAAATGCAGAACAAGGTCTGCTGGGCCAGCTAGTTATCGTAAAAATCCATTGAAATATCAAGAGGTGTCTAATTTTCATTTCCCATTATATTTAAAAAAGGACAGAGTTTCATATTAGTCGCAAAATGAAGATAGTTTATTCAGTCCATTTTTACTTAAACGGGTGTTTTCGCGAAAATTTGCTTTAATTTATTCCATGATAAACTGTGTTTTGGTCTCAAAAACGCCAGTTTAAGTAAAAACAGGAAAACATTTTCAGGATTTCTAAATTGAACATACGATGTGTTTTTATTCTGGTTGTATATCCGTTCACTACTGTCGTTCAGAAAAAAAACAGTTTTGCTGATGTTTCAAAATCACATTTGGCGTTTTCGAAGCTTTCCTTCTGGCGTCCAAAGACAGATTGAAGTGTTAGCGACTGCGAGCTTCCTGTTATACCCCGACCCGCGACCGAATAATTGTTGATGATGCACATACATAGTATTTTCACATGTCATTAAAAGTACAAAATAAAGTTTTACTAATTTAAAAAGTCTAATACATTTAACATATAAATCACTGAAAATACAATACATTTCAAACAGGAAAAACATAAAATTACAAACACAGATATTACATGATTTTTGCATTTTCTAGGGTCAAGCTTGGGCCTCTACTACTGTATTCACTTATTTCAAACAATTTAGATATATTTATTAAAGAATGTACCAAATATTGTCACAGATCAAAAACAATATGGAACAAGTTATATGGTTCAAAAGTTATTAGCAAGTTTTATTTCTAATATATAATATTTATTCAATTAAGTATTTTAAATCTATAATAATTGTTTTTATCTATTGATGATGCACATACAAAAAGAGTATTTTCATGTCATACAAATATACAATCAAAGTTAATCCGATATGTTTAAAAATCACTAAAATAGAGGTATTGATGATGTACATACAATAGTATTTCCACAGGTCGAAAAACTGTTTAAAACAAATGAAAAATTTAAACTATAGAACAAATCTATAACCGGAGGTAAATATTGATAGAGAATGTAAGCAATGTTCTGAAAACTATGTGAAAGATATTCATAAGTGCTGTAAAAAGCATTTCTCTTTAGAATATTCTTTATCTTATATTCAAACTGTCTAAGACCGAGGTCTTTGATTCTATCAGGTAAAATGTTAAAAAGAATTAGACCGTAATGGTTACTGCCATTTTCTGGCCCTAGTGGTCCTGTTGAATTGCAATGTAAAATCATTCCTACCTTGGGTGTCATAACCATGGTAGTCACAGTATCTTGTATAAATAATATATACAAAACAGTATCTGCAGTGCTTTGAGAGATACAAGCACTAATATCATTAATAAATATTAGGAATGTAATTGGCCCCAATATCGAATCTTGGGGCACTCCATAAAGGACAGGGCTTTTGTTAGACACTGACCCATTGAATGTTACATATTGCATTCGGTTTGATAAGTATGAACTTATTAAATTTAGACACAGATTACTGAAATTATACCTACAAAGCTTCTGTACTAGCAAATCATGCGAAACCCAATCAAAAGCCTTTGTAAGTTCAAAAAAAGATGCCCTTGCATACATCTTTCGCTCGAAGCACTCTTGAATGTAGGAGGTGTGATAATTTATAGCAGATGTGGTTGACATACCTGCACGGAATCCAAACTGGCAAGGATTAAACATGGATTTTCCCTAGCTGCATATTTGTTGTTTTAATGCACATTCAAAAATTTTATTAAAGATCGGCACAATGGATATTGGTCTGTAATTGCTGACCTATCGAGCGTCTTTTTTAAACATTGGCACAACACGAGCCAACTTCAAACATTCAGGAAACTCACCTTCTTTTATACAAATATTTATAATTAGCGTTATATGTGAGCGGCCGTTGGTCATTATTTATGTTTTCCGGATGTTGTTGGTGTTGTTGCGCTAATTTCGCTTGAATTTTTTATGATTTTAGATCTGTCGATTATTGTCTTCCATACTGTTGGTTGTTTTAATGATTTGTCCCTTTTATTTAAATCGCCTTGTTTTTCTGTTTCTATGGCTTCTCGGATTATTCTGGTCTTATAATGCTCTATATAGGCAATCTCCCTACACCAATCAAAATTTATTTTGTGGCCGGTTTCCTGATGATGTAGGAATAGGCCCGAGGTTGTTTGTTTGTTTCTGATGCTAAGTTTATACTCTTCTACTCTTACTGATATTCACCTGTTAGTTTGACCCACATACTGCTTTTCACAGTCCTGGCATGGAATGCTGTATACTCTATAGTGCGATTTGTGTAGCCATTTTTCTTTAAAGCACCAGATATTATATTAAGTTCGTTTTTTCTCGTCTGTGTTTCAGTTAATCGCAAGGGTCTAGATATTGTAGTATTGGCCACAGCTTTAATTTGTGCTGGGTGATGTGATCTTGCATTTCTGTTGGTATGTGTTGGTTTTCTGTACACAGTATATTCAAAATGTCCATTATGCAGTTTTGTAATAAGAACATCTAAAAATGGAAGTTTGTTGGTTTCCTCTAACTCTGGGGTAAATTGTATTCTGGGATGTATTAAATTTATGAGAGAAAATGTTTTAAGAATGTGCCGCTGATCTCTAAAGATCTCTGAAGAAATATACGGAGTGTTCTGAGCAAATCGTTATTAGCAAAAAATCTGGAGTCAATTAGATCATTTTTACAGCTAAAATACTTTCCATATTATGAAAGTTTCGAAGTCGGACAGTTTATTCCATAAGAGCCAATATATTATTAATTCTAACTATGCAATAAGTTAAAATGTTCTTAAACACATTGCCTCTTATGGGATTATTTTTCTTAATACTTTGAGTTGAATATATTTGTGGTCAAAAAGAGTAACCACATCATATAAGAGTATAATATACACAGGATATTCCATTATATAGTTTTTAAGAAAAAATCACAGCATCAGAAATTTTACATACATTTTATTGTTTCGGGAGGTTGAAACTACTGTGTTCAAATTTCTATTCTGCCTCACAAATTGTGAATAAAATTATTTTAAATCAAATTGGACCCTGTTACTAGTTTTATGATGTGTGTATTTTTTTTATCTAGTCCCTAGCTTGAAGAATTCCCGGAACAACAAACTGCAGCCATATGCTTACAGCAATACACATAGCAACCCAGGGACGTTAAGCCTCCTTACGTCTGCACAATCTGTTACGCTTAATAGTCATAGGTAAGTGACTTTATATGTATTTACTATGGGTGAATTATGTGCCACGACACCATCTTGCTGGAAATATTCCTGATTTAATTGGGCTAAGGGTACATCATTGCATAATTTCTGTAAAGCATTTATATCCTGTTAAACGTCGTTCAAATATATATGTAAAATTTAATGTTAATTATCTAGGATAAACCATATGTTGATTTTCTCTAGACCAATATTTACTATTTTGTCTTTAAAATGCCAGTACTGGTGATAAAAGCTTCATATGACCATAATTTTTTTTGTATAAATGTGTGTAGAAATTTAAAAATTTAATAATCTCTGTGTATCCCTAGGATGCAAATTATGCACTAGTTTAAAAGTATGTCTTAATTTTTTTATTAGAAGTTGTAGTTGTGTATTCTATGCTTGCCAAGACATTAATTTCTTAGACTTCTTATCAGGGCCTTCCCCCCCCCCTCATTTTTTATGCTGTTCGCAAAATCTTATTTTATGTTGGAATTATTCCATTTGTAAAAAATTTAAATTAAAACAATTTTATTTTTAGTTCCCAGTTGGGTTTTTCTTTCTTACTCCCCCTCCCCTCCAATATTTCCTCTTCGGTGCGCCCCTGCTTCTTATAGAGGTGTGTTATAATTCTTCAAGCGAGATTTTGAAAGTGATGTTTGTCATAATTCTATGGAATATAGTTTGTTAGGTTGTTTTTTTTTCAGGATACCTATATATAATATTAAAAATGGTATAGCGGATAAAATACCTAGCATAATAAGAAAATATTTACCTTCCCAAATATATGTCTGACACCAGATTATTTTTTTCCGTTAGTAAAAGGTTCCTTCACTGCCATATAATTATGTATTAAAGATGTATCAGTAACATTTGTAAATAATTAAATCAGGTCAAAATGGTAATGTAGCATTGACAACTATCTCATATTTCGTTTAACTCTTTCCTGTCTAGGCCAACTACTTAAAACTATGAACGAAGAATGAAGTATGAGAGTTTATTTCTTTGGCTAAGTCGCTGATGTAGACCACAAAAAGCAAGGGACCCAAAACAGACCCCTGGGGTACCCCACTCATCACCTCTAGAGGGTCCGATAGAGCCTGTCCAACCTTCACTCTGAAAGTTATGTGCTGAAGGAAATCCTTAATCCATATCAGTAGTTGACCGCTTACTCCATAATGTTCTAGATTCGGGAGTAAACGCCTAAACGGTACCTTGTCAAAAGCCTTCTCGTAGTCAAGATAAATAATATCGATCGGTTGGTTGTCGTCATGTTTCCTGATCCAGTTGTCAAGACAGAAGTGTAGATTTGAGTAGTTGACCTAGCAGGTAGAAATCCATGTTGAGTTTGGGAAACCACGTTGTTTGATAAGAAAAATGTAGTTAGTTCTTTGGTGATCACCTTTTCCATACATAATAATAATAATAATACATAACTGAATTATAAGAGGGGGTCTGAAAATTTTTCCATGTATTTCAGATAGCCAGCCAAATCTTAACACCCAGGCAACTCATTAATAAATAAATGACAACACAGGTTTTACTTTGTTAACTGTCACTTATTTTGTTTTTACACTAGGCAAGACTGCAGATTCGTACTATTTGTATATTTTCAAACGCAATGACGATATTTACAATCAAGGTATATATGCAGAGAAAAATTCTTAGGAGTATGATTAGGGAAAATTTTTTATGGTCAAAAAGTTTTAGTAGGGTGGTATTTCCAACATCTGTTTGTGAATTTGAAAGGTTAACATTTGGGTCTTTATGGTGTATTTCTGTTGCTTTTAAACAATCCAATTTGCGATTTTTTTGTTCATAATGTAGTACATATAACTTAACAGGAAATTTATATAAAGTTCTGTTTTTTTTAATCTATATGGGGCATTATGCTCTTTGAATCTAATATCGAAATTTCTCCCTATTTGCAGCTATTGCATTCGCCGTATAAACTCCAGACGTTTTATACTTATTATTTTTGTTTTGACTTAAATATTGGTCCAATATGTAATTGTTGTGTATTTGGTATGGGAAACTTTAACATTAGGATATATTTGTTGGATAGTTAAAAGTTTACGTTTTGTTTAAATTGATCTCTTCATCCTGTAGACTATAATCAATCAGCATGTAGTTCTATAATTTATAGATTTTTTTCTTTGCCATTAGACAAACATTGCTTAGAAAGGGAACTTGACGTCATTAGAACTATTGCAACAAATAATGACTATAAATTATCTGAAATTAACAGACAGAATTTTTAAAAAACGTAATCTTTTAACTGTCCACCAAATATAGCCTAAGGTTAAAGATTCCCATATAAAATATAAAACAATTACATATTTTGGAGCAGTATCTAACAAAATTACAAACATTTTAAAAAGAAATAACATACTAAAGTTAGTTTTCGACGATCACAGACACTCTGTAATTTGATTTTCAAAGTCAAAACAAAAATAAATAAGTATAAAAAGTCTGGAGTTTATATAGGGCAAACCAGGAGAATTTTCGATGTTAGATTCAAAGAGCATAACATAATTTCACATAAATTCCCTGATATAAATAAGTTAGATGAATTACATTATCAACAAAAAAGTCGCTAATTGGATTGTTTAGAAGTAATAGAAATGTATAAACACCATAAAGACCCAATTGTTAAACTTTTAAAAAATAAAAAATGTACAGTTGGTTTTCCCTATCTGTATATATACCTAACTTGATAACGTTTTGCCTCACCAGGTACAAGAAAGCCTTTTGAGGCATTAGTTACTCTGTTCTTAACTCTAAAATAAAGTGCCCATTAGTCAAAAAAAAGCGTCAATCTGTTTACAAATGAGAAAATTGATATTGACTTTAATTTTTTTTAAATTCCATAATTTACAGACGTAATAATTAATAATTTAACTTCATTTCCAGTGCCAACAACATTCTAGAATTCCCGCTGACCGCGGCGGTGGACGTAGCGGTCGACTCGCAGTCCTCCCAGACGGGCGGCGCCGTCGTCTCCAACAATCCCAACCAGAAAACGCCCAACGGCGGAGTTAGGAGTAACAAAAGCAGTCTCGTCATGGAGGTGACGTGATGCCTCGTCTATGGGACGGCTACAAAAGGTTAGTCCCGGCTGTTTAAAAATCTAACCTGCATACATACAGGGTCCGTTGAGTTCTCGACGGTCGGAGCCACACAGAGGTGGAGGCGATTGAGTATTGGAGGAGCACCTATTTTATGCACGGAAACTACAATACACATGCCCAGTTAGCGTCTTTCATCGATCCTATAGTTCTTTGTCTTTATATAGAGAGAGTATTGTATTTCTTCTTACTTGGACGATACTATTACGGGAGGACTGTTTCGATTTTGTTAAATGATTAAAGCGTATTTTTGTACCAGAGAGCAATCTGCTGTTTAAATTTGTCCCTTGGCGTATAGGAAGTATCATCATTTCACTTGATCATAAAAAAATTTGTGTGTAAATACTTTATAGAGTAACAAATGAAAATGCCATTTTCGTCCTACGTTACCACTTCTGGTTATTGTTTGACTACTACTTCATTGAAATATTGGGTTTTTGTTTGCTTATAATTTAGTACACTCATTAATTTAAATGTATTTTATATCAAACAAAAAAACATATTTCTCTAAAATGTTTGTTTTTTTTTATATAAAATATTTAGATCGTTTAGTTTCAAAAACTATAATGACAAATATATTCAAAAGTCTAAAACAAAAAAATGTTTATTATCACTTTAGGTGTATTTCAATTTAACTAGTTTTTTAATTAAAAATTAATACATACATGGTATAACATATAAGTAAATTGTAGGGACAATACAATAGAAAAATATTAATAACACATGTTTATGCTTTTCATTTATCTTGTAATAACTTTTCATTTAAGCCTCGCTTCTTTAATATTGCATTTAGCAAAAAAGTCATTTACCAAAAAAAAACTTTCAGCAATTAAAGGGTAAAAACCTTCCTTTAAAGTCCCTTTCGTTAGTTAAATTATTAGGATACATGCTGAGGCAGTTTTAGTCAAGCATGGGGTGTTACTTCCAGACAAGTAGGTTTGTTTATATTGTATATAGACTATAGCAGGTGCAATGTATAAACATTTAAACTCATATAACTTATGTTTCGTAATAAAATTCAGTTGGATGTTGAGATTGTTGAAATTAACTTAATAACAACAAGGACGAACATGATATGACCCTTTGAACATTGAACTAGACAGAATTAACAGGAAATTTGTTTTTATCCTATTAAACTACAGGTTCAAGAGGGTATATACTTTCTGGGTTGCAACATTGTCAGTAGAGAAAAACTTTTGATATCCTTGACAAATAATTAAATAAATTTAGAAGCATATTTATTAGTTAACAGATGCATTTCTGTCATAATTTTTATATGGCCAGTGAAGGCAGTTTACTGTTAGGTCTGAAAATCGTAGAGACAGCTTCAATTTCACTAAAATGGAACCCATTCTTGCAGTTTCAATAAAATTTTATTCATTAAGCTCTTTTGTGTGGCTTTTGTCATCGGAATCTATGTCCATATCTGTCCTGTTGTCACTCAAATAAGATGCCAATAAATGAACAGCTTAGGACGTGAATTTCCAGCTATAATTCCACATTTTTAATGGAAATGTCGAATTTTGACATTTTCAGTTAAAATTGAAGTTGATCATCTTCAGATCAAATATGTAGATTGTTACGTAACCAAATACCACAAGTGACAAGTCAGAAACAGGTTGTGTGGTTGTCAAAACATAATTTTTATCTTTTGGTAACTATATCTTGGAGAAGGCTCAGATAAACTTTTGAAATCTGGTATGTTTTTAGAGCTCACTTAGGGCTCTCGAATGGTATCCAACAGATTTTTGTTTCTTTCTTAAAAAAATGTTCCTTTCTACGCTATTCCGAATCATATTTAGAATGGGAGGAACTGAAGTTTGGAAAATATATTTTTTTTATTTTTAAAACTTTTTTAAGTCAAAAACAAGGGTTAATTGAACGTCCTCTGGTGCCTAAAGGGCTCAAGTTTTTGATCTAATGGAAACTTGCTCTTTTAGTTCCATATTGCACTGCAAATCTATTAATTCCATTTGCATATTTCTTGACACATCGTTAATAGATGCACTAAAAGGCATGGCAAACAAGTCTATACATTTTTCATTTTCTTTGAAGTCCTTGAATCTTGACATGAATTCTGTCCTTAGATAGCTTAATGCAGAAATATACTTATTCTAGTCACTTTACTCACAACTTAACAAGCTTGGAAAATGAGTCAAGTCTTTCCTCTGGAGCTGTTTTTCCCATAAATTAAGTTTAGTTGTTAATTATTTTATGGTGTCATAGAGATTGTTGATAAAATTTTCTTTCCCCTACAATTGTGCATTCAGATTTTTTTGATGCAGTGTAATATCAGTCAACAACCCTAAGTCCGTTCTAGATCACTAAGTGAAGGTACAGGATTTCTCTTTCCATAAAACTTTTGACTACTTCTTTCAGATCAAACATCCACCAAAATCTCCATACTCTGAATTTACTTGGGACAAGAACTGTTGAAATTCTCGGTGTTTGGGTCCTTGGGCTTTAATAAAGTTTACATTCCTTATAATCTCTTTCATAACTTGATTGAAATTTCTAGATTTGGCGCATAAGTTCTGCAGATGGATAACACAGTGATACTGCATTACTGCCAAGTCTGCATGTTTTAATCAATTCTACAAGTCCCTCATTTCTTCCAACCATAGCTGGGGCACCATTTGTTATGACTCCAGATAGATTTGCAAGGACAAGTCAGTATCGATTTAAAACCGCAATCAAACTTTCAAAAATATCACATCCCTTCGTAGTTCCTTTCATAGGGTAAAGAGCAGTCGTTTCTTTGATAATCTTGAAATTTTTATCAATACCCTGGACGGACATTGACAACTGGGGTGTATTGGTCATATCAGTACTTTGATCAATTATAGTAGTAAAGAAATGTAGATGTTGTAATTTTTGAGAGAATTTTTCTCTTCAATTCTTCTGGCCACCTTTAACCCACCAACCTTTACTCCAGAGAGGCTAACTTTAGAAAAAAAGTGTAATACACTATATACCTTGGATGCGCTCCTGTTTGCATGTCCTGTATTCTTTTGAATATTTCATGTATTTTCTTTAAATATTTACATTACAGTAACCAAGCTAACTAAGTTAAATATAATTTCGACCTTAATATTTTCATGGTCTAGCTGTCAAACAAGACTGGAGGACAGCATTCAGCAGAAATATATGAATCTGATATAGGTAAATGGGATCGAAATGGCTTAAATAAAATAATTTGACGTGGAAAGTTTTTTCACCAGTCGAATTCGGGATAGTGCAACAAAAAAGGAATGGGCATTTTGGTATTGGATGTTTGTATTTTGGAATATTAGCTTAACGAAAATATGTTTTCCTGGTAAGCCTATTTAATCACTTGTAAACTTCATACTGTCGTATATTCTTAAATTACCTGTGGATTTAAAGGATGTTAAGTATGTATAAGATTAGCGGTACTTTAACAATCTCACAAATGTACATTTTAGGTGTCAGAATTGGATTCGGAAAGAAATAAATATGAAAATAAATACTCATTTGGCTGGAACCAAAACGAAACGTAATTTTTCGTCCACTCATTTTTAGTATTCCAACTTAACAAATGGCTAAAAAAAATTATCAATAATTCATGCGCATTAAAATCTGTGGAGGCAAAAAAAGAAAGGAAAAAAAAAACAAACACGTAGCTTGTAAGTAAACTAAGATAATTATTGTAACTATAACAATTTCTGATAAAAATCGATACGCTTGGTAGTGATGTGTTCAAACCCGTGAAATTTTCACCATTTTTTAGATACTTTGTGGCTCATTTTTTTGATCGGTTTTAGTGATATTGAATGGGTCTGATCAATGGAGGTTAGGAATATTTTTGGACATAAAATGGCACTTTATACCTTTTTTTATTAGTTCAAATCATTTTCATTAGTTAATGGAAAACATAAAGTCTACATTAAGTTCAGTATAATTTAATTTATGTTTAAAACCTCATTATTAAAAGTTCCTATGAATGCCACTGATTTTTATTTGAAATTTAAAGCCTTTCAGAGATGTGTTAAAATATGATTATTTTTAGAAAACCTAACACTCCTCTTGGAGTTAGGATTCCAATTGTAATTGGAAATCCTTATCGCTGACTTCAATATCCTCTTTTTGATTCAAAATAATTTATATATTTTTTTAAATAAACCACATTTGAAATTATCTTTAAAATAAGTAGTAGTAAATTTCAATAAGTAGTTTGAACAAAAGAACTTTAATATCAGACATATTAAGAATTTGCAGAAAGAGGTTTATAGGAACTATTTTTAATAAAATAAGTATTCTCATTATATTATGTAAATAAGTTAAAGAAACTGGAATTGGTGTCGATTTTAGGTTTAAAATTTGCAAATATTTTGAGAATAAAATACACTATTTTATATAAATACAGGATATATGCTTTATTATTAATTTCAATTCAACATGTTTTGAGTGACATCGGACCTGGCCACTTATTATTTTGCACCCTTTTATGTCTGAAAACGTTGGATTGGATGTTCGCAACGACTTTATGTGGTTATAGGATAAATAAGAACTTAAAAAATTAAGGGTTTGAAATGATCTTTGATCAGAAATGTTGAAGTATGATACTTATTTGCTTGCTATTCTGTAGCTCTGATTTCTACTTGCAAGAAAGGATACATTTTTGGAAATGTTAAATCTGAAAACGCTGTAGAATAGAGAATATTGTATTCTAATGGTGAATATTTATAAGCAACAGATTTCTTTTATTTTATTTGTTTTATCAAATATTTTTTTTGTGGCCATACAGAGGAACTCGTGAATAAAAACAAACATTAAAGTGTAAGCATTATCACAATTGTATCACAAATAATAGTATAATTAAAATTCTATTGTTAATGATAAACATGAATGAATCTTATCATAGGGGTTCTAAATCACAAAGCACAAAATTAGTAAAATTTTAATTTTACATTTTTGATCCTTCATGAGTGCCTTTATAGTTTTTTTTTAATAATTTAAAGCTCTTAAATGTTATATGGTAAACAGAGTCCTCGTTCTACTCACTAATAACCTCTTCATATAAACAGTAGTAATACCATACAGGGCTACCTTTACAGTGATAATTATATGGAATATATCAAGGAATTTTTAATTAAAAACTAGTCTTTAATCCAACCTACTAGAGTGTTACTAAGTTTGGTAAACAAAACGATGCTAAATACAATTGCAGCTGTCTTCTTTTTGTTCACTAACAACCTCTTCACTTTGAAATTTTCTTCTGCAATGCAAACTTTTAAAATACTTATTCTTTAAATGTATCATTTACATGTAAATAAAAAATTACATTATCTATAGGTAATAATTTTTTTTCATCAATAATTACATTCTTTCAATCTCCTTAATATTAAATAATGAATCGCCATGGGTGACGAAACTTCCACTTTGTATACAGGGTGTGCTACTTAACGTCGACACATGTGGAGTTAAGCGGACCATGTTTTCAAAGGATTTAAGTTGCTATACATACTTCATAGACGTGCGTTTTTACGAGGGCAGAAATGAAATATTTTCGGAAGTAAACCCCATGTAGGGAAGAATGTATTTCAAAAGTAATATCATATGTGGATTGTTTACAAATTAAAACATCCATATTCCAAGTATGGTAATGATGACAAAAAGTTTTGACCTCACCACAGGTCAGTTTTTATCATATTGAATCGATGCATTTTTATTTACTTATTTAATTATTCATATAATGTATGTAATGGCCTGTACTCTCTTTCGAATGGTCCCATTCCCCTTTCCATATCTCAAAACAGTTTTCTAAATATTTTCCAAAATCAAAAATGAAAAAAGTTTGACAGTTCATAATATAATTCTTTCCTACCTGAAGTTTACTCTTGAAAATATTTCATTTCTACTCTCATAAAAACATACACCTATGAGGTACAGGATCTTGAACCCGGTGCAAACATGCGCCTCTTTACTCAAGACAATTAGAACAAAAATGAAAATAATCCTTCTAAAATAATTGGGATATCGACTTGTGTCTATTTTAAGTGGGACGCCCTGCATATTTTGCCAAATCGAATTATGTGATATTTTTCTACCCTTGAGATAGTACAGGATATTTTTTATATATTAACCCCCGCTATCTTTTTTATTTAAATTTAAGGTTTTGGAAAAAAGTGTCCAAAATGAAAGTTTAATAGTTCAAAATAAATTTTTAGTAAAACTTTTTGTCACATATACAGGGTGGTTCAAAAAGTCTGGGCCTGATCCTACTTTCTTATTCCAAATGGGTACCCTATTTTTTTATTTGATTTTTGCGTTTTCCTGAATATTCCAAACATTTTTTATGTAGCATACCTTATCCTAACTTTTAACATATACAAAATATTGACGTTGGTGTTTTCATATTTTTATGAGAAAGAAAGAAAAGACGTCTATTATACAATTATTATATAGAGTATACAATACAATTACATAAAGGGTGACATTCGCTGGGCGTTCTTTCAAGTCACCTATACAAAAAATAATAATAAAAATGTGATTGACAAAAAACAAAAAAAAAAATTAAAAAGCATTGTTGACTAACCAACCTAACTCTGTTGTTGCATTTTTTGAAGTAGTAATTTCTTGTATTTTCGTTTGAAAGAAGCATATGAGTTATTAATAATTATGTTAAAAACGTCAGAGTTAAGCAGTTCTACTGCCTGAAAGGCAAACAAAATCCTAAATTTAGCTGTGTGATGTTGAGCTATATTAAAGCTAACTATTTCTAAGATTCAGTTGATGTAGGTCCTGCCTAGCAATTATATGATTCCAGAGATATTCCGGGCACCTAGACTTAAATATTTTAGAAACGAAACCACCAAAATGAAGTGTAAGATATTTATATTTTAGAATGTTATCTCGAACATATGTTGGGGTTGTATGATCGAATTTGTTTACACAATGCATAAAGCGAATGCATGTATTTTGGGCTAATTGAATTTTTCTTTGGAATTCATGGCTTAAATAATTAAAATAAACAACACTTCAGTAATTCTTGAAGGGATATAAGTTCTTTAGTTTAATATACACTGGGTAAGTTTTTTCTTTTTATGTAATTCAAAATTTAAATTTACATCGAAAGTTATCCCGAGATTCCTTGCAGACTCCACAGATGGTAACAAAGACCCATCAATATATGAATCCACATAGTTATAATGGTAAATTTTTTTTCTAACTGTAGAGGACCCCAATATTAAATAGTTGCTTTTCTTCGCATTCAGTACTAGACCATGGTGAATAGACCACACAAATATTTTTTCCAAATCTAAATTAACTTGTTGCATAGCCCAGCTGGACTCCTCATAAAATATAAAATGATATTATCTACTAAAACTATTTACAACTGCTGAATGTGCACACCGTTCATTTCAATACACTGTATGAAATCACTCTTGATTGTATTTATAGTGTTAATAATAAAATAAAAATGATTGTCATTGGTGTCCTGAATAGCCGCATATATTCTTGTTCGTAAAACCTCTACCTCTTCAGTTGGATCCTTATACACGTTATTCTGCAAAAATCCCCACCGGAACGAATCAAGTGGCGTCAAGTCGGGTCAGCCACTCGGTCCAGTACGGCCAATCCACGTTTGGTATTTCATATTAAGGTAATTTATAACCGGAAAAACGTTGTGTTTTGGCTCCATCCTGATGCCATATAATTTCGTTGTATTGATGGAGTGGTAAGTTGTCCAGAAAATTTTCTACATCATTGGTCAATAAATTTAAATAATTTTCCCCATTTAAGGGTCCGTCAATAAAAATTGGCCCAATTATTTTATTATTTAAGAGCCCGCACCACACATGTAACGATCTTCGACCTTGTATCTTAATTTCACTAGTTACGCGAGGGTTTTGCGTTGCCCAAAATCGTACATTTTTCCGGTTATGAATCCCTGCAGTACTGAAGGTGCACTGATTTTTTTTTAAAACTTGTCTTTTAATAATAACATTTCTTGACAAGACATAATTCTTCTGTTTTTTTGATCTTCTGTTAATTTCTGCACGGGTAGTATTTTATAAGGATAATAACTATGCTTTTTTAAATAAAGTAGAATGCATTTTTAAATTTGATTTGAAAAAACTTTAAGCATCTTTTAAGGATGCATTTGGATTTTCTAAAAATAAATAGCACTAATAGTAATAAGTTACTTTATAAACCAAAGCGCCTACCTTGAAAATATAACAAAATATTTAATTCTTCCTCCTCGCTAACGACTACTGTCAGTTTTTTTTCTTTTTATAGACATTCTATCTCGAAATCCGAAGAACTCGCATGGGAAACTGTTGGTGATATTCCTTTCCCGCTGCATATGTATTTTTATTATTCTTATAAAATATCCGCAGAATATCGCATTTTTCCTCATCTGAATATCGAATTTTCTAAATACATTGATTGAAAGTCTACCTGACATTAAAACAATAAAGGAACCAAATAGGACAGGCCAGATTTTTAATAATAATTTTTAGAATTTTCCTACGTCAATATCTTTTTATATATCAAAGTTAGGTATACTATAGGGTATGCTACATAAAAAATGTATCAAATATTCGGGAAAACGCAAAAATCAAATAAAAAATAATAGGGTGCCTATTTGAAATAAGAAAGTGGGACCACGCCCAAACTTTTTGAACCACCCTGTATATGTGAAAACAAGTTTTCCTAAAAATTAATTTTAAACCGTTCACTAAACTTCGATTTTAGACACTTTTTTTCCAAAATTTCAAATAAAAAAGTTAAGGAAGGTCAATATATAAAAAATTCCCTGTACATAGTGAGTTTTTAACTTTGAAGCCAATGATTAATACTAAAATAAAGGAAGCAGTAATGTTTGTACTATAAATGATTTTGGCTTCCATTAAAAATACTTTTTGCCTATATTTTCATGGTTATATATTTAAAGTAGTTCTAGTTCACCTCAAGTGGAATAGTCTAGAAACTATTCAAGCAAATTGTATAGGTGTATTTTGTGAATTATACCCTTTTAGAGGAAAAACGTTTATATTTCTTTGCAATACGGATAACATTTTTAATTAAAGATCATTTCCAGATCCCAGAAAAACATTTTTTTGGTATAGTGATAGTGTAATACTAATTTATTTAGTCCCCTTTTGTAACATAATCTGTATAGCTCTGTAAATATTCTGTAGGTATATTCGTACGGTAAGAAAATAAGGAAGTAAAAAAAAGGCTGTTATAAAAACTAATTTTAGTAACTTATTCTTTTTTTTTTTGTAATAAGGTAAACAGACACACACGATTTGTTGTAGCTAGAACCTTTTGCCCTTGTTGATAGTTATGTTTTTGTCTGTTGAATTTTTGCGCTCCGGGTGATCATAATCAATAGAACTAATACACATAGTCACCCCCATACAATTTCCTCTACAATCCAGTAAACCAATAGCGATATAGTTGATTTTATATTTTAATGGGTTTAAAAATAATGAATATAATTAAAAAAAACATGCAGTTTTTATGGTTATCATCGTACATTAACTGAAGTTATCTGCATTTCAGATACACTTGTAGGATGTTGACGTTCAATAATAATATCATGTTCTATGGAAATTCTAAAAAAAAAAAAATATTTTTTCTATATCTGAAAATACTTATACATGGCTTTCAAAATGTGTTCAATAGTTTTTATAAGATGTAGGAACTTCTTTCCTCAGACATAAGGTTCTACAAGAGTTTGCAAATGTAAACAATTCAGGATCCTGAAGGACTATCCTACGGACTCTTCTAGATTTTAAACAGCTGCATATTGGCTACATCTTCTAATAATAAAGAGGATACTAAACCTATGACTTTTTAAAAAATTAAAAATTGACATGTTCTTACACTACTCTTTGTATGGTTAATTTTAAAACTTAAATGCTTTTTTTTGAAATATCTTGATGCTATTGTCAAACTCCTTATATATATATATATACATATATATATATATATATATATATATATATATATATATATATATATATATATACATATATATTTTAATCATATATACATATATATGATTAAAATAAAATCAATTGATACCTATTCTTTAGTTGGAAATAATTGGTTTCTTAAAACATTTGTGGGCTGCGATATCATATTTTCTGGGGTGTAAAGTTTGGGGAACAAGAAAATCTGCATTGTAATCACCCAGAGTGCTATTTAATCTTTTAAATTGAGATAAAGGATAATTGATATATGTACTTATACGGAGACACGTTTTACTGTTCATTTTCTTTATTTTAAAACCAGTCAAAGATTTTTTTATGTTAACTTTGACTTTAAGGCGTCCTTTGACCCACTTTGTTAAGTTTCTTGGAAGCGAGTTATTATTCTTTTTTAGTTCGCTTGTGATATCCGATAGAACCAATCCTTTTTTTTTTTTTAATATTAGATTATCATTTCTTTTTTTCTACTGATATCACAACATTCTTACTTGTTTCTAGTCAATCTTTTTAGTTTATTTTGATTCTTGAATTGGTCGTTTTCCGCCCAGGGCTCTCAAGATCTTAGACAAATTGGGTGAATATCGACACGCATTTTAGGTGTAAATTCAACAGATTTTCGACGGTATGTTCAAAGGTACTTATAGTAATTTTTTTGAAACCTACAAATATTACGTAATGCGATTTTTCGATGCTTTTGAACGACCTCTTGAAAAAATACGAATCGATGGTGCAAACAAAAAGATCTAGATTTGTAAGAAACATTCCCTAAGTTTTTTTTCTGCGTTGATGGAAAATGTAATAAATAGCCCAGGGGACAGCATCACTATCTTTTGCCAAAAACGTTTAAGGATGAATCAGTTTTTTTGCTATTGTCTAAGCACATAATTGTTTGCTGCCAGCAGTCACCTTTTGCTCGGAAGCGTTGCTGACAAGTAAAAAAAATTGTCGACATGGAAACTTTGTTCACCTATTGTAGACCCCAAAAAAAATATGAAACGTTGTTCATTGTTTGCTGCCACCTATCAGCTAGTCACTTTTATATTGCTGTCACTTATGTGAACAGTTACAGGGGTTTCCCATATATTTTTCCACCCACCTAGAGAGTTTATTTACATACATAATACATATACATACATATTTAATACAAAAGTTGTTGGGTCTTTTATGAAGATTTAGAATATTATATCATTAGTGCGAAAATATAAATGTCAAATTTTGACACGTCAGTTTTTTTCAATGAAACACCCTGTATATTAAATCATATTCTTGAAGATCTTTTTTTTTTCTAATTTCAAATATATATACTTTTAATATATTCTGTCAATTAGTTTTGGATATACATATAAGCGTTTAAACATTAAAGAAATGGTAAGGTAATTTGCGCTAAAACATAGTGAGCCATGGTCAAGACAATTGCAATGAACGACGCCTTTTTGACGTTTACCGGTCAGAAGTATCTATTTACGAGCATTTTTAATATCTAATACGTTGGACGATGGGTTATTCAGAAGAAGAGAAACTCGATATGGCATCGATAGCTCGTAACGAATATCATAGACGGTTTCCAGAAAACATCAAAATTCTAAATTTAAATCCAAACAGATCCTCTCACAAAACAAACATTCTTAATAGCCACTACTTGTATACAGACGCTTCTAAAGAATCTAATACAGCAGACTCCCTGGGGAACTGTGTATATGTTCAGCTGAAATGAGGCAGTAAAAGTAATAATCTCAAAAAATATTAAGAAAGCCATCATATTCACGGACCCACTGAGTGCTTTGAAGAAATTGACACGAGGACGGACGTTCTGCCCTTGGAGACGAAAAGTATTATCGAGGAGGCAACCAGTAATGGAACTGAAATTCTTTTGGCGTGGATCCCAGGACGCTCAGGTATTCCTGGCAATGAAAAGGCTGACAAACTGGCCAATATAGGACGAAACTTAAATATAACCAAATCACTGAAAATAGATATCCATGAAATTAAAAATATAATAAAAAGTAATTTATATATTTCATGTGGAAGACTGGAAGAAGTCGACATTAACCAAAGGAAAATATTATGCGCAAATCCAAAATACCTTTCACAAAAAAAATTGTATAAGAAACACCCATCTACAGGAGACATGTGATGGTTATTATTAGACTATGTACTGGACACTGCCTTACAACAGAACACTTACATAGATTGGGAATCAAGGACAACCCCTACTGTGAGTGTGGACAGCTTTAAGATCTTAATCATATCTTGTTCCAGTGCCCTATTATAACATTCCTAACTTTGATCTATATAAAAAACTTTTTGAATTTGGTAGTCCAAGCCCCATCAGTATATAAAAAAAATATGCTTTATTGTCATAAGAGTAATCCTGTTGACAAAGCTGGAAAGAAATATGTTAATAAGTTGTAAAACTCAAACATCCAAGCAGAAAAACGTAAACAAAAACAAATCAACATCTAAGTTAAAATAAAAAAGTTGCAAAAGAAGATGTATAAAGTCATTCTAAATCTAGATAAAACTAAAACAAAATAAAGTCATGGTTAAAAACATGTAAAAAAACAAACAAACAGGTAATGTGACAATAATAGAAAAGCCTAACATCAGACAACATGCTCGCATACAGTAACAAGAAATAGGTTCTACCCTTAACATCACAACTTGTCAGAAAAGTATTTCTGTAAATTGTAATACGCTTTTTGTTCTAGAAATTGATTTTTGGAATCATTTTAAGTCAGTAACATTTCTTGATTAGCGGCAAGTGGTTGTAGATCTTTATGCTATTAAAAAAAAGAGAATGCCTAATTATGGCCGTCCTAGGAATAGGCAGCGAGAGGTTGTTAGCTTGGCGGGTGTTATATGGCGTTGTGTTATTACGATACTGATCGCGTCTTTTATATATAATATACACTTTCAAGAATAAATAAACAAGGCAGAGTAAGGATTTGTGAGGAAATAAACATGGGTTTACAATGATCCCTTAATCCCGCCCTATTTAAATATCAAACAGCCCTCTTCCGCAACACAAACAGTGAGTTAAACAAATTTTGAGAGCATTGACCTCAAAAGGCTGTACCATATCTCAGTTGAGAGTCAACAAGAGAAAAATATACTATCCTGGCTGACTGCCAGTTCAATTCTTTAGAGGCAATTCTCAACGCAAAGCATGCAGATGCCAGTTTAGAATTGAGATTGATATTTTCATTTTTGTCATCTAAATTTCACAAAAGTCTTAGATTCTATTAAATGACTGTTATCAAGTGTCAGTGAATCTACATTACAACCGAAAGCTAAAAGATTTGTTTTTCTTTTTAAATTCAAGCAAAGAGAATTTGATCGACACCACAATATATATATATATATATATATATATATATATATATATATATATATATATATATATATATATATATATATAGAATAATAAAAAGCCAAAAACATTACCCTGTGACCACAGATTGTTACTTATTGTAGTGTTCAGTGTTGTGATGTGCTTCACTTTGCTGTAACATCCCCCATTAACCTAAACCTCTGAGAAGAATCACACCCAGTAACAGTACTCAAACAAAAAATATAAAAAAAATGGAAAAATAAAAATAGAAAAAAAAAAGAAGTAACTGTTTGGAGGGACCGGGAGCACAAGGCTCGTTTATCTGGATCCTCCACTAATGAGCTGGCCAATTGTCATGGAACAAAGCCAACCATCAAAGATGCATTTTGATCAAAAATTTCAAGCACTTGAATTTATGTAGTGACATGAATTACTATTTTTTTCAAATTCCATAAATGCTCAGGGTTCCTAATTATGTTTTTACATTAGTTCTTAAGACCTCCTGCTTTAAAGCTTCACTTTGTTTAGGTAAATTAGGTTTTCTAATTATTAGCAAATTTTTCGAGCGCTGATGCTTTTTTTTTCATTTATATATCATATGTCCAATCTTATTTTTTTTTTATATGATATAAAACAGGTGTTCATATAAGTGACAGCAATATTTGTGAGCAGCTGACAGCAAACAATTTCTCATGTTTTTATGGTGTCAACAATTAAAAAGTGACAGCCTTCTACATCGCTGTCATTACTTTTTTTTTACATGTTTGTAACGGTCCTGACAAATTGACAAACGATTTTGCCAGTACAGAAAAAGGGAATAAGAGGTAAGATAGTCTTGCGCAAATACGGCATGAAAAAGTGATGGTGGCTCCCATGCCTAATGAATCGGTAATTCTTTCTACAGCAATTTCTCGCAGATTTTCGTGATTTTTTTATATATTAGTAGATTTTTGGTCGCTAATCACAAATCCCAAATAAAATCGATTAGGCAACGTTTCGTTTCCGAGTTATCATTCTTCAAAATCTCAAATTTCACTTATTAATGGATTTACCTTCTTTCTTAAGAAATGTTTTTAAAAAATATAACCTTAGTGCACCATGATTTTTTGGTACACCCTGTAGAAAAAAAAGAATCCTGCAAACTGATAAAAAAATAATCATTCTAGTTTAAACTATCAGAAAGTTAAGGTGATCGACAAAATAAAAAAAACAAGGCTAACACAATAATTTAACTATATGTTTTGCAACCAGTTAGCCAATTATACTTATCATAAAAGTCCATTTTAAAATGTTCAACTTTAGTATTTAAACTAGTATATGGCATATGTCTACCTGAGGAAATAATGTCCAATTTCTCCTGAAAACTGCACTGAGAAAATCCATTTTCCAGTATTTTACTCTTTACCCACTATACACATATGCAACGAGATTGTCTGCTCTCTATTTCATCCATCTCTACCGATAACGCACAACTGAGTATGATAAAAGCGACAGAATTTAGCGCTTCTCGACCGCCGAAATTTGCAGTAGGAAATATAAAAACCCAGAAATGGGAGCCGATTTATGAAGGCAATTTGAAAAATAAAATATATTATCAATTTATGATCTTCTATTTTGGGTCTTATGAGAGTAAAGGAAGGGGTGATTCCATCGCTTCCATGGACCGCACGTCACTGGGGCTTTATTAATGATGCCTATGGAGCCTAACCTGGTGCTAACCCGGTACCAATTCGCTTAGTGCCTCTGTGCGTATGTATGTTAAAAAATCTGTAACGTGCTTGGCAACGTTGGCTTGGAGTGGGCAGTTTACGAAATAATGACTATAACCGCAACGTCGCACACTGGGGCAATCCGTTTTGAAAACTGGCAATAAATATAACAAACGATAAATAGGCTACTTTTGTAAAGATTTTATTTTAAAATATCTACAAAACTAAGTAAAATAACATATGGTTACTCTAATTTATCTAATATACAGGGTAGTAAAAAAAATCGTTTCTATTAGAAATATATGATATGAATAAAAAAGTTTTTTAAATTCTGGGTTTTAGTTAAGACATTTAACCATGTTTTACCTATTAGGCATGCGATTTTATCAGGTATATAATATCTCTTATGTGAGCTAATTAAGTTTACTCTCATGGTTGACCTAGTAGAAAAAGGGAATCATAAAAACTACCTAAAATATACTCATTAAAGATGAAAATATGCTTCTTTAATTTATTGTACCTCACAAACTACTAAAAATATATTTATTTATACGAAGCCAATAGCTTATAATAACGTCGAATAAATTATTTTAAAATAGAATAATTCATTTAACATTTTTAATAAACCTAATATTTTTCTAATAAAATCTAAGTTTTATTAGAAACCGTTCCATAAATTTTTTTGTTCTTTGTTTTTTGCGACAATTTCTTTATCGTTTCCTCGGGCCTGTTAATGCCAAATACATGTAAAAATTAAAAATCTGTGTGCCCAAAAACCCATGACATTACTCGATTTTTACGAAATTTTGTATTTTTAGCCCCTCCACTTTTTATTTTCTACTAACATATCAAAAAGCTTCTATAATTCAAATTTGTGAACCCAATAACTCACAAGACGATGTTGTCTGAATTTTGTACAAAATTTTCAATTTTTACCCGCTGATTTTTTATCTTTCGTACCTTATTCCTCAATAAAACGTCAAGTGAACTCAAAAATTGATATCTGTGTACCCGAAAACCCGTAAATCGACATATCACTCGATTCTTTACGAAATGTTGCATTTTCATACCCTCCACTTTATAACATTACTTTTTATTTCCTACTAAACTATCAAAAAGCTTCTGTAATTCAAATTTGTGAACCTAATAACCCACAAAAAGGCATATTACCCGATTATTTAAAGAAAATAGCAATAGAAAAACGAGGCATAGAAGTAGCAGAACCGAACGCGAAATCGTAGTAAATACTTATTTTAACATTATAAATTTTAAAGCCCGATCTAACGCGGAACACAACTATGTCTCCACGTGTTTTTCAATAATCGTATAAAAGCAATACAGAATACATATACTAGTTTATTAAAAAAAGCAAAACACTACCATTTTTAAAATACATAAAAAACATTAAAATATACCAGAACTTCAAAGTTCCATGCTGAAAATTTCTCAAATAGTCATAACGAACAAAAAAAAATATTTCTAACTAGGGAGTATAAATGTCGTGATAGTGACACATTCGACCAATCAAAAAACTACTGCCTTTTTTAATGTGTAAACGTCAAACCAGAGCCAAGCAATTAACTGAGTAGGCTTAGTTTCTTGTGGGCAGACCACTCACTCAAAAAAAAATATAAAAATGTTTGACCATGAGCATTTTTATATTTTGATTTATTACCAATTATCAAGCCGGTTTGCCCCAGTGTACGTCATACCAACAATAAGAAAAAAAGCTTGCTGCTCACGTAGTGTAAAATATTTTAAAATTGTTTTTATTGATTTTTTTGTCAAAACAAAACTGCAATAAAATATACATCTAATAATTACACAGTTTAATATCGCTTCCATCAAATTTATGCTAAAAGAAAGGATATTTTCTAAAGACTGAACGGAAATCTTTGAAGAAGAATACCTCGGAAACGAAACGTTGGCAAATCGATTTGACTTTCAATTCGTGATCAGTGCCAATCTGTCAAAAAAAAAAACATAAAACTCGGCGAGAAAGAGCTGTAGCAAAAAATTATCAATGAATCATAACAGTATACACAGAATTCTTCTGTTCATACAGGATCATTTATATTGATATCTCGGCAATATATGCGGCGCAAATTCGTACTTATAAAAAGTGTAATAACAGTGTGAATTGAACAAAACTAAAGGATTGAGTTAGAGCTACATACATTGATTCTCCCATGATAAAACTAGAGGACAAAATTACTAAAAAGGAAAAAGCTTATGCTGATATGTAGTTTGTTATATCAAGCTTTATTATTATTATTGTCTTGCAACATTTAATCGTACATTTAACTTTCCATATAAGCAAGGTAAATTAGATTTTGTAATGTTAAGAATTATTTAATACGTTCCTTAAAATGAAAACTGAAGTTTCCAAGGTGCGAAAATTGCGCCGCATATTGATTCTTATTCTTGATAATGAGCTTGAAACTTGCAATTGGTTCCGTGATTTAATAGGTTACTATCAATGACGAATAGCAAGTTTTTTTGGTGGTAGATAAAATGCATTGTTTAGTTTGCCTTAAAAAAATTAATAAAAATTACGCTTGAACACTGAAAACAACATTTTCTGACATCTTTTGGACATTTTATAAGATATTTTACACAAATTATATTTACTATCTGGATTTAGTTTAATGGATTTTTTTCATTTAGTAATAATTCGTATTTTTAGTATCCTAGACAACGTCAAAATAGAATTATTTTCTGATTATTCATTTATCTGCATGGTTATATAAGACGTTTTCTACTACTGGACTTTCAGTATTACGCAAAACATCTCACTAACAACTTACTACAAATGTTGGAGGATATATTGGATAATAATACCGTTTATGACATGGATATATTGATAACAAATACTTTCCCTAATATTTTGTAAGGATTTGTCAAAAAACTTATGGTTTGCCCAAGTACAAACCGGATCTAAAGCTGTCAGAGAAATGTATCGGATCAGATATTTATATACTATTAAGATAATGGTAAATTTTTAATGATAAAAAAACTAATGCGATAATTCTCTATACGGGTCTACTATAAACGTTAAAATTCCACATATTGTTGTGGTTTTCATTAGCAAATCTTAATGTGAATAATTTGTAAATATCTAGGTATGTGTAAGAAATTATGAAACAGACAAAAAAATAAATAAAGATGCTCGCGGGGTCTGCACGGCTCCGTTTTAAACTGATACCTGTGTTTTATTTCATTATTTGTAAGCGTTGTACTTATAGATTTGTCCTGTCTCTGAAACACACCGTAAATATCGAAGCTGCTGTTTTCTCAAGTACCTGAAAATCCTGTAAAAGTCAGGAAATTTATCTGATTAATCTGGGAAAGTGTGGCAATCGAAAGCCGATTACCTAATTAAAATAACTCTTAAGGCCGGAAGCCCGCTACTTACTATCCGTTCGATTCGTCTATTCATATGAATGGTTCGCCGAGATCAAAGCCTACTGTGTTTTGTTTGATGATCATATGAGGCAAACATGTTTATTCCATTCGAACTTGGCGCTTAATAAAAAAAAACATGCCAATTAAAAATCAGTTTTTAATATGTGTGGGTTTATTCTGCAATTTCTCCAAGTGAACGCCTGTCCTCAGCCAAAAGCGGCAAATGATAAATATCAGGCATATTGTGGAATTAGAAGTCGACAGGACTAGGTAATGTGGGCAGAGCTGTCAAAGATACTTTAGAAAAGTATCTAGTTACTAGATAAGTTACTTTTTGAAAAAGTATCTGAAGTTACTCTGGGTATCTAGTTAATCTTTAAAAAAACGAACTTAAATACTTAACTTAAGATACTTAATAAGATAGTTTTTTAGTTACTTTGCATATTATGTATTAAGTTTCGTAACATATTAGGTTAGTTGCTGCTGCTTTTGCTTGTGGGCTCGTAAACTTGTACATTTACCCATATTCTAATTGTTCGGAAATGATCGGGTAACGTGACCCTGCTCGAACATCCGATTGTTACACATAGTACACTTTTTGTTCAGACAAGTACATATGGAATGGAATGGAAGAGTGCGCGGAAAGGGGGACAAGAATCACCCTTCAAGGATAGGTGAATGTCAGCCAGACGGGCCCTACAGTTTATGGAGGCCGAACCTCGGCCATCCCCTCAACCTGAGAGGGTATGTGATGGAGGGAAGTGTGAATTTACCCCCAAACTACCACGGGAACATCCAGTTCGCCTCGGCCTGGTTACCGGCGTGAATGGCAGCGTGGACAGTGAAATTCATTTTACATTCTTCCCTGTTGGATTTTTAACCACTAATATTAGCTGCAGACTTGAAAAGTCGTGCATCCACGATTCGAACCCAGGACCTGCGACACCAACTCCGGTGTAAACCTAAAGCTTTACGCTCTCGGCCACCGGCTCGCCACATATTAGGTTAGGTAATGTATTTCTTATCTTGTTGTTGTTGGTATGGCTTTGCTTCTAGGCAATTGCCAGCTCAATTTGGTGGCGATCCCGACCTGTCTGGTTCTAGGCCATATCGGAACCCCCGACTTTTTCTTATTGGAGCTTATATATTTGAGTGCTGTGGAGAATTAATACTTTATAAGCCGTTTAATAGAGGTCACTGTTAGTTTAGACAGAACAACATAGGAATTTGTATGACAGACATATTTCACTGGCACAATACATATATCTGGAAAAGGAAAGAATTAGTAAGTTGAGCATTATAGGTTCATTTTATTAATATTTAAGAAAGCTATCATCACTCTGATCAATTCCATATTTAAATTAGCTAAAATTGTGTATATAGATATTGGGGTTGGAAGTTTCATATTAATACTTATTTGATATATATCAAGATGTGGTATATAATTGATAGGACATTCTAAAAAAATATGATTTAAATTTTCGACTTCTCCACATTCACACAAGGGATTGTCTCTTATCTTAATTTTATATAAATGTTCCTTAGTTAGGCAATGCCCTGTGCGCATTCTGATAATTGTGATTATGTGTCTTCTATTTTTATATGCAAAACCTGAAAACCATTTTTTTCCCGTAAATATCGATTGAACCTTAGCATATTTGTAATCTTTCCCTATAACTAACGCTTTCCATTCTAATTTATATTGATTTCATATATTCTCTTTAATGTTGGTGAAAATTTCCCTCACATCAATGTTCATTCTTTTGGGTATATTAAGAATCCTTCCTACATTAGCCAGTGTGTCAGCATCATTGTTACCAGGTATATTAGAATGGCCCGGTATCCAAGCAAGACGAATATCAAAGCTGTTTTTATTTGCCATTATTAATAGTTTTTTTGTTCTGAGGGTCCAATAGTCAGCTGCTGCTTAGAATTGATATTTATTGATTTTTTTATTGCACTGTCTGAGTCGGTAAAGATTATAGCACTTTTCAGTTGTTTATTAATGATAACTTTTATTGCATCATGGATTGCTATTATTTCCGCTTTACAAATAGTAAGAAGGTCTTGTAGAAAATTTATAAGATATATCAGGGATACTTATACCTATTTCTTATCTTTATTGTTCTTTCTTCTTTCTTTCTTTCTCAAAATGGAGTCGGCTGCCACTTTTTTACTTTCAGCGCCATTCTCCAGCCCAATAGGTAGGATGTCCGGATGGCGAGCTCTTAGCTCCCGAACACCCCGAATTTATCAAATAACTCTTGATTTTTTCCTCTTTTAAATTCTGAAATGCATCTTGGCTTCCACTAGGTGCCCCTTGAGAGTACTACTGATATCACGAGATGACCCTTTCTTTCAAGCTATCCCCTTACCCCTCCCACTCCCGCCACATAGCGGCCGTTACGCTAATATTCTATGTAGAACTGCGGCAGACGAACGGGATAGAATGCAGGAACAACTAGGCCTCACACGTTCACAGCGTCTGCTCCCTTTCTAGCGAAGTCGTTAGTTTCCACACTGAGCAGAACCGAACACGTGGAACCACTTTTGTTAATAACACAGAGGTCTGCCTTCGACGAGACGAACCGGAAGACTATCTTTATCTATCAAAAGTGGAAATGCCGATTTTCTCTTGCATTTTCCTAATTAAAGTTTGTCGAAAATATAAGCATTGTATTCTTCAGGCAATTATGCCACTTATTGTTATTTATCTTTTTTTTCCATTTTCAATAAGAAAGTGGTGGGGGAAGGTCAAACTTTTTTCTTTCAAACGTTTATATCTCTGTTTTGGATGAACCGATTATATTGAATTTGAGGTCAGGTTGATCTTCTCGTAGAGATATTAACTGTACCGGAATTCTAATCTAGTTGGGAGTTTTCTCAAATAATACGGATTTTACCAAAAAAATCAAATGGAATGATATTACTTTTTGTCATAATTTAATTTAAGGTTAAAAAAGGTATCGAATAGTGAAATAAAAAATTAGGAAAATTCTAGAGAAAATCGGCATCGTTTTATCAACGGTTACGGAGTTATGACCGGAGACCATTCTTAATGGATCACCCTGTATGTTGAGTCTTATAGCACACAGGTACTTTATCCAGTTATATTTCGACTTTAAAGCAAAACAAAATATAGCTCTAAATAAAATAGAATAATACATAAAAACATCAAAACGTACAACATACCTACAGCTAATTTGGGTAAAATAAAAATAAGATAGTACAAATTTGTCAAAACCAAAAAAAATTAAATAGTAAACATTAATTTGTACTACCAGGTACCCTAATTTACGTAATAAATCGTATAAAACACCCCAATTTTCTCAGCTCACTCTGTATATAAAAATTCTTTTCTAGAAGCCACAACGAGCATCACTTGTTTAAGCAGTGTGAACTGTACGAATAGAGTTTAATTCCGGGTTAAAGTGAACTCCTGCCTTCTAGTAATCTGGTAAAATTTAAAATAGAATTTCATAGAGGTAGCAAATATTTCACGAACTGTGATTTTATCACGAATCACGTCTGCTACCAACTACAGAAAAAAAAACGTGACTTTATAAGGATTTCGGCTATTCCGCTATTTTCAGTAGATGCACGTTTAAGTCCAAAATCCTATACCACCATAAGATTTACACGGGCTGCAGGCCATATTGCGCCTTATTGTTTGCCGCAATTTCATTCGATGAGTAAAGTTGAAATTTGAATACCTTAATAAGAGTTGCACAAGCTGCAGACGACATCGGCCTTATGGTATGGATGGTTTTATTTTTATATTATTCCGTTATTAATAACAGTTTTTGTTTTTGTAGTATCATTCTAAATAGTGAAGTGAAAAAAATAGCAGTAACGGGATTAAGGGTTTCAATGGCGGCTTGTTACTAACAAATTCATATACCTGACCCTACTCTAACAAGTTGTTAGGGTGTTGGTTTATCAATACTAATTTGTTATATCAGTAGTAGAAGTTTGTTTAATTTTTTTGTTACAAATATTTTTGTGTCAATGTTAATTGTCTGTTATATCACTTTATGAAGTTTCGTATGTTATTATCAGTTGTATACGGACTGAGTGAGCCTAGGTGTTAAAATTAAAAAATATATACTTTTTTTTCTTAATATTATGCACATTTTTATTTGCGATATTTATCGGTTTGACGCACAACCCCTTAATCCTCTCCAAATTTGCACCCTTTAACATTGATATTAATACAATTACGATATCTGGTCCCAGTGATATTATATAAACGCGGTATTTTGTTTACGTGATCCTTAACACAACCCAGTATTTGGAAGTCGTTATGACGTCACGGTTTTAAATCACCGAGATTATAAAGTAACGATATCAGAGATATTAAAAAATCATGATATCGCTCATCTCTAGAATTTCACAAAACACTATAGTACCAACAATGCAAAACTATAACCTAACACGCTGCAATTTGCCGGGATTGATATGAATACCGGAGCCGGAAGGTTAGACACAGGAATAAAACTAAAACAAAAAACGCTGCCAGCCGCCAGTAATGACTTTGATTTCATAGTCGTTTTGAACAAGTCGTAACTTGTCTAAAGGAACTTTTCTCGTGGTAAATTAGTTACTTTTTAGATACTTTTCGGTATCTAAGATTTTAGTTACTTTTTGTCAAAATATAAAGGAACTAAGATACTTTAAAGTAACTCTAAACTAACTGAGATACTTTTTCTAACTTAACACTTATAGGTTTAAGATGACACATGCAACATACCA
Source organism: Kuschelorhynchus macadamiae (assembly GCA_030620095.1). Classification (NCBI taxonomy): domain Eukaryota; kingdom Metazoa; phylum Arthropoda; class Insecta; order Coleoptera; family Curculionidae; genus Kuschelorhynchus; species Kuschelorhynchus macadamiae. The sequence goes on along the minus strand of JAUTXW010003700.1, from coordinate 495,882 downwards.
ACTTTGTCAAGCCGTTTTACATGCTGCAATTCTTTCTTGCCAGTTGTAATAGTCTTAAACAAAAGCATGCGCAGTGGCAAGACATTTGTACCTTTTGTCAAACTGCGCATGCCTTTGTTCAAGACTATTGCATATTGCAAAGAAGAATTGCAGCATGTAAAACGGCCTTTACTGATTTTGTTTTGGGTTTATTTCAGCGGATTATAAACAAGGCTCATATTCTTGATACGAAGCCTCATGGTTTAGTGGTTTAGTTTTCGGCCTACGTTATAGAGCATGTGTTTGAATTTCTTTTAACAAACTTAAAAGTTTATATGTAGTTGTGTTTTAAAAATCGGATTGCGTTTCGGTTAGTCCTCTTTTTTGAGATTATGTAAAAAAATGTATCTATACTAAAACGAATTTCTTTTAACAAAATCTATGCTGTTACGTGTATCTGTTCCGTTAGGTTAGCTGAAGTGCGTTCGATGAAACCATCATTAAACCGCAATAAATAACAATTAAAGCCCTAAAAATAAAAAATATATTAAAAAGACATTTATTTTGTCCTGGCAGTGCTGCTAACAAAACAGTAAATTCTATTTTTCTATTCTAAATTATTCTATATTTATATAAAATAACTCTCTTTCTAAACATAAAGAATACAAACGAACTATAATATGATATGCAACCAAATGATAAAATGGTTTTAAGTTTTCACCAGATGACAGTTTGGACAATCTTTAACGCTGTCCTCTTCTATTTCGCCTGGAGGCAGAACTTCAATGCAGACGTTAAACTCGACAGAGTCATTTTTCAAATAACCACTTTTAGCATCCATGAGGGTATACCAATTCAAGAAATTAGCCCATCCACCCGTCATTTTGAATCTTGTTTTTGACAGATTGCGCACCACATTCAAGTCGTCATTTACTGAAGAGATTAACGTGATCGTGGCATGAATAGCGCAGAATCCTTTTTGGGGACTGGCGTGCGTCTGCTGGTACAAATATACTGCCAAATGACGCAGAGTACCATCGTTCACCTTCTCTATGCCTAGCTGCCAAAGCCTGCGACCAACCCAATATTTGAAGTTGGAGAAATAGATAACGTTTTCCTCAGCATTGCTGATCTGATCGAACGTGAACCTCATTGTAGCTTTTGTTGAAGCTCCATCCAGTATCGATGGTGTGTTTAACTTTGCGTCGATCGACGTATTATTTGTGGTCGTTGATTGGCAAACTGTTGTGGAATCCCAGATTTTATACTTACAAAACAGAACATTTTTTGGATGAGGGACATTTGTCAAATCAATCTTGAAGCCTTTGTTATCAGTCAGGTAGCTGTCAATACTCTTAATATTATCTAAAAATGAACACAAAATGGTGATAAGAACTTGGGTTCTAATATTTTAACATCTAGAAGGTTTTATTTAATTAAATTTGAATTGATTTTGATGTTTAGAGTGTAATCGCAAATCACTAGCCACTACTCTACAATGGCCAAGAAAGTAAACAACTTCTTTTTTATTCCGATGTTTTCGAATAAACCCCCTATGCCAGATGGTGGTTGTGTAGATAGAAATATAAACAATAATTTAAAACGAACTGGAAAATTGGAATTTGTTTAGGTTTTGGGGTGTCTATTGGTAATAGTGTACGTCTCTAAGTATAGTCATGAATATTACGTTTACCTTTATAGAAACTCTTGTGACTAAAAATATTTACCTGTTATGTAAGGTACCTCATTCCATATAGAATATAACTTGAACCTGTGCGTTAAATTATTCTGGGATTGATTTTTCCTTCCGTATATCTTCAAATTTAAAATCAATTCATGTGTGCCTGCGGTGTACTTGTATCCAACGTTTACGAAAATTCCATTCTCGTAGTAAAAATAAATTTCTTTAATGAGATACTGATTTAAGTCGATCCAAAATGCCGGTTTCTCAAGAGCTGCGTCTTTATGTTCCATTTTAAGGTGAAGAAAAAAATCGTAACTTGTTAACTCTAAAAAAAAATAATGGTGATATATGCTTGTTTGGGTACTTTGCAAACTGCATTATCTACTACACCATTTTACAATTTTTATTTATATATATATATATATATATATATATATATATATATATATATATATATATATACAAAACGAAAGAACTAACGGGAAGGATTACTCCTTTACCATTTTGTCGAGATTCGACCAAAACATGACGCTATGTTGCTGCTACCGTGGTATCTGCCCCGGCAAGGCTCATCACGCAGTTTCCTTTCCTCCAAGGACAAACTTTCGTTTTGTACAATTTTTTACGACTAAGAACCGCAGAGGAATTGAAATTTCTGTTCTCCTCTATTTTTGCACAGATTTGTCGTCTTATGCTCCAAAGTAGGTCGCATCTAAAGCGATTTAGTTGCACCATAGTACCTACAGATGGCGCCACTGGTTGCTTATTTCCCTCGTCGACTTTCAAAGTCGAATGACATGACACTTTCCTTGTTACAGGGTTTGGATATTTCGGTTTTAATACTGATACCCCCAAAGAAACTGCCTGATGAGCTTTGCCGGGGCAGATACCACGGTATATATATATATATATATATATATATATATATATATATATATATATATATATATATATATATATATATATATATATATATATATATATATATATATATATATAAACGTACAGGACTCAAATCTCAAAACGAAAAAAAATAGTTTGGAGACGTGTGTACCAATATTTAACATATAAACGTACAGGACTCAAATCTCAAAACGAAAAAAAATAGTTTGGAGACGTGTGTACCAATATTTAACAACGAATATATACAGATTAATTTTAATTTTTAAATAGTGTCTATTTTGTCTACAAAACACAAAAAAAGGTTGCAACATTATTTCCGGGGGATATGGCGGATATGTAAGACTTCCTTGCACTCCTCCTGAGGCGCTAAAACTACAGCAGAACTAAGTTCCATTGGCATTTTCTACGAATCAATGAATACTACGTAAGTGCGGTAAATACATTTTCTATCTTATTGGGTGCAAATTTTAAGTATTACTTGACTTGTTTGATCTAACTGTTAATTAGAACGAAATGAAAAGCTGAACCGCCCGCTCATTACCCCCAATGCCCTGATAGCCAGGCACCCAAATGAAGCTAACCCTATTTATCTCACACAGCCTCTCTAGGTATCCCCTGCATTCAACTGTTAGCAGCGAATTGACCCTGCTCGAGGACAGAACCATAATCGCGGCTTGACTATTACATCCAAAATTGCTATAATCTCAGCCTGATATACAGTCGCATTCCGTCCAAAAGCAAAACTTATTCTTTCCCTGAGTCTCTCCCCATAGATTCCCGCCCCAGATCCCTCATTCATTAGAAAGCCGCCTGTAAACAAGACAAGGCCCACCGGTTTGAGGAAGGACGGGGAGGGATTCCTCCATTGTTCTCCCTCAGGAACAATTACACGAAATCTCTTAGAGGCTATTGAGACCGGAACAATGGCATCTCTCCTAACTATCATGATCAGTTCAGTCCAGAATAATAATTGTAGTTTAGAAAATTATCAACTCGATAGTAGCTGGAGATAGTAGAGGATAGGTATATAACTTGTTTGATAAAAGTTGTAGATTTTATGCTCTACAAGAATAAATAAAAATATACAGATCAAAATACAAGAGTTCTAACCACACTACACCACAACTTGCTAACGTTCTGGACGCGCGTTTCGCTAGCCAAGTTAGCACCATCAGCAGATGATATAAACTAAAGTACCCTATCCTAACCGAGAATATTTATAGGTAAATGTGGTCACACTTGGTTGCACCCGACTGCACCGTTGTCCAGTAAACAATAGAAGGGACTATAGGGAATAGGCCCTCTGTCTTTATTTAGTGCTTTCTTACCACATTTAACTATTTCTATACTCTCAAATGCATCCAATAATCGATTATTAGATACATTTTTAATCAACTGATTTCCAAAGCATGTTGGGCAACGCTTGACTTTTCTTCTGTTCTTCCGTATCTTAAATGTGCCATGTGTTCTTTAAAACGAATGTTTATGGAGCGTTGAGTTTGCCCAACATATTTTAGATCGCAGTTATTACAGCTAATTTCATAGATATCACTCCTCTCATTCGAGTCGACTTTGTCTTTAAGGTTTCCAAGAAGATTTTTCAAACTGTTTTCAGTTTTGTAGGCTACTCTAAAACCTACGTTTCTAAATACTTTTTCTAGGCCTCTCGTATATCTAAGCAGTAGGTAGCACATTGTGTTTTTTTCTTAGTGAAATTTTTCGATACAAGATATTAATTAAACCATCTTGCTTTGGCAGCTGCGATTGTTGTAAATTTTAATGGTGGATCTCAGAAACGAAACGTCGACGAAAATGTGACTTCGGATTTGTAATCAGAGCCTCAAAATCTACTAGTGTAACGAAAATCTTGGTTACACTGGGTGGTTAACTGCATATTTACCACGGTAATTATTTACTTTTTTTACACCATCGTCGAACTTAATGATTTTTGGTATATAGGTGAGTTATTCATCTTCAAATTTTATAGACATTTTAACTTTAATTTCTCCCCTCCCTTTATCTTTCTTCTTTTTTTGTAAAAATTGACTAGTTCTGTACGAATTTTCTACAAAAAGTTATAAAAAGGCGAAACAAAATTCCCTTCTTAATTTTCTTGTCTTAATTTATCTAAAAAATTAGGACATTGGGAATAGTAAAAAATTACTTTACTTCATACTTTTTGGGCAACTTTTGCTTCATGTTGGCATCTTGACATAATGACAAATCATCGAGCTACAACTTTAACGAGAAAATATAATAACTAATATAAATTACAGTAGCCAAAAGGCACTGTAAAACAAATTATTTATGGATATTTTGTTACATACATAAGGAGCGCAGAGTCACTATAGGTGAGAGCTTTAAGGATGATGTCTACGGCGCCTAACCTGATGCTAAGTAGTTACGAATTTACCTACTCCTTCGCGCTCCTGCTGTTACTGATCTACTTATGTATGTAACAAAAGTGTCCATAATTAATTTGTATCAAGTAATATTTCTCCTTAAAGTTGTATCTCGATGTTTTTTCACGATGTCGAGATGCCAACACATGAAGGAAAAATTACTACACCAAAAAATATTAAGTTATGGCCTTGTTTATAGATTCTTTTCTTTCTCTTCAGTTTAACGGCCTTGAGTTGCCTGGGCTATAAGGATGTGGTTGCTATATTTTCAATTTTTAATTTAGTTTGTTTTCTTTGTTACTATCTGTTAATGTCTTTTTATTGCTTCTTGGCTTCCACTAGATGCCCCTTGAGAGTACAACTGGTCTCACGAGATGACCTTTTCTTTTAAGCTATCACCTTACCCCTCCCACTCCCGCCACATAGCGGCCATTAAGCTAATGAACGGGATAGAATGTAGGAACAATTAGGCCTCACACGTTCACAGCGTCTGCTCCCTTTCTAACAGAGTCGTTAGTTTCCACTCTGAGCGGTTGAGTCTCCCGCTTCCCCCCTGTTCATTTACGTCAAACCTCATTTTTCTTTCTGTATTTTTCGGTGTTGAATTGCTAGATTTTTGGCGCGGATACTAGTCAATTTGCCAGATTGCTCTCCGTCCGGGGCTCAGAGTCGTTAAATCGGCGACACTCGAAGTCGACCCTGCACCTTATTCCAGTTGGGAAACGTTATCGGTAGGATATCTGGATGGCGAGCTCTAAGCTCCCGAATACCCCGAAGCTTTTTAATATTTCCTCTTTAAATTTTGAAATGCATCTTGGCTTCCACTAGATGCCCCTTGAGAGTACTACTGATATCACTAGGTGACCCTTTCTTTCAAACTATCCCTTTACCCCTCCCACTCCCGCCACGTAGCGGCCATTACGCTAATATTCTATGTAGAACTGCGGCAGACGAACGGGATAGAATGCAGGAACAACTAGGCCTCACACGTTCACAGCGTCTGCTCCCTTTCTAGCGGGGTCGTTAGCTTCCACACTGAGCGGTTGAGTCTCCCGTTTCCCCCCGAAATAAAGCAGCAAATCCGAACACGTGGCACCACTTATGTTAATAACACAGCGGTCTGCATTCGACCAGACGAACCGGAAGACTGTATTTTTCGGTGTTTTGTTAGATACTTTTTTGAAATATAGGTTATAAACGATTATATTCAGTTCCAACATTAAAATTATCACCTATTTTTGTACCACAAATGTGTACTTCCTTTTTAAGTTTCGTTTTTGTAAGTTAATTTTTATATAAAACGAATACGGAAGGCTCACTGTGTTACTAGCGCTGAGATGTTTATAAACTGTAAGGATGAATAACTCAAAAACGAAATGTGACCGGCAAATTTTGTCTTCGGACTCATTCATTCAAAATCCACCTACATAAAAAGTCATTCAAATAGGCGATGGTGGAAAAAAAGTAAATTATTACTTTTAGCACCTAGCAAAATTGAAATTACTATTAGTACAGGAATCATTTTAACAATAAGCGGTGTATCTGTATATCCCATTGAAATTAGTGTTTATTTCCACTCCTGCGATGATATCGTGCGTCACATATTTTCGGAACAATTGCGTTGAAAAAATGTCCCGGCAAACATAAAATAGTCATTCCCATTCCCTTATGCAATCAAAAGTTAGGTTATATTTAAGTAATCAACTAGTCAAACCAAAATATCTTAAATTTTCCGTTGTATAACACTAAAATGCCTCCAAAACCGAGTGTACAAATCCACGACGTAAATCCCTTTCTGCAGAAAGTTAGAGATTTCTTGTTGGGTCGGAAACACACTTTGGCCCTCAGATTCCAAGATTTTTTGGCCTCCAGGTCTCCGCCACCGCCCCATTTACCAGATGGGCCCGCTCACAAGCTAAGTGGTAACTATTACTTTGCCAGAGACGGCAGAAGGGAAGTTGCGCCGCCTGAAATTATTGCCCCAAGTTCAAAACAAATCGAAGGTGCCAGTGTGCTCGAAATAAAGAGAATCACACCCGGTAAAACATGGAAATGGGATTAGAAATAAAGCATTTTTTTGAATAGTAGTGTTGTTGAATAACTTTTTAAGAATGATGGGTAGTGCAAGTTTGTTGCAAAATAAATCAATAAGTTGGATAGGTGTGTTTTATTAAGAAAACATTTCTTTAATAACTTCAGTTTCCTTGCACACAAATGTTGACAGAATAATTAAATATATATGAAATATGAAAGTGAAAAGGTAAACACTTATTGAGTAACTTCGTTTCCAAAATTTTGCAGCAGCAGATATTTTAAGCAATTATTAATTTTTAATTAACGAATGATTTAATTATTAATTAACCTTACACTATAAAACATTGTTTTATTGTGTAAGTAATTAACTAAGGTCTTTAAAAAGTTACAAAAATGTAATAATAAAAATATTACCAAATAGAACTGGTAACAACGCCAAATGTGCGTCTCTTATTGTTGTAGTACTTAAATACAAGAAAAACATTGGTGAGGAAGTGTGCTGTTTGTGGAAATACAGACTATTTAAGCCTGGAAGTATCAAATCACAAGTAAGTCTTGACATAATTAAGGTTAGATATCAGCGGTTTCCGAACCGCAAGGCCTTAGCATTTACACATATTAATTTGGTATTTAAGCTATTGGAGTATGCTAATTGGCATGAAAAACAAGAATAAAATGGGTGCTAATTGAACAAAATCAAATATCTTGCCAATTTTGGTTTGGGTTTTATAAAATGTAAGAATTAACTAGCTCTACAAATGCTTAAATGCATTATTTACAATCCAAATATACTATTTTGGATGTGAATAAGTTCTATATTTCTATGGCTAAATACTTTTATGTAATAATAAACATATTTTTTGCAGATTTTTTCCCTTGGGTATAAAACATTTTGTTTGAATCGTGTTGTGATTTTAATCTTCGTATGAGGAAGTAGCTCATGTTATTCCTCCGTATACTAAATTCCAATCTAGTTAGTTCCTCAGATTTTATCTAATATATAATTAAAACATACTACAATTCCTATCTTACCTTTTGAGTATATAAAAGCTTATAAAAGAATTATTTTATGAGTTCTTTAAATTTTGTTATACATCAATGCTATTATATTAATATTCAAAAGTTTAATGTATTTCTGATATATTTTTTGTTTTTTAATTACTCATATATAGATAATCCAAATTACATATATGTATAAGCAAATCAGGTATTTGGCAATAACTGGGCGAGAACACAAATATATTAAATTTGTATTGAACTTTATAGTAGATCTACAATAAATGCTAATATATTCAAATTAAAGTTGATAAAATAGTTATAGAGACATGTAGGGCAGCTGATAAGTTTTCTAGGTTGTTCCATAAAACTAATAGTATTTTTAATAAAAACATCAAATATTTAGTTACCTTAATATAACCTGTAATATAAAAATATCATACTATCAACGTTTTAAAGGATAAATAGTTATATTTTCTTGTTTACCCGATAGAGGACATCATTGCTTCCAAAAGTTATTAACAAATCAAAATTTGTATATCGTCAAATCGTTAAAATATCTCCCTGTTGATTGTTTTTTGTTTGTTTGTCTCTTGGTGTATTAATGTTACTTTTACATTGCTTGTGATTATTCCGATTTTTTTATGAATAAGTTAATAAGTATTCTTATATATTTTACTGGGTAATTTGTGACTGAGAAAATTGTAAGTATTGTTTTTTGTTTTTTTTTAGAAGTAGGATTGTCGAGTGTGGTTAGCTTTGGTAGATTTGATTTTCAATTAATTTTTGTAGTGGTTCTGAAGAAGGGGAGCAAATAAAAAGCACCTGAAACTGGTAAACCGAAATAAATTCTTGTAAGAAAAAAGTCTTTTGTCTTCACATATCCCTGGTTTTATATATATATATATATATATATATATATATATATATATATATATATATATATATATATATATATATATATATATATATATATATATATATGTATATATATATATATATATATATATATATATATATATATATATATATATATATATATATATATATATATATATATATATATATATAAATATATGTCTGTTAATGGCTGGCTAATAAACAAATAAATAAATAATTAATATTTTTGTTTTAATTGTCTCATATTTCCAACTGTTTTTTAAATTTTAATTTAATCTTTTTTAAAAGTATATCCTTCAGTCGACAGCGTCAATGGTACATACTCATAGTATCCGTACCTGTTCAGTTCCTAGTAAAACTATTATCATTATTCTGTCACCCAAATCAACAACTGGTTGCAATATTTGACACTACACTAATTGAAAATTCATGAAAGATATAAAAACCTTCTTTTGCCTGGAACAACACACACACATATAACAGAGTTTACGTATCCGTATTCCAAAAAATTTTAACCAAATACATATTTAGCAAATTTTCTTATTTAGTCCCTCGGCATTTAATATATAAAATAATATTAAGTGGCTATCTTAATAATATAATAAAAAAAACTATTTTATTTCTCCCTGTATATTTGTAAATAGGCCATCGAGATTTAATAGCTCGATAAAAGAATCACACAACATTTTGGTATTCACAGTGTTTTCTGATTTGATTCATAATGTTGGTGACCTTTGGACCCGCACGATAAGACCGCATTCGACTATACAGTTTGTTATGTTCTTAAGTGTAATAGAATGCACCTAGGTGGTGTAAACATCTGTATGTGTCTATAAAATTCTATGAACATGGTTTGAATTTATTTCATAGTTGCTATTGTACATTCCTCCCCACACAACTATCCCATATCTAAGTAAGGGCTCAGCAAGTGCCCCATATATTATTATAAGTAATTTTTTATTTAAAAGCGGATAAAATTTATATATTAAGCAGCGGATTTTCTTGGATAAATAGAGCACATGCTGATCCCACCTCAGATGTTTGTCTATTAAGATTTCTAGATATTTTATACAGTTGGTTTCCTTAAGTGGCTCATTAAATTTTCAACATCAATATAATAGTGAAAAGCACTTGTTAAAATGGAGAATATTCCCCTCAGTGGGGAACAAATGACAATTTTATTAAAAAGTAGTATTTTCTCCTAAGTATTTTTTTTGCATCAAAAATCAAAGTTGTAGGTACCTAACTCTAATTTAAAATAATTGTGTTCTATAATTTTTTCAAAAGACATTTTCAAATATTTAACTTAAATTGTTATACTTACCCTTGCAAAATTTGCATAAGGGACAATCGAAATATTCAGAGTAACAATGGTTTTCATGTTCCTGTGTATTGACAAATTCCAGAACTGCCTTACATCCTTCTAAATGGTTTATACAAGGAAACTTAAATCCCTTTACTACCATCTCATAAAGTAGAGATTTTGTTCCATCACCAACATCGTTTATGGCACATCTACCACACTTCACAGTTTTATCTGTGTACACAGTAACAGGAGGAACTGATAAATATTTCTTACATGCAGTGCAAATCAGTTTGTCAAGTGTTTCTGCTGGTAGTAAAGACATATTTACTAGCGATTATTCAATAATTCTTTTATTTTATTGTCTTTTAAGTATGAAAGCACAGAGCACTTTCTTACTACTCACTCTCTCTTCCTTTGCATTTTACTTACTGTAAAGCATCAATATATCGCTGGCTGAATAAGTTTGTACTTTTCAGGATGTTTCCTGATTTTTGTTTGCTTAGCACTCTCGAGCGTGAATGAACTGTTTAATTGTTCGTGCGACAAAATACCGGTCTCTGGTCTTGTCTCTGTTCACGCAAGGTCTCGTTTGTCTTCAGGTCTCCATACGTACGAGATCGGGGAAAATAGGAACGCACTAAGACAGGGCCGCCAACGTCAAATCATTATAAGTTAAACAACAGTTAAATCGATCTTACAAGTGTCTAAATATTTAGTTATTCCGTCAAAATTTGTATTTAAAAAATATTTGTTTTAATATAGACCAGGAGCTTTGTACAAGCGTTTTCAAACCTAAATAATCCTAACCTAACCTATTATATATATATATATATATATATATATATATATATATATATATATATATATATATATATATATATATATATATATATATATATATATATATATATATATATATATATATATATATATATATATATATATATATATATATATATATATATATATATATATATATATATATATATATATATATATATATATATATATATATATATATATATATATATATATATATATATATTATTTATTAGATTAATTTCAAATTTTGTGTATGCGTTAAATGTGATTTAGAGATAAACAGGTAAAGTTGTGGTACGAATTCAAGATGATGGAACAAAATGGCGGCAACAATTTTTTTTAAAAAAACAATTTAATTATTCAATTTACTTTAAATTTTGCAGAAAAATTTGGAATAAACCTCGGGATACACTGGCAGAATTCAACATGACGTAACAAAATGGCGGCAAGTGTCAATGTAAAAACTAGTTATTAAATTTATTTTTAATTATGCCCAAAAATAAAGTGTGACATAGGTAGAAACTACTAAACTAAATTGGGCCACTCTTCATTATTCCTAATAAAAGAAAAAATTCATAACGAGGGAAGTTCTGGGTAAATTTATCGATTTTTTGATAGATAGCCAATAATGTAGACACTACAGCATTGCTGTCCGTACTTGAAAGATTTATATAATCTCATGCAAACATTTTTGTTTTAATTTATTGTATATATTTAATTATTTAAGACATTTTTGAGTAAATAATTTCTTGAATGGCTTACAAAACTGAATTGGGGTTGGATTTCTCGGATTTCCGCCACAATTTCTTATCAGACAAAAAAAAAATTTGAGGCAATCCTGATTACAGTATGAATAATTTAAGTTTTAATTTTATAATTTAATAAATTAAAGTTTCCCATAAAGACAGACAAGGGTCGTAATTTTTTAGCCATTTACCAAACACAGAACACTAAGTAGTAAATTGGTAAATGTTTATTTTTATTAAAAAAAAAATCAGTCTCGCGCCGCGCGCTGACAATTGGAATATATTAATGTTCGGTGGTATATTTCAATACTTTATTCTACGACGGACAACCGATTTATGCATCTCTCCCGGCAACGACTTCGAAGGATCGGAAATACATAGCATCCGATATTCGAGTGAGATAGGCATAACAAGGAAAGGAGCTTCCTTTTTGTCTTGTTAATGTTCGGTGGTTGAACTCTTTCTAGTTGGCCAATATCATTTAGCAAATATGGACTACATATTACATTAATATATTCTAACTTAGGACTTAGTAAAGGACTTATATAATCTTTGGGCCATATCAGATGACAAATTCTGAAAAGTTTTAAGTAGAAGATATATGAATGGCTTAACTTTCTTCATTAATTTATTGATAACATTTTCCCATTTGTTTATTTTGTTCCGAGACATGTTGCAAAAATACATCGTTCAGAGCATACCATAAGCCCTGTTGACTAGAGATATGTAACTCAGGAGTGAGTTGACTCAAAGGATCAGCTCAGTTAAGTGAGTCACTGAAGCAGCTGCGCGGTACAGATCTTTTTCGATTCTCACCTCTCACAGCGTAACAGAGTGGGAACGACTTGAGACAATGAAGAGCCGCAGAGTCACCGACCGCCGAAAGAGTCGAATTGCATTGCAATATGTGCTGTTTGTTACATTCTCGATGCTGCGCGACTTCGCAGTCTTAACCCTTACGCTTTATCTGTTTATTTCGGCTGTCTAGATGTAAAATTAATACAAATATAGATGTAAGATATGGATGGAACTGCCTATTGGTAAATACGCATACAAAATAAGGCAATTTACTATTTAAGAAAATAATGTAGGTTGAAAAATTCAAAAAACTTAAACACTATTTATTCTAACATTATGTAAAAGAATATATGATATCGGCAATATCGTGAAGTCATTTTTAATATTAATTATACAAATATCTATAAGTTTTAATACCTATCTTAAACGCAATAAATAAGAGCCTAATTGACATGACGACTAATTTAACAGAAATTCTGAATTGTCAGACTGTACAACGGTAAAAATTAAAGAAACTTGACCAATTCGTCGCGGTGATTTTTCGCCGTATTAGCCGGGCACGATATCCCATCCACTGTCCTTTTCAACTACAAGCCGCTAGGGTGGCAGAACCGTGGTCCGGGAGTCAATTCATGAGTTAGGAACCTAATTCATGAGAAGGAATGTATTTCACTCCTTCGTTTCGCAGCTCAATTGAGCCGACTTAGTGAGCTGATTCAGTAAAATGAGCCAGAGTCAGTGAAGTGCATCATTAAAATGAGTTACATGTCCCATCTCTACTATTGACAGAGCAATGCATTTCTCGATGTTAAGTTTCATTCTTCATGTGGTAGACCATTATTCTGTATTTCTCAGATCTCCCTGCATCAAAGCACTCTCTGTGTGTGCATTAGCATATAATTTAGCATCATCAGCATAGAAAGCTGTGTTAGTCTTGGTATTTAGGGACAGATCACTTATTTATACCAAAAAAGTAGTAGGCCCAACACTGACCCTTGTGGCTCTCTACTCCAAACGGGATGTTTCCGGTCAAAGACCCGTTGATCCTAATTTGATATCAACGTTCTTGTAGAAAGTTGTTTATAAGTATTAATAGTTCCCCCCGTATACCAAAAAATAAAAGAATTTTGGGGTTAGATAGACTCAACGGTGATAATTTCCCGCTACCGCGCTGGGGATTCACTATAATAATTACTAAATAAAGTTTAAAAGAAGGGCAAAAACTGTGAATACAAGATTGTAAACTGTGATGATGGTTAAACGAAACGGAGCCAAACTTTATTTGTGTATAATTACAATAAAATCGTCAATTTTAGGCGAAAGTGAAAATTTACTATAATTAGCAATTGAAGTTCAAAAGAAGGCAAGAAACGGTGAGTATGATAATGAATAACTTGAAAACGAAACTAGAAGGTCGAAAAAAATAACTTTATATAGTGATCAGGGCCAAACAGTTTGTTAAAATCGGTAGTTCTGAGTAAAAGAGAACATTTATTAAAACTATACATTGGGAGGTACGATTTGCGGATAAAACTCTAAATTTGACAACATCAGTATTTCCTAACATGCTGATAAATCATCTCATGGCAGTGAGAATCAACCACTCGGTATGGGAACTAACGACTTCGCTAGAAAGGAAGTAGACGCTGTGAACGTGTGAGGCCTGGTTATTCCTCTATTGACATTCTATCCCGTTTGTCTGCCCAGTTCTACATAGATTATTAGCGTAATGGCCGCTGGAGGCGGGACTAGGAGGGGTAATGTGGTAGAAAGAAATGGTTATCTCGTGCGTGATCCCAGTAGTAGTTTCAAGTGGCGTCTGATAGAATTCAAGAAGCATTAGAAGGATTTTATAAAGATATTATGAATATACGGGGTGTACTGAGAGTTTAGAGCGAGCGAGTCATTTGAACATCCCATCTAATTGGAATAATAAGGTGTAAATAATCTGGAAGGGTTACCTCAGCTCTGAATAAGTCCCGGACGAATGCAATCTGGCAAATGGACTAGTATCCGCACCAACAATGTAGAAACCACAACAAAAAAAAGAGGTGACCTCTTTTGCAATATAACCTCATACAATTTTTTTAAAATATTTTTGTCTGTTCAAGAAGAATCAAAATATTCTTTAAAAATGAGCCGGAAAGAAGCACTGTCTACTTTTATACAACAAATTCATGCCAGACCTGTAGTGGTAAAACTAAATAGCGGTGTAGATTATAGAGGTAATGTATTTTATAATTATTTATGGTTTAACTGGCTGCTTAAAATACTGAATAGTCCTAGAACCAGTTGAGCTTCGGTTTTTCTGTGGCCAAAGTTATTATCAACACCTACATTTTTTTGTATGTTTGGTTCATTGAAAGTTCTTGTTATATAATAACTAAAAATCAGGAAACACACTTGAACCTGATTTTATTAGATATTAGAATGCTGGGAGACAATACAAAATGTGTGATGTTTTTTTTATGCAAAACAAGTTTTATAGGGCTTAATGGGCCCCACACACTGGTTGTATTGCACAGATTTAACTGTACAGTTAAAAATATGCAAAAAAGGTAGTTTTTGTTCTATACGTTAGGTTTGTATATGTAAAATGGTAGATTTTCAGTGTGCAAAAGTAACTGGTATAAATAACCAATATACTATCAGTTTAAAATGGAGGCTTAAACAGTAAAGTTAATGATTGTGGGGCTCGTAAAGGATTTATGAATGATATAACATATAAGTTTATACTGCATATAAATGAGAACAATATTTTTATAAACCTTAAATTTTCAGTTGAATACAAAGGTACATAATTGCCTCAATTTTAGGAGTACTGGCTTGCCTTGATGGTTACATGAACATCGCCTTAGAACAAACTGAAGAGTATGTCAATGGACAGTTAAAAAACAAATTTGGAGATGCATTTATTCGAGGAAATAATGTATTATACATTAGTACCCAAAAACGACGATATTAGTTTTAGTATGCTGTTACAATGTACCACATATTTTGTATTTGTTATCTTAAGGTAAAAATATTGTATTAATTTCTTCTCACAGGTTTTTATTAAATGCCTATTGGTAAATCAGAGAATCTTTTTTTTTCATTTTCAAATAAGTTAGAAGTTTCTAGTATCTTTTTAGAAATGCCAGTCCCGAATTTTCATGTAGACGTTCAGTCTCGGTGTTATGAAATCTAACATTTAATTTATCAGAATAAATAAAACCGCTTTCCCTATTCTAACAATTGCATTACAAATATTATATGTGGCAACCCTGTCATACCAGCCAGCCTAACATATGATCTGGGCATACATTTTGTCAGCCATGTGCATGTAAATCTCTTTATAAGGACTTACGTATATGAGTGAGTTAGCACTTTAGATACACTTTGGCAACACAAGAACATAACATTTAACAAATACACACATGCATATTACAAAAGCATATCATAAGCCCATCAAATCTGCCTTAAAAAAGCCAATTTAATATTTTTTTATGAAAATTGCAAGTTTCATGTTGCCAAAATGAAAAAGTAACTGAATAAGGCTAATTAGTGCAAGACTGGCTGAGCTAATTATTTATATTTTGACACCAGAATCATAACAATCCATCAAGAAACAAATTTTCCATAGTAATTTAAAGATTTATGAAAACAAAACTTAAAATCAGATTTTTCAAGGTCTGAGACTGGAAGTTCAAAATGCAAACTTTTTTATCCTTTGGGATATCGATGTAATTCCTTAAAACTAAAATTTCTTGAAAGTTTAAATCAAATCATTTCTCATTTCACTAGAAATTGAGGGGGAAACCAACCGCAGACTAAAATTTGTACACCAATACTCAATTCTACAATTATTACTCAAATATTATGCAATTAATCCCTTGTTCTCTGTTCTGAGGGTCACACCCATGACATTAACATAGAGTTTTTAAGATTAAGGAGATCATGTATAATCAGAGGTCTAAATCAAAAGCCTTTTCTTGCAGCTGTAAAAAAGTATTTAAGCCAAGCTTTTTATAGTATAAACGAATTTTTAAATGCCAATGTTAATATTTAGAATTAACATTTTGTGTGTGATGGTTATTATTGTACTCAATGTTTATTCTATTTTTTAAATTTTTTTTAATTTTATTTTTACAATCCACATTTTTTGTATTGGTATCTAAATTTATACTTTTATTGACATATGTAAAAGCATTGTATGTTTGTTGTCATGAATACATTCAGTATTTCAGTACTCAGCAACATTTGTACTGTGTCCAGGGCTGGCACCTCTTCAAGTTTGACCCCGAGTCCACGGGTCTAAATGGTGCATATCAGGGGTTTAACATCGAAATCTCCGGGCGACGAGAGAATAGTGAAAACCGTTTTTTTTAATTTCAATAAACAATACTTACCTCAAAAAAAAATTTGTTTTATCACATAAAAACAGTGGCATATTTAAGATTTTCTTTTGGTCCAACTCTCTACTTTTGTTGTGACTAATATAAAAAAAGTCCTTACTTTGATATGTCTTTCCTTACTGAACTCTAACAAAGTCATTACGGTGTGGAGTTGAATAAAATTGATTCATCCAAAACGGAGATATCTAAATTTAAAAGTAAAAATTGTTGACCTTCCCTTGAAAATAGACAGAAATGATTTCAAGCAAAAAGTGCATAATTGATGGCAAACTAATTGGAAACAATACCTTACGAAAATCTGAACAGTTGCTAGTATAGTCAAATGCAGTCTTATCATGCGGGTCCAAAGGTCACCAATATTATGAATCAAATCAGAAAACAGTGAATACAAAAATGTTGTGTGATTCTTTTATCGAGCTATTAAATCTCTATGGGCTATTTGCAAATATACAGGGAGAAAGAAAATAGTTTTTTTTTTATTATATTACGCAATATTATTAAGATAGCCACTTAATATTATCTTATATATTAAATGCCAAGGGACTAAATAAGAAAATTCGCTAAATATGTATTTGGTTAAAATTTTTTGGTTGGCAAAAACAAAAATACTCAAAATGGCAAGCGCCTTAATAAAGTCGGAAGGCGGTTCGAATCAGTGGAACAATCGGGATATGTTCTGTTTATACAGCCACTTAATGAAAGTGAGATTTTTTTTATCAATCACCAAAAATTATAAGCCTCCCTTGACCTAAAAATCTAAGCACTTATACAGTGTCATTTATTTAAAAGCGTGTCACCCCTGTGCAAAGAAAACTTGTTTTTTTGCCAACATAAGAAAAAAATTTTATTTTGCAAAAACATACACTTTTGTTAAAATCACAAGATAATTAATTGTTACTTCCCTCATGAGATTTTTTCAGATCTTTACATTTAAGGGTCCCTAGATGCCTGAAAACATGTTTTCTCAATTCCGTCTGTCTGTAGGTATGTCTGCCCGTTAGTCTGTCCGTTCGTGGCCTAGCTAAAAAACTACTTATCTGATTTCTTCAAATTTCCTAAAATTAAGGGTCATGCATGCGAAAAATGCAGGCTATATATATATATATATATATATATATATATATATATATATACATATATATATATATATATATATATATATATATATATATATATATATATATATATATATATATATATATATATATATATATATATATATATATATATATATATATATATAGTTAGCCTATATTTTTCGTTAGCCCCGAGTTTCTGGTAAAGCGATTTTACCGAAATTTACTTATTTTAAACATGCTTGAAAATTGGAACAAGTATTCTATAATTATTTATTTATTGCCTACAAAATAACAAATGTCATGGTGTCAAATCTAATAAAAAAAAATTTTAATTAAAATTCACTGGCTAATATCCAGGAGCCAGTGGCGAAAGCTCTGAGAATCGGTATAAGGAATGTACAGAAACTTGTGCATGAAAAAAAACGTAATTTACTTCCGAAGATGGCACAATGATCATTATCATTGGCGGTATTTCGACATCTAGAACTCGTTCTCGATTCCACCAATCCCATATTAATTTGTATGTTCCACAGATTTCTTCCAGTACTCTGGCGTAATATAATTTAATGAATCTTGCCAACAATTTGCACTTCATCTCATGTAAGACCATCGTTCACGTGTTTTTCGTAATATGATTTTGCCCCAGCCCATATTAATTCTATTGCGTTAAGCGGGCAATGGTATGGCGGCAGTAATATTTCATCTACCGCATATATTGTTGGTTTTTTAATAGATTTTGCCATTAAAAGAAATTCTAGTTTCAGCATATTGGGTAAAGGATTTTGTTTTTTTTTGTTAGCCAGTCATAAATATCAGTTTTCTTCCAGGATGAAGTAGGTTGTTTATTTAAGATTCTTGAATCATAAGATGCATTGTCCAGAATGATTAAATATGGAGCATCTAAATTTGGAATCAGCTGTTCTTTTAACCACTTTTCAAACAGTTCACAGTTCATATTATCATGGTAGTCCATACTTTTGGATGTTGAAGAAAACAGTAAACTTGCACCTGGG
This sequence comes from Kuschelorhynchus macadamiae, assembly GCA_030620095.1. Taxonomy (NCBI): domain Eukaryota; kingdom Metazoa; phylum Arthropoda; class Insecta; order Coleoptera; family Curculionidae; genus Kuschelorhynchus; species Kuschelorhynchus macadamiae. The sequence continues at coordinate 476,826 of JAUTXW010003700.1, read as the reverse complement.
AGAAATCCTGTTGGAGAACCTGCATGCAAAATGATGAACCGTTTTCCCGTCCCACATCACTTTCTTCTCTTGACACTTTACAGGCTCGTTCTGCCAAGATTTTGAACCACTTCCATTAGAAAATATCCAAGTCTCGTCTAAAAATACCACTTTTCTAAATTTTGAATTAACATTTTCCGTGTATTTCTTTAAAAACTGGATACGTTGACTTGCTATATGTGGTAACTCGCATAAAAATCTTCGATTACAGTCTTTTTTATATCGAAAACCCAACATTTTTATTAATTTTGACAACGATTTCAGTCCAATTTCCAATATGCCTCGATTTTTTAAAGCTTCTTTTAAAACTTGAAGGGTTATATTAGTTTTTGATGTGTATAAATCGTAAATTGCGTTACGAACATCCATTTTTACACTGTCACCTAAGTCTTCTACCTTTGGCTTTTTTCGTGTACATTTCTTAATCTTCTTCGGTAGTAAATTATGCTTTTTTTCATGCACAATTTTCTGCACAGTCCTTACACCGATTCCCAGAGCTTTTGCTACTGTCTCCTGGATATTGGCCGGTGAATTTTCATTTTCGTAATATTTTATTAGATTTAATACCATTTTTTTTACGCTTGTGGATGCAAAAAACCCCAAAAATTGTTTTCTATTACTCATTTTGTCACTGACTTGTCAATCTGACTTTGAAGTGACATCGCTCAAAGATTTTTGCAACTGCTGGTATTTATATGGTTATCCTCTTTTCATAACAAAATATCATAGGTCTATCTAATTCATCTTGCGGATTTTATGCGGATGATATCAGTACACGTAATAAGAGAAAAACAAACTTAAAAAGTTTGTCGTTGATAAATTGTATGACCCGCACGATAACACTGCTTGTGCCTTTAAGAAATTGGTTTAAGATATTTCGAATATCATAATCATTGTTGCTATTGTTAGGGCGTACATCTATTATTATCACATTAAACAACCTTATTAAGTTTAAAAAATAATTTATTCGTTACAAAATTCGAAGAACACTACATTTTTAACCGGCAAACTAATTGGAAACGTATTTCTGAATCAACAACAAGAAAATCAACATTTTCTAACAAAACGGCTTATTTTAAAATTCTTTAAATAACCTACAAAGCATTCCCATACATCATAATAATATTTTACCCATAGATAAATCTTTTTATTTAAAACCCACAACATCCAAGGAAATTAAAACTTTATCAAAATCGATAAAAAACAAGTTTAGTAGTGGTGATGATGAAATACCCATATGTATAGTTAAGTGGTCATTAAATGTTACAAGTGAAATACTGTCATATATTATAAATAGTTTTTTAAGCATGGTATTTTTTCAGACTCGTTAAAACTTGCTCTAATTAAACCTCTCTACAAAAAAGGAGAACCAGACCTTATGGAAAACTACAGACCTATAAGTTTATTACCGAGCTTTTCCAAGGTTTTTGAATTAGCTAAGTGTAAAAGATTGCTAGAGTTTTTCCAAAGTAACAATATTTTTTCTACCTCCCAGCATGGTTATTTACAAGGACGGTCAACCCAGACAGCAATCTACGAGTTCACCCAGGGCATTTTGCATTTTTTGGAGAGCAGCACACTGGGTGTATTTTTAGATCTGTCAAAAGCATATGACTCATTAAATATTGAGTATTTTATCAAAAAACTAGATATGTATGGAATAAGAGGAAACGGGAATAAATGGTTAAACTCATATCTTTCAAATCGCAAGCAGAGAGTCACAATAACAAATAAGAATGTAGAATATAAATCTAGTATCCTCTCAAATAATCTGGGAATTGCTCAGGGTAGTATTAGTGGTCCAATACTTTTTATTATATATATAAACGACTTATGTAAAGTAATACAAAACACTAATAGTTACATTGTAAACTATGTCGATGATACAAACTTAGTTGTTGGTGCCAAAGACTTTGGTCAATTAACATATGAAATGAGCATAACATATCAGAAAACAAAAGAATGGTTTGATCAAAATAAATTAATTCTAAATGACAGTAAAACAAACGTAGTTATCTTTGACACTATTCAATCTAAAAAAGAGAAAATAGATGAAATACATTTTGGACCATATCACTTTGGCATATCAGATTACACTAAATTTTTAGGTTTATACATTGACGCAACAGCACCCTGAAGTTTTATCAAAAAAATTAAGTAAAACTTGTTTTGCTATAAGAACTGCCGCAAAATATATGAATGAGAAAACACTAAAAACTATGTATTTTGCAACTTTCGAGTCTGCATGCCAGTATGGCATCATTTTTTGGGGCATCGGGCTAAATTTAGAAAAAATATTTTTAGCTGAGAAGAGGGTAATTCGCATTGTGTATAAAATAGGCTTCAGAGAGTCATGTAGGGGCGTTTTTAAAGAAAAGAATATTTTAACTGTTTATGGTCTTTATTTGTTTGAATGTTTGAAGTTTTTGTATAAAAACCGAAATACATTTTTGGTAAATAGCCTCAACTCAACCTACAATACAAGAACTCTAAATTTAAATTTTCCCATTGATATATTACCAAATCAATTCAAAGAAGAACTAAACTTTGGGCATTTTAAAAAAATAATAAAAAACTGCTAATTAATCTAGAGCCATATTGTCTTAGGGAACATTTTGATGCAACTATGTATTATATATATATATATATATATATATATATATATATATATATATATATATATATATATATATATACAGGGTGATTCATGAGGAAATGTCAATACTTCAGGTACATATTCAGGACCAAAAAATTAACATAAAAGTCTATATAAATAAGTGTCCGCAAGGCCTTAGTTCTCAAGATACAGAGTGTTAAAGTTTTTATTTAATTTTCCTATTTTTTAAATAAAATCTATGATAATACAAATAATGTGTGGAAATTGATATACGGGGGTTTTTTGGTATGACAAATTCGAATCTAATATTAGTATTGCTCTTACTTGTAGACGGCGCTACCTTCATGTCTTTCTACTTCTTCCAACAATCACAACTTTTTGGTACAGTCTTGTATTACATTTTTGAGCAAAACAAATTATTCCCTTGTCATTTCTACGTCAAAAAGGTGTACCTATTAAAAGTGGATACGAGCAACCGTTTTCGAGATATTTGGATTTAAAACAGTTTCGGTGCATGTGATTTTTTTTATCAAATTCACATAAAGTATGCATGTATTGTAAAAAATAGAAGTGTGCCTTGCCTGACAGAACAACTGCTGGTTGGTGTTCTCATTGTTTTTCCTGTTACTTAGCAATAGTAATGTCATTTAATAATATGATCAAATTTTGTCAATTTCTGTTCATAACTTTTATTATCTGACAATAATCATTTAAGAAACTTTAGATCTAAATATGTCATTATGCCTGTGATATTCTCGCATCGTGAACATGCAGATATGATATTCGTCTATGGCTTCTGCAATGGGGTCGCAATTCAAGCAGTCGCGGAGTACCAGCGTCGTTTTCCAGATAGAAGGGTGCCAGATAGAAGAGTTTTTCAACAAGTTTTCACTACTGCTGGAGAATCTGGGATGTTTCCAAGTGCGAAAATTGTATCTGAAAGGGAATCGGGACCCAACGTTGAGGTAGAAGAGGCTATACTTAATACCGTCGAAAATGATCCAAGCATAAGCACTAGGCGGATTGCATATACTTATCAAATTACACAATCGTCTGCTTGGAGAAATCTTCACATTCATTTCATTTACAACGGGTTCAACATTTGCAGGAGGGTGATTTTGAGTTGAGAATGCAATTCTGTAACTGGATTAATGAAGATCGAAGGTTGTTTAGGTATGTTTTGTTCACTGATGAAGCACAGTTCACGCGTGATGGTATAAATAATCTTCACAATGAACACCGGTGGTCCTATGAAAATCCTCACGCTACAGTAAAACCTAATTTCCAACATAAATTTAGCATTAATGTGTAGTGTGGAATGTTAAATGGTCATTTAATTGGTCCATTTATAATCGACGGTAGTCTTACAGGAGAAAAATATTTAAACTTTCTTGAAAATCACTTGCGAAATCTATTACAAGATGTTCCAGACCTTAATCCTTTGGATTATTGTCTTTGGGGATGGTTTAAATCACTGGTATATTCCACTAAAGTAAATACAAGAGAAGCATTATTGGATCGAATAACAAACGCAACACAAACACTAAGAAATGCGCCCGAATATATCCACAGAGCAACCCGAGCTATACACCATAGAGCGGACCTGTGCTTAGAAGCAAATGGTGGAATTTTTGAAAATTATAAAACGTAACCTAGATTTTATTAAAAACAACTTAATAATAACAATTTTAATAAAAATTAAATACCTTTTGTTTAGTTTATGTCTGAGGTACTGAATACACACCTCAAAAAAATGTGTTAGTCTTTCATTTCAAAGCTTTTGTACCAAGATGCGTTTAAATTTGGACAAAATAACAAACTTTTAAAATTTTGCGATAAAAAATTACATGCGCCGAAATTGTTTTAAATCCAAATATCTCGAAAACGGTTGCTCGTATCCACTTTTAACAGGGATACCTTTTTGACGTAGAAATGGCAAGGGAATAATTTGTTTTACTCAAAAATGTAATACAAGATTGTACCAAAAAGTTGTGATTGTTCGAAAGAGTAGAAAGACATGTAGGTGGCGCCCCCTACAAGTAAGAGCAATACTAATATTAGATTCGAATTTGTCATCCCAAAAAACCCCCGTATATCAATTTTCACTCCATTATTTACATTATCATAGATTTTATTTAAAAAATAGGAAAATTAAATAAAAACTTTAACACCCTGTACCTCGAGAACTAAGGCCTTGCGGACACTTATTTATATAGACTTTTATGTTAATTTTTTGGTCCTGAATATGTACCTGAAGTATCAATACTTCCTCATGAATCATCTTGTATATATATATATATATATATATATATATATATATATATATATATATATATATATATATATATATATATATATATATATATATATATATATATATATATATATATATATATATATATATATATATATATATATATATATATATATATATATATATATATATATATATATATATATTTATATATATATATATATATATATATATATACATATATATACAATATTTATAAACTAAACACTGTCTATAATAAGTATGGATTGTTTCATATGTTTGTTTGTGACGCCATTTCATTTAAATTTTGGTATAGTATGCATGTAAACGTAATATTTTCCAAGTTATCTGAAATAAAGCTGTTTTGAATTTGAATTAAGTGAATAAGGTGAATCGAAAAAGCCGATTGGAATTTGCTAGAAATCACCTTCCTTGGAACGTCCAACAATGGAAGCAGATACTATGGTCAAATGAATCTGAGGTATTTAAATTTGATTCTGATGGAAAACGTTTTGTTTGGCATCCACCAAATAAAGAATTTGACTCGCTCTACACCATGAAAACAGTGAAATTTGTTGGTGGTTGTATCATGGTATGGGGCTGCTTCTTTTGGAATGGTGTTGGCCCTCTTTATAGAATAACTGGTACTATGGATCAGCATGAATACAATAACATACTGAAAAACGTGATGCAACCATATGCAGAAGAAAATTTATCAGTACTTTGGAAACTCAACACGATAATGATCCAAAGCACTCTGCTAGGAGGGTGACTGTCTGGCTTCAGGATAATCATGTAGATGTTTTACAATGGCCATCTTGTAGTCCAGATCTTAACCCAATAGAAAATCTTTGAATGATAGTTAACAGTGCGACTCCGATCTAAGTATTAATTCATATTGTTTTAAAATCTCGGATATTTTGAAAAAACTAAACAATATAGTCCTAAACGTAGGTCCAGGACCTGATACCTGGACTTTTTAAAAAATACTCCTTTTTCTATCTCAAGGCCTCTATGGCTTTTGTTTAATAATTCCTTAGCAAATGGAGTATTTCCCAATCGATGGAAAGTCTCATACGTAACACCAGTATATAAAAGTTCAGGAAACAGAAATTGCATAAAAAAACTACAGGCCCATATCCAAAATATCTCTTATACCTAAATTAATGGAGTCTCTGCTCACTAACTTTCTTTGGAGTTCTTTTAAGAATATAATTATTCCTAATCAACATGGTTTTATTAAATGCAAATCAATTACCACCAATTTATTATTATACCCTGATTTCATATCTGAAATTTTGGAAAATTGTGGTACTGTGGATTCTATATACACAGATTTTTCTAAAGCCTTTGATAAATTAGATCATCAAATACTGTTGAACAAGTTAAGTGGATATGGAGTGCATGGTCCCTTTTTAGAGTGGATTGAATCTTATATTTCAGGCAGGCAACAAATTGTAAAAATTAACAACCATCTCTCTAATCCCACACATGTTGGTTCGGGAGTTCCCCAGGGCTCTCACCTGGCTCCGTTACTTTTTGGTTTATATGTTAATGATATTTGTGAATGTTTCCATTTCTCTAAATGTATTTTGTATGCTGATGATTTAAAAATCTTAAAAAAAAATAGTAATAATTTTGGTAGTATGCAATTTCAGAAAGATATTGACCGATTTAACAATTGGTGTACTAGAAACAGGATGGTGCTTAACTTTGACAAGTGTAAATATATTCGCTTTTCCAATTCTTGTGCCCTATGAATATTATATAAATAATTGCAAAAATGCACAAGTTGATGTTGTTAATGATCTCGGGGTACTTTTTGACACTAAATTTTCATTTGTCCAACAGATTGAGAATTGTCGAAACAAAGTTTTAAGAATATTGGGTTTTGTCAAAAGACATACTAAAAGCTTTAAGAATATTAGCTGTATAAGGCTACTCCATACATCCCTTGTGAGGCCCCACCTGGAAAACTGTTCTAACATTTGGAATCCCTATTTTCATATTAATAAGTTAGACTCTGTGCAACCCAAATTTCTCAGATATGTTGCATTCAAAAAGGGCATAGCAATGAACAATATTAATTATTCTTTTATTGAAAGATCAATTAATCTAAAGGGCCTTCTTAAACGTAGGGAAATATCTGATATCATGCTATCCTATAAAATCATAAATGGATATATAATGTGCCCTGAATTACTTGCAAAATTTCAAGTTTATGTTCCTCCAAGGACATTATTATTATTATTATTAAGACTATGACGTGATAATGTCTGACAGTATTCCTGTGGTTGTATTTTGTACTGACGGGATTATACCAAGTCAGTACAAAAAATAAAAATAAAAAAAAGGAAATGAAAAAAAAGCAACTCTTGTGTATTAAGGAATGATCTAACTATGCTACATGTTTTCAAAATGACCGATTTCTGGATGTTCCTGTGAATGTCTGTATTAAGTCCTAATTGAGCCAAATGCGGTGTAAACGTTGTTGGGGTGAGACTCTTTCCTGTTTCTACAGCCTTTTTACTTCCATTGCCAAGTCGGTGTATTTGGCGATCTTCTCACTGTATTTCGCTTGGATGTTCTCGTCGTTGGGGACAGCCATGTCAATTAAATAAGTGGATTTCTCTTTTTTTGATTGAAAGGTGATATCGGGTCTCTTTGCGGAGATTGTTTTATCTGTGTGGATGTCAATGACCCAGTAGAGCTTGTAGTCTTCGTTTTCAAGTATAGATGTTGGTGTATAATGGTAGTAAGGGCCTGTGTTCTCCGTTAGTTTGTATGTTGTGGCTAACGTTTGATGAGCCACCTTCGCTGCTGAGTTGTGTCTCGCGGTGTATTCAGTTCCGTTATGTGATCGATCGTTTCTCTCTGCTAGTGACATCTCCTACACCTCTCGTCTTTAATGGTTGTGTCCTTGATGATGTGCTTTCGGTAGTTTCTGGTTGCTATGACTTTGTCCTGGATGGCAAGCAGGAAGCCTTCTGTTTCAGGGAACAGCTGCCCTTCTTGTAACCACGTATATGAAAGCTTTTTATGTATACGGTCTTGCTTTATGTGGTATCTGTGTCTTCCGTGAAGTGTTTTTTCAGACCAGGTGTTCATCTTTTCTAGTCGTGATTGGATGTGAGTGTGTGCGTCTGCTGCGTGGCTCGATTGAGGTAGGTCGAGCGGTGTATAATTCTTGTCTGCTTTCACTATTGCCTTGTGGAGGTTAGTTTGTTTGTTGTGGAAGAATTTTCTGAGTTCGTAAATATAATTCCCCTTCCTCCTTCTTTTCTCTCGATGGTGAGTGTTTCCTTGCATGCGTTGCGATGTAACTTCCTGTGTTTAGTGAATTCAGAGCGTATGAGAATGTAAATGTTTTCTATGTCTGTGTGTGACCATTTACCAACGAATACGTAAGAATAGGTATGGCGAAGGTGTTAATAGCTTTCGTTAGATTTCTGGAATTCAGTTTTGTTTTTAGTATCTTTGTGAGTTTGGTTTTAAATTCCGTCTTGAGATCTGATTTGATATGAGTGTGGTTAATTTTGGTGCTTTGATGGAAGCCTAGGTATCTGTACGTTTGAGCATGTTATATATAGTTTCATTGTTGATTGTTTCCCCTATAGGTTGGTCTTTCCACTGTCCATTGTTGATATGAAGTAGCTTGCATTTACTTATACCAAATTCCATGTTGATGTCCAGGGTAAACGTTTCTGTGATTTTAAGGAGTTCCTTTAGCTGTGCCTTTGCGCTTGCATATAATTTTATGTCATCCATGTACAAGAGATGGTTTATTTTGTGTAGGTTATTTTTTTGATGTTTAATTTGGAATCCGAAGTTCGTGTTATTCAGTGTGTTTGAGAGTGGATTGAGACAGAGGCAGAACCACAAAGCGCTCAGTGAATCTCCCTGGAACATACCTCGTCTGATTATTATTATTATTATAGCAGTAGGCGGCTATCAGCCGATGAGACTACTCTGTAGTCTTTATTTTATCACAGTTGCTTCTTAACAGTCTTTATAAACTTTGGTTCACTATTACAGTTAGTTACTTTCACTTTTTAAAGACAAGTCGGTAATCCATCACAGGTCAGGTTTATCACAGGTATTAGAAGTATCTCAGGTTGAGGTTTTGGTTTTTGATTGGTTGGACTTAAAAGAAGTGTACAAGTGTGTTGTTCAGTTCTACAAGTTTTTTGTCCACTCTGTTCTTGAAGGAGTTGCATTTACATTATGTTCATCCAGGGAATTCCACTTGTATACAAATCTGTTGGCGAGGAAATTTTTTCTACACAGTCTTGAGCACTTCTCTTTTGCTAGTTTTAGCGTGTGGCCTCTAAGATTATTGTTTGTGCTTAGGGTAAAATGGGTTAGGGACACTGAGTAGTGATGAGGCAAGATTTTGTAGGCCTCGATCAAATCACTTCGCAGCCTTCTTTCATTTTCTAATTTTGTAATGAATAAATTATTTTTTAAACTTAATATGATTATTTAAAGAGATAATATGACCCCTAACAATATCAACAATGATTATAAGAGAATCTAGAACATTCGAGCTGTATCAGCACCGTACTGTTTACTGAATAAACTCACCAGTCAATAGAATCATGAAAATGGAAATAAATTAGACTTTTGTTAATATGTTATTAATTATTAGACTTATTATTAGACTTTTGTTAATATGTTTTTATATATTTGTATGGACTATGGACGAGACTTCTTTATGTTATTAATTTTATTATTTTAACCTTTTTTTTTTAATATTGTATTATAGTATTAAGTGTTCCTCAACCACTTTGTATGAATGGGCTAGCCCCGTGTATAAATAAATAAATAAAAAGGAAATTAGGTTTAAGAACTTTCCAAAATTTCGACGAAGTATTCGAGGGTATATTCAGTACAGTCCATGCCTAGGAGGTGTTTAAAAGTAATTGAAGCCAATGGATATCCAACTAAATACTAGGTACTCGATTGAGACAAACACTTATAAGTTTTAGAAAATGTTGATTTAGAAATACGTTTCCAATTAGTTTGCCAGTTAAAAATGTAGTGTTTTTCGAATCTTGTAATGAATAAATTATTTTTTAAACTTAATATGGTTATTTAAAGCGATAATAATAGATATGCTCCCTAACAATATCAACAATGATTATAATATTCGAAAAATCTTAAACCAATTTCTTACTAGCTGAAAATAATATATTGATCTTTCGTTATTTAAATAAAACACCCTGTTCGTAAACAACTCTTGCCTCTATTTTAATCAACCTACCGCTTACAATACTAAAAATAAACTGAACTAGTCTGTAAAATACCGCTGTCCTTCATTCCTCTTTTTATCACAACCCGACCGTGACGGCAAAATAAACAACTATAAAAAACTAGCAATTCGAAGAAACGAGTCGACTAAATATAAAGAAGGTACAGTTTTTAACGCGCTATCGACATTATTTACGCACTGTTATATTCGGTGGAAACATTTTTTTTACATCCTCCCCGGCCGCCTCAACTTCCAACGGAAAAACCAACTGGATTGGCCTTTTTAAGATGGTTCCATTTCCCGTTCTAACCTCGCAGGCTCGTACACGATGATCTCTTCCAATGAAGGTCTTCTCAATCCTTACCATCTTCCATAGCAGACGTGGGGTATTTTGTTCATATAATAACGCTATATCTCCAGGCTGGAAACTCCTAGCTGAAGTCGGTATTTTGTTAGTTGCTGCAAGTAGTCAGCATGCCAAATTTTCCAAAACCTCTTTAATAAATTTTCTCGAATGCTCCATGATCGTAGAATATCATCTCTAGAGCTCGTCCTTTTGTCCAGTTCCATAACAAAATTATTTCCTTCAAATAAGAAATGTCCTGGAGTTAATATAAAATTTTCTGGATCGTTGTCTATGTAAGTGAGTGGTCTGGAGTTAACGATAGCCTCAACTTCAATTAATATTGTGTTTAATTCATCATAAGTTGTTCGTGATTTTCCTAAAACTGCTCTAAGGGCTTGTTTGACTGTTTTTACCATTCGCTCCCAAAAACCGCCCCACCAGGCAGCTCGTTCAACAATGAACTTCCATTCTATACGCAGCTGAGCAGACAGATCTTGTACTTCGTTTTGTCTCAGGCATTGAAACAGAAGTGATAACTCCTTAGATACTCTTTTAAAAGTCAGGGCATTATCTGAATAGATTATTTCCGGTACGCCTCTTCGTGAAAAAAATCTACGTAATGCTCGCATACAACTGTCACTGGTTAGATCAAGTACTAGCTCCAAGTGCACCGCCCTGATAACTGCGCAAGTCAACAGCATTATATACACCTTGGATTTGACGCCCTTGTCATCAAAAATATACAGTGGTCCTGCAAAATCCACTCCGGTTACCTTAAAAGGGTGGGCTACTTTAATGCGATCCTTAGGTAAAGGTGCAAAGGGTTCAGTTCCAGCCTTTCCCTTTAACTTTTTACAGGTTACACATTTTCCTAGTAAAGTTTTTATTCTTTGGCGACCCTTTATTAACCAATATTTCTTTCGTAACTGAGCTAATGTAATATTCACTCCACCGTGAGCAACAGCGAAATGGGAATTCCAAATCAACAAGTCACCGAAGTGCGATTTGTTGGGCAGCAGATGTTTCATGTTAAACGGTAGTTCAGATTCTTGTAGACGTCCTCCGAGTCTTAGTATATCTTCATGTAATTGAGGATTAAGCGATAGTATTTTTGAGGAAGAATCTATTTTCCTACCATTTTTTAAAGCATGAATTTCATCTAAAAATGCTTTTCTTTGAATGTGTTTTATCCAGTAGTTCAAAGAACCTTTCAACTCGATGGCATCTAAAACATCCTTTCTTGTCTCTTGTGGGTGTTTTAAATTGAACACAAATCGTTGAACGTAAGCTGTGATTCTGAGGGCTCATTCTAAATCACTGTAATTTTCCAGACAAAGTAGAGGGTCCTCTAGGTTTTCTTGAACAACCGATGGATTTAATAGCATCGAGACACTTTCAGTAGACAAATCATATTCCTGTGCAGGCCAATCTTGTTTATCCCCCATTAACCATTTCGGGCCAAATTTCCAAACATCAGATTCCAGTAAAGTTTTAGCCTTGATTCCTCTCGTTAATAAGTCTGCTGGATTGTCAGGGCCAGGACAATGGTACCAATTTCCTTTCGTTAACATTTGAATTTCCATGACCCTATTAGATACATACGGTTTCCACTTTGATGGTTTTCCTCGAATCCATGCTAATGCAATTTTAGAATCCGTCCAAAGGTAAATGTTCGTTATTGGTATATTTACATTTTTTAATATATAATCTTGCAACCTAGCAGCGCACAATGCGGCAGTGAGCTCCAATTATGGTAACGTTAAAGATGAGTTTCCTGTCTTAGCCAGAGGTGCCAAGCGATTTTTTGACATTATCAAATGACAATCCTTATCCTTAAGATATGCCACTGCACCATAAGCTCGTGGACTGGCATCAGCAAAGACATGTAGTTGCGTTTGTGCACTTACGTTACTGAGAATACATCTAGTAAATGACAGCTCTGCTAATAGGGGTAGCTCCAGATTCCATTTTAACCAGTCAGAACTCAGTTCTCTTGGTAAAAGGTCATCCCAATCTAACTTCTGCTTCCAAATTTCCTGAACAAGAATTTTTGCCCTAATCGAGAATGGGGCGCACAAGCCTAGTGGATCATAAACTCTTGACATACCACTTAAAACGTTTCTCTTTGTAGGATGTTTATTGTTTACTTCTGATAAAAGTGATTTTAAATCGATGGAAAGTTCATCCATGTTCTTATTCCATAATATTCCTACAACCTTTCGAATTCCTTCGTTATTATTAAAGATTTTTTGTAAGTTGTAATGATTTGAATCCCACTTTCTTAAATTCATGTGTGCCTTTGCGAAAATATTTCGCGACTATTTGTTCCGCCTCTGCCACCGTATTACATGCCAAAACTAGGTCGTCAACGTAAAATGAATTTGAAAGAATTTCGCAAATATTTTTATATTCTTCTGATTGACAAGATAAATGTTTTTTTAAGGTTGCAGCTAACAAGAATGGACTACAAGTGACTCCAAACGTTACACGCGTCATACGATAAATTGCCATATTGGGTAAATTCTGCTCATTCTTTAACTGCTCCTCAAACCATAAAAACCTATGTGAATCTCGATCGCCTTTATTTAAGGAAATTTGCAGAAATGCTTTTTCAACATCTGCCGTTAGTGCAATGTCACCGATTCGAAAGTTTAGTAGAATACGAAGCAATTCCGGAACTAAGTTTTCTCCAGAATCCAGTACATCGTTTAGAGACGAAAATCCACGTGCATGCGCACTCGCGTCGAATACGATACGAATCTTCGTAGTGTCCTTTTCTTCCCGATATACCGGTCGATGCGGCATATAGTACGTTCGTTCACCTTTGATTTCAGAAACGCGCTCCGCACAATTGTTTCTAAGATAATCACGCATGACGTCATCGTATTCAAGTAGTTTCGAGTTTTTAGTTAATTTATTCACTAAAGTCTTAAATCTTGATAAGGTACCGTCATAATTAGAATCTAAAACTACATTTTCGTGAATCCATGGCAGGCACACTTCATATCTTTCTCCGTTAAACTTTATTTTCTCTTCGATGAACTGCGTTGTGGAGTTTTTTGCCATTGTTACGTCACTTGCGATTCCAATCGATTCTAGTTTCCAAAAGTCTTCTACGTTAATGTCACTAATAGAGTTCCGCACAAGCAACACGTTTGAAATACCTAAGTTAACCGATAATGTTTTATGATTGTCCGTACCAAGGAAAGTCCAACCGAAAATAGTATTAACCGCAGTTAAACGTTCCGATAACTTTTTCATTTCACCCGTTATTACTTTACTGTAGTTATCCGCGCCTATTAACAAAGATATACCATCAAAGTCTCGTTGATCCAATTTAGTGTCAGCCAGGTGATTATTTTTCGCGAATTCAGCTAACACTGGTTCCCGAACTGATGGTGGACTAAAATTGTCGAAACATATTTCTGGAACTTCTATAGCTGTCAACTCTATAATTGCATTACGACATTTCGATTGAAGACTAAACTTGACGCGTCGACACTGCGTTGCAGGTGCAGCTTCAGTGCTTCCGAATGACATTATTGAAATATTATGTGTTCCTATTGCTTCCATGTTCAGTTGCCTTGAAACTGTTTCTTTAACGAACGTTGTCTGACTACCACTGTCAAGAATAAGCCTTATGAGAGTTGGGGCTGTTTCATTATTTTTTATGTAAGCAGTTGCTGTTTGAAGGTAAATATTATTTGAATTTTCGCTAGCAAATAAACTAGAGGATACTTTATCGTTATTACCTCCACATTCAATACCTTCATTTTGAGAAGCGATGTATTTTGGATCACACATTGATGTGGCATGTCTTTTGTCGCATTTAGCACACTTCAAGTTTTTTGTTCTACATATGCGCGAATTATGATTTCCTTTTGTGCAACGAAAACATAATTTTTTGGACTTTAGAATTTCTTTCTTTCGATCTAAACTAACGTTAGAACCGCAACTTATAGTTGTATGGTTTCCAGAACAAAACAAGCAGTTACTGTCCTTTAATGTATGCGTTAAAAGCCCTACAGCGGTAAAACTATCTTTATCCCTTTTTTCAAAAATTTTAGGATTATTTGATGTTCGTTTAGAGTGTTCGCCATCTCTCGAAATGATCTGCGCATGCTCTACAGATTCAATTTCTATTTTTAAAAAGTTAAGGAGTTTGGCAATCTGCTCTTCATATGACACGTTATTAGATGCACTGGATACGACACTAGCATCATCAGAGGAGTCGTTTATCTTAAGTTTATTATACTCAATACATAACCCGTAGGGAATAGCTTTTAAAATTACAGATTTTAACATCATGCCATATTGATCAGCCGCTATTCCCAACGCCTGCAAAGATCTTGTGACAGTAGTCGCTGTATTAAATAACTTTTTAAGTGAACTTATATCACTTCTACTTTTAACTGGCTGTAAGGCTAACAATTTTTGAACATATGTGTCTATTAGTTTTTCTGGATTGCCAAACTCATTATTCAGTAACTCAATGGCGTCCTTATAACATACTTGATTGGGCGTTAACCCTTGAATTGCAATAGCAGCTTTACCCGTTAGTAATGTTTTCAAATAAGTAAACTTAGCGTTATCATCCAAACCGGCATTGCTATGTATAGCTGCATTATATTGTTCCCAGAACATTGCCCACTGATGTAGGTCGCCATTGAATTTAATTAGCTCAAGTTTAGGTAACCTTACCGATTTTGTCATATTACTCTCCGCCGTGGCCACTGGAAGAGTTTGCACTACGTTAGTACCTGTACTTGTATTTGAACTATTCCCAATTGTATGCTTTCTTATGGACACCTCCAATTCTGCCAAAACTGCAGAATCGTTATAGTCTAAAATAGAAGTCCACTCCGCGGTTATAGTCGCTTCGTCACTTTCACTAATTGTCTGCATATATTTATCATTAGCGCTAGATAACTTTTCATATGCTTCCCGTACGCGAACTTTACACACTTCTAATGTCTTGGCATTTTCGGGATCGTTCAATAAAATATCTTCTGCCGCTTTAATCAGTTTAGTTAATTGTGTCCGACACGCCGTTCTGCACGCTTTTTCCATCGTTATAAAACTTTATTATATTACTTTGAATTTACTTTAGTACTACGTTACGTTATAGTTAAGCCAATAATTAATTCACTACGTTATAGACAAGAGTTCCCGGGTTTCGGCACCATGAAAATAATATATTGATCTTTCGTTATTTAAATAAAACACCCTGTTCGTAAACAACTCTTGCCTCTATTTTAATCAACCTACCGCTTACAATACTAAAAATAAACTGAACTAGTCTGTAAAATACCGCTGTCCTTCATTCCTCTTTTTATCACAACCCGACCGTGACGGCAAAATAAACAACTATAAAAAACTAGCAATTCGAAGAAACGAGTCGACTAAATATAAAGAAGGTACAGTTTTTAACGCGCTATCGACATTATTTACGCACTGTTATATTCGGTGGAAACATTTTTTTTACACTAGCAATGGTTCAGATTTTCGTAAAGTATCGTTTCAAATTAGTTTGCAGTTACTGTACCTCAATTATGGAAACTCAAGAGAAAATTGGCATTTACACTTTTGTGTTGCTGTTACGCCCCATAGCGACCAACTTTCGAATTTGAGAATAATGTACCGTAATTTCTCTTGGTCGATTTACCTATAAGTATTCTTCCCTTAAGTTCTGTCATTAACAGTTCAGAGATACAGCGGACCTCCTCTACTATTGGACCACCCTGTACTAAAGTCTTAATGCATAAATATTTATAATTATTTTTTTGCTATAAAATAATTGTGTATTATAGTTTCCAATTCATAAGATGGAAGGATTGAGAGGAGAGGGGTGGGTTATTTAAAAAAAAAGAACAAATGGGTACCAATGGTTTACGTATACGTTTATTATTTAAAAATGTTCCTACACGTTTATATAGGCTATGTATGTATTTATATATGTCTTATTACTGAGTAGTCACATAAATCCAAGTGAGTTGTAACAAATAAGAGTGTATAAAACCCTCTTTCTAGTAGAAGATTTTAAATACTTTCTAAAAAAACGCATATTGAGAAAAATGTTGTAGAGTTAGTCCTTGTAAAACATTTTTCAATTTAGAAACATTTGTCTAAATAAAATATTAAAATTCAAAGTTCTTATAACTTTATTTACTTAAAGAAATCCTATATTAATTCCCTAATACTATCTCTCGATTCAGGTCAAATTAGGAACTAGTATCTACACTAATCAGAGTTCCAATTATTATTTCCTCTCCAAAATTTGATATTACTCATGAGTTAAATCAGAGCTTTGAGGATGGTTATCCTAAATTTGCGTGAATAAATGTGACTATACAACAACTAAAAATATTGCCTAAAATTAAATGATAAAATTTATAATTAATAAAATAGTATTACAACAAAATGATTTCATTTTACTTAAGAAACTACGGTGACAAGACCAATTTATATAACGAATCATTCTTATGACACCACTCTGGTCAGGCAGCTCTTAAGTTGTATCACACATACTTCTCGACTGATGACATGGCCCCGATATGACATGAAGCTTGTTATTCAGGTTAAATTAAAAATAATGTGATCAGGTAAAAATATGTAAAAAGAAAAACTAAATGGAATCAGTCTACAGGAAAGTACACTTCTCTGAGAGTTTAATTGTATAAAATTGTTGGTAGGATCACAAAGAAAGCGAATCCTTAGTTTTTGCATTGCAAAACGACCAGAAGCCATATATTTTTTAAACTTTTGTAGACTTCTAAATCCGATCGGAACCAAAAGAAAACCAATTTTTAACTTTCTAACAAAACTACGCTGATTTGAGACTAAATCAATTCCAGACAGAATAGTACTTAACAATTCTGAAGTAACTATTTAAGCTGAAATTGCCAACGCATTTATTTAATTGTCAAAAACACCAAATTAAATAATGATGTTACTTTCCTAAATATTCCAAATAATGTGGTCTAGTCAAAATTTCTTACCGCATTCGCAGAAATTGAAGTTCCGGAAATATTCAATTCCTTAGCAACAAAAAAAAATCATGTGTTGATGAAATACCTTGCAGATTAATGAGTGAGTGTGCTTCTACTATTACAACCTATTTAATAAACGTCTATAATTTTATAATTTTATTTCCACCCCTGTTTTATTCAAAGGTTGTATGAAACGCAATGTAGTCTTTGGTTTTTACCACTTACGTTGCATTTCATACAACCTTTTAATAAACATCTCCTTCGAACACGGATATATTCCTAAAGGACTACAAAGAGCAGTTGTGATGCCTATCCATAAAAAAGGTAACACTGCGGTACTTGTAAATTATAACCCCATTGCATTTCTATCTGTTCTCAAAAATATTTGAAGAAACCTTTTGTAAAAGACTAGTGAGTTTTTTTGAGTGCATGAACGTCTTGACATGTAGACAATTTGGATTTAGGATTAGCTGTTCAACCATACATACCATCCTCTCTTTCTACTAAAAATATTAAATATTTTCAACAGCCGACTAAAGTCAGTGGGTATCGTTCATGATTTCACAAAGGCCTTTGACACCATTAACCATACAAAAATTACTTAAACTATTCTATTATGGTATAAGAGGACCTGCATTCAGTTGGGTAAAGATATACTTGTTGGGACGTATACAGGTAGTGTTTTGGGATCCATTCTCTTTCTTCCATTTATTTATTTATGACCTTTCTCTGACTGTCAATAACAGCTTTTTGCAGACGACACTTCCGCTGTTGTTGACAGAGATAATTATTAAAGACATTGCTGCTTGGTGTTTGGTGAATGGACTCTGTTTAAATAACGAAAAAAACCAGGACAGAAACTTTTTATTTTGTCTCCATACAATCTGACCTATCAAGGCTTACTTGATGAAATAGAAATGGCATCAGTCGAGTCAAAAGAGAATTGTTAGAACTATGGTCCAGCTGCCTTTCAGGGAATCTTGTCGGAAAAAATTCCGAGTAGAAAAGATTTAAGACATTGCTGCTTGGTGTTTGGAGAATGGACTCTGTTTAAATAACGCAAAAACTAACTTTGTTGTTTTTATACCATTGAGAGTGCCCCAGGACAGAAACTTTTTATGTTGTCTCCATACAATCTGTCCTATCTTGCTTGCTTGATGAAATAGAAATGGCATTGGTCGAGTTGAGTCGCGGCAAAAGAGAATTGTTAAACTATGTTTCAGCTGCCTTTCAGGGGATCTTGTCGGAAAAAATTCCGAGTAGAAAAGACTCAAGACATTGCTCTTGGTGTTTAGTGAGCGGACTCTGTTTAAATAACGCAAAAACCAACTTTGTTGTTTTTATACCATTGAGAGTGCTCCAGGACAGAAACTTTTTATTTTGTCTCCATACAATCTGTCCTATCTTGCTTGCTTGACGAAATAGAAATGGCGTTGGTTCAGCTGCCTTTCAGGGAATCTTGTTGGAAAAAATTCTGAGTAGAAAAAATCATAAAAATCTATATTTTAAAATGCGCTTGTAAGATTTATAAGGAGTATAAAGAGTAAAGACCATGCAAGATGTGGAGACATCAATCAATACAAAACTAGAAACGCCGACTGACGCTATATACCCAGTGCATGAATAATTCGGATACAGGAAGGTCCACATATCACTTCTTTAAAAATATTTTACCCACTGCCTTACGTTTTGCAAATCATTCTCTAAATTAATGTATTTAAACGACGAATTTTTGCTGTTAAAATTTTGACATAGTCCGTACTGTCTAATGAAATAGTGTTGCATACTACATATATATTTAAAGGATTACTGTAATGTTTGTTGTATTTACAACTTAGACCTTAGTTTTATTTTTACTTTTATTAATAACTGTACTTAACTCATTTTCTTTGTTGATAATTGCTTTATATTTGTAGAATGTCTATGCAAATAAGCAATTTGAATTTGATTCTTGATAAAAACTTGGTGTTTTTTTAGTGTTATTTTAGGTCTTTGTAACTAATAGAATGGTTGGAAATTGCACTTAATTTGAAAACTGAATTGTCTATAGTCATTAGGCAAACCAGTCAAATTGAATGTTTTATTTTTAAAATAAGGCCTATTTAATTTACCCTTAAAAAAATAAAACAAATTTTGTTAAATATTTATTTTTTATAACTAAATGTAGAGAAAAAGTGACTTTATTCAAAAGAAAATCTAAAAACTTACAAAAGCTAATCCTTAAATAAAAAAAGAAAGAAAATCAATATCATTTTATTTTTAAATAAAATACATTTTATTTCATATTTAGACAACTAATATTAATACTTTTTATATTATTTAAAAATGTAATAAAATTTATTTGATTTAAATTTTTTGTTTGGTTAAAAAACACTTTTGTAACTATTTGGCTTTCTTTTTCAGTGTAATTGTGTTTTTTCCAAGTTTAATTATTAGACAGAATTTCTTATATTCTTCAATTTTGAAGAATTATACACAGATATGACGTCTAAAAGCAAGCGCTGTTTTGTTGGAAATTTGAAAACGAAAAACTTTTTTTTTGGGCCGATCGGACCAATAATAGCCGCTATATTTATTATTTTCTTTGTTAAAAAAAATGTCAAAAACGCAATTTTTTTACAAAGTAAAAAAGAAGGGCTTCTTCTGGATTCCTATAGAAAAAAAAGCTGGCAAAGCAGTTCCTTTTACCCAAAAATTTCTGGTAAATTGAGTGCACCATCTGATCAAGTAAAATATGTGGTAAGGAACACTAGGCAATAATTATGTGGTGCTCAAAAACTGAGAAATTAATAAAATGTATTGTCACATCCCTCTACGGCCTATTATGGGTAATAAAACATTTTAGATTAAATAGTCTCATATATAGGTATTAATACATTTTTAGAATCCATTTTCAAAAAAAAAGAGTAGCAAATTTTCGCATAACTTAATTGTATATAGGACAATGGTATTATTAAAGGTAACAGAGAAAATTGACGACAACTTTGCCATTAGAGGCAATGTTCCAAAGAAAGAGCAGAGCCGTTACATTGCCATTTATGGCAGAGCTCTTGTCAATTTTTTCATTTGTCTTTAAAGATAAAGACAACAAAAACTAATTCTAAAAACTAGGTAAAAAAAGTAAATTTGTCTTTTTTATTATTATTAAAATAATTTCTGTTGATATACATCTTATATATATATATATATATATATATATATATATATATATATATATATATATATATATATAGATATATAAATTATTTTGCCATTAAAAAAAACAGGCAATTAAATACAAAGACAAAAACATTATCATACATACTGGAAACATTAAAAGGTTTAAAAACTATAAAATTTTCATATTACTAATATTAAGTTTAAAACATTTTTTTTTTGTTTTTATTTTTTGTTTTATAGAGGCACACCTGAGTGATAATTTAATATCAGGTATGGTACGTTTGGCAAATAAAATATTTAAATTCATTATATTACAAAATACACATATTTAAGATTTAACTGCACAAACATAAAACACATCTATATAATATATACTAATTTTTTAATTTTTACGCTGCGCACCTTGATATAGCGATTTACATGATTGTGAGTTAGTACAGTAAATGATATTAGAAGCATAGGTTTTGGAGCATTTCTGTTATCATTTTTTTTGTGGTAATAAAATCAGTAGAATTTACAACAGGCTTAGCAACAGTGAAAAGCTATTAATATTTTTAATATGTATATACAGAGGCAGGTTTATTTTCTGTCGTCTGATTATTTAATTAGGTTAAAATGTATTTGACTTAAACCACAAATATCCTTTTTATCATTAACTGAGTCACTTTCTTTTTTTATGTCTATCATTTCTTTAAATGTTAATTTACGATACTTCCTATCTTGTGCCAAAATCTCGGTTGCATTGAAATTAAACTTGTGTTCTGTTGCTTGTTCATGCTTGTGAAGGGCAGTAAATTAACATTTAAAGAGGTGATATAAATAAAAAAAGAAAGTGAATCAGTTAATGATGAAAAGAATATTTGTGGTTTAAGTCAAATATGTTTAAACATAATTAAATAATCAGAGAAACGTTTCAAATTCAAAAATCTTCTTTTCTATAAACTTGCCTCTGTATATACATATTAAAAATATTATTTGTTTTTGACTGTAGCGAAGCCTCTGATAAATTCTGCCGATTTATTATCACAAAAAAAAAAGATAATCGAAATATAAATTCACAATCATGTAAATCGCTATTTCAAGGTGCGTACCGCAAAAATTAAAAATTTAGTATATATGGTATCGATGTGCTTTAAGTTTGTGTCCTTAAATCTTAAATATGTGTGTTTTGTACTGTAATGAATCTAAATATTTTATTTGCCAAACGTACCATACCTGATATTATTAAATTATCACTAAGGTGTGCCGCTATAAAAGAAAATTAAAAACAAAAAAAAAGTGTTTAAATTTAATATTATTAATATGAAAATTTTATAGTTTTAAAACCTTTTAATGTTGTCGTATGTATGATAATGTTTGCGTCTTTGTATTTAATTTCCGGTTTAAAAAAAAAGTTTAGAAATCAAGCAGTCCCAAATAAAGTCTTGAAACAGCTTAACACTATGAGCTAAACGATGACTTGATGTGAAAAATTGTGTTACATTATTAACCTTGACCCATTTCCAGTTATATGGTTAAAGAAAGATCCCTAGATTATATATATATATATATATATATATATATATATATATATATATATATATATATATATATTATGGAGAAAGACCTTATACATTGCAGCATATTTCGCGCAATAAAAACATTCAACAACAACCAATAAAGTATGAAAAGGTCTATGACTATTTAAAGTTATTTTTTTTATAAATTTAAAGGCCCTCTCAGGTTTTTGAACATAAAAATAACAAGTATATGATCTAGTAGCAAAAAAGGTTAAATATCTGACATTAAATACTACTAGCCACATATGTCGTCAGCGCCTTGCCTTTTAAAGAACGCGATTAAAAGTTATATCAGAACCATGTCATTAAACAGACAAAGATTTTGTTCTTAAAATTATCAAAATTAAATTTTTCACAACAAACGATATTTTTAAAATTTTGCTAAATGATTTATAGCCAAAACGCGTTTCAGCTGTTAAAAAAAATCACAATAAAATCATTTACGTTAAAACCCTTAAATATTTAGCAATAAGGAGTAAAGAATTTCAAAAACGATATTATATTTTAAATAATGTTCTAAGCGATTATTTACACAAACATGAGGTAGTCTGACAGAGCTCTAAGAACCATTTGTACAAGTTATAGAAAGTGAGATTAAGTACAACAAAAGACTTGGAAATTGATCAAATTGGGAAACATTAAATATCTCTCTGTTAAGGGAAATTGCCCCTTAAATAGGTTTTTTCAGACATTAATTCATATGTCGGGCCTAGAGAAGCAAGATATTAAGAGGGGTCTAAAAGGAAACTTGCACATTCTTTAAATAGTACCAAAATTTTGGAATAAAAATCTTTATCCGTTAATTAATTATAAATAATTGAAGTTTCCCGGAATTTAAGGCATGACGTCAAACCGTGCGTTTGTATTGCTTATACCGCAAGATTTTAATCCAGTGTTGGGGTTTCTAAAGGATTAAAAAAGTATGGGGCTATTCTCAGTTTGATGATGGTAAGGTGATGTCGCAAAAAGTATTACACAATCATACACTGTTGAAAGGATAACTGTCGAAAAAATTAACCGATTTCGATGATATTTTCGGAATTCTATTTAAAATGGGCGGGATCAAAGGTTGGGAAATCATTTTTTTTAATTATTTTAAGTCGAAGAATAGGGTAATTTAGACGACCTCTAGCGGTTAAACTGTTGCTCCGTTCGGCAAAAGCAAAAACGCAGGTATGACGTCATAGCCAATTTGTATAATGTGTTTCCAGATAGAAAAAAACTGTTTTTTTTTGTAAGACAAGTAGTATTTTTAGTCTTATTTATTGAATTTCGCGCGTTTTTGGCGAACTGGTATCGTTTGCAAGTTCCCTTTGTTGGTCTTTGCATTTGTTTTTCCCAATCTGACAAACAATATAAGAATCAATGTAAAAATCAGTCTTTATCATTAGTCTTTTCGTTAAAAAATTACACTACTTAATGAGATATCCCTAAGGCTCGTGATTTGTACTAAGAATTATTTAGTTTGTACTTAGTTATGCACTCTGGAAAGCAAGAAGCTTGCTTTGCGAACGACACTACATTACCTTATTAGTTTCTATCACTTAAAATACACAATATCAGACTTTTCATATTAATCAGCCTTTAAAAAACTCCTTTTGCCAAAAGCCAGGCATCGAATGCCACCACACAGCACCTTCATAATTACAGAACATTGCATACGATTAGAAAAATTATAAAAATAGGAACTATTGCCCCGTTTTTAATTAGAACTTTTGATCAAGGTGTCCAAAAGAAGCAACCAACGGTTACCTAACCTAAATAGTGAAGTAACGTAATATAAAAGTTTTCTAGATATGGGTGGACACCCTGACTTGTCCCTTATCAAATATGTTCTTTAAAAACATAATGTTTGTTCAGTATTAGTCCTAAAATTATGGAAAACATTTAATATCTACGTATACTTATAAAAACGCGTTTTTTTCTTCAGAAAACGAACTTAAAAATATGGAGGTATAACCTTATAAAATTTCGGGTGGTAAAAGTGTATATATTTAAAAATTCTTTTATATAATTACCTCATTTTCCGTATACCTTTTTAAATAAGGCAGCTTTAATAGCTTTGTCTCGTAAATTAAATTAAAAATTAATACATAAAAAACGTAACCTGTTAAAAATTCGTGTACTAAATAACATTTCATTTTAGACACCTAAATAATACATTTTCTACCTAATATAATGCGCTTAAAGCGTGTTTTAAAAGTAGGTATACAATAAAAAGTATGTGTTGATTAAATAAAATTTAATCGATAATATTTACGTAATATAAATGTGCCGCAGGCAGTTTTTTCTTAAAGAATTCTGTCAATCGATTCAATCTGCGATATAAAAACACAATAAATACTAAATTTCTTTGTTTTTGCCTTAATAAGTTCAAAACAATATGGTTCAGATGCCGTTTAAAAAACCTGGATGCGATCATTGCCAAAGTCCATCAGATGAATATGCCCTTCAGGGTCTATACAGACGTCACAAGGTCTATCGAATTCGCCGGGATCCTCCTTTCCCTCCCGCCCGACCATCCACATGAATTCGCCTTTGTCGTTGAAAACCTATAAATTAAGAATAGATTAGCAATGAACCTTACACTACACAACTAGAACAGGCGCGTCAATTAATAAACCTCCTGAAAAGTGAAGAAAGGGGGACTGACAGAGAAAGCGATGAAGGGGTATATGTATGTATATGTTTTTGTTCCGTTCCGCTTTGTTAAATAAATTGTTTTAGGTAGACATTTTATGAGTTTTGGCTTTTTAATCGATGTGAATCATAAGCCAGCCATTTTTTTTATGAATCGATCATTTATTCCCGAGAAACAATATTGTTTATACTAGGGAACTAATTAACAATTAATATAGAAAAATAAAAATGTATATACAATATTATAAATTACAAATAAATTAAAAACTGTAAATATTAAAGGGAACTAATTAATAATTAATATAAAACACATAAACGTATAAACATTATTATAAATTACAAATAAATTAAAAACTGTAAACATTAAAAAAATATATTACACGTGAAGATATTAATTCTGTAAAAAATGTTTCTTTGAGTATTTTTTAAAAGTATCAATTTTGTTAATATTTTTTAATCGCTTTGGTAGATTGTTGTAATAATTAACCCCACTGTGTAATATACATTGTTTGCCAAAATTGCTTTTAAACTTTATGGTGGAGAAACAATCAGTTTGTCTTGTATTATGGTCATGAATGTTATAATTTCTAATACAATGTAAATTCGTATTTTTTATATTTTTACCTGATGAATGAATAAAAATATACAATTTAGTTTTATACATTATAGAAATGTTTAAAAGATTTTTAGGCTTATGTAGGTTAATGGTGGGCTCCAGATATGTTAAACGGTAAATACATTTTATTGACTTATTTTGTAATTTTTCTAATGGTTTTATTGTTTTTTTTGCATGCAGCGCCTCACACTGATATTAGATACTGTAATTTTGAACCAGTGAGAGCAAAATATATATATTTTAACAAATTAAGAGAAATATAGTTAAGAATTTTAAACAAAATTCCTAATATTGGAGAAATTTCTACTCTTGAAAATTCTATATGTGGCATCCAAGCTAAATTTTGATCTATATATAAGCCTAAAAACTTAATACACTTTGAATTATTAATTTGATTAATAGAAAAAATATTGGTGGAAAATTTGTATTTTGAATAATATTCGATATATACATGAAAGTTTAAAGTTCTTATTAATGATAACATTAATTAGAGAGAATTGATATATATTAAAAATAAAACTGGCCCCAAAATAGTTCCTTGAGGCTCACCACATAAAATTTTTTGGTAACTACTCTTACTTACTATGAACAAACTGCTGTCGGTCCAACAAATAATTTTGGAGCCAATTAACATATTGTACCTCTTATACCGATATGAAACAAGTTTTTAAGCAATATTTGATGGTCTACAGTGTCAAAAGCTTTACACAAATCCAAAAACAATAGGCAACATTTTTCATGACTATCTAAAGCAAGTCGAATTTGTGTTACTAAATCAATTGCTGCTACCTCAGTATCCTTGGATTTGCGAAAGCCATAGAAAAACTTTGGCAATTTTTAAATTGTTCCAAGCGAAATATCCCAGATACGGCCTTGCGGACACTTCCATAGGTCAACAGTCAGCACACGATTTTCCAAAATTTGCACAAGCTTCTAACAGAATTCGGCGATCGCCAGGCAAAAACAACAAATATCTCACACCTCCCGACACTGCACTTGACAGCAGCACATAAAAATGGTTTACTGTTGAATGTTTGTTTCTGATGGTAAGTTTTTTGATTGTGAGAAAGTTATTTCCCAAAAAATCGACTATATATTTTTCAACATTTTAACTGGATTACTTACCCAATACTGGGGCCTTATGTTTGAAGTGAAAAAATTTCGGAAATTATTTAGATCAATAGGAAAATTTTAAATAAAAAGTCTGTTTTTTTAGTAGGTATCAGAATTTCTTATCGGTTATATTTACAAAAACCTTCAAGCAATATTTGTACAAATTTTTTTGAAACTTCATTATTGCAATAGATGTCTAACAAGGCACAAACGATACCAAAAGTACTTGATACTGTTTTTATTTTTAGATAAGCAATAAAAAACGTACTTGAAAAAAAAGCATTTAATTTTTTTATTATTTCCATATTAGTAATTAATTTGTACAAATCTTGTTGAAAATGAGAGCCATTATTTCGAATACATGATCGGTAGCGTCTTCTTATTTCTGTCTTTATTATTCTAGTTGTCAAGGTATTCCGTAGGTGTTGGGAAGCGTCGGTTATCCTTTGCCTAAGATCTTCTGGGGTATTTACTGGGGTTGCATAGACCAGCTCTTTCATATGCCCCGTCATAATAGTCAAGAGGAGTTAAGTCGGGGCTTCGCGCTGGCCAAGGTATTGGGCCTTTCAATCCAACGGTTAGGAAAACGTTGATCCAGAAACTGCGGTAGTGTCGTTTTGAAATATAATTCGCTGTCTGACAGCGAGAGTAATATCTTCTAGAAGAACCGGAAGGTCATCCCTTAGAAAATTTTCATAAATTTCCCAGTTTAAATTGCCTTGAAAAAAGTGTTGTCCTATTAAAAAACGGTGAATGAGTCTCATCCACTCATTTACAGAAAACTTCCTTTGAAAACTAGTTTCCCTTATTAGACGAGGATTTTCTTCTGCCCAATAATGTAGGTTGTGGAAGTTTGATATGATGCCCTCACGATCAAAATTTGACTCATCCGTCAGAAACTTATATTTTCTTCATCTGAATTTATCATAAAGCGGCAGAATTTGAATCTCCTTTTAGGATCACTTTCCTCCAAGCCCTGGACAGGAGTATAATGGTAAGGATGGCGTCCAACTCCGCGTATCGTTGACCAAACTTTCCATTGTGATGCTCCTGTTTGCCTGGAGACTGTAGTAGTTGAAGTGGTGGGATCGTTCTCAAAATTTCTTCCTCATCATTTGGTTGATATACGGGGGGAGCACCGGCATCACCTCTACGTTTTACGGATCCAGTTTCAGCGATACTTCGGTATGTCCCAGCGAATACGTGGACATTTGGTATGCGGCGTTCGTATTCTCGGCGAGCCTCGGCAGCATTTCCATCACAATATCCGTAGATAAAGATAATGTCTGCATATTCTGCGTTGGTGTACGCGGCCATAGCACTTAAAACACCACAACGATGAAAAATAAACTTCGTAACTTAACTATTTCGGACTACACTGTCACTGTCAAATTGCATAGCAAATAATAAAACTGATTCTTTATTGTTTCTCGAGCAAAGCCTACTTGTATTTGGAAAATAAAAATAATTCTTTATTTCGAACAACCCTAGTGCATTTATTAAATGTTAAGTTAAAAGAAACAAAATTGACAAAAATAAAAATTAAAAATTATCAGTGATTCGTTTCTAATGTTCAAATAGTTTATTTAATTGGTTGCCTGGATCAATATTACTTGAATTGTCGCAGTGTCGCCAAAAATCAGTAGCAAAAAGAGGCACCGAGTATTATAAATGCATCACGTTTACTCATTTATTTTGGAAACTGTCAAGCACTTGTGGTATGGTTTGTACATTGTTAGACAGCTATTGCAATAAGAAAAATTTGCACAAATATTGCTTGAAGATTTTTGTAAAAATAACCGATAAGAAATTGTGATACCTACTAAAAAAAAAATTGAAGACTTTATTTAAAATTTTCCTATGATCTAAATAATTCCCAAAATTTTTTCACTCCAAACATAAGGCCCCAGTATTGGGAAAGTAATCCAGTTGAAATGTTAAAAAATATATAGTCGATTTTTTGGGAAATAACTTTTAAGTCGTTAAGATCTACGCCAAAAAAAAATAAAAAATGAAATATCTTAAAAACGATAAAGTTTTTTATAATGCATGTTAGGGTTAAAATTACTCCTTACCTCCTCCCCCCTATCACATTTCCAAATGAATGTATGGAATTACCAGTCACCCTGTATAACAAAATTATAACGTCCGTAGATACACAGAAGGTATAATAAATCTCCTCAAATGGTAAGATCTGTTACAATTGTAGTAACCTGGCAACACTGCTCATCAGGCTAATGCAAGATATAATAAAAAACACTCAATTGATTAAAAAGCATGAAAATATTAGGCAGTAAGATACTAACCCATATAGTAAGAGGTGCTATCTATGGGAACAAATGCGAGGTTTGTTGTTTATAGAACATTTTAATAATGCTTAAAAACATTATAGTGATAAAATGAAAAACTAAGCGCGACATACTCAGGCTTTAATTGTTGTTGTGTAAGCCGTGCCAATTATTTTATTGGCGAAAAGGCGGCCCCCAAAGGTATGAAATCCATGATACCGGCTTTTTAGGCCAAAGTGTTAATAAAAGACAAAATTATAACGTTCGTAGATATATAAATAAGAAACAAATTTAAATTTCCATCATACTGCTTAATATTTTCATCGTTTTTATTCAACATACCGTTGAGTGTTTTCCTCCACCTTTACCACATGGCTGCATTGGCCTGATGAGCCCCATATAGGGCGAAACGTCGTCAATGATGCCGGTAGAGATGATGGAATGCGCTTAAAGGCTTGTCAGTAAAATGGTCCATGATTTTTGGAGCCTATACTGGGAATATTTTGTCCGAATGGCCGTTAATTTCTTTCTTATATATATATATATATATATATATATATATATATATATATATATATATATATATATATATATATATATATATATAGTAGGAAATATAAAGATACGAGGAATTATTTTGTGATACGACATTGACATTGATATTTGTGATTGCAAAAAATTGTTTATATTCTCCTTGTCTAAGAGCACTTGCAGAAAAAAGTTATACATTCCCTTTAAATAAGAAATCTAGAGACGCTGGCAAAGCAACTGCTGCTTCACTACAACAAAAATGCAAAAAATGAGCTGTACATTTTAACCAGCTCTAAATTTGGGCATTCTTTTTTTAAACGTGTATAAACAGAATTTCTTTTCCCACAAGCCCTTTAAGAAAGGACTGACAATATTGGCAACTAACAACAAGGAAATGCCCGGCAACATTCTATCTTCCTTTGTAATGCACACACTGTAGTAAGTACGTTAGTCAAAGGTGTCTATGGATTCGATATCCCGAGAATTTAGAAATGTATCTAATATTGCATTATTCACTACATTGTGCCGGCCCATATCGTTTTCCGGGAAAAAAATATCGCCAAATTTGGAGCCTATCGCTAAAATGGATTTTTAATCGTTATATTTTAGATTTTGTATCGCCCAAGTTGGCAATCCTGTTTCTGCCGTTTAACATTTTTGCTACATACAATGTTGTTACGGCCGGTCCTTCAAATAGTGTTAATAGTAGGGACGGGCGTTTTATCGATATATCGATAGCTCAGCTACATATCGAAAACAATAGATAAATGAAAAAATATCGTTATAATGATATTTTTTTGATAGTTATCGCTAAGTGCCGATAGGTCAGCTACAATGCCGATAGGTATCCGATGATATCGATAGGTATATCGACAGAGAGCAATGAACTATCGATCGCTATCGATCAACAGTAATATTGTTTTTTCCGACAGATATTTAAGCTTCGTAAAATTATTTTCTCTGTATTGGTGTATTCTTAAAGATAGAAACTTGGACATGACAAATACCTAACTTTATTAATTGTTATTAATGCTACTCTTTATCTGTGGAAAATAAACATATTCTTATATTATTATTATTATTACGTATGACTTACTTGAAAGCGATAGTTTCTAGAATCGGTAACGACGAACCAGCCTCTGTCGTCACAGCAGATGCCTTGAGGACGATTGAACTGCCCTCTTTCTTTACCTTCACGACCGATGTATCTAGAAATAAGTATGGCAACTAAATAAATAGTCTAGGCATTGGGGGGTCAATGTCAACCCAAAAATGTTTAACTACTTAAAAATAAATCAGCCAACATTTTACCTAGTAGTAAAAAAACGTGTTATTGCTCACTTAAACAAGTTTTATCTACTAAGTATAAATCAGTTTGGCTTTCAAAATTCAAAACGTACAGAAGATGCAATATTTTCCTTTTTAGACAAAATTCATTCTGGTTTAGACGATCATGATATTGTTGCTGCGGTTTTTTGCGAATAGTCCAAAGCTTTCGACTGTGTAAATCATGAAGTTCTCAAAAAGTTAAAGCGTTATGGATTCCAGGGCAACAGCTGCAACTTGTTTAAGTCATATTTAACAA
Organism: Kuschelorhynchus macadamiae; assembly: GCA_030620095.1. Taxonomy (NCBI): domain Eukaryota; kingdom Metazoa; phylum Arthropoda; class Insecta; order Coleoptera; family Curculionidae; genus Kuschelorhynchus; species Kuschelorhynchus macadamiae. Next base: position 445,818 of record JAUTXW010003700.1, on the reverse strand, counting down.
ATCGGAATTAATTAGTTAGCTACGGAGAAAAGATGTCTAGTTCAACTACAATTTCTTGTGGGGTGCCACAAGGACCTGTCTTGGGTCTCATTTTATTTCTATTATACATTAACGACTTAACAGACCTTAACATAAACGGAACTTTTACATTGTTTGCAGACGACACTACCATTGTCTGGTGAAATAAAAATGAAATATCTCAAGAGATCTGATCTTAATTAAGAAACGGTGTGATGCGAATCACCTTAGTTTTAATGTATCAAAAACTAATATTTTAACGTTTAAGTTTAACTTTGATAATCTTTACCTATCTGATACTAAGGTTGAAAATAAATCAAACACGAATTTTTTGGGAATACACATTGATAATAACTTGAAATTTATAAACCACATAAATAATCTAAATGAAAAAGTTGCAAGAGGCAGTTATGCCGTTCGTATTGTTTCAAATGAGCTTGGCATTACTGCAGCAACAATAGCTTCCTTTGCATTTGTAAATTCACACTTAACTTATGGTATACCCTTTTGGGGTTACTGCAGCCAACAACTTTTTAATTCTACTTTTATTTTGCAAAAACGGGCTGTTTGTTACATGTGCAAAGCTGGGGCCCGAGACCATTGTTAACCACTTTTTATGAGATATACAATTTTAACACTTACTTGGCTTTTAATACTTGAATCTGTATCTCTCATACATAAAAAACATGGATATTTAATAACTGAAAGGGCCTTTAATACTAGACTCCCACTTCCTATCCCCAGAACCACCTTAGTAAAACATTCAAGTTTATATGAAAGTAAAAAAATGTATAATCACCCCCTACAAATATTTAGAAATATAGAATCTCTTAAATTGTTTAAGAATAAACTAAAATGTAGCTTTGAGGCAAAAGCATATTATAACTTACAAGAATTTTATGATGATAGTTTGTGAACATACCTTATATTTTGTTTTTTCTTAGTACTCATGTATTTTAGGTCCTATGGCTAAAATCTAGCTTTATGTCATTTATTATATTATATATTTAATGGTGTATTTCAATATGGTTATATTTGTGCCTTTTTATATAACATGTTGTGACTTAGTTTACAGTGTATGTTTATTTATTTTATTTTTCCCATGACTAGACCCCAATATTTTTATTTTTATAGAACTATGTTCTTTTAACAATTAAGTAAATTAAATTTAATTTTTTTTTGTACTTCAAAGAGCTCTTAAAAAGCTAAAATTATCAAAAACAAGCATACCTACTAATATTAAAACATACATACCTAACTTTGCCGGTCATCCTTTCAATCATAACCACTCGGTGCATGTTGAAGTCGGTCATCAAGATATTACCAGCTGGATCGAATGCTACACCCCTGGGAGTATCAAACAGTCGTGGCATGCTAAGTTCTCCGCCCCATTTGGCGATGAAGATCCCGTTCCAGCGAAATAGCTGGATACGATGATTGCGTGCGTCAGAAACCAGGATATTGCCCATGCTGTCGCAGGCGACGTCCCATGGGTACATGAACTGTCCTATCTGGGAGCCTGGAAAAAGCGGGTTATTTAATAAACGAATTGTTGCAAATTCGATTAAATACATGGGGATCCCAGAAACCGTGAGAGATACGAAGTCGATTAAACTATAGAGTAAAGTTGCGCATTTGTGGGATGAATTGATTACCTCTTATAAATTAAAGGAAATTCGAATAGTTATTTGACGTTATTTACAAAGGAAATGCCAAATAATTCACACTTTAGCATTGCCGCTTTTTGTTACCTACAAAATGACGTATTCAAATTTGAAATCCGACATCTCCTCTTTGAGAAACCCATTATCGACTTAATCTTTTAAATACGGCCTTGGATTAGTAACCCTTTTACACACAGCCTTTGAACTCTCCAACCTAATAATGTACCACACAACGTACATTCTGATTTCTAAATCAGATCACCAGTGCAATTTTTTTTCTTCATTCAATTCTTCTTAAAGTGCTGTATCCTTATTCAGGCGTTGACGATGGCTAGTATTTGCCTTAAAAGCTGTCTTACATCAAGATGTATTTCTTTTATTGCACCACACTAGACCATTATACCAGGGAATGTATTCTACGTAGTAATTTCCAATTGCCTTCTACGCTGTTGTGTCGTGTAGTGTATGTATTGATTAAGCAGCCTGGTTACAACAGCAAAAGGCGGCTATTGTTAGAGTAAGAATTAAAGTAGAGATCACAATTCATTCATACATCACGTTACGGATATGCACCAACATGGTTCCCCTATTTTTCACATTCTATTGACCAATGTTTACGGTAAAACAAGTGGGGATGGCCCATGTCCAAGCCGCAGCCATTTGGTGACGACTACCAGTGGCGGCGCGACTTTTTACTTCCCGCATAAGGAATTATCGAATCGCATCCGTAAAAACGAAATTGTTTTTCATTTCTTGAATTAATTACCTACAAATTTTTAAAGAAATAATCGCTCTGTCTTCACCATCTAAAATCAACCCATTAAGTTAGGTAAGTTTAAAAGGAAATTAGTTATTTATATATTATTAAACGAGTTTTAAACTAAAAACAATACCTTTAACACGCTTTTATTGGCTTCTTACTCATCTGATTATATGTTTGTATGTCTGGTTCAAATCTTGTAATTTATTTTTTACCACTTACTTTAAATTGTTTTATTCCAAACCAACTTTATAAGTTTATTACATGGAATGCAACACATAACAATAGAAAATAATAATTATAAAGTTGTAATAAATGAAAAAACTCCTATGTTATAATTCAATATAATATAAAAACTAAGTTGAAATAAATATTTAAAAAAAAATCAATTCATTTTTATTTTTGTAAAAAATGCATTTTTAATTGTTTTTTAAATATTGGTAATTTTGTTGTATGTCTTATAGTCTCTGGTAAGTTATTATATATTTTTAAACCATCGTGGAGATTTCATTTTTTCCCAAAGTTACTTTTTATTGTAATGGTCTGTAATTGTAAGCAATGTCTTGTATCGTGATTATGTAAAGTATTAGATTTTTTAAATATAATATTTGATTTTTTTCCATTAATAATAATAGAGTGTATTAAAACGCAAATTTTGAAATTATAAATATTCTGTAGGTTTAAAAATCCGTTAGGTTTATATAGGTTAATAGAAGGTTCCAAATATGGTAGTTTATAAATACATTTTAGAGTTTTATTTTGCAATTGTTTTAAAGGTTTAATATGTGACGAACACGCAGATCCCCAAACTGAAATTAAATGTTGGAATTTAGAATATATTAAAGAATAATATATGTTTTAATACTCCTATTAATGTAGTTATACCGGTTCTTATCAAATCTGCCGAATTTTGTTACTTGGGTTGATTAAACTTAAAATCGGTGCCTAGGAAAATTTAAAAGTGTTCAATTCAAAATAGCGGTATCACAATGATAATGTCAATATGGCGGACGAATTTTAACATTTGTGCGGATTATTTATTTGTACAGATTCAGCTAAAATATCGGTATACCAAGTATTTAAGAAAGAAAGTTTGAAATTTTAGTCAAAAATTGAGAATTAAAAATGGCGGCCCCAACATCGCAGACTAATTTTAAAATGTTTGCAGATTTGATTAAAAGTCGGCATTTGGGAGTATTTAAGAATCATGAATTTTTGTGCAATATAAATATTCAAGATGATAATGCCAACATGGCGGCGGAATTTAAACATTTGTATAGATTTGCTGATGTGAGGCAAAGGAATTTAGAATACATATCATACATTTTTAGTAAATATTTAAAAAATTAGAGTAAGAATGCCAAAGATTGAGAGCGAATTTTCACATTACCGCAGATATGATTAAAAATCGATATTAAGAGTGCAATTCATACGTTTTTATTAATAAATATTTAAAATGGCAATGTCATAAATCAATAAATCCGATAATTACTTCTTTCAGATATTTTTATACATTTAATTATGCCACCATTTTATTCCGCCATTTTAAATTTGTCTCAAAATTTTTACCAGTTCATCCGTATATAATTGAGCAAATTTTTAACATAATCGATGCAGTAGTTTTTTTGCATTGACTTTTATAACATTTTATTAGGCCGCCATTTTGGATTTGTAGTAAGACATCTAATTTTTATGCAAAAGTAGAAGTAGTTTTTAAGTAATAATTTTTTTTAACATTTCAATAGGCCGCCATTTTGTTCTGCGATATTGGATTTTTACCAAAATGTTACCACGTCTTCCTCATATGACCTTTAATTCTTAACTAAAAACTTGAAGTAAATAGGATAATTAGTTCTTGAGCTTTGTCGCGGACACACATACAGACGGAACCGAGAAAACATGTTTCTTTGCAACTAGAATACTTTAATTGAAATTAATTTCTTTAATGTTAAAGCTTATTGTAGTTTCACGAACCGCCCTTGGTTTTTAAGCCACGCCGGTCACGTGGCCCTGTAACAATCTTTGCTGTAGACTATTGTATTCTTTTACTATAAGAATCCGTTGTCAATAAAAGTGGGTTGGTCTAGTACCACAGTGGGATGGTCTAATACGTGGAGTAGTCGATCGGGTTTGTCATATCTAATTAAAACTTTTGTTACTGGTTTAATTTGATCTGAGGCTTTGCAGCGGCGGCTATTCAGGTGAAGTAGGTGAAGTGCTACTTCACCAGAAAAAATAAACAAGCAAACATCTAACTATATTTATTATATATCTCTTAAAATTTTAGTTTTTACATTCATTTATTCACCTAATTGGCAAAAAATAAACTGTACACTGTGTCCCAGATTGCTTGTAATCACAGGGTTTCTCGGTAACCAGCAGAGATAGAACTTTGCGGTTTTCGCGACTCTATGTCAATTTTTCGAGAAACTTTGAATGCCTCAAACAGAATTGTGCCAAATTGTTTCGTTCCCGAGATACAGAGTGAAATAGAAATTTTGCGCTTTTGGGGGTGGTATCATATTTCGGACACCCTTTTAGATAAAGAAAAGGTAAAAACTGCTATGGATAGATATTTTTACGTAGAGTCCAGTGCTGTAGTCGAAAATTTTTTTTAGATAAACCGTTTTTGAGATATAGCCCAAACTTAGTATTTTTTAAATCCAAAAAATTTGCCTTTTTTTCTCTTTAAAATGATGTACACACTATGCACTTTTGACGTAAACTAAGCCTTATAAACGCAATATTAAAAGAAAAACGTAAGTTGGCCATGGAAATATGGCATGGAAACAAAAATCAAAACTATTTGTTTCTTAAATATATCAAATATTGCCGTGTTTATCCTCTTATCATACGAGTTACCAATAATTCTAACAGGTAAAATAATAGATATTAAGAAGAAATGAATAATTTTGAAAATAGTCATAATGGTTTGTTTTATTGAATGTCATGAAAACAGTGATCAAGCATCTGATTTATATTTTAACAGGTAAGCACCAAGCGCTTAAATTATTATGAACCTCCTTTCAAAATTTTTTTTCAATTCCACTTTGAGTTATGGACTATTTCCAAAAGCTTTTTTTATATCGTAGATATCCAGAAAGGCCTCAGCCACACAAGGCAATTTTTCGCCGAATTAAATTAAATTTAATTAATGATGGATCATTTTCAAAGCACAGGGCTAAAACATATAATAAACGAAATCACGAGAACAATGAGATTGTTGTATTAGCAAGTATTCAGGCCAATCACGCGAATTCATGTAGGCATATTCAGGAAACAGTGGGGGTGTCAAAATCACAAACGCAAAGGATATTAAGAAAACATAAATATAAGCCTTATAAAGTAAATGTAGTACAACAATTGTATCCTGGAGATACAGAAAGGCGTCTAAATTTTTGTAACTTGTATCTTCAAAAAACCCAAAATGACCCTGACTTCGGTAGCAAGGTTATATGGTCCGACGAAACCTATATAAGTTGTAGAGGTATTTTTAACAGGCATAATAATAGGCACTGGTATACGGAAAACCAATTTTTAACAAGAGAACGTCAGCAGCAAGGAAGGTTTGGGTTTAGCGTCGCTTGCTTTATATTGGGAACAAAGATTACATTCCATATTTACAATAATAATTTAACAGCAGATAGATATCTAGCAATTTTAAATCAAATACTACCGGATTTATTGGATAACTTGCCGCTAGCAAATCTGCACAATATTTACTTTCAGCAGGACGGTGCTCCTGCCCACAATGCGCAGATTATAAGGCCATTTCTATTTGAAAATTTTCACGATCGCTGGATTGGTACAAATGGACCAGTAAGGTGGCCTGCTAGGTCGCCAGACCTCTCAATATTAGATTTTTTCGTTTTAAATTTAAAAACTTAAAAAACAAAATTTACCTGAATCCAGTCAATACGATTGAGCAGTTGCAAAATGCAACCATTCAGGCATTTAGATCATTGGAAGATAGACCTATAATAATGATGAATGCTCTAAGAAGAATTCGCACTGTGTGCCAATTATGTGTTCGTGAGGGGGGCGGCCATTTTGAACAGTTTTTCTAGTTATGTAGAATTTGTTTAGTATTGTGATTAAGTTTATCAAGATTATTAAGTTTATTTATTTCATAGTAAAAAAATGGTTATTCATTTTTTATGTTGTTTAATTTTGCTTCTGGACACTTTTAATATCTACCCATATTTCCATGGCCAACTTACGTTTTTCTTTTAATATAGCGTTTATAAGGTTTAGTTTACGTCAAAAGTGCATAGTGTGATACATCATTTTAAAAAGAAAAAAAAGGCGAATTTTTTGGAATATAATGGAAAAATACAGGGTGTCCCATTTAAAAAATACTAAGTTTGGGCTATATCTCAAAAACGGATTGTCTAAAAATTTGTGCGACTACAACACTGGATTCTACGTAAAAATATCTATCCATAGCAGTTTTTATCTTTTCTCTATCTGATAGGGTGTCCGAAATATGATACCACCCCCAAAAGCGCAAAATCTCTATTTCACCCTGTATCTCGGGAACGAAACGATGTGGCACAATTCTGCATTGCATTCAAGGTTTCTAGAAAAAGTGACACAGGGTCGCGAAAACCGCAAAGTTATATCTCTGCTGGTTTCCGAGAAACCCTGTGATTACAAGCAATCTGGGACACAGTGTACATCTCGAATAAATATTTTACTTGACCGTTGGCGGCATGTCTTTTTAAAACTTTCAATCGAACTTTATTATAACAACTATAACAGTGGCGCAAACCGCTTCGACTTTGCTGGAGGTGCTATGTTTAGTTTACGATTTTCCTACTACGTTGCCATGACAACGCGTACTCGATGACGTCGAGGGCATAGAAGAATAATGTTATCCAGCGCCATACAACGCTCTCGGTGAATTGCTAACGCAGTACACTACACCCACGTGTCGTTTAGTTTGAGGTGGTTGTTTACTTTGATTTTCGCGGATTTCCCTGCAATCGTTTAGTGCCTTTGCAGTTTGCTTGACGGTTTTCTCTTATATTTATTTATGGTGTTATTATGACTTTATTTGGTGTCAGGTCTATTAATTTACATTTTTGATGAATCCGATCACGGATGTGGTTTGCATTTTTTTTCGAAACTCCATTTAATCGATGGAAGGAACAAGATCAGAGTTTTAATCGTCATCCTGGTTTTCGGCGTACAAATGGTTATGTAGTAGTCAAATATTACAAAAGTTGTTTTGCTGGCCTTGTTTACTAATTTCCAATAAATATTCAGAGTGGAATAAGGATGGATTTGCAGGTATGTTAAATATATGAAGGTCTTTACATAAACATGAAGACTCGGCGGAGCATTTAAAATGCGAATTAATGCTAAAAACATTTGTAAAAAATCAAAGCACTATAGCTGACACTTTAAAAGAAAATGCTAAACTATATAAAATACATTTTAACGAAAACGTCCGATTAAATAGACTATTTATGTGCTTGGTAATTGACGCAGTTTTGTACCTTACAAAACAAGAGTTAGTCTTTCGCGGTCATGATGAGAGCAGCGAGTCAATAAATAGGGGGAATTTTAAAAAGCTTTTAGGTTTATTAATATCGAGAAGTTCCCAAGAATTAAAAGATCATCACGAAAAAATTAAAAATGTTTTTACTGGTGACTCGAAAACTATTCAAAACGAAATAATTGAATGCATTTCTGATTATTTAAATGATCATGTAAAAAATTAAATAGCGAACACACAGTTTTTTTTTCTGTGTAAGTGGATGACACCACTGATATTACGCAAACCTCCCAGTGCTCCATAATTTTAAGATACGTTAATTCAGAAGGTTCAGTAGTCGAGAGATTCTTAGGATTTTATAATGTCAGCTCCGATAGAACGTCGGAGAATCTATATTCTCTATTGGGTCAAATTTTGGACCAATTTGACCATAAACATAAATTAATAGGGCAATGTTACGATGGCGCAAGTTTAATGTCTGGCCATCTAAATGGCCTTCAAAAAAAAAAAAAAAAGAAAAAGCGCCGCAGGCTGTATTTGTCCATTGTCTTGTGCATCGTCTTAACCTTGTGATGCAGCAAAGTTTTTGAATTCACGTTTCTGGCATTAGTGTTTAATGACATTTTCTCAATCACGGAAATACTATTTGCGTTCTTCAAAAAAAATCGCTTGACATTCATTTTTGCATATTCAATATAAAACGCTGTCGTAAGGCGCTCTGTAAAAAAAGAAATGAACTTTTTTTTAATACCATGTTTGATAAAGCAAATTCTATTACAGAAATAAATCATTACAAACGTGAGTTTGCTAAGCTTTCACCTGAAGAAATTAGGGCTAAGTATAGAACCCTTTTTTATGCAATATTGGACCCTAGTTTAATGGAATGACACTAAGGTTTCTAAATTTTAAAGCTTTTAGGTTTATTAACATCGAGAAGTTCCCAAAAACTAAAAGATCATCACGAAAAAATTAAAAATGTTTTTACTGGTGACTCGAAAACTATTCAAAACGAAATAATTGAATGCATTTCTAATTATTTAAATGATCATCTAAAAAATGAAATAATGAACAGACAGACGTAAAAAAATATTCTACCCCTTCCACATATAAAAAAATTGTGGAAAAAAATTATTGCGATCTTTTCTTGCTTCATTTGCACTTCACTTACTTTTTCACCCGCGAGCCGCCACTGAGGCTTTGGGTATTTTAGCTTGTATTATACTATTTTGCAATAAAAACAATTTCTTTATACTGCTTAGAAACTAATATTGGAAAAACATTAGTATTCTTGTATGAAAATTTTGTTGCATCATGTTTAAATATCCTCACTGTAATATAAATCCGTGTAAACATTGGACTCCCTGGCTAGGCTTGGCATCGTCGAACGGTCGACCTTATACTGTGAGGTAATCTTGGCACTGGCAGAATATGTACATAATGAACTATATTTTTATTTTTACTCTAAGATTGTTACTGTCCGAGCATTTCTTTTTTTGGACGGGAAATTTTGCATTTGCCCTTGCCCCCCCTCCCCTAAATTCGCCACTGTACTACTCGACCCCCTTTTCCAGTTAAAATAACTGGAAGAACAAAAAAAACTAAATGTTGTAAGCCTGGGTAACCTAATCTCAAAACAGTCATTGAATTTTTACCTCTCTCTCCGAAAGTAAACAGGAACTCCCCATTTCTGTTAAACACTTGCACTCTGTGATTGTCCTTGTCAGCTACAACCAGATCGTCGTTGGGACTGACAGCTACAGACGACGGCCTGTCAAACTGACCGTTACGGCTGCCGTGGCTTCCGAATTGAAACAGATATTTTCCCTCGGCGTCGAAAACCTACAATTAGAGACATATTGTTTACAAAAAAAAATATGACTTTGTTTCTATTTGATGGCAATTAATTAAGTTCCCTATCCCTTTTTTGTATCTATTTATTTATCTATTTTTATTCCCTATTTACATAAATAATGATACATGAAACAGGATGATGGTTGTTTCTTAGGTAATATATTCGTAAGTCAAAATATCGCCTCGTCAATATATTCCGGTGAGAGGTACTTGAGGGGCCCCACCATCTAAGTGTTATTTCTCACATAGAGCAAATAATTGATGACAAAAAAGTCATTCAAATACAACACCACAAACTGTTGGAGTAACAGCAATCCCTATTATGTTCGTTATTCAGACTAGACATTTCACTGCCAGAACGTCAAACAATAGGTAACAACAAAAAGGGTGCTTTGCCGCATAATACTGTAATTATTATCACTGGGTTTTCTCCGTAAAAAAATTATTTTTAATATTGTATGTTTTAATAAAACAAACGTATAACATGAAAATTGTTAGATACATATTATTTTACAGCAAAAATGTCTAAAATTCTCAGTAGAATTCAAAAATTTACAAATATACAGGTTCTCTCATTAAAAAAATGAAACTTTTTATTGTTTCGAGTTTTAGACTCTTGGAATTGTTATTTAGTATAAATGCTACAATTTACATTTTTAAAGCATAAAATTCTAAATATTATAGACTACTCTAAACTAGCTTCAGAAACCATACTTTTGTTTTCCTTATCAGCTTTTAAAATTGATTCTTAAATAAATAATCTCTTAATTTATTTTTAAATTTTTTATAAGATTTCTGATACTTTTTAATAAATGGTAGTTTATTATATTGAATCGACTCTTTATGAAAAATTGACTTATAAACAACCCCTTTAAAAACAAATCTTTGTTTTGCCTTGTTTGGTAATTTTGTTCTCTCCCAGTTTTCATTTATAAATGTTCTTAGATTTTCGGGCAATAAATTATTTTTTATTTAATAAAAAAAAATGTTCTAATTTTCTTAACATGAAAGTAATTTTTGAATATTTATCTCAATTTAGTCAAACCCGCATGACATTGTAAAATTTGTAATTTATCAAAAGTTTCTTCGTTTGCCAAATACAAAAATGTAGAAGCATATAAAAAATGTGGATAGATAATAGTATTATAAATAATTTTTTTGGAGAAAAAACTTAAATTTGGAGAAATTTCACTATTTCCAAATTTGACCCTTCTAATGAAATATACAAGTTTTAGTGTTTAGTCAAACAAAAATTTTGAAGTAAGGTGATCACTTGCATTTCATATGAATATATTTAATTAAATAGGTAACAAAATAATTTCCGTTTTTTTGTTTGACTGACATCATAAGATAGCTTATCAAAAACTAAGATGGGAATGTGAAAGTTATTTTGCTCTAGGTCCAACCGTTCACGTGCTATGACCGCTCAAAGAAGCAAAAATGTCAATTTTCAAACATCAATAAATCAAAAACAATTGAAGATTGACATATAGAACCCTTATTAAAAACACTTAGAAATGACCATAAAATCCAAAAATGTAATAATATATTCACATCATAATAATAATAATAATAATACATTCACTTCGTGTTCACATAGTGTGGATGAGGCTGTTCAATTATTTTACTCAATAGTCTACAGTGCAGTAGATATATATGTTCCTAAAAAACGTGTGGGCTCCTTGAAATATCCTTCTTATTTCTCAAGGCAAACTATTTCATTAATATCAAGGAAGAACAAAGCTTTCAACATATTTAGGAAAACCAGACTGCCATCGGATAAGGATGCTTATAAGAATTTAAGAAGGGACTCTAAAAATCTATCAATTCTGATTATAATAATTTTGTGACTACAATTCAATTCGCTATCCTGAATAACGTGAAATCCTTGTGGCCCTACATTAGGTCCAAGCGCGATGTTGCAGGATACCCAAAGAAATGATTTTTGGTAACCTTACCTCCTCTAATTCTAAGGAAGCGGCCAATCTTTCTGCTAGTTTTTTGATGTCAATCTTTGTAACGTCTATGTTGATTCTGATACAGTTTTCCGCAAACTGATTGATCTTGACATAAAAAAGGGCACTGGTCCTGACTCATTACCCGCAGTGTTTCTTTATAATTGCAGCTTAACTCTGGCATTGCCCCTCAACTATATAAACAACTTATCTCTCAGAAATGGTGTATTATCTACCATTTTGAAATCTGCAGCTTTCAGGCCACTTTTTAAGACTGGCAACAGGAACGATATATCCAATTATCGACCCATCTTTGGTCTGAACTGTATAACAAAGATCCTCGAAAAAATAGTAACAGATGTTCTGGTTACAACATACCGAAATGCTATTTCCACCTCTCAACGCGGTTTTTTTTCAGGTCGCTCCTGTCAAACCAATTTGAGCCTATGATGATGCAGTCTACTTCGACTTTAAAAAAGCTTTTGATCGTGTAAACCATCATATTTTGCTTGAAAAGCTGAGAGTTTACGGAATACAAGATCCTTTATTGTCTTGGTTTAGAAGTTATCTTGAGGATCGAGTTCAGACTATAGTTATTGACGGTTTTGCATCAGACCCATTTGTGGTTAAATCTGGGGTGCCACAAGGATCCCAGTTGGGACCAATCCTATTCCTTCTGTTTATTAATGACTCATGGGCTCATATTCAAACATTGTCATGTTTTGTTTTTTGCGGACGACCTTACATGTACCGTGTCATCAGGGGTACCAATGACTTTTGCAGGATAATATCAAGAGTTTGGATTCATTGTGCATGGAAAGTAATTTACAGCTAAACGAGGCGAAATGTATAATTATTTCATTTAGCAGAAAGAAATCTCCAGTCTTGGAATCATATACCATCGGTGGCTGCGAGCTCGAACGGGTAAAATTGGGTCATTGCAAAGGCATTCAAGATTTTTCAAGGGTTTTATTAAACGACAATACTCCGACTTTAGGAGCGCGGAAGTGTTGAAAATACTTTTTATTTCGTTAGTTCGTCTATTGCTGTAACATCTGGTCGCCATTTTATCGGATTTACATCTCACGAATTGAAAGAGTTTAGATGAAGTTTGCCAACTTTTTGAACTTAATTTAAACCGATCGTTGCTGACACATGGCGAACGCTTGGCAATGTTTGGTCTAGAACTCTGGAGCATCATCGGATAAGGCTAACCCTATCATTTAGCCACAAACTCCTCATTGGTCATATTGATTGTCCTGAGTTATTGGCAGTGCTTAATTTTAAAGTACCTCCTCGTAGGACAAGGCAACCTGAGATTTTTTCATTGAATTACAGCCGTACTGATAATGAGAAACATAAGATTGTGAATAGATTCATGGGGTACTTTAATAAATATCTACCATTTGATTTCAATTACAACTGCAGCATAATAAAGTTCAACACATCGGTAAGGTCAGCCTTGGGTGTTGTTCTCAACCGTCTCTATTGACATTTTCTTGATTTTATTTGTGTGACGTCTGGTGATGTGTGTCAAATCCTATGATTTATTTTGTAATCTTTAGTTAAGTGTTTTATGTCTTAAGATAACAACATTTTTATGTATATATTTTTATATTTAATATTTGTATATTTTTTGTATTTCTGATACTCTATTTTTAGTTATATATTTTTTAAACCTCTTAAGTTTCTTTTATTTAATATTATTGCACTACTTGTACTACGGGCCTGTAATTGTACTTGCTTGAATAAATAAATAAATAAATATAGGGTGTTCCGTTTAAAAAACGCAATATCCTTGGCGAAAGTCTTTGGTTTCTCATTCAATTGTTTTTTTTTACGATTTCCGAATTCTCCGAGCTAAAATACATCGATTGGCTATTTTGAATTTCTTGAGAAATACGGGGGAAGTCAAAAAAAATCCGTTTTTCCTCCTCAATGGAAGACCCTGTCTGTGAAATTGTCTGCGTTTAGTTAGATAATTTTTAAGTAAATTGTACATATTGCCCCTTATTCCAATATTATATGATTTTCGAAAAAGAATATGATGATTTAGTGTATCAATTTAAATTTGACGTACGAATTCTTGTCAAAATTAATAGGAAGGAAATAATCAGTTACTGCATTTCAGATTTCACAGTAACGACATTTTAGTTCTGGGGGTTTTTAACCAACCCCCCACGCGACTGACGAGTGTTAATGTGATACTGTCACATGCATGGGAAACCTACAAACGACAGTGAATCGTAAGCAGTACTATGAGCATGGTTTTTCATTATCGGACATTTTCTTTCGATATCTCTCACTAAATTGAAGGGATCAAAATGGGAATGTCCACTCTACGCGCGTTAAAGTAAATTTTATAACCTTTGAAATGTTCTGAGACGTCATGAATGCGATTTTCCCCAAGTTTAATATTTTTTTACTAATTCAGATTTTTACATCCCAAAAAAAAATAAAAAATAAGTTTACAGAGAGATTCCTTCTTACTTTACTTATTACAATATTATGATATATTATTCATTTTCAAATGAATTATCTAAACACTAATTAAAAGACATACATTTTCTTATATTTCTTTTTATAGCTATGAATATATTATGAATAAAATTAGAACTTTTAGTAAAATTTTAAAAAATAAAATAAAAAATTGAAACGTCTTTTATTTCAACAATATAAACTTCAACATAAAAATAAATCAGTATCATTGGCACACAATCGGATTTTTATGAAAGTGTGTGTGCGCCAGTGGCGTGCATACCATATAAGCAAAAAAGCATTTCCTACCTATGACTTAAAAGAAAACAACCGCATTATTAAACCGATTTTTTACAAAGAACTAATACATTTTTTGGGATAAAAACATATTAATTCATTATTGTCTATCCTGTTTCAAAAGGCACTGCACGCCACTGGTGTGCGCGCCATAATTTCACAGTCACAGGTTACATCACATTAACATTTATTTAACAAAAATAGAAATGCAAAAAAAATACATTTACATAGTCGTTTACTTACAACATGCAAAGGCAGCAATAAAGAAATCGAAAAACAAAAGGGCAACGAATTAATTATCACCAACCACTAACATTCTTTATTACTAATCAGCCAAGAGTTAATTTTACGCTTTATTTTATAGAATGGTTTTTCCGTATTTGTATTATTTTACTTTGTCTAGAGAATATAAATACTCAGATTTGCGTACGTACAAACTATACGTAATCTTCTTCGAGAGCATAAGATACGTGCAATGATTCCACCTAATGGCCCGTGCCTTATCAGAGATCATCAAGTTTGCCGCTTACATTTGCTAGAGACAATGTTGGATGGAGTGTAGAAGAATGGTCCAATACAATGACATTTCCCTTTTTGACCTCATTGGTTTAATATCCTGTTTACAGGCGAGTCCAGATTCTGTTTGTTCTCAGTTGTTAAACAAATTAAAAATTAAAAAATAAGGTCCTTTAGGGCCCCTCATATTGCAGGGCCCAGGGCTTTAGCCCCAAAAGCCTCCCCCCCCACTCTTAATGCTGCAGCTCTTATTAACAAACCGCTACTGAAGTTGATCTCCAAATTATACTTTGTTAATATTTTTTATATTTCACCATATAAATTTTGATTTTTCAAATCTAGGAATACAAAACAGATTTCCCTAAATTAAGGGGTAACAATAACAAATTGACAACAGTGTAATTGGTTACTAGAAATCGACTTGGCAATATCGCTATAGTTTAGTCACAATAAGCAGATTGATTTGAGATGTTGCTCTATGAGCGATCTCCATTGTTTCATGTAATAATTTATACTAAACAAGATTTTGTACCTCATTTTTAAAGTTCTACCTTTGCAGTATCCTGCTGTAAAAAGTGTACATAATTTGTGTCGGTAATAAAGTGTAAAGTTCCTGGACAGTTAGTGGTAAATTATACAGTTCACGCCCATATAGGGTAATCTACACAAATATAATTTGTATGATGAATGAATCGCCTATATACAGGGTTATTCACGCAACCCGTTCATTAAAAGTTTTTGATGCCATTTAGATAAAAATTTCAAATTTTGGGATTAAGGTAAGGTCAAGGGGTACTTCTTTTCTGAAATATTTTCAACTTCCTGTCACTTCCGGTATAACCGGAAGTTGGTATCAAGTTGCTTATTTTAAATGGAACACCCTCTATTTTATGATATTTTTGGATTCTACGGAGAATATTAATGCTATTTTATGTAGCATGAAATATACGTAGGTTCAAGCGTTCTTAAGATATTTGACCTTGAACCGAAAATGAGCCTTCGGGTACCAAATTTTAAAATCTCATATTTTTGTAAGTTTTGAAGATATAATCTTCATATTTTGCAGACGATCGGTAAATAATCTTAGGTTTCTATTTTTTTTATTGAATTTGTATATTTTTATACAGGGTGTCCTAAATTCAGCGGCAAACATTCACATTTTCAAAGCCGCTAAAGTCCGTTCTTTTAAATGGGACACTCTATAACTTTATGCACTATCAAATGTAGAATTTCATTTTCTATCGAACTGTATTAAGGTTCCCTATACCTAGTCGTAACCATTTTCGAAATAATTGGGTTTTATTAAAATATTTTACGTATTTGCTTAAATGTTTACATGTTCCAATGGTGAGCCATGGAAAAACAATTGAGATCCAATATCCAATATGACAGATGATTAGTATGCGTTATTTATCGAAAGCTGTCAGTGATAAACTAAATCTTCTAAATCCAAATGGAAGAATACTCAAACGCTGATATTCTCAATCTATTTTATATTCATGGAGAATGTTATAAAATTTTGGTGAGAACGTGTCGTGTGTTTAATGAACGCCACCCTGATTTGCCGTCAATGAACAAGTCAAAATTCAAGGGGATTGAAACGAACTTTTTGCGTTTTGGCAAGGTTAAAGTTACAAAAATGTTCCGAAACCAGTGACAAATGCCGATGATAACGTAATAAACACATTAGCTTATTTCCACGCAAACCCGCAAAGTTCAATACCGTCTGCAGAAAACGATTTGGGAATTTGTTCTTCATCTGTCCAAAGAATCTTGAGCGAACATCATATGCACCCTTATTCCCTCCAAAACGTGCAAGCCTTGAAACCTGGTGATGACGTCCGACGAGTAGAATTTTGCGAATTCATGTTTTTGAAAATTCAAGGGGACCCTCAATTCCTTTCAAAAATATTTTGGACCGATGAAGCGAAATTTTCTAGAGAAGGAATAACAAATAGAAGAAACGAACATTTCTGGGCAGCAGAAAATCCGAAATGCGTTCTCAAGAGAGGTTTAGCTTCAATGTTTTCGCTATATTATTAAATGATCAGGTGCGGTACTGTATTTATGAAGACAATTTAAACAGTGATAAGTATTTGGAAATTCTACGAGGGACGGTTTCTGAATTTATAGAAGAAATTCCTATTGGTGAGCTGCAAAATTATTGGTATCAATTAGATGGGACACCAGCACATAATTCCGCTGCAGTTTTTCTCCAATTATCTCGAATTTTTGAAGATCGCTGGATTGGTCCCAATGGTTCTTGGAGATGGCCCCTGCGATCGCCTGATTTAACACCCCTAGACTCTTATTTATGGGGATTTATCAAAGGTAAAGTCTATGCTTCCCCAGTAAATAACCAGCAAGATTTACTGGACAGGATACGAACAGCTTTTGCCGAATTAGAAAACGGACAAATTCAACGGGCCACAGCAACTGTAGAAAGAAGAATTGAAATGTGTCTTCAAATGAACGGACAGCATATAGAACATTTGTTATAATTCAATTTTATTATTTTATTTATTTATTGTTGATTGTTAGATTGCTATAATTTTTAAGTTCACTGAAACAAGTTTAGAACAGTCTCGAACTTAGTAGATATGGTTAAAAATAATGTAAACAATTTATTACATTTTTTATAACTTTAACTTTTCCGAAACGAAAAAAGCTGTCATGTTGAATAGAAAAGCAAAACAATTGTTTTTCCATGGCTTACTACGGGAAGGTGTAAGCATTTAGCAAATACATATGATAGTTTAATAAAAACCTGATTATTTCGAAAATGGTTACGAATAGGTATAGGGAACCTTAATACAGTTCGATAGAAAATGAAATTCTACATTTGATAGTGCATAAAGTTACAGGGTGTCCCATTTAAAAAAACGGACTTTAGCGGCTTTCAAAATGTAAATGTTTGCCGCTGAATTTAGGACACCCTGTATACAAATAGACAAATTCAATAAAAAAAAATAGAAACCTAAGATTATTTATCGATCGTCTGCAAAATATGAATGAAATGAAATCTTCAAAACTTACAAAAATATGAGATTTTAAAATTTGGTACCCCGAAGGCTCATTTTTGGTTCAAGGTCAAGTATCTTAAGAACGCTTGAACCTAGGTATAGGACATGCTACATAAAATAGCATTAAAATTCTCCGTGGAATTCAAAAATATCATAAAATACAGGGTGTTCCATTTAAAATAAGCAAGTTGATACCAACTTCCGGTTAAACCGGAAGTGACAGGAAGTTGAAAATATTTCAAAAAAGAAGTACCCTTTGACCTTACCTTAATCCCAAAATTTGAAATTTTTATCTAAATGGCATCATCAAAAACTTTTAATGAACGGGTTGCGTGAATAACCCTGTATACAAAGTCAAACAGATCAGGTTTAGGATGACTACATGCATATGCACACAATTTACAATGACTTTTCTAAGACTTTCGATCGAATCAATAATCATTTTATTAGAAAAATTAGCTGTATTCGGTTTCACTGACAATTTCTGACTTTTGCATGAGCAAAAGAGTCTCACGAGTAATCTTATCTTCTACTATTTCCTCTATTTATAAACGAAATTAAGCATTTATGCAGATAGTAAAAATTATTTACTATGCTAGATAGTAATATCTTACCTGAATCCTATTGTTACTTCTATCGGCAATAATCAGCTGTCCGAATCTGTTCATGGTGATTCCCCAGGGTCGGCACAGTTCTCCGTCGTCAGGGCCGGCCTTGCCCCAGATCAATTTGGGTGTCCTACCGAAGTCTTTGACGGCGACTATTTCGCGACAACCGAATATTGGACGGGATTTGGCGGCTGGCAAGGGAAATTCTGGGATACTCACTGTAAAATGAGTTTTAGCATCGTCAGTAACAAATAACAATAAAAAATCTTGGATATATATCGGGAGAATCACGGTGGATGACGTTTCTGTAGAACTCATCGACGAAACGATTCAAAATTTTGGCTAGAAACATAAACGGCAGATTATTTGATACAACAACAATATAATAATTGCCCAAATACGGATTTATTGAAATTGTTTATATCGCAAGAACAGTGCAACATTTTTAGGGTACTTTTAAGGTGTATCTCGGTTATTTTTATAGATAGAAAGCGGTTTTCACGTGTGCTACTTTTTCGTAAAACTAAAGATGCCGTTAATATAATGTTGCATTTTCAGGCACCCCTCGTATCTCAACTATCAGATAACTTATCGAAAATGTGAAAACTTTTTCTTATATAACTTTTCCCGTAGAACTCAATTCCGGAATTAGTATACAGGGTCAGGTCAAAACGTTATCGGATACTTTATTGTTTTAAATAGAATACGCTGTATATTTATAGGCTATAAAATTTGCCTTTTTTTTACCTTTTAAAAAATATATAACAGTATGTACTTTTTCTCAGAAACACGTAAATAAACGATAATTTTCTGAAATTAAATGCATAATTTAATAGTAGGCCATGAACAACAATAATAAACAATTGAAAGTTACATATTGCTAACGGAGAATTGGATACCTTGCAGTAACAGTAAGTTTGTAACAACAGTTTTATAACATTAAGTAACAATATAACAAACACAAAAAAATAACATTATTAAAAAAAAGAAATTTTTATATACTTCATTTTGTATATAAACCCATAAAAAACATCTAAAATTGAGAGATCCGGAGATCGTGGAGGCCATCTAACAGGTCCGTTGGTATCTATCCATCTTTGAGGAAAGATATTATCAAGAAATTCGCTTAAGAGCCTAAAGTTGTGACTTAGAGCACCATCTTGCTGGAGGTAAACAGTATTATGTTGGGCTAATGGAATATTTTCGAGCAGTTCTGGAATAACTCCCTTAAGGATTTCTAGGTATCTACGCGCTGTAAGACCTCCTTTAAAAATCCAAGAACTATATGTCTGTCTAAAATAAATCATGACACCCCAACTCCAAAGCGTCCTTGTTGTGCCCTTTCAAACATTAAATGCTGATTTTCATTATGCCAGTTACTGGTATAGTAACGATTAAAAATTCCCGCACTTGAAAAAAAGCATTCGTCTGACCAGATAACAAGTCTGCCAATAAATCGTTAGCATCGATTTGTTGCAAATATCACTGGCGAAACAGTGCCCGGCGCTGGGCATCGCCAGGATGCAAATGTTGCACTATATTAAATTTGTATGGATGATACTTATATTTCTTCAAGATCCTCTGACCGTCAGTTTTTGGCACACCAATTTCCTTCTCAATTTTTCTACATGAGGACGAAGGTGTTGTTTCTATATACTCCAAAGCATCTATCTCTTATCTTTCCCTGTTCTCTTTGTTGTATGTTTTAGGACGCGCGTGAACAAATGATTGCTCAACTAAATTTGTTTTTAAACGAGCAAATATCTCAAAAAACGGTTGCCTTCTTTCTGGATATCTAACAAGCAAAAACTTATAATGATACATTTTTTCATAGCCATAATAGCTTACTTACCTTTGCAAATATAATTCCGAGGCTTCTTCAGAATTTTCATTAATCTGTATAAAACATACGAGCATATCATAGTTTTCGTACGCTGCCATTATTCGAAGAAATTGATAAATATCAATTAAATAAAAAGCCAAAAAAAAAGTTTATTAACTGCTTTATAAACCAAAAGTCGTTCCAAAAACCGATGAGATAGACAAATATTTGATATTTATTTTTGTTTGTTGTCATAAACAATCGCCATAGCCTATTATTAAACTATGCATTTAATTTCAGAAAATTGTCATTTATTAGCGTGTTTCTGAGAAAAAGTGCATACTATTATATATTTTTGAAAAGGTAAAAAAAGACCAATTTTATAGTCTATAAATATACAGGGTGTTCCATTTAAAAAAATAAAGTAGGGTCCGATAACTTTTTGACCTGACCCTGTATACTAATTCCGAAGGCGTAATTGAGTTCTAGGGGAAGAAGATATAAGAAACAGTTTTCACATTTTCGATAATTTATCTTGAATTCAGGGCTATTTTCAATTTAGCCCTGTATATTAAAAACTAAAAGGGCTATGAAAATGTTGTTAAGGGCATCTTTAATTTTACGAAAAAGTGGCACACTGTCGCGAAAACCTCAACTTTCTATCTATAAAAATGACGGAGTAAAAAAAGTACCCAAAATGGGACACCTGTACAGGATGACGTATTATAAATGTAACCCCCCCTCCCCCTTTAACTTTGTGAGTTTAGGAAAAAATGATAAATACAAAAGTTATAGGGTTTTTTGTCTATTATTTCCTAAAATTTAGTTATACAGGATGTCTCAAACATAAGTTAATAAAAAAAAAACACTTTTTAAATGGAATACCCTGTATATTTTTACATTTTTGGATTCTTGGAATAAATCAAGAAGATTTTATATATATTGTTCTATACTACCTTAAATTGTTTACGAATTATTGACGATTGAAAATCGATTATTATCGTTTTTTGAGATTTTATTTGTAGAAACATTATTTAGGCAACTGTTTAAGGGCAATGCACCCCTGCATTTAGATTTTGATTTCGACATTTCGATTTTTGTTTTTATCAGATTTTTTCCTTTTAAAGTGATGTATGACACCTAATAAAAAAAAATTGTTTTTATGTAAAAAAATAACAAAATTCGTTATTTATTCGAGTTGGCCAATGATTGCACGATTGCAGAGGCCATTTGCTTTAAAAAATAATTCCCATTTATGCAATTTTAGGGAATTCTGAGAAGGTAAATTCGCATTATTGGTACTTTAGTTACTGACTAAAAATGTTTAATGATAACATCAAGCCGAAATAAATGTATGTATTCAAACACGATTTTTTATTTACTTTCAAAAGTTTACCTGAAAACAATGAATACAATAAGAAAACTAAATTAAACCTAATAATCTCTGGATAAACGATGTCCTTTACCCTTATTGCTAATTTACATACATATGGAAGTTTTGAAAAACCCGACCAAAAAGTATCAAAAAAATAATGACAATCGAAATAGATACATTCAAGAATATTTTGCCGGAATTCCTACATCTCCTACACGAGTTGCAAGTAGAGAGCAGAACATTTGTTAATTTTTTTTGTCAAACAAAACAATAATAACTAAAAGGTAGATAACAAAATAAATTTGACAAAAAAAAATCAATGCTACAATTCCGTTTATGTCAATGTACTTTTGACAATTCTTTAATACCGATCTGGTAACGCGGTGAAGAGTGTTCCGATTAATATCTGATAGTACATCCCGCATTGTTGTTCAAGTATTTGTACATTTTCAGGGGGATCGAATTCGTATGTCTAATTTTTAACATAACCCCATAAATAAAAGTCTAGGGGGGGTACTGTCACCGCACAGGACCGCTGTAGAATATAACTCTTTCACCAAAGTTTCCTTGCCCATTTAGAGTCTGTTCGTAAATGAAAGGCCCAATTAATCGATTTGCTTGAAAAATAACACAAGAATGGTTTAATAAAAAAAATTATGCTAAAATAATTATTGTTTGGAATTTATGCCACAACACACGTTAGAACCAAATCGTACTTGCAGCCTTCCTTGGTCCCGTAATTGAGGATTTGCTACAGCCCAGTAATAATGGTTGTGTCTGTTAAACAGGCTACAATTGGTAAAATGCGTTTCGTCCGACCATAAAACATTTTTGAAAAAAATGGGGTTTTCTTGGCATTTGTTTCGATACCAAGGGCAAAATCGCAGTCTTCTCTCAAAATCACCTTTATTTAGCCCTTGTACAAGGGTGGGTTTGTATGGACGGTAATGGGATGCTTTCAAGAAGTCATGTAGGTTGACTTCTGAATGTTAATTTTTCTGCTTGCAACTCGTGTAAAAGATGTACGATTGTCAGCGAAATATTCTTGAATGTTTCTATTTCGATTTTCATTTTTTTTTGGTCGAGGTTTTTCAAAACATGCGTATGCAAGTAGGTCGGAAATAAGTGTGGAGAATATTTTTCTCCCAGGTTGACGTCTTTATAATTATAATAATAATAATAAATGCCTTTGATTTCAAAAGATGTACAATGTATTATATAAAAAGAAATGGATTGTCAAAGCCTGGCGTAGTCTAGCTTTAATAGCTATTCAACTCAACCAGGCAGGGACAAACTAATTATTAATTTACATATTTCCTTGGCGACAATGTAACAGTAAGCACTAAGCAAGACAAAAAAACTTCTAACAGTTAATAGGGCAGTTAATGATATGCCACAATACTTAAGTAAAAAAATCAATAGCTTCAATGAAAATACCTGACTGAACAGAAAAAATTATTTTTGCTTAATGCAAAATCAGTTTTTTTTCTGCAAATTCATTAGATGTATTTCATATTTAGATTTAAACAAATCAAACTTTAAATCTAAAAAATCAAATGGTAATAAATTATAGAATTTTACAGCATTATAAGAAAATCCACGCTGAAAATTGGCGCTCTGGTGATTGGGCATAGTCAAGCCATGTCTCATTCTAACGTTAACATTATGAATATCACTACGAAATAGAAGCCGTTGTCGAATTAAAGAAGGAGAAGCAGGATCATTGATAATTTTAATTAAAAAAGTACATAAGTGAAGATTTCGTCGAGCATCTATTCGTAACCAGTTAATTTCCTTAAATAGTTGTGATATATGTTCATATTTTCTTACACTATACATAAATCGCACGCAGGCATTTTAGACTTTTTGTATTCGAGATTTACTCTCTTGATCCAAATAAAATCCATAGATAAAGTCACAGAAATTAAAATTGGACAAAACAAGTGATTCACGTAAATGACTTCTTAAATTCCTATTTAATATAAGTCTGTTATTATATAACATTTTTAACGACAGGTAAGTTTTTTGAAAACAAAATTTAAGGTGGTCCATCTAAGTCTAGTATCCAACAGTAAACCCAAATTGTTCGCACAATCAACAAAATTTAGTTTTGAGTCGTTTATTGATATATTAAGTGAGTTTTTCAGAAAATCAACTTTATTCTTATTTCCAAAAAAGTAATTTAACTCGATCCGAATATTTATTATTAGAAAATATAGGTTGAAACCTGTTAGATAAGTATGACTTAATAAGAAGAATGGATTCATTTTCAAAACCATAATATTTCAACTTAGAAATAAGCAATTCATGATTAATAGCGTCGAAAGCTTTTGAAAAGTCAAGCAGTACTAACAAATTCATTTGCTTGTCACAAGCCCAAACAATATCATCTATTACGTTAGCAAGAGCTACTGCAGTACCAAATTTCTTTCTAAATCCGCACTGGGTGTTGGATATAATGCTGTTGTTAACGAAATAAATATACATTTGACTATGCTTTTTTTTTTCAAATATTTTTGATATAGAAGGAAGTTTTCCTATTGATATTTTTCATTGATCAGGGAAATAACTTATTTCTATACAAGAGTTAATTATATGTGTAATGTATTGATCAATATAAGGGCTACAGTACTTAAGCATTACAGCCGAAATGCCATCAATCCCAGTTGCATTGGTATTTACACTATTTAAAATTTTGTTAAGATCAGATATTTCTGCTAATTTAAATGAAAATATTAAATCGTGGTTGTAAATATTGTTTTTAAAATAGTTAACGTTAACCTTTTCACCGCAGTCTGATACATTTTGTAAAAATGTAGCAAGAAAAGAATTTATTTCATCAGAGTCAGACAAATTATAAGGAATTGTGTATTTTGTTTTCACAAATGTTAAAGTTTTTATAGCGGACCACAGTTTTCGGGAGTTCTTTTCTGTGCACAATGTATCTAATAACTTTTTTTTTCTCACGTCTAATTTCAGCCAATGTAAAATTTCTTAAATATTTATAAGAAATCCGATCTTCATGAAGTTTAGTTCTCTTGTACTTCTGCAATGCGCTGTCTCTTTGCCTCATAAAAACCTTTATATTTTCGGTTAACCAAGGAGCTTTAGGTTCAGTTATTCGCGACTCCCGTATTGGAGTATGTTTATTAAACAAATTGAAAATAAGATCATTAAATATTTTTATTCTATTATCAATATTATTTTCATAAATTATATTCATCCAAGGTAGGTTATACATGTCATTTAAATAATCATTCAAACTAAAATTTTTAAAACACCGGTATTGAATTAATTGAGGACAAATTGGAACTTTCCCCAAATTCACCTCAGAATAAATAATTTTATAAAAATTCAAAATAATCGTTGGCGGTACTCTCAGCATTTCTTTGGTTTTTAATATAAGTTAATAACATGTATAACTTTTCTAGTTTTGAAAAACTTTCCGGCATTTCGCTGAATTTCAATCAATCAATTTTTGACACTAATTCAATAAAATGTGCAATTAAATGAAAATATGTACTATAGCAACGGCAATATGCTTCGCTGTCATCCTCGCAGTTATGGCCAACAATTTTTTTAATAAGTGTCATACATCATTTTAAAAGAAAAAAGTTCTTGTTAAATTTGCTAAAAAACAAAATGGCAGCCATAAGAAAAAAAAAGTTGATGCTGGTAACTCAAAACCGAAACGTCGAAATCAAAATCTAAATGTAGGGACGCATTGCTCTTAAAAAGTTGCTTAAATAATGTTTTTACAAAAAATATTTGAGAGGGCCGGATTGTAATGATTTCTAGGTATAAAAATATCTAAAATTTCTTCTGTTTTAGATATAAAAATGTATTTTTAAACGTTTTCAATGTTCTCCACTACTTACCGGGACTGTTTACATACGTCATTGGTTGTCTGCAGAGCATGAGCGAATTGGTGACTGGACCGCTGGAAATGTGAAGCTGACCCAGGAAAGCGATATTCTGTAGCTGGCTGTCCGTCGGAGGCATAAACATAAAACCGTCATCCTCGCAGGGAAACATATTATTACCTAAAAGCCCAAATAAAAAAACCAATAAGTGTTACAAATTCGAAAGGGAAACGTCGGTTGTAGCTCGGGAACCGTTAATGACAGAACTTAATGAAATGTATTTATCGTAAATCGGCCATAAGAAATTGCTTTAAATTATTTTCAAGCAGTGATGGCTCGTAATTTAAAATTTAGGGTCGTCCGGGGCTCAAGGCCAATCAAGGGCAGTTTTACGGTGCGGGGGTTAATGAGGTAATCACCCCCCCCTTCCCTCCAGACCGGTCAAACATCTTGTGTAATTTACATATGTTTACGTGAAAATTACGGTTAAAAATTTGGCTATAGTCAAAAGCAGTGTTATCGTGCGGATCATACGATTTATCAACGACAAACTTTTTAAGTTTGTTTTTATTTTATTACGTGTAATCATATCCTCCGCATAAAATCCGGAAGATGAATTAGATAGACCTATGATATTTTCATATGAAAAAAGAGGATAAACATATAAATACCAGCAGTTGCAAAAATCTTTGAGCGATGTCACTTCAAAGTCAGGTTGACAAGTCAGTGACAAAATGAGTAATAGAAAACAATTTTCGGGTTTTTTGCATCCGCAAGCGAAAAAAATGGTATTAAATTTAATAAAATATTACGAAAATGAAAATTCACCGGCCAATATCCAGGAGACAGTAGCAAAAGCTCTGGGAATCGGTATGAGGACGGTGCAGAAAATTGTGCATGAAAAAAAGCATAATTTACTACCAAAGAAGATTAAGAAATGTACACGAAAAAAGCCAAAGACAGAAGACTTAAGTGACAATGTAAAAATTGATGTTCGTAATGCAATTTACGATTTATACGCATCAAAAACTAATATAGCCCCTCAAGTTTTAAAAGAAGCTTTAAAAAATCGAGGCATATTGGAAATTGGACTAAAATCGTTGTCAAAATTAATAAAAATGTTGGGTTTTCCATATAAAAAAGACTATAATTTATCTTTATGCGAGTTGTCACATATAGCAAGTCAGCGTATCCAGTTTTTAAAGAAATACACGGAAAATGTTAATTCAAAATTTGGTGGTATTTTTAGACGAGACTTGGATATTTTCTAATGGAAGTGGATCGAAATCTTGGCAGGACGAGTCTGTAAAAAGTGTCAAGAGAAAAAAGGGATGTGGGACGGGAAAACGGTTCATCATTTTGCATGCAGGTTCTTCAACAGGATTTCTCCCAGGTGCAAGTTTACTGTTTTCTTCAACATCCAAAAGTATGGACTACCATGATAATATGAACTGTGAACTGTTTGGAAAGTGGTTAAAAGAACAACTGATTCCAAATTTAGATGCTCCATCTTTAATCATTCTGGACAATGCATCTTATCATTCAAAAATGCTGTGTTTTGAATAAAAGGAGTGCATTCAGAAACTACGTGTTTGGTTACCGGCTTGGGACATTTCGCCGTTTCTTTACTTTTGTTATACGCTTTATAATATAAGCTAGTGGTCAAGATATAAAATGTTTACCACTTTTTATTGTTTCACTCAAGGGAGCCGTTATACAGAGGCAAGGGGGGCGCCCTCTCCTGAATTTTTGACTAAGGGCAACAATCACTAAACTTAAATACTAAAGCCGTACCGCGCTACCCTATCTAAACATTTTTCACCCACCGGAATTTTTTCTATCGGCGCTAACTATTTTCTAGGGTACTTAAAATTGTCTTATGACATTTTAAATAACTGCTGAATGTGAAGATGGGGGGTTAGTATACGGGAAAAGACGGGGTAGTACACGGTAGTCTGATAGAGGACGTCGGATGTAGCTCGTGAACCGTTAATGACAGAACTTAGTGAAAAAAATACTTTTAAGTAAATCGGCTTAGAGATTGCTGTAAATTATTTTCAAGTTGGAAAGTTTCCCGCTAGGGGGCGTAATAGCAACACAAAAGAGTAGATGACAATTCAATTCAGGTATTTTGAAAATATAAACATTATATTCTTCAACCAATTACGCACTTTTTTGCTTAAGGACATTTTTATCTATTTTCAAAAATAAAGTGATGGGGATACTTTCAAATGTACAAATCTTTGTTTTGGATGATTCGATTTTATTTAACAAAATTTTTACTTTTAATTGTAGATAAAGTCGAATGCGGTCTTATCGTGCGGGTCTAAAGGTCACCAATATTATGAATCAAATCAGAAAACACAGTGAATACCAAAATGTTGTGTGATTCTTTTATCGAGCTACAGGGAGAAAGAAAATAGTTTTTTTTATTATATTACGCAATATTAGTAAGATAGCCAATTAATATTTTATATATTAAATGCCGAGGGACTAAATAAGAAAATTCGCTAAATACGTATTTGGTTAAAATTTTTTGGTTGGCAAAAACAATAATACACAAAACGGCAAGCGCCTTAATAAATTCATTAAAGAAAAAAGATAAAAGGAGGGGGTTCATACGATTAAACACCGTGTACAGTTATATACAGTACAGTATTCTGTTTTAAAATTATTAAACTTACCCAAGTTTCTGGCCTGTCTAAGCTCCCTAAAGGCTTGATAGTTAGCGGCCATATTTTCCATAGGATTCGAAAACCTGGAGGGATTGCTTACGAGGTCTAGTGCTCGCGCCAATCTGCAAGAAAAAAAATGGGGTACACATCATGCCTTTTCAGATATTGACACTACAGGAAATGAATAGTCATTAGTGTGATATTGGATTATGCTTCCGGAAAATACGTGGAATCGTATTTCATAAGAATCTTCCCTCATAGGATTATCATTTTTGACAATATCCACAAAGTGCTTGGACCTTTTTAAATATTTGATATTTTATTTAAACACATTGCAAGATTATAATAACTTTAAAAATAAACTACTTTCTATACATTTTTAGTTTTTACCTATATCTCTTTTTAAAAGTATCATCGAGTTCTTTATGATCCTATAATTTTGCCTTATTATTTTCAATCACAACGAAATGACAGCTTGTTAAAATTTGTTA
This sequence comes from Kuschelorhynchus macadamiae, assembly GCA_030620095.1. Lineage (NCBI taxonomy): Eukaryota > Metazoa > Arthropoda > Insecta > Coleoptera > Curculionidae > Kuschelorhynchus > Kuschelorhynchus macadamiae. Next base: position 416,922 of record JAUTXW010003700.1, on the reverse strand, counting down.
TTTGAAGGTCTGTATACAAATTAGGCTTCGTTTTTTACGTTTCTCTGAAAAAATTCGAAGAACTCTAGGACCCGTCGATTTCTGATTTGAGGGGGAACAAATCGTCTGCTTTTTTCATCCTCGTATCTTCAACCTCCCAATAGGGATAAGAACAACCCCTTGATGTTGAATAGGGTGAGGAGTGTTGCGATACCTCGTTTTCAAGATCTAATCCAAGGGTCTTCAACCTTTTTTAGTGCAAGGGCCAAATCGATTTCACATCATGCGAAGGGCCACAATGGTGCACGCCACTTTATCACCATATCAATAAAATAAAAAACATATAATTTCAAAGTATAATAATCGTTATTGGTTAAAAAGTTTAATCAATCAATGCGATTTTTGACACTGTTTATTATTGACAAGTGTGTCAATATTTGGTTTTATTTTTGTAGTTGAAACCCGCAAACCTTCTTCCAAATGTGCGTCTGTAACTCTCGACCTTGTTTTAGACTTCACATTCTTCACACGAGCAAACAGCTGCAAACACATATGTGCTCCCAAACAAAGACATAATTTTTTGGGCATGTTTTCGGATTTCAGGAAACGAGTTTTGATCAACATATTTTGAATAAAAAGCAAGAAGACCCATGTCTAACTTGTCTTTCAGTTCCGAATTACACTGCAAATCGATAAGCTCCATCTGACAATTTTCTAGCATGTCTTCAACGGATACACTGAATGGTCGGGCAAAGAGATTGATGTAATTTTCATTTATAAAAAGAATCTATTGAAGCATTTAAACATACAAAAAATTTCAATAGAGACATGGGTTACGGTCTACATAACACGTGGAAATCGATCTTAACACAGGGTCACGGTTCGGCGAGCACAAGTCGGGTATAAAAACCCGCCTGAATCTCTTCGAGCTCATTCAGTGTACAGATCTCGTGAAGTAAAGATCCCTGAAGATTCCTCGTGCAATCGAAGGCGAAACGTCGGATAGTAATTCCAATTTGACACGGTCTAATCCCAAGAATCAGGATTCCTTAATTGACCAAAGCCGTGAAAGCTTCCGTTCTATGTTAGCTAACCTCTATGAGGAGGAAATCCAGAAGGATGCCAACATTTTTGGCGATCTCCGGAACAGCAAGAAGAAGTTACTCTGCCAGTTGGCCTTTCTCCTTAGATGCTGAGACGAAGATGTAGTACCGAAATCGCTACAGGTGAGACATCACATTACTTCTAGAACTGCTAAGAATATTTATAAGCGTGCTAGCAATGCATTAGTTAGAGAAAGGATTAAGGCAACACGTCGTGATTTAGATACAAATGCCCGGAAACTATTAGAAATTCATCTGAAATTAGCTTCTAGACTAGAAAGAACTACATTTACAACTTTGGACAACATTACCAACGCACAGGCAGAAAAAATCCATCAAGAAGTTACACTTAAGCAACAAAAGAAGTTTGAAGCCCTTCTGAACAGAAAAAATCCAGTGAAACTTCCGCAGAACACAGTTATCAACTTGTCATCAAGTATCAAATAGCACCGACTAGCATTTCCGTAGAAGACATAGTATCTTCTGTTGAAGCAGCAATCAGAAGATTACCAGTGGAACAAGCCGATGAAGTCAGATATGAGACAGCGAAGATCATTAAAAACTCAAAACTACCGAAGTCGAACCTCCCCGCAGCCGAAAAAACAGCAATGAAGACCTTAAACGAAGACGCAAACATTCTGGTACTTCCAGCAGATAAAGGCAACGCCACAGTCGTCATGGACAGAACAGAATATGTGGAAAAGGTTACTCAACTTTTGGACAACAACACACCATAAGGTTATGCAGGCAGACCCCACAAGTAGAATAGAAAGACGCATTACCAATTTGATCAACACATCCAGTCTACCACCAGCGGAGAAAATACCATTAAAACCAAGCAGCTCCAAGATTCCCAGGTTCTACGGTCTTCCGAATATACACAAGGACAACGTACCACTTCGACCGATCGTCAGTGCAATAGACTCGCCCACATACAAACTAGGTAAATATCTTTGAAATTTTCTTAATCCATTTACTGGAAAAACGAATTCTTTCATTAAAAACTCTGCACATTTCGTGGAAAAACTTAAGACCATCCAGATGGCGCACCACCTCATTTCGTACAACCTGTGCGACAATTTTTAGATGAACATTTTCCTCAAAGCTGGATTGGAAGAAGGGGACATATATAGTGTGTGTCGGTGTGGGGTCGTTTGAAATCTAAGATTTATGCTAACAATCTCGAATCATTGGACGATTTGCAAAATAGTATAATTTATGAATATCGCCAAATTACACGCGAAATGTTTCGTAATGTACACGTTTTGAACACAACTTATTTTACTGCATGGAAGTGAATGGTGGTCATTTTCAGCATTTAATAAACTGATCACAAAAGTAAGTAGTCTTTTTATTGATTATTAAGTAGAATTTTTTCCACGTTCCCCCACACACCTCTATTCAAAATCAGGGAGTTTTGTGTTTCAAGCAGAGAACTTGTTCCTCCTCGAATCAGAAATCGACGGGTCTGAGAGTTCTTAGATTTTTTTTTACAAAAACGTAAAAAATGAAGTCAAATTTAAATTTTAACAGGCTGTTATTTCGCTGTGGTTGAAAATAATAAGGCGAAATTACAGGGTCAGAAAGAACTCGATGAGACCTTTAAAAAGATGTATGGCACGACTCCTCTCCTTATTCAGATTTCGGGGGTTGTTCTCCCTCAGCTAGAGGGTTAAAGTTACGAGGATGAAAAAAGCTGAAAAATAGTTCCCCTCAAATAAAAATCAACGGGTCTGAGCGATTTTGGGGTGTAAAGTTTTCGTTGACCCACGTTGTATAGTTTATTTACTTTCATTTTAAAAAATTTAAAAAAATGGTTGATAAGCAGATTGAAAACCTTATTTCGGGTTCTTAAGGATTTTACCTGGAATAATGAGTTCTGATATGTTCCATCTGCAAGGTGATCAGTCTAAGTTTAACCTGACGGGCTTGTTCTAGTCTTTGAAGGAAATCATCTTGTCTGGCTTCTAAAGCTGTAATAAACCTGAAAAAAAAACAAACTAATGTAAAAACGTTATAGAAAAAAAGCGACATATCGACATCCGATACCTATCTGATAAGTACCGATATGTGGCAAAAATGCCGATATGTATTCAATAATATCGATAGGTAGCCGATAATAACGATAGTTATTAAATCGATTATATATTTATGAAGCTGAGAACTTTCTTTGCTCGCTGATCATACAAGGTCCGGCAATAGGATTGAACGATTTTTAATAGGCCACCGTGAGGATCCAAAGAATATATTTGGACTTATTGTTAAAGTCCGACATACGATAAATGGTCATGAAGTTGCCGGGCTCATAACGATTAGGTGGTATTTTACCCACAATAAAGCAATTAAGGTCCGGTTTGCAAGCGTTTCTCAGTACACGTCGGTATTTTATTTTTATTATTAAATCATTTGAACTGCGACATTAGCAGTGTTCAGTGGTGTTATTTATTTTGGTGTTATTAGTAATTTTAAAAATGTTTAGACCATAGGTTGAAAACTGTAAATCCGACGACGGAATTGAAGAGATAAACGAGCAAAAAACAAAATTCCATTTACCGGTGTGCTGCAAGAGATTTGTTTTACGAGTATATCAAGGTAAAATTTATAATATATATATATATATATATATATATATATATATATATATATATATATATATATATATGTATATAATATATAATATATTATATACAATGAGGGCATAAAGTCTGGAAACTTTGAGATATGTCAAAAACTATACAAGTTGGGTAAAAAAGTTTCATATAAAAGTTGTATAAATCCTTACGATTTATGATTCAAAAATGTCTTGAAATATACAGGGTGTTTTAAAATCAAGTTACACGCCAAAACTTCAGAATCTCTAATGGAACACCCTGTATATTATTTCATTTTAAGAATCTACATGAAATTCATATCATATTTTATTAAGCATACCCTAACCCCAAAGTCAACTGTTTTTGAGATAAAAAAATGAGAAAACTGTTTTACAAAATTTTTTTAATAACGATTAACAACGATAGTCTAAAATTCTAAATGATACGTTTTAACGTAATAAATGCTGGAACTGTTGTCCGTTCACTTCCTGACAATATCCTAATCGATTGATAAACTCTTGTTGTAGATTTCGAATGAAAGTAAGTGGGATTTGTCGGATTTCATCTTTTATGCGACTTTTCAGCGCATCGATATTAGGAGGTCTGTTCAAATAAACTTTGCTCTTTAAATATCCGCACAGAAAATAATCTAGGGGAGTAAAGTCCGGGGACCTGGCCGGCCATTCATAGGGACCACGACGTCCTATCCACCTGTTAGGAAATATTTCACTGAGATACTGCTGAACAGGTAGCGCATAGTGAGGTGGTGCTCCATCTTGTTGGAACCACATTGCTGCAGTAGGCATATCGGGCTCATTACCTGGATACAATTGAACTAAGGCAGGAATCAACTCGAGTTGTAAAAAATTAAGATAAATTTCGCCGGTTAAATTTACGTCGAAAAAGTAGGGACCTATAATTCTATCTTGAAATATTCCAGCCCAAACATGATTTTCTCGGGATATTGCGTATGAGACACTTGAGCCCAATGGGGATTCTTTGTAGACTAATATCTACAGTTTTGTCGGTTGACAGTCCATTAAGAAAAAAGGTGGCTTCATCGGAAAATAAAAAATATATATATATATATATATATATATATATATATATATATATATATATATATATATATATATATATATATATATATATATATATATATATATATATATATATATATATATATATATATATATCTCTCTTTTTTTTTTTTTTTTGTTTCTTAGATGTATCTAATAAAACAATTACTGTAATTCATTCGGTCAATCAATTTATCATAAGTTATCACTCTGGCCTTTCTGAGGAAATTCGCAATAAATCTTGCCAAAATATAAACCATTTGAATGGCTGAAAAACAGAAACATCGATTGCCCAGAAAAAGGCGATGAAAGATGAAATTTGGGCGTTAGTTCGAAAAAAGTAGCGAAAAAAAAATGTTATCTTGACGAATAACATATTTAGTTTGGACACAAAATTTTAAGATTACTATCATACCATTGCCAGTAAAATGCCATCGAAATGGTTTGGCCGGAATGTAGGAGGAAATACTATCAGTACATATTGCCCTTAAAAGAAACAATTAAAGAAGTACTAGTTATGTGGGTTAAGGTACTGAATGAAATATCCATTTACCATTGGAAGAAGTATGTTGCTCACGTGAAGGAAATCATTAGACTCCTGGGACATAAGAAAAGCTCGGGATGCATCTGGCACACAGCGACTGATTATTTTTTTAAACGATTCCGACGATTCTGTTTATACCCCTGACCATGAAAATGGCTTATAATTATTTATACAAATTATTGCGTATTTCTCTCAAACATTAATTATTTTTAGTTTCTAATAATCATTTCCTCCTTATATTTTAATAATATTCTTACAGTGTTAAACTCCCATTTTTCTAATATAATACAACATTACGTTGTCATTATAGTAAAAAAAATGCCCCTTTTCAACTGCTCCTATATATTATTTGAAATATGAAACAAACTAAATACTAAACAAAAAAATTAAATATTCATTTAACTTCTTATGTAAACTAGCCATCTTAACATATTTCTCCTAAATATGTATAATTTTATTTTTCATAGAATCACAAATTTTGGTTCTGTATTTCATTGTTTTTTCTGATATGTTGCTTGAACATGTTTCGACTGCCATTTCTTTTTAATGTCGCCACTGAGACATTTCAAATTAAAAATAATTTTTGAATTGCTCATTCAATTTGTGCCTTGCCTTTTTGCCGTATAGGGCGCAGATTTTATGCAAAAAAATAAAAGATCTTAACGCGTATTCATTTTTTTAATACATTATCAAGAACTATCTAATACAATAATATTAAACCAGAACAATAACAGAAAATAGCACTAATAAAAAAAATAGACGTAGATTCAACTATTCTCCTCATTGATTGTCGTATTCGCGCAAATATTCCTGTTCATCAAATCCAGAGGATTTAAATCCGGCTTTCGAGCAGGCCAATTTTCCGTATCTCCGCTTCCTATCCAAGGATTTGGATATATGTATACTGTAAGTGATTACGTACATTAATGCTAAAGTGGACTGCATAAACCCTAAGTGTTGTCTGAGCTGTAGAAGAATTTCTTCAAGAAGAACATTTAACTCTCCCTGTAGAGAATTAAGGTACGATACGCCTGTTAGTCGTTGTGGGAGGAAATATAGACCGATTAAATGATTATCAATTACACCAAGCCATACATTTATTGAAAACTGATGCTGAAAACTGAACTTCAAAGATTCCATGTGGATTTTCCGCATACACTATCGCTCAAAAGTAACCTCGTCGGTAAAGAAAACGCCATTTAAAAAATTTGGAATTTGAACGATTTGACGGAAAAAGTCTCTAGGTAGTAGAGCTTGCACAACTTTGAATATGAAACGGATACAATTGCTGTTCTTAATATATAATACAATTAACTGGAGAACTGCTTCTTCTAGCTGCGCAGTTCCTACTTCTCGAGGGCGCCCGCTGTCAGCCGTTTGTTTCGTAAATGTACCATTTTCGCGCCAACGTTGGTGAAGGCGAAATATTGTGTGATGGGGTACACTTCGTCCTGGATACAACTCGGCAAACAATCGCTTGCCGACCACTTCCATTACTTCGACCACAAACAAAATGCATATCTGATAATTGCGCATTTGTAAAATTTTCCATTCTTTTCGATAAAAGAAAAATTTATTACTTATTAACAATAATGTTATTGCAAACTAAAAAACTTAAGAATGAAGAAACGCTAATTGGACATTTCGTTAAAATATTCGTATTTAACGGATAAATGTTGACAGTAGCCTATTAGATAATGTATTAATGAAATGAAAAATAGGCGTTAAAATGTTTGATTTTTCTTGTATAAAAACCGCGCCCCGGGAAAAAGGCACAAGAGATTTTTTTGTTACAAATTAAACGAGAGTAAAAGAGAAAATTTTAATTTGAAATGTCTCAGTGGCGTACCATTTTTTCTTCAAAAACATTACCCGTATGCGCGCCAATGATGAATATAAAATTCTTAATTGCACGTGAAAAAATGCGCAATAACTACCTCTTAAAACCCACCAAAGTTCATTGGTATATCCCGACCGGTTTGAGAGCAATAAATAAATCGTAAATAAAACGAATCATTTGCGGACATACGTTTATATAGCAAACTGTCATTTTTTCATGCAGATTCACCCCCTGAAGTTTGTCGCACTTATTTACTAACACCCTGTATATTGATATACAAAACGTATACTAATTCTGATTTTCTTTATATTAAGAACTGGATTTCTGAACACATTCATCACCTCTTAATAAGATGCGACGCACCTTAACTGTCACTACAGTGTTGATGATGAAAGTCCTTTTTAACCTGAATTACGTCATAGTCAATTCCTATTACGTTTACTTTAGTAACAATTTTTAGGTTACTTTAGTTACCACTGTTAGCTAACCAGTGTTTACCTTTGCTACCTGTAAGCTTTCTACTGAATAAGGGTGTATAGTCAAGAGCAGTGTTATTGTGCGGGTCATACGATTTATCAACGACAAACTTTTTAAGTTTGTTTTTCTTTTATTACGTATAATCATATCCTCCGCATAAAATCCGGAAGTTGAATTAGATAGACCTATGATATTTTCATATGAAAAAAGAGGATAAACATCAGCAGTTGCAAAAATCTTTGAGCGATGTCACTTCAAAGTCAGATTGACAAGTCAGTGACAAAATGAGTAATAGAAAACAATTTTCGGGTTTTTTGCATCCACAAGCACAAAAAATGGGATTAAATCTAATAAAATATTACGAAAATTAAAATTCACCGGCCAATATCCAGGCGACAGTAGCAAAAGCTCTGAGAATCGGTATCAGGACCGTGCAGAAAATTGTGCATGAAAAAAAGCATAATTTACTACCAAAGAAGATTAAGAAATGTACACGAAAAAAGCCAAAGACAGAAGACTTAAGTGACAATGTAAAAATGGATGTGCAATTTACGATTTATACAGATCAAAAACTAGTATAACCCTTCAAGTTTTAAAAGAAGCTTTAAAAAATCGACGCATATTGAAAATTGGACTAAAATCGTTGTCAAAATTAATACAAATGTTGGGTTTCCGATATAAAAAGGACTGTAATCGAAGATTTTCATGCGAGTTGCCACATATAACAAGTCAGCGTATCCAGTTTTTAAAGAAATACACGGAAAATGTTAATTCAAAATTTAGAAAAGTGGTATTTTTAGACGAGACTTGGATATTTTCTAATGAAAGTGGTTTGAAATCTAGGCAGGTCGAGTCTGTAAAAAGTATCAAGAGGAAAAAGGGATGTGGGCGGGAAAACGGTTCATCATTTTGCATGCAGGTTCTTCAACAGGATTTCTCCCAGGTGCAAGTTTACTGTTTTCTTCAACATCCAAAAGTATGGACTACCATGATAATATGAACTGTGAAGTGTTTGAAAAGTGATTAAAAGAACAACTGACTCCAAATTTAGATGCTCCATCTTTAATCATTCTGGACAATGCATCTTATTATTCAAGAATCTTAAATAAGCACCCTACTTCTCCTGGAAAAAAAGTGGTATTTATGACTGGCTAATAAAACAAAAACAAAATCCTTTACCCAATATGTTGAAACTAGAACTTCTTTTAATGGCAAAATTTATTAAAAAACGAACAATATATGCCGTAGAAGATATATTACGGGAAAATGAACATGAGGTTTTACGACTGCCGCCATACCATTGCCAGTTTAACGCAATAGAATTAATATGGGCTGGGGCAAAATCATATTACCAAAAACACGTGAACGATGGTCTAACATCAGATGAAGTGCAAATTGTTTAGCAAGATTCATTAAATTTTATTAAGCTGGAGTACTTGAAGAAATCTGTGGAACATACGGAGAAATTAATATGGGATTGGTGGAATCGAGAACGAGTTCTAGATGTCGAAATAGCACTAATGATCATTGCGCCATTTGAGGACGACTCAGAAGAATATATATATTTATATATATATATATATATATATATATATATATATATATATATATATATATATATACCGGGTTAACGAAATATGGTATTAAGACACATATTTTTCATGAAAAAACAATTGAATATTACTGCCAGTTTTTCCGATATCAGAACCAAGTTAAGAATTTCAAATGGAACCCTGTATATTATTTTACTTTTCAATGACATATCACACGTTATATTTTTTTTCAAAATGGCGGACCAGGAAGCGCTTTTTCAAAATTCAATATGGCGGTCGTTTCCCGATACCGATGAAATTTTTGTTTAACAAATTATTAAAATATTAAACAAAATCGGGTTTTCAATGGATTTTAATCAAATTTAAAATCAAATTTTTAATTTATCACAAAATGGGATAAGTTTAATTTTTTCTCTAAAATGTGAACTTTTTCTTAAATTTTCTCAAAGATTTTAAATAGAAAGTTGTATTTATTAAATATTAGTATTAAAGTATATCTTATTAGCTACACGAAACCGCATAACAAGCCGTATTTTTGCTTTTTGTTTCAGAAAAAATTGACAAAACCTTGCCGATATACATTTTTCCTAATACATAACATGAAACAAACACACACATATTATTAATCAGAAAATCCTGGAATATTTTTTATTGTTTATTGATAAGTAATTTTGTATTATTTTGACATTTTATGACTGTTGTCTTATTTTAGGAAAGCGAGAAAAAATCACAAGTAGTATTAATTTTATTTTACCGGTAGATACGGTGCAGTAACATGAAAGATGACTTAACTAAGATAAGTAGGCCTTGGAAACAATTGCATAGGGATGCCATTATAATTTTCATTAGATTTAACCAGAAACGTCAAAAGTACTGTTTTGTATCGACATTTCTGATAACTTTCGTTACATTTTTACACTGAGAAGTGGTTCTAGTTAGTTTTAAAAATAAATATTATGGTTTATTCAAGAGAACATCAAATTGACATGCTCCTTATTTATGGGGAATGTCGCAAAAATTCAAGGGACACAGAGAGATTATACCAGGAACGCTTTCCGAATCGTGACGCTCCTTCACATGCATATTATCCTTGGCTAGTACAACATTTAAAAAATGAAAATAATGGTGGTGTCCATGCTAATGGCAATGATGGTTTCGTAGTAAGCGAAGAAGTGGAAACAAACGTTTTAGCGTACATCGAGTATGACCGTACAGCTTCCCTTCGTGAATTAGGCAAACAGTGCAATACGTCCCATGAAAGCGCCAGAAAAATTTTAAAGAAACACGGGTTTAAATCGTTTAAGTATCAAATTCACCACCACCTATTTGAAAATGACTTCCAAAGACGACTTATTTATTGCAATTGGTTTTTAGATAATTATAGAATAAGTCCTGTGTTTCATCATAAGATTATTTTTTCGGACGAATCAAGGTTTACTAATCTAGGGATGTTTAATAGAAATAATTTTCGTTATTGGGCAAAGGAAAATCAAAGATTAGTAAGAGAAGGTGCCTTCCAGGAACGTTTTGGAGTTAATGTTTGGTTAGGCGTTGTAGGACTAAGCGTTATTGGTCCAATATTATTCCATCAGCCTTTAACTGGCGAGATGTATTTGGACTTTCTCGAAAATGAAATTGAACATTTTATAAATAATTTGCAGCAAAATGATGATTTAGTTTACCAACAAGATGGCGCCCCTGCTCATAATTCAAGAATTGTTGCAAATTACTTGAATGAACGATTTGGTGAGAACTGGTTGGGAACCAATGGACCAATTCGATGGCCAGCGAGGTCGCCTGACCTAACCCCGCTTGATTTTTCTATATGGGGTCATCTGAAAGAAAAAGTGTATGCAACTCCTGTAATATCGTTGGAAATGTTAGAAAATAGAATAAGACGAGCCGTTGAGAGTATCTCAGAACAGCATTTACGAAACCTGCTCGCGGAAAATGTTGAGAGAGTTACACTATGCCAAGAACAAGGCGGACAGCGCATAGAACATTTAATTGAGTGACTTTTGTATTAATTGTGAAAGTTTGATTTTAAATTAGCATTAAACCCAATAAAAACCCCCATATTTGTTTATTATTTCTACCTATAATTCAAAAATATCTTCGGTGTTAGAAAATGGCCGCCATATTGAATTTTGAACAAAAGCTTCCTGGTCCTCCATTTCGAAAAAAAATCAACTTGTGATATGTCAATGTAAAGGGAATTCTAAGTTCTATCAAACTGTGTGAAAAAATATACAGGGTTCTTTTTAAACTTCTTGACTTAGGTCTAGGTATTTCCGGAAAAACCGAAAGCCTACCGGTAAAATAAAATTAATACTACTTGTGAATTTTTCTCGATTTCCTAAAATAAGACAGCAAAAATCATAAAATGTCAAAATAATACAAAATTGCTTATCAATAAAAAATATTCCGAAATTTACTGATTAATAATATGTGTGTGTGGGTGTGTGTGTTTCATGTTATGTATTACGAAAAATGTATATCGGCAGAGTTTCGTCAATTTTTTCTCAAACAAAAAGCAAAAATACGGTTTGTTATGCGGTTTTGTTTTTGTTTTTTGTTTTTCTCAGTGTAAAAATGTAACGAAAGTTATCAGAAATGTCGATACAAAACAGTACTTTTGACGTTTCTGGTTAAATCTAATGAAAATTATATGGCATCCCTATGCAATTGTTTCCAAGACCTACTTATCTTAGTTAAGTCATCTTTCATGTTACTGCACCGTATCTACTGGTAAAATAAAATTAATACTACTTGTGATTTTTTCTCGCTTTCCTAAAATAAGACAACAGTCACAAAATGTCAAAATAATACAAAATTACTTATCAATAAACAATAAAAAATATTCCAGGATTTTCTGATTAATAATATGTGTGTGTTTGTTTCATGTTATGTATTAGGAAAAATGTGTATCGGCAAGGTTTTGTCAATTTTTTCTGAAACAAAAAGCAAAAATACGGCTTGTTATGCGGTTTCGTGTAGCTAATAAGATATACTTTAATACTAATATTTAATAAATACAACTTTCTATTTAAAATCTTTGAGAAAATTTAAGAAAAAGTTCACATTTTAAAGAAAAAATTAAACTTATCCCATTTTGTGATAAATTAAAAATTTGATTTTAAATTTGATTAAAATCCATTGAAAACCCCATTTTGTTTAATATTTTAATAATTTGTTAAACAAAATTTCATCGGTATCGGGAAACGACCGCCTTATTGAATTTTGAAAAAGCGCTTCCTGGTCCGCCATTTTGAAAAAAAAATATAACTTGTGATATGTCATTGAAAAGGTAATTCTAAGCTCTATCAAACTATGTAAAATAATATACAGGGTTCCATTTGAAATTCTTAACTTGGTTCTGATATCGGAAAAACTGGCAGTAATATTCAATTTGATTGTTCCACTGATTTGAACCGCCTTCCGACTTTAGTAAGGCGCTTGCATTTTGTGTTTTTTATTTTAACCAAATACATATTTAGCGAATTTTCTTATTTAGTCCCTCGGCATTTAATATATAAAATAATATTAAGTGGCTATCTTAATAATATTGCGTAATACAATAAAAAAAAAAACTATTTTCTTTCTCCCTGTCTATTTGTAAATAGCCCATCGAGATTTAATAGCTCGATAAGAGAATCACACAAAATTTTGGTATTCACTGTGTTTTCTGATTTGATTCATAATGTTGGTGACCTTTGGACCCGCACGGTAAGACCGCATTCGACTATACCGGCAATCGCAACAATACAAAATATAACTAGAAAAACAACTCCTTAGCTACGTCAAATATTATCCTAATAAAGGTTTTTTAAACATCTATCAGAAATAAAAAACTAGCTCGACGATTTCCAGAAGTGGGATTTTTAATGAAAAAACGAGAAAATCTCTTATATGAAGTGGTATTAATAACTTACCTTTTGATGGTACATTTGACATCGATCGCCACCTGGTGAACTCTGTAGTCGATGCCTTCGGACATACGCTGCATCCCGTCTAAAGCTTGTCGCAGGCTCAAGTTCTTCTCTTGAATCTGACTGTTGAGTTCCTGAGATACTTGACTCACTCTTTGGAGCCCCTCGGTGATGTAGGTTAGGGTGTGCTCTGTGAATATACAAGACAGCGGTTACATGGATAGGTGCAAGATTTCTAATTTCAAATTTCTACATAACTTTCGTCGACTTATCTATACTAAGTTTTTTTACATTCGATAACGAAAGTCGAATATAAATATCAAAAGTAAACACAATGCAAAACAATTATAAAAATCGGTAAATTTTCTTTGCCCGGAACTTGAAATTAATCTAATAAGTAGTTTTTTCAGGCTGATAAATTCAATAATTCCTTTTTTAACGCTTCACTAGGTTCCCATCTTATTCCGGAAGATAGAATTTTTACCAAAATATTACCAGGACATTTACATATCAGCCTTAATTTTTGCCTAAAATTTGAAGTTAATCTGACGAGTAGTTTTTAAGCTATGCCGCGAACTCATATACAGACACACAATTCGACAGACGAACCAACGGAATTGATAAAAGATATTATAACGCAAAGATACGTAAAACGTGAGAAGGTGTTTTTCTCAGATTACAAAAATTTTATATGGACGCCATTTTGTTCCGTCATTTTGAATTAGTACCACAGTTTTACTAGTTCATCTTTATACTACAATTAGTTAAGGCAAACAATTTGGAATCAGTTCATTAGGTAGTTTTTTAGGATGAATTTTTAAATATTTTATTAATCGGATTCGTACCAAAATTTTACCATTTGATTCCTAAATAATACCTGATTTTTGTGCAAATTTAAGGTAAATTGAATAGTCAGTTTTTTTAGTAATCCTTTTTTTAACGCTTCACTAGGCCTCCGTCTTGTTTAGGAACATTGAAATTTTACCAAAATATTATCAAGTCATTCTAGGGATGGCCAAAATTCTATAACGAATCGATTCAGTTGAATTGACTCGATTAGCTAAAAACAAATCGATTCGATGCAATAATCGAGTAATTTGAATCGATTCGTGGGAAAAATCGAATCGATTCGAAAAGTATTGAACCTGTGTCCTCTAGACTTGATCAATTGTGGTGTGGCAATAAATAAAATAGGTTTATTACTCTTAAAAGGTTTTATTATAATACATGTACATAATTAACATAAATAGTTATATATAAAAATAGTGCTAACTAACAAAACAGATAATAATAATAATAAACCAAACTCAACTAATAATTCATTCTTGACCCTTGACCTAGCCACTCTTCAGTGCTAAGTGATCCCAAGAATAGTTGGCTAGAAAGTCGGTTATTCTTTAACCTATTTCTATCCTGTGTTAAATAATGGCCTGCCTGGGAAAATAACCTTTCGGATGGTACCGATGTAGCAACACATGGTAAATATTTAAATTCTAACTTTGATAAATTAGGATATACACATTGAACGTTTTTCCAAAAATGAAGGGGATTTTCTGTTCTTTTTACAACAGGATGCTGCAAATAATGTTTAACTTTCACAGACAACTCATCATTAGTTGCAATTGAGGATTTAGAACTTTGAGTTGATACCAACGAGTCATGGTATGGGTTTTATCTTCAGTACTGATGCTTTCTAAGTTAGTGTCATCTGATTTTTCTTCCTCAATAGTAACTATTCTAAACTAAAAGCCAGTGGGTTGTTAAAATGAATGTTTTTATATCTGGGGTCTAGAATAGTTGAGACTGCACACAACTTTGAAAGTTCTACGTTTCTGAACGTTTTTCTGTTTGTTCTACAATACATTTTTTTAATTCTATTACAGGTTCTATAATTGGGGTTATAATTATTTATAGCTTTGGTCATACAGTTTATTATCGGTATAACATTACTGCATGTAATATAATTACTTCCACATAACTCAACAGTTACGGCCACTAATGGTTTTAATAATTTTGTCATTTGTTTGGCAATTTCTAGGTCATACGCTGAAAGCATTGGCGGCGAATTTGGAAATTTTAGTAACATGCTACTGACTGTTTCGCTAAGCAAAATGAAACGATCCATCATATGAAATGTCGAATTCCATCGCGTTGATACCTCTTGAATAAGTTTTAGGGTGCTGCTACTGACTGCTTTGTAAATGCAACAATGCTTTTTATTTTTTTAACAACTTGCTTGATTATGTCACCTGAGAGATCTATAGCTTTAGTTGGAATCAGATTTAAAGTGTGGGCATAGCAAGATAAGTGTTTCTCTTTGCCAAAAATGTCAGTTACAGCTTTAACGATATTACTACCGTTGTCAGTTACCACTACATTTACTTTGTTTAGTTCAATATTCCAATCTCTACAAATGTTCAAAATATTTTCTTGAATATAAGAGGCAGTGTGACTTTCAAACAGTTGAAAAACACCAATAACTATCGACTTAAGTTCATATTAAGACGAATTTAAAAAATGTGCTGCTAGACCTAAATAACTTATAGTGGTTTGGGTTTCAGTCCAAATGTCGGTAGTAAATACAAAACCAGGTACATTTTTAAACATATTTTTAGTAATGTTGCTTAAGTCTTCATATTTTTTGTCCATTGATCTAGTTATAGTTTGTCTAGAAGGTATTTCGTATTGGGGGTGTTGTTTTTAAAAAATATCTAAAGCCCTCTTTTTCAACAGTAGAAAAAGGTAATGCATCTTTTGCGATCATGTACAATAATCCATCGGTTATATTATTGTGCTTTTGCCCTCTTTGTTCAAAAGACTTAATTCTACAAAAAGCTTCATTAATTGGTAAAAGTTTTAATGTTTTTTTTTTGGCGCACCTATATCTCGGTCTACGAACCTTGAACTGAAGTTACCTCCTCTTCCACTGATTGTTTTCTTGGAACAGTCTCTAATGTACTGCTTCTATTTTTACCACTAGATTCCGGGTTAGGAAAAAAAGTTTTAATTGTTTGCACTTTAGATGTCGATGGCATTGCATCTATGTCTATGACTGTTTCTTTTAAACTGCCTGAACCACAGTCAGAGCCTCGGTCAGATCTAAACAAAAATAAATAACAAATAATCAGTTTGGTTTGTAAATTTATAATAAATGTACATTAACTTACAGAACTGATGTTGTCTCCGAAGCTGTAGCTATTTTTATTCCATGTTTTCGCTTTAGATGATTCATAAGATTTATTGTATTGCCTGAATACTTTACTGTGGTATTACAATGTCTGCAAAGAGCAGATTTATTATTGTCACCATCATCACACAAAAAATGTTTCCAAACACTACTTGTTTTTGGAGGCATATTATACTGATCAGATACAATTAACAATATCCCGAGTTCACAAGGTATATTGTATATTTGTGAGTCTCTAAAACCGCCCAAGAAATAAATAAATGCGAATATCGAGAACATGCGATCCGCAAAAAAGAATAATTAAATGTTTCTAATTTTCACTAGAACGAGTGATTCCCCGGATCGGCGCGTGGCTCGGACACTGCCATCTCGTACGCGTAAGTTAAACCACGACATAACGTAAATATTTGTGGTGCGTTTACACCGAAGGCAATAAATCGGAACTATTTTTTATGTTGCAGTATAAAAAATTTAATAAACTATTACTGTGTTAAAAGTTTTATGGTATTATGGTTAAGTAGACGTATTGTTTATCCATTCGATTTTTTGGGTAAAAGAATCGATTTATAATTCTAGAATCGATTCGATTCCTCCGATGCATCGGTTTAAAAGGATCGATTCACTTCATAATCCAATCGATCCTGGCCATCCCTAAGTCATCCCTATATGAGTCTTAATTTTTGACTAAAATTTGAAGTCAATCTGATGAATGGTGTTTAAGCTATGCTGTGAACTCATAGACAGACAGACAAACCGACAGACGAACCGATGGAATTGATGAAATATATTTTTTAACATCTTGGAAAGCTAAAACGCGATATGTAAAACATGAGAGGGTGATTTTTTCAGATTACAAAAATTATATTAGTTCCACAATTGTACTAGTTTATCTCTATACTACGATTAGTTATGGCACACAATTTGAAGTCAGTTCATTAAATAGTTTTTCAGGCTAAATTTTTAAATACTTTACTAAGCCGCCATTTTGAATTCGTAGTAATAATTCTTTTAACATTTCACTACACCGCCATTTTATTTTGCTATAATATTGGATTTTTACCAGGTCATCCCCATATGACCCTTAGTTTTTACCAAAATTTGAAGTCAATCGGATAGGTAGTTTTTTAGCTATGCCGCGAACAGACAGACCGAGAGACAGACATACAGACAGACCGACGGAATTGACAAAACATGAAATATTGTCTGAAGGAAGCCAGAGGTCTACAAATTTTTGCAGAAATTCAGGGCCGTTTCTAGAATATAAGAAAAACGACATCCCAATAAAAACAAGCTCCAATAACCAAGTTATCATTTCTGAAAGTCCCAAATTTTAAAGGATTTTTCTTGTTTCTTTAAGGAATATCCTTTCTTTTGACAGGAGTGAAATTAAATTGTGTAACTACTATTATATTGCGATTTTTTGACTAAAAACCATAATAATGAAACAATAAAAATCTAATTTTAAAATGTATGGATTTGACACTCTCAGCAGCAGGGATTTTTCTCAAGTGTGGTACAAAATGGCGCCATTTTCATTTGTAAATTATTAAAGAACTGAAAAGTCAAAAAGCGGCTACTTCTCAAATTTGGAATAATTGATTTCTAGCGTTAAAAAAACATCTGAATTATGTAGTTCTCATTAGTCTCAACTATAAAAAAAAAATTTTGATAACGTAGTGTGAAAACTATAGATCTTAAAACGGTGTTTTTATTGCATTATTACTGTAGCATTTGGTCAAAAAACCGCAATAAAAGAGACATTTTCTACGCAGTTTAATATCACTCCCATCAAATTTATTAAAGAAGGGCAATCCATTAAAAGTGAAGTTTTTGACTTTGAAGAAGGATGACTCGGTAACGAAATGTTGTCAAATCGATTTGATCTCAGATTCGTGATCAGCAACATCTACCAATGTGTCGAAGAATCAAGAAAATCGGCGAAAAAGAGCTGTAATAAAAAAATTACCCAAAATTGTTCTATATAAAGTATACTTTTAATACAAATTCAAAGCGAATCGGGATGGGGGGGGAGGTCAGCTAGGAATTATCCATTCTTTTAGCAAGTGAAATTAAACTGTGTAGCTTTTATATTGCGATTTTTTTACCAAAAATCATAACAACAAAATAAAAATCTAATTTTAAAATGTATGGTTTCTAAACTATGTCAGCAGCAGGGTTTTTTCTCAAGGGTGGCACAAAATGGCGCTATTGACATTTGTAAATTATTAATAGGACTGAGGTGTCAAAAAGCGGCTGTAAGGCGTTTTTATTTTTTCAAAAATCTATAGTGTAAAAACTATAGATATTAAAACGGTGTTCTTGTTGCATCCTTACTGTAGTATTTGGTCAAAAAAAAAAACGCAATAAAAAGACGTTTTCTACGCCAGTGGCGGCTCGCGGGTAAAAAAGTAAGTGAAGTGCAAATGAAGCAAGAAAATAACGCAATAATTTTTTTCCAGAATTTTTTTTATATGTGGAAGGGGTAGAATATTTTTTACGACTTACCTAAATTTTGTATACTAAATCAATTCTCCGATCCTTCATAGCAGCAAATTTATTTATAACATCCTCATAAAATGGTTTGCCCTAATCTCCTCCAGAAGTTCCTTTTGAATTGAAATATTGCCAAGAGAAGTAAGTCTTTGTTGAGATATTGTATTAAATTAAATAAGTTTTTACACGTGAGGCAAGAAAAACTTCTTTCCACTGAAGCACTTGTCGACGGTATTGTCAAAATAAGGGAAAACACTTTATATGCTTTGGTTAAAATATCTTTATTTTCATTAATTTTTTTCACTTGCACTTGCAGCGATATATTCCAATTACGGTCATTGGCAAAAATAAGACCAAGCTCATTTTTAAGACGTTAACTTTTTGAAAATAGTTCCCCATATAACTGTAACATATTTTCAAACGGGCCAGTCGGAAAATTTAAACTATATTCGGAAAGTTTAGCAAAATCTGCCAAACATAAAAATGTAAATTTTTATGTTTAACAGTCTTGAAACCTTAGTGTCATTTCCATTAAAATAGGATCCAATATTTCATAAAAAAAGGTTCTTTTTTTAGCCCTAATTTCTTCAGGTGAAAGCTTAGCAAGCTCACGTTTGTAATAATTTATTTCTGTAATAGAATTTGCTTTATCAAACATGGTACTAAAAAAATTTTCTTTTTTTACAGAGCGCCTTACGACAGCGTTTTATATTGAATATGCAAAAATGAATGTCAAGCGATTTTTTTTTGAAGAACGCAAATAGTATGTCCGCGATTGAGAAAATGTCATTAAACACTAATGCCAGAAACGTGAATTCAAAATCGTTCATCTCACCTAAAAATCCTTTCTCAAGCCGGATTGATTTTTCATCAGGTTTGTCACAGTTTGTAATAAATTCAAAGAGGTCTTTTAATTTATTCCAGTCTTGAACAATTACATTTACTAACTTCGAATTTGCAGACCAACGAGTTTCTGTAATTGTTAGTATACGCCTCGGAGATGCAGATGTAAGAGCATACTTCGTTTGGCTGAGTGATGTAAAAATGAGGGAATACCACTAAGGCTTGCAAAAAAAATTTAGAAATATTTTAAAACTTTGCTGCATCACAAGGTTAAGACGATGCGCAAGGCAATGGACAAATACAGCCTGCGGCGCTTTTTCTTTTTCTTTTTTTGAAGGCCATTTAGATGGCCAGACATTACACTTGCGCCATCGTAACATTGCCCTATTAATTCATGTTTATGGTCAAATTGGTCCAAAATTTGACCCCATTAAAAATATAAATTCTCCGACGTTCTGTCGGAGCTGACATTATAAAATTCTAAGAATCTCTCTACTACTGAACCTTTTGAATTAACGTATCTTAAAATTATGGAGCACTGGGAGGTTTGCGTAATATCAGTGGTGTCATCCACTTGCACAGAAAAAAACTGTATGTTCATTATTTCATTTTTTACATGATCATTTAAATAATCAGAAATTCATTCAATTATTTCGTTTTGAATAGTTTTCGAGTCACCAGTAAAAACATTTTTAATTTTTTCGTGATGATCTTTTAGTTCTTGGGAACTTCTCGATATTAATAAACCTAAAAGCTTTTTAAAACTCCCCCAATCTATTGACTCGCTGCTCTCATCATGGCCGCGAAAGACTAACTCTTGTTTTGCAAGGTACAAAACTGCGTCAATTACGAAGCACATAAATAGTCTATTTAATCGGACGTTTTCGTTAAAATGTATTTTATATAGTTTAGCATTTTCTTTTAAAGTGTCAGCTATAGTGCTTTGATTTTTTACAAACGTTTTTAGCATTAATTCGCATTGTAAATGCTCCGGCGAGTCTTCATGTTTATGTAAAGACCTTCATATATTTAACATACCTGCAAATCCTTCCTTATTCCACACTGAATATTTATTGGAAAATAGTAAACAAGGCCAGCAAAACAATTTTTGTAATACTTGACTACTACATAACCATTTGTACGCCGAAAGGCGTACAAAAGGTAAGGATGGCGATTAAAACTCTGATCTTGTTCCTTTCGATCGATTAAAATAATAAATAATAAATAAATAAATTAATAAACCCGACACCAAATAAAGTTGTAACAACACCATAAATAAATATAACACAAAACAGTCACGCAAACTGCAAAAGAACTAACCGGTTAAAAGTAAACAACCACCCCAAACTGAACGACACGTGGGTGTAGTGTACTGCGTTAGCAATTCACCGAAAGCGTTGTATGGCGCTGGTTAACATTATTCTTCCATGGGCTCGACGTCATCGCGTACGCGTTGTCATGGCAACGTAGTAGGAAAATCGTAAACTAAACATTGCACCTCCAGCAAAGTCGAAGCGGTTTGGGCCACTGTTATAGTTGTTATAATAAAGTTCGATTGAAAGTTTTAAAAAGACATGCCGCCAACGGTCAAGAAAAATATTTATTCGAGATGTACAGTTTATTGTTTGCCAATTAGGTGAATAAATGAATGTAAAAACTTAAATTTTAAGAGATATATAATAAATATAGTTAGATGTTTGCTTGTTTATTTTTCCTGGTGAAGTAGCACTTCACCTACTTCACCTGAATAGCCGCCACTGTTCTACGCAGTTTAATATTCCCATCAAATTTATGCTAAAAGAAAGGACGTTTCCTAAAGAAAGTTCCATAAACATCTGTATTTTTATTATTCAATTTTTCCATCGTGCTTTTCATAGTCATTATCAAACCGAAATACGACGATTGTTACGATCCTAATGTTTACCAGATTCAAAAACTGTAGATACTTTTGCACTTTTTCTGGAAATCATCGAGTTATGATTTCCCACATAATAATGTTTAAAAAAAGTAAAAAAGTCGGGTTAAATCCAAAATATCTGGATTTAAATTAAACTCGAGAAGGTTTAATGTCATCATATGTTAATAAAACGTAATATTTTGCATCGATGTTACTTAACACAACTCTGGTTAAAAATAATGTACTTTAAAATATAGGGTACTTACCCATATGCCTTTCTTGCACGCAAAAGCTACATATCGGGATCATGCACTCCGTACAGAAGAATTTAAATTCGGACTGGTGGCGCGAGCAGGGGGCCACGTCAAACCTGTTCAAAGCGAGGATCAGGCTGGCGTCCCCCGAGTCTCCCTGACCCATAACCGTCGTAGCTTCGTCTTGGAAGGGTGCCGCATTATTCCTGGGGGTCAGCCCGATGGGAATGTCCATTTGATTCAGTGGAGAGCCCAAAGAGATATTAGTTCTCGGCGGGGAGGGAGATGTGCCAGGATGAGATGCGGGTGGGGACGGAGTGCTGGACGAATAGGAGAGGGAAGTGCTCGGACTGAACATACCGATTGACGAGTTGGTGAGAGACATTGATATTGAGTTGATCTGAAAATAAATAACAAACAAATATCAAAATTTGATTTTCTTTTAAATTCAGAACCTATAATCTACGCCAACGCATTTTACAATAATATTGTTTAAAGACATTTTCATAAAATCATTTTGTTTTCAACTTGATCGTCTTCGTATGTTCTTAAGATATGAGTTAATATGAAATAAGAAACTATAAAGCATATCACAATCAAAAACATCTTACCGCCGCTTGTACTGAATTCAAACTCCCGTAGGACTCGCGACGACTGTCTGTGGGACTCGGCAGGTTGATGGAGGAAGTTCTCGAGGAGTTTCCCGAACTATCGTTTGACGAATGACGTCCGGCACCTACGACCCGCGAACTTGCCGGATTGTGGTTGTTGTTCAAATCTTGCGGAGTACGAGGCATGCTATTGGCTAGGCTTTCTTCACTGGCCACTGAGTAGCCCCTGTGATTGGTCATCGATTGCCCTTCGCTGCTGGTTGTCGAGTGGGTTGCAGTCGGTTGGGTTAAAACTAACGGTGTAAAAGAGAAGTCTAATTTGAATTTGTTTAGGACAAAGCTGTCAGACTTAAAAATATTTTGCTCTACCTACCTAATAATGCTATTAATATGTAATATCAATATGTTATTCATTGTTGAGTTAACACCAAATATTGATCTTTTATCTGAATCTTAAAAAGAAAATAACTTAAGCCACTATACTTAAGAGTTTTTGCATTTTACAGGGTTATCCAACGAGGATCAGGTTTTCCTCGTTGTGTTTGTCTTTTTTTATTAATTTATTCCCAACCAACTATAATCATTTATTACAGGGAATATACCAAATTAAAAATATAAAAATAATAAGAAAATATTCATAATACAAAGAGAACTACAATGAATAGTGTTAAAATGTAAAAAAAAATAATTTTAACATTAAAAACACCAAATAATAGAAATATAATACATAACTTTTTAACTCATTATTCCAGGAAAAACCTTTTAACACTTTTTTGAACTTTTCGAGATTATTTACTTCCTTGATTTTGAATTGACCGTTTTCCAAAATTATTAATATTGTATATAAATAGTTTGTCTCTAGTATTGAGTTGGTGTATTATATTTGTTTTATGAAATGTGATATTTGAATGTTTTATTCTAAGATTAGAAGATATGAGTTAATATACAAACTTTTAATTTGTAAAGCGAATTTATGTCTAGATATCCTTTAGGTTTATAAAAATTGGATGTAGGTTCTAAATATGGTAGTTTATGCACGCATTTAATAGTTTTGTTTTGTATTTTTTTCAGAGGATTTATATTATTTGAACTAGCAGATCCCCAAACTGAAATTAAGTACTATAATTTTGAATAAACAAATGAAAAATAAATAATTTTTAAACATTTTGAAGGTATATAATATCTTATTTTATACGAAATACCAATTTTAGGGGAAATGCTATTTCGTAAATATTCAATATACGTATGTTTTTCAACTTAAATTTTCATCAAAATATATACCCAAACATTTTTTCTCATTCAAGCAATTTAAAGAAGAGATATTGATAATTCAAAACTAATTTATCTGATGGTAGACATGATAATGATAGATTTAAGTCAAAATTAATTTGCTTGTAAATTGATAAAGTAGTTCTATCAAAATCTATAATCATAATATCATAAGCAAACAATTTAATATTACCCTTAAAGTTTAATTTAGATATTGAATTGATTTATAGTGACAAAAAGAATAGAAACATCAACGGAATATTCTTTAAAAATATATCTAATATTTCTTGATATAATTTGCAATTGGAATTGGCACTAGTAGGAAATTTGTATCTAATAAAACAAATAATAACAAGCAATTCATAATAATAAATAAGAAACTTTATTTAATTTAAAAATTAATTTTTCTTGTTTAAAAATAAGCTTTTGTAACTATTTCTTTTGTGTATAATGCCTTTTTTTCTCTACATTTAATCATGAATATAAATATTTAATAATTTTTAGTGTCATTTTGAAGAGAACATAAACCAACTTTTAAAAAATAAAATATTCAATTTGGCAGGTTGCACAAAAACTACAGACCATCAAAATTTATTAGTGATTATAAGAAAAATATTTTTAGATTTTTTCAAGGTTCAGTAAAATTATATAAAAAAAATCGAAAATTCTTTATGCCATGTGTTTTTTGTTGTTTTGTAGGATACGTATTGGACTTAGATTCGCGCGTAGTTTCGTCGGAAATTTGAAAACGAAGATTTTTTTTTTGGTTTCGATCCGACTAAAATCGCTATAACAAGATCCGTGCGTTGTGTTTGTTAAAATAATGTAAAAAATGCCGTTTTTCTACGAAAATATAAAACAATGGCTTCCGGTCAATGTGCGATGCACAGCCTCAGGATTCCCTTGCTTCCAATCCGAGAGGAAACAAAATTTCCATAAGGTTACTAAATTAGACGCCAATTTGCAGAGTCAAATAAATACAGCTATTATATCTATTCTATACATATTTATAGTTTTATATTTCGATGTACTGTTTAAGACTAAATAAACCAGGACATGGGAGTTTCTTTTTAATTTGTTATATATATATATATATATATATATATATATATATATATATATATATATATATATATATATATAAGACAATAAAAGCCTAATAACTTGAAAATATTCGGTTAATACTTTACAATACTATACCACAAATTAACCTAATACAGATGCGAAATAATACCGAAATACGTGTATTGTTTTGTCTGGAGCCTTGAGGATGAGTTCATAGACAATCCGCATCAATGCATGTATCGGGTTATTATTTGTTAATGTAAAAATAATCTGAACCAATACGTTATCGATGCATATAATCTCAAAGAAAAATGAATATATTGCTCGTATAACAATTCCTAGGAAATTAGAGAAAAAAATAAAACATTTGAAATATTAGAAGTTCATTTTTTTAACAAAAATGTTTAATTTTCTATTGGTCCTATCGGATTTTTTTAGGCAATATAAATCTCGGGGAATCTATAAAACGACATATTACTCGATTTTTTCAACATTTTAATTTTCATCGCCTTTTCTTTTCACCTCAACCCCTTACTTTGGACAGGCGTATCAAAGAGGGTTTATTATGAAGACCTATATACCCAAAGACTCACAAAAGAACATATTACCCGATCATTTACATAGAATCACTAGTTTTTGCCAATTAACCGTTCTCTTATGGACCACTTTTTGTGTACCAAATTTCAACTCGGAAGTTATCGCGTAAACTAACAGACCGACAGACAATTTTTTTTCGCCGAAATTATGTTTTTTACACGTTTTGAGTCATTTTAACATGATTTAGCGATATTATACTTCCCCATCCCCAATAATAGAATAAAACAATCAATTTTTATTTTAAAATAACTTATTAATATTACTATGGCAAATATAATTTATATGCCTAATACTTATAACCATTTTTTTCTTTACCTCAAGTGGCCAATTTTTATTTAAAATGACTTATTCCGATTACATGTGGCAAATATAATATACCTAATACGTGCTAATAATGTTTTTTCTTTACCTTAATTGATCCTCTGGGAACTTAAAAAGTGATTTTCCTCCTCCGATTTTTGATGAACAGTATACGTAAGCACATTTGTATCCCATTTTAAATAAGAAAATTTAACAAAACACAATGACAAACTTAAAAACTACAATAATAACAGTCATGCAAAACAAATGCAAAAGATTAAAAAATTTCTATACGCGTATTCAAAGCAGAAACATACACCTACGTGTCGATATTGACGATCGATTTGTGACTATACATCTACCATTAACAACAGCGTGTATGTTTTTATCTTAACTGTTCATTTTATCGTTACCTATATAATATAAATTATTTTTAAAGGAAAAATTATTATATATAACTTAAAAATAAAATGGGCTTAAACGCTTTTCTAGCATTGAGCGAAAATAATTTGGCTTGAATGCTGCAACAGCAGCTTTATACAGCAGCTGTAGTTAGCGCAACCGTCTAACAAAAAAATTGCCATGTAAAGCTGCTTTAAGCCCTGAATGGTTTTAGACAAAAGCATTGACTCCACTATAGGAACTTTCCATTTCTTTTATAAATTTAATCTGCCTAAATCCATTATTTGAATTATGAAAAAAAAATCAGTACGTACTTCCAGTTACTGTAGGTGACAATCTCTCAGCCAGGGAGTCGAAGTGGTAAATATGATGAAAACTTGTGGCACGACCTTTAGAATGAGCAAATACGCATTTTTCACAGAGGTAGGAATTACATTCGTAACATTTTGCACTGGCCTTGTTCTTTTGACGACAAACTGAACAATTCTGAAAGAAAAAATTGAACTGTTAATAACTATTAATCGCAGAGCTCGTGACAAATTAGGGGTGTACATAAGCCAGGACTCACTCGCAAAATCAGGTAATGTGCGGCGGTATGTCCTAATAGCTAAAAACTAATGGGTTTTGCTTCCTGATCCAGCGTTGATGTCTCCGAATTTTGGTTTTTCCCTTCCTCCGGCGCTATCTTACATCTTTTCGCAAATATTTTTTAACAAACTGATAGAGGGAATTAAGATCTATTGCTCACCTAAAGCACGACCTGCTATGTCACTTCGTTAAGGCCCTAATGACGAATCAACTAAATCTCAGGAACGGTGCAAGCTAAACTTTTTTTAAAATGCTTATAACATCATCTTGTATCAGTTTCTGTAATAAAATGACAGTCATATGTATTTAAAAAAAAATTGGCGCCGATCGACTGCACCGTTTCACAGGTACAGTTTTTTTGCTATTAGCACCTTAACTGACGTTGTAGGTCTTGCTTTAGGTGATCTATAGATCTTAACCCCCTTTATCGATTTGCGAAAAGATACAATATGTAAAATTGCACCGTAGGAAGGGAAAAACCAAAACTCGGAGACATCAGTATTAAAAAAACTCAATAGTTTTTAGCCATAAGGACATTCTTCAAAGCGTGCCTTGCCTAACCTAACCTTGCTTGTATGTACACCCTTAATACTTATATACGCATATTGAGATATGAGCTATTATAGTCCGACACACGATAAATGATCATGAAGTTGCCGGGCTCATAACGATCAGGTGGATTTAACCCTAATAAAGAAATTAAGTCTGGTTTGCAAGCGTTTCTCAGTACAGTACGATCATTAAATCATTTGAACTGTGGTATTAGCGGTGTTCAGTGGTCTTATTTATTTTTAGAGTAACAATCTTTCTGTGAGCTTTTATTAGTAATTTTTAAAATGTTTAGACCGTTGGTGGAAAACTGTGAAGTCGACGATGGAATTGAAGAAATAAACGAGCAAAAAACAAAATGTGCTGCAAGAGAATTGTTTACTAGTATATCAAGGTAAAATTTATATATATATATATATATATATATATATATATATATATATATATATATATATATATATATATATATATATATATATATATATATATATATATATTTTTTTTTTTTTTTGTTTCTTAGATGTATTTAATAAAACAATCACTCTGATTCATTCGATCAATCACATTAAATAGTTTTAAATATTTCTGAATCTCCAAATAAAAAATTATTATTTTTTTTACATACTCAAATTACTGTTATTTGAATAGAAGCTAAAAAAATTTAAAACATTTGATCTGCAGTATGAAGCGGTAAAACGGTTCTATCGATAAACTACTTAAAAACGATTATTACGCTATAACAATATCAATAAGGGGCAACGTTTTTCTTTTTCTAAAAATGTAAAAAAAACTTAATTTCAAAAATTTAATTATTACAAAAAAATTCAGGACTGCTCGTTAGACTATCATCAGGACATTACAAGTGAGCTTTTTGAAAATTGGATGAAAAATTATCTTCTTCCGAATATCCCGCCAGGCAGTAGTTATTTATGATAGGGCTAGTTATCACAGCACCTTAGCTGAAAAAGTACCAACCATAAGCAGCAAAAAAGACGTGCTGTGCCTCAACTAGTTGAGGTACTAAAAACTAAATCGTATAATAAAATATATTGCGTAGATGAGGCTATAAAAGCATCCGGTAACATACCACTTAGATTGCCCCCTCTACCACTGCCATTTGAATCCTATAGAAATGATATGGTCTGAATTAAAAACAAAGTTAGACGCAATAATGTAAACCCAAAAATGTCGGCAAATGTAACTGAAGTAATTAAAACTCAATGCGAATTAATACGAGAGAGCAGTTGGAGAGCATGCGTTAATCATGTACTTAAAGTCGAAAATAATTATAAAAAATATTGGGAAAGCGTTAAACCTTTAATTATATCAGTGAATGATAGTGACAGTACAGATTCAGACCATTGAGATTAGTTATTAAATCATTGATTGAGATGATCCATTTTACTCATACGTTCCACTCCTTTTTATGTACTTTTCCGCATATCAATAACGTATATCAAAGTCAGCAATACGCAATACATTTTTGTAAGTACATATATAAACATTGTTTCAATCTTCCTACTACCACCCTGGATCGGAATGATTTATTAGCCAAAACAGATGCACAAGCAGACATAAGTATAAAGGTATTAGTCATGACCATTTATCGTGTGTCGGACTATACAAAACCATTGCAGTGTATCTGACAGTATTTTTTCACTTAAAGATTTTTTAATTTAGAATAAATTAGAAATACATACGATACAAATCAAAAATTTAAATCCTCTTTTATTGAATGGTGAAACAATAAATAAAAACTAGATTGACTTTACTATATTTACGACGAGAGGTATACATGGGCTGCAATATTATTTATGTCATGTAAAAATGTCGTCAAATGAAAGTAGCTTAATAGTTACAATATATTCCTTTCGTATTTGATACATTTGAATTAATCAAAACCTGATATACTTACAACAAAAAATCCCTGCAGGAAAGAAGGCCCGAATAGACCAGTTGTAAATTGTTCAGCTTGAACTTCAGCAGATGACTCCGACTGGGATTCAGCGTGTGGAATATCAGTTGTGGACGGAGGTAAAAACGAAGGAGGGGACTCCTGGCATCCAGGTGTGTATTGTGCACGGGGTACCGCACCTAAAAATTAACAGATAACAGCTTTAGTGTAATTGGAACAAAATTTATTTGTTTACCGGAAAAAAGCTAAATAATTCTGATTCTTTTTTGGTTTCAGGGGGCTGATTCATCTACCTAGAGCTACCCTGTATAGTAAGAAACAAGGTTTTACAGTTCTTTAAAAAGCTAAATGCTTTTGGATTACAAATGTTTCGTTTTCCAGGGGACTGTCTTATCTCTGGAAGGCTACTCTGTATAGTTAAAAAAAATGTTTTTATATAGAAAACATAAAAGAAAAACAACAAATATAGAAAAAGACTCCAAGTCTTGGTCTCAATAAATTATAATTTTACATTTTACAATAAACATGACACGTGTTTCGCCCTTCCGAGCATCAGCAGACCTACAAACAACAGAGAGAACCTTAGTAAATAATCACACTCACAAATCCTACAACAATAACTTACAAATATAATAAAACACCCTAAAGCAAAACAAAACAAACAACTACTTATACATATTTGATTGACACTAAAATGAGATTCATGTCTCTAGCTGGGATCGATCCTGAACCACCTGAGTGGGAGGTCGAAGTAATTACCTACAAACCACTGGTTTAGTCAAAGAAATTAACTCTGACTCTATAAATTAGCAAATGAAATGAAGGTTGCCTACAATTATTATTACATTAAATTGTTAAATATTAGGGTTTCATTGGTTCGAAATTAAAAACATCGTTAACGCAAGTCGGAATAGAACTTTTTATAGCTTTGGTTATTTCCATTTTTTCTAGAAGGTCAAGCTTTTTCCCCTTTCGACATTCAAGTAAAACATCAACGTCAGAAATGGAAAATTCATTACCTGACTTTAACAAATGATTGGCAAAAGCTGAAACAGTCTCAGTTACATCGGTATTTCTGAATTTGTTGACAAGGCTCAAACGTTCTCTCACCCTTGTGGAAATTTTTCTACCTATTTGTCTCACATAGGTCGTGGAACATTCGCTACAATTTAGCGCATAATCCCCAGATCTGGACAATTTATCGGTTGTGTCCTTTGTCCTTAAAAGTCTCTTGAGAGTATTTACTGTTTTGAATGAAATATTGATATTTTTGATATTTTTAAAAAATTTAGACAATTGGATCAAAATACAAGAGTTCTAACCACACTACACCACAACTTGTTACGTTCTGGACGCGCGTTTCGCTAACCAAGTTAGCATCATCAGCAGATGATATAAAAAGTTTATATCATCTGCTGATGATACTAAATTGGTTAGCGAAACGCGCGTCCAGAACGTAACAAGTTGTGGTGTAGTGTGGTTAGAACTCTTGTATTTTGATCTATCTTCCACCACAGGTTCCAGTGTTAGGACTAGACAATTGGAGAGAAATACTTCCGAAAAAAGTAATACGCTTGAAAAAATTTGTCTCATCCCTAAGTTTTGAATGTATGACAGTATAGGACATTTTGTACTTGTTTATAAATTTATAATATAATTTGGTGATGGACTCCAAAGGAAAACCGTTATTCATAGCAATCTGCATTATAATACCAGGCTCCTTATTAAACGCTTCCCTTGACAATGGTAAATTACACAACCGATAGAAAAAGGAGTTAAACGCGACCAATTTACGTGTGTAAGGAGAGTTTGAAGCATACTGAATAACATTATCCGTGGACGATGCCTTCGGGTAAACCTCAAACACTATCCTACTGTGTTTCCTCGATAGCAAAAGGTCAAGAAACGGTAGTTTTCCTTCATCCTTCATTTTCAATGTAAATAATTAAATAAATAAATATAAATAATAAGTTTTGGGATGGAACGAGTTAACGAATTGTAAAAACTCTTCCAACTTTTGTCTGTTGCCATTCCACACAATGCAAATATCATCCACGTATCTTTTATATGCTGTTAGGAAGGAGGCAAACTTTTCATTATCCTGTTTTCCAAATTATTCATGAAAACCTTACTCAGAAATGGCGACAAACAGGAACCCATACCTAGACCAGACCTTTGCCTCTATATATGTCCATTAAACTTGAAAACATTTTGGTCTAAAACTAAGGAAAGAAGAGAAGTGAGGCCATCAACGAGTACCTGTGGCAAAGAAGATCTCCCCTATAAATCCCTTACCAACTGAATATAGTCTGCGGGAGGCACACTAGGAAACAAATTCTTGACATCCAATGAAACCAATAATGCATTGTGCGGAATATCAACGTATTTCAAGTGATTGGCAAAGTCGATGGAATTCTTGGTAGAATATGTGCAATGAAAACCCGTTACGTCCCTAAGAACTCTATTTCGCCAAGATGAAGGCTTATAGCATGGGGAGTCAATAAATGAAACCACTGGTCTCATCTCATCGTACCATCTTTATGAATCTTTGGCAAGCCATAAAGCAAGGGTGTTTTCGGGTTCATAGGAGATAATTTATCTCTAGTCATAGTAAAAAGGGCGAAACACGTGGCAACAGTGTGTAGTACTACTATAGAATTACCTTTATCAGCTTTGGCTACGGAAAGGTTCTTGTTTTTAATCTTTTGTTGTAATGATTTTAAATTTGTTTCGTCTATCTTACAGATTAAGTTGGTTTTTTGAGGTTTTTGTAGAATTAGCGTTTTCATTATTATATAACGCAACTTCTACTTCTGAGACAATGGTTTCTAAATTAATATTTTGATCTGTAGGATTATATTTAGGACCTTTTTCTAACAGATTCATTTCTGAAGTTGCGAATTGTATTTCAGATAAATTGAGAAATCTAGGGTAAAACTTATGTTGTGTAGTATTTGAATGGTCGACAGGTTTATCTTTTTTATCTATTAAATTTTAAAGTTTTTTGGACTGAACGGACCTGAATGACATATTGGTCTACTTCACATGAAATTGAAGAGCTACTACATACAGTACCTCAATTCAATCCATAACAAAATTAAATTTACACTCGAAATGGAAGAAAACAATTCAATACATTTTCTACACATCACATTAAAAAGGTGTAAAAACCAATGGACTCTCTTCATACCGTAGACCATAAACTTTCAGCATACAGGTCTTTGTTTCATAGAGCTTTTTCTGTACCATTAGACAAACATTGCCTAGAAAGGGAACTTGACTTCATTAGATCCATTGCCAGAAATAATGACTGCCAATTATCTGAAATTAGCAGACTAATTTTTAAAAAACGTAAACTTTTATCTATTCAACAAATATATCCCAAGGTTATGGATTCCCATACAAAATATACATCAACAATTATATATTTTGGACCATTATCTAACAAAACTGCAAATATTTTAAAATGAAATAAAAATACTAAAGTTACTTTTCGAAACGCTCGAATTTGATTTTTAACGTAAAAACAAAAATAAATAAGTACGATAAGTAATAATAAAATTCGACGAATGCAATAGCTGCCATATAGGGCAAACAGAGAGAAATTTCGATGTTAGAATCAAAGAACACAACGCCTCATATAGATTAAAAAAACAGAACTCTCATTTCGCCAAGCATTTCTTAGAAACTACATAAATAAGTTAGATGTATTACTTTATGAACAAGAAAGTCGCAAATTGGATTGTTTAGAAGCAACAGAAATTTATAAACACCATAAAGACCCAAATGTTAACCTTTTAAATTCACAAACTTGGTGAACATAATAATGTACAGTTTTTTCACTAATCATACTCTTAAGAATTTTTGTCTGTACAATTAATAGGAGTAACTTTGCCCATCCGGGTATCATTGGACCGACAAGCAAATATTTGTTTTCAGGTTTCTCTAATTTATTTTCATTCAGAGTTCCACATTTTTAGCTTTAAATACAAATTTAATCTATGTGCTGCCATCTAGTATACAACAGATAAAACTAAGTTGGCCGCGTTCTGTCATTTACGTTTTGATTTGTGGGGATATTTTTGCGCGCTCGAGAAGCTCTTAACGTAATTTGATTTTTTGGTGGCTTTATGCAGAAAAAAGGGTGTTTTTTTAAAACAGGTAATCTTTTTTTCAACAAGATCGTTGAGTTTTTATGTAAATAATGCTATATTTTAAAATGTTATCAACCTAGCTTAAATTTCCTGGGTAAACGGGCCAATGCTACCCTGGCCTGGGCCAATGTTACCCGCTTTGAATTTTGATTTATTTTTCTAACGTTCTAAGCATATATATTTTTATTTTAGGTTCTATAATGCCTCGAAAAAAAGTTACCACGTTACCTGGAATACGTCGCTATGGTACCAAATCGAATTATACAGCCGAGAAGCTTCAAGAAGCCCTTGAAAAAATAAGAACTGGTGTTCTAGGTCGACGAGAGGCAGCAAAAGTTTATAACATACCACGATCCACTCTTAAAAACAAACTAAAAGGAAAACACAAAAAAGAAGTAGAACGTCCAACAGCACTCACCAAAGAGGAAGAAGAAATAATTGTTAGCCACATTCTGGCCATCAGTCAGCAGGGTCTCGCATTTACTCTTTATGATGTCCGTTGTATAATAAAAAGTTACTTGGATGATACTGAGCGGAGTATACCAACTTTTCCCAATAACAAACCAGGATGGGAATGGGGAAAGTTGTTCCTTGAAAGACATCAAATAACTAAACAGACCTTTGCTGCCAATATTTCCCGAAAACGAGCTCAAGTAGACGAAACAAATATAAATAAATTTTTTGAAAACCTTGAGCAAGAATTGATGGATGTACCCCCTGAAAATATATTTAATTTTGATGAGTCTGGTTTTCACGATCAGCCTCAAAATAAAAACGTTTTATTTCATCGGTTCTGCAGACATCCCGAAATAATAAGAAGAAATTCAGTGCATCAGGAGAATTGCTGCCACCTTACATCATTTTGAAGGGTAAAAATAAGTGGTCCGATGCACAAACCTCCTCCAGGTTCTAGGCTTAATGTTTCAAAAAGTGGATGGATAGATGGAGAAATATTTGACGACTGGTTTGAGAATCAACTGTTACCCGTATTAAATAAAAAGGAAGAAAAAAAAGTTCTCATCGGAGATAACCTTAGTTCACATGTAACTATAAAAACCCTAAAATTATGTGAACAAAACAATATTAGGTTTGTGTGTCTTATCCCGAATTCAACCCATCCGCTCCAGTCGTTAGATGTGGCTTTCTTCTCGCCCCTTAAAGCTGCTTGGCGATCAGTTTTACTGCAGTTAATCTCATTGCTAGCTTTAAAGCAACTGGAATATTCCCACTCTCAAGAGAAAGGGTTCTACTAAAGCTTCCAAATTATACCAAGCCCAACAACGTTGAAGAATCTGTGGGTGAACAATTTAAAATTTATTTAGAAAACCTACGATCATCTGAACTGTCACCACAAAAAGTCAGAAAATTTCAACTTCTAGTCCTGCCTGGTAAGAGTGTATCGGCGGAAGAAGTAGCAGAATATTTTAAGAATAAGGAAGAAGCAATGAGTAAAAAAGAAAAAAATAAACAAAAGAAAAAGTTACCTCTTGCAACCCAAAAAAATCCACCGAAAAAGAAAAGAAAAGTTTCTAAAAAAAGCATTTATGATATTGATTCGGACAGTAGCACAAGTGTGGATTTATCTTTATCAAATAATTCTAATAGTATTCCTGAAATGCAGAATTTAGTAGAAGTCGACAGAAATGAAAAATAAAATTTGGAAATGCCTGTCATATTTGAACCTATGCCACTCGATGAAGCGGTGCCTTCGGGATACATTGTAGAAGAATATGTTGTAGTGGAGACTGACTTACATCCAGTTCAAAAACACCAAAAAACAAAATATCAATTGAAGGACTATGTCATTGTAAAGTATGACAAGAAATACTATCCAGGAATTGTGACTGAGATAAATGAGAATGAAACTGGTGGCGTTACTTATAAAGTAAATGCAATGGAAAGACCAGTGGCCACAAAAAAAAGACGAGATATTTTATGAAGAAAAAGATGTCATAAAAATAATTGAGAGTCATGATATATCACCCCATACTAACAGAGGAACCTATAACGTAAAGGACGCCTTTCTTTTAGAAAAATGGGCTAATATATAAAATGTAGTTATAGGCTATATTTGTATTTTTTATAGTGTTGGAGCTTGTTTCACTTATGTATTTTTTTTGTATAATAAAACTTGATATATTTGGAAATTTTGTTTTATTTAATAACTACCCAAAAACCAAAAAAAAAAGTTTTAAAAACCTTATTTAAAATTTAGGGGACTATTTATATCCATCATTACATAAGTAATAACACGGCATAAAATGTTAAATTTTATAGGAAATAAATCGTTTTATTTAACTTATATATTTTCCCTATCACTCAGTAGTGGAACATAGTCTAATAACAAAATCATCTAAAATATACTAGTTTTAATCGATTTTTAAAGTGTGGGACAATGTTACCCGATCTTAGGGTGCAACTTTGACCCACCCTTAAAAAAATAAAAAAAGTCCTTCACGTGAAATATATGTATATCATGTTTGAAATTTAGTTTACTTGGTTATTTCCCACCACTATTTAATTTAAAAATGCAGCTGCCAGCCTAAATTAACTACAAAGTAAACTAAAATACGTGCTTAGTGGTCCAAAGATACCCCGAATGACTGTATATAAACCTAACTTGATTGTATTGTATTTTCATTGCTTTTGAAAGTGTCCTACTGTTACGAAACTGCAGTCCCGCCTAGTGCAAAAATAAAACAAGTAACATGTCAGGTTGTTCCTGTGGACTCTGGTTGCGTGTATTAGGCGTGTGTGCGTCACGTTAGAAGTCTAGTCCTACACACTTATTTTCGATCCTATTTTACTATTATCATAACCAGGACGGCTATTTTTGATTAACAAACGTCGGCTAGTTCGATATACCCGGTTACGAATATATATGCTATACATTTATCTGTAAAAATCTCATTTAAAAAAATTTAGCTATTTTAAAAGTTAGGAATACTAGACGTTTTTTTGGACAGCTGCAAAAATAATTTACGACAGAAAATTTTTCAAACTGGTCTCTTAGAAACACGTCTCCTATAAAAATACAATCAAATTAATGACCTTATTTGTGATATTTTCCGAAATACGCTCACTGAAGATTCGAAAAACACAGTTTTCTGAAAAAAACTCGACATCGCCACATAAAAATCGTAGTAATAAACAGTCACGTTTTATACATAGACTTTTTAACGTTTGTTAAAAATTCTATACATAAAACGCGGCTACATATATTGTACAGTAGTTTTGTAAATTAAAAAATATGGGCATGTAATTAAAAAATATATTTTCATAAAATATGTAACAATCTGATTTAAAGAAAAGTAACTGCTTAAAAGTTAGAGAAACTAGATTTTTTTTGGCAGCCGCCAAAATATTGTTTTGATATAAATTCAAACTATGAAAAACCACATCTAAAAATTTTAAAAACTTAGAAGTCAGAACGAAACACGGACTTTTTGACAGGTCTCAAAATATTTTTTTAAATTAAACCTTTAAAAACATTTTTTGACGGCTGTCACAATATTTTATTTTAATAAATTCCGTCTCAGGAAGCTACATGGAACTATGAAAAACGTTTTTAATTATTTTAGGTGCTTTAGAAGTTGTGGGGAAATCGTTTTTTTTACTACTCATCATGTTTTTTTTTAAATAAATAACGTCTGGAACTGTAAAAACCGTATTTAATTATTTCAGATAGTATAAAAGTTAAGGGAAAAACTTTTATTTTGAAAGAATATTTTTTTCAAAACAACATGGAATCGTATAATTTACATACAAATTTTAAAATCTACGAAAAAACGACCATTTTTTTTACAAATGTCGAAATTTCTTTTTATTAAATTACATTATAAAAAATTAGAGAAAACTGAGAAAACGATATTTAAAAATTTTAAGCATTTCAAAAGCCATAAGGAGAATATCTATTTTTTAAAGTTCTCAAAATATTAAAAACAAAAAAAAAACACCACTAATAGTTACTTAAATCTGTGAAAACCGTATATATAAATTTAAAGGAGTCACTAGGTAAACGCATTTTTTAATGGCTATTAAAATATTTTACCCGTAAAAGTTACAAGAAATATCCTATTTATTATTGAAAAAATTCATGGCTGCAAAAACTAAATTTATTATTTAAATCTCTTCAATCCATATTCCATACCGAAATAATTCACTAGGAAAAACATTTTTTAAGTTTTTAAGAAAGTTTTAAACTAGAATTTCTAAATAAAGAAAATGTCCTACTGCCCCTGTATAACAATATGTGCTATACTTCTAACTTCTGTACTGAAAACTTATGTCGGGGACAAAAACTCAATCAATCAAACCTTACCTATTATATATTCGAATGCGGTCTTATCGTGCGGGTCCAAAGGTCACCAACATTATGAATCAAATCAGAAAACACAGTGAATACCAAAATGTTGTGTGATTCTGTTATCGAGCTATTAAATCTCTATGGGCTATTTACAAATATACAGGGAGAAAGAAAATAGTTTTTTTTTATTATATTACGCAATATTATTAAGATAGCCACTTAATATTATTTTATATATTATATGCCGAGAGACTACATAAGAAAATTCGCTAAATATGTATTTGGTTAAAATTTTTTGCTTGGCAAAAACAAAAATACACAACGTGGCAAGCGCCTTAATAAAGTCGGAAGGCGGTTCGAATCAGTGGAAGAATCAGGATATGTTCTGTTTATACAGCCACTTAATGAAGGAGATTTTTTTATCAATCACCAAAAATTTGAGCCCCGCTTGACCTAAAAAACCAACCACTTATACAGTGTCATTTATTTAAATGCGGGCCACCCATGTGCAAAGAAAACTTGTATTGTGATAAAAAAAAATTATTTTGCAAAAATATTATACACTTTTGTTAAAAACACAAGATAATTAGTTATTACTTCCCTCGTGAGATTTTTTGAGGCTTTACGTTTAAGGGTCCTTAGATGCCGGAAAGCATGTTTTCTCAATTGTAGGTATGTCTGTCGGTCAGTCTGTCTGTTCGCGGCATAGCTCAAAAACTATTTATCCGATTTCTTCAAATTTCAGTCTAAAATTGAGAGCCATGCATGCGAAAAATACAGGCTATATATATACATATATATATATATACATATACATATACATATATATATATATATATATATATATATATATATATATATATATATATATATATATACATACATACATATATATATAAATATATATATATGTTGATTTTTACTCCTTCACGGATGGAAAAATACAATGTGTTTTCATTCCGGGTGTACATCCGTTCACTACTGTCGTTCTGAAAAGAACAGTTTTACTGACGTTTCGCCAAAATCACATTTGGCATTTTCGAAGCTTTCTTTCTCGCGTCCGAATAGAGACTGAAGTGTTGGTGACTGCGACGCTTCCTTTTATACCCCCACTCGGGGCCGAAGGTTATATCTGCGCAGGCGTTGGTCGTTATTTATATTTTCCAAATGGTGCTGTTGTTGTTGCGCTACTTGCGCTTGAGTTTTTGCGATTTTAGAGTTGTCGATTATTGTCTTCCATACTGTTGGTAGTTTTAATGATTCGTCCCTTTTATTCAAATCACCTTGTTTTTCAATTTCTATGGCTTCTCGGATTATTCTGGTCTTATAATGTTCTATATTGGCAATCTCCCTACACCCATCGAAATTTATTTTATGGCCGGTTTCCTGATGATGTAGGAATAAAGCTGAGGTTGTTTGTTTATTTCTGATGCTAAGTTTACGCTCTTCCACTCTTGCTGATATTCGCCTGTTAGTTTGCCCTACGTACAACTTTTCACAGTCCTGGCACGGAATACTGTACACTGCGTGGTTTGCCAGTTTGATTTTATCTTTTGGGTTTCCGAGTAGTTTACCTATAGTTGTTTGTGGCTTGTGTATTGTTTGTATGTTGTGTTTCCTCAGAATTCTTCCGATTCTGTCTGTTGTGCCTTTTACATATGGTAAGACTACTCGTTGCTTTCCCATTGTTCATGTTCATATTTTTTGTTGTCCGTTATTCGGGAAACCTGTGCATTAATAGCTTTCTCTATGGTGCGATTTGTGTAGCCATTTTTCTTTAAAGCACTAGATATTACCTTAAGTTCGTTTTGTCTCGTCTGTGTTTCAGTTAGTCGCACAGATCTAGATATTAGAGTACTTGCCACAGCTTGAATTTGCGCTGGGTGATGATGTGATTTTGCATTTAAATATCTGTCTGTATGTGTTGGTTTTCTATACACGGTGTATTCGAAATGTCCGTTATGTAGTTTTGTGACCAAAACATCTAAAAATGGTAGTTTGTTGTTTTCCTCTAACTCTAGAGTAAATTGTATTCTGGGGTGGATTGAATTTACGTGAGTCAGAAATTTTTCGAGCTCTGCATGACCATGTTGCCATATAATAAATATGTCATCCACATAACGAATCCATAATTTGGGTTTTAAACTTGCTTTCTCAAGAGCTTCTTTCTCGAAGTATATCATAAACAAATTCGCGACTACTGGTGATAGCGAGGACCCCATTGGAGCACCATCCATTTGTTTATACATTTGCCCGTTGAAAGAAAAATAAGTATTTTTGAGGCAATGCTCCGAGAGTCTATTATATGTGCCTGGAAATCCTCGTTCATAGCAATCTTGTCCAATGCTTCGTCGATGGGAAAACTGGGATATAACGATTTGACATCTAGGCTTGCTATGATATCGTTTTTTTCAAGGACGATATCTCGTATAATTCGAGTGAAATGCTCCGAGTTTTTTACAAATGAATCAGCTTTTTCTACAGTTGGTTGCATAATTTCAGAAAGGTATTTCTCCAGTTTTTGTAGCGGCGAATTAACAGCACTAGCAATAGGTCTGATAGGCGCCCCTGGTTTGTCTATTTTTGGTAAACCATAGAGTTTAGAACATCTGCTCGACTTTTCCCGTGGTATGATTTTTTGTTGAATTTCGGGGTTTATTGGTGAACTTTTTATTTTATTTTTAGTTGTTTTTTCTAGGTACGTTGTCGGGTCCCTTGGAACAGGCCTACAACAATTGTCTTGTAGGATATCCTGCATTTTTTGTACGTAATCTTGAGTATTCATAACCACAGTTGCGTTTCCTTTATCTGCTGGAAGGATTGTGATGTCTTTATTTTTTCGAAGGTTTATTAGGGCCCTTTGTTCAGTGGCATTTAGGTTTTGTTTTGGTGTTTTGCTTGATCTTAAAATTCTTGCCACCTCTTGTCGAATCTCCTCTGCTTTTGTTTCTTCAGAGGAGTCAAGGACAGCTTCCACTCCAGCTATTATTTCTTCTGTAGGGATTTCCTTAGAGGATATCGCAAAATTAAAACCCTTACTTAATACGGATTTTTCACTTTCTGAGAGACTGTAGGATGATATATTATGTACTAATTTATCGACGTCTACTGATGATCTTTGTAGCTGACTCGACTTTCTTAGAAGATTGTCATACTTTTTCGAAAGTTTATCTGTCTTAATATTCTTATTTGACTCTGTTCGCCAAAAAGCCAAAGTTTCTATGCGATTCCACAATAAAGGGTGAATGATGTTACTTAGTTTAAGGTGTAACTTTAAAAGTTCTTTCTCTGTCTCGGCTAGTTGTTTTCTAGTTTGATGGATTTGTTCTTTTAATAACGCCTTACTAGCATTTTGAAGTATGGTATTAGTTTTTCTAGTTTTAGAATGATAAGACAACCGTGTAAAAGTAGGAAGTAAATCGCTGTCACGACACTTAATTTGAAAGGTTAGATCACATAAAAGATTAGTTTTCTTACCTCTCAGTTTCTCATACATCTTGATTGTCTTGAAAATCTCCTCCCCGTAGAGGTGTATAGTGTTGATTTTGACTCCTTCACGGATGGAAAAATACAATGTGTTTTCATTCCGGGTGTACATCCGTTCACTACTGTCGTTCTGAAAAGAACAGTTTTGCTGACGTTTCGCCAAAATCACATTTGGCATTTTCGAAGCTTTCTTTCTCGCGTCCGAATAGAGACTCACCACCAATCCCATATTAATTTCTAAGTATGTTACACAGATTTCTTCCAGTACTCCGGCGTAATATAATTTAATGAATCTTGCCAAACAATTTTCACTTCATCTGATGTAAGACCACCTTCACGTGTTTTTCGTAATATGATTTTGCCCTAGCCCATATCAATTCTATTGCGTTAAACTGGCAATGGTATGGCGGCAGTCGTAAAACCTCATGTCCATTTTCCTGTAATATTTCATCTACGGCATATATTGTTGGTTTTTTAATAGATTTTGCCATGAAAAGAAGTTCTAGTTTCAGCATATTGGGTAAAGGATTTTGTTTTTGTTTTATTAGACAGTCATAAATATCACTTTTCTTCCAGGATGAAGTAGGTTGTTTATTTAAGATTCTTGAATGATAAAATGCATTGTCCAGAATGATTAAAGATGGAGCATCTAAATTTGGAATCAGTTGTTCTTTTAACCACTATTTAAACAGTTCACAGTTCATATTATCATAGTAGTCCATACTTTTGGATGTTGAAGAAAACAGTAAACTTGCATGCCAAATTATAAACCGTTTTCTCGTCCCACATCCCTTTTTTCTCTTTACACTTTTTACAGACTCGTCCTGCCAAAATTTAGAACCACTTCTATTAGAAATATCCCAGTCTTGTCTAAAAATACCACTTTTCTAAATTTTGAATTAACATTTTCCATGTATTTCTTTAAAAACTGTATATGCTGACTTGCTATATGTGGCAACTCGCATAAAAATCTTCGATTACAGTCCTTTTTATATCGAAAACCCAATATTTTTATTAATTTGGACAACTATTTTAGTCCAATTTCCAATATGCCTCGATTTTTTAAAGCTTCTTTTAAAACTTGAAGGGTTATATTAGTTTTTGATGTGTATAAATCGAAAATTGCATTACAAACATCTATTTTTACATCGTCACTTAAGTCTTCTGTCTTTGGCTTTTTTCGTGTACGTTTCTTAATCTTCTTCGGTAGTAAATTATGCTTTTTTTCACGCACAATTTTCTGCACAGTCCCTATACCGATTCCCAGAGCTTTTGCTACTGTCTCCTGGATATTGGCCGGTGGATTTTCATTTTTGTAATATTTTATTAGATTTAAGACCATTTTTTTTCGCAAAAAAACCCGAAAATTGTTTTCTATTACACATTTTGTCACTGACTTGTCAATCTGACTTTGAAGTGACATCGCTCAAAGATTTTTGCAACTGCTGGTATTTATATGTTTATCCTCTTTTTTCATATGAAGATATCGTAGGTCTATCTAATTCATGTTCCGGATTTTATGTGGAGGATATGATTACACGTAATAAAAGAAAAACAACCTTAAAAAGTTTGTCGTTGATAAATCGTATGACCCGCACGATAACACTGCTTTTGACTATAGTTTTAATTTATAACGCCAATGTTTAAATCTTAAAAAAATACCAGTAAAAAAAGAAAATTGAAAAAAGCGCAGCTGCGAAAGCAAAATACTTTTATTAATATCTTATACCGAAAAGTTTCACTAAAAAAAAACACAATTTCTAAAAAAAGTCCTATCTACTGACCCTGTATAAAATAACATAAACTTTACTACTTTTCCGAACAATATAATACTGAACTTCATTACATTTCCTATGCTAAACATATACCGGCATAAAAAAATTAGGAACTCTATGCCCGTATCCTAAAAAACCTATCAAAATATATAAACATACCAGACGATGTACTAAAAAATGTATCTATTCCGTATCCAATTAGATGTAAGTATTTTGCTGCTCTAACTGATTCTAAAACGATAATCGAATAGCTCGTTTATTAAACGAATAATGATGTAATGCCTGCTGATTTTATTAGAGATATTCTTTAAAATTGGGCAAAGTGTTATGCTTCAAATTTTTAGCTACCTACTTAAAAACATTAAAATTTTTTGTTGCCAATTTTAAAAATACCCAAGAAATCCTTTTTGAGTTTCTAAAATTAAATTATTTTTACTCAAATATTTATTCAATTATACTTCTGACAGTGACGAATGGATGTTTTGAAATTTTTGATCATCTCAGAGAAACCTAAAAATTGTGCCCAAAGCGTGCACTTTTTCCTTTAAATCGAATTTTCACCTATTTCCCCAGTAGCTAGAAGAAAATATTATAGAGGTTTTTGTATCCAAATAAACGCTCTATCTATCCTTCCTCTATAATTTCGATTACTATTTACAATGAGCCCCACAGTGACGTTAAATTTGGACTTTAAAGTTTCAACTTTGAAAAATCGCAGTAATTTAACTGTGTACGCTAAAATTTTGAAATTTGATCACAATTTACCTACGAGTATCTAGTTTGGTAAAAAAAATACCCCACGCCCTAGGTGTATTAACTATCTTGTAATACAGGGTAATCAGTTTTCCGGTAGAACATCTGCTTTTTTCTATAAAAAACAAAATGTATCAAAAAAAATTTTTTTTTTCGAAAAATTTCAGTTTTCCTTACTTCGAGCTATAAGCGCTCCAAAACATCCTTTTTTCGAACGAAATAAATCGTAAAATCACGAAAAGTGATTTGAAGTTCGAAGATCAACGAAAAACAATAGGGTTCTGTAGGACCCGAAGAGCCATCGTTCCAGAAAGATTCGACAATAAAATTCTGAAATGACACGACCCACACTAGGTTTTCTTCTTTTTTGTTAACAAGTGACAGTTAAGAAAGTGAAACTTGTGTTTTCATTTATTTATTAATAATATGATAAATTAATATCTTACCTCGCATAATATGGTACTGTCTGATTTGCTCTTCGGTCAGCGCTCCGTGAGTTGATATGGAC
Organism: Kuschelorhynchus macadamiae; assembly: GCA_030620095.1. Taxonomy (NCBI): domain Eukaryota; kingdom Metazoa; phylum Arthropoda; class Insecta; order Coleoptera; family Curculionidae; genus Kuschelorhynchus; species Kuschelorhynchus macadamiae. The sequence goes on along the minus strand of JAUTXW010003700.1, from coordinate 372,875 downwards.
GTTCCGGAGTCTCCCTGGGCCTGAGCATTTTCGTTTGCTGCTGCGGTTGTCATCTATGGTCGATCTTGATTACTTTTATCGGAACCGGTGGAAATGATTGAAATGCGGGAACAAATTTATGGGAGTAATATTGAAGAAATTGAAGGGAAAATCTAAGAAAAGAGGTACGTTTCAGGATTGTAATGTGAGAAAGGAAAGATATGCTTTGCGGCTTTAGAACCCGTTGTTTGGAACTAACGGTGAACCTGAAAAAAAAAGAGTAGATTTAGCCGCAGGTTTAGCTATACTATTAGGTTTATTTTCGTGAAATAGTAATAATAAGCACTATAAAATACACAGGATTCATTGCTACTTCAAGACACTTTTATGAAACCACGACCTGAATAAGGTCAATAATTTCTAAAGGGTTACTCGGAAAAGAACTAGGCGCGGAATAACTAAAAAACTTTAGTTATACCATTTTATGTTCAACTGTTTCACAATAAAAAATCTTTAAGTTTTGTCAGTCTAATTATTTTAAAGGAACTAAAATAAAAATCATCTAATGAATCTATTATCTAAAAATATTATTTCTTAAACTAATTTTATTAAACATATTATTCCAAAATTTATCTTCATTACATGTAATACTTGATAAAAGACCTATTATAATTTATGTCGTTTTATAGTCTCCTAAGAATGCTAAAACTAAGTCCTACCCAGGATAATGTTCGTAAATTTAATCCCAAGTTCAAATATCCTTTGTAGCAATAGTAATAATATAATAATAGTATACATAAGCTAGGTCTTTTTACCCTATGTTAGTTTCTTCAATAAATTCTTGGACAACTCTTGCTCTGTGGACATGCGAATTATCATGCTGGAATTTAAAATTATCTCCAAACACTTTTTTTTACCGGCAGAAGTATAACTTCTAGTAAATCATTAAATAACGCCTGTCAGTTTCTCTTAAACAACATGGCAAATCCCTGGACCCCTTGCACTCATCCAATCCCAAAGCTTAGTGGATATTGGTCGTCTCCTACATAAAAATTCCCACAATAAGAAGGAATTGAATACATTCCTTTCATTTAAAAATAAATAATATCCTTCGGCGACAGTAAACATTATCCTATTTTCTTATAAATGTTGAATATTGTTCGCATGTTGGATAGACGAAGTAATCTATAATCGTCTCTCTGGTTCTGGATATGAATGGAAGAATTACACTTCCAATCCACTATTCGGCACTAATGTCCTGTGGCAAAATAGGGATATTATATTTTCCGGTCTAATATCTTCACTTATAATCTCCCTAGTGCTTCAATTATTTCCGGAAATTTTTCGAGTGCACGAATTTTTTGAAAACTTTCCCGCGTCGCAGATGAGGGAAAATTTTCTTAAGAAATTCGTGATCGAGAAAAAAATTACGGATATTAATATATAAAGAAATTTCATACGTAAAAAATAATTGGTGTTGTTGCGTATTTAATAATTTTCAAATGTATATTTTGTAATAATGAACCTGAGAAATGTATATAATATGTGCATTTTGTTGGGTCTTCTATCTATTTAATATAAAAATTAAAGAATAATATTTAAATCAAGAAGAAACCTAATTATGGATTTGTTTACGATGAACAAATTACAATTTAAAAGAATCGTTGCCTTAAAGTATACATATTTCCGATTCGTGAACAGCGCCCCAAATTTGAAAATTGCGTAAAAAGTTAATAAAATAGACTAAACTGTTGGCCATTTGCTTTGCACATCTCAAATTTTTTACCCAAATTTAAAGCGGAATTTAATAAAAACTAAAAAAGTTACCGGGATGCGATTTTCGATGTTTAAAGACTCTATCTACCTAGAATTGGTTAAAGTTATCTCGGTTCATAAAAATGGTTCTCCGCGTAATAAATAGGGTGTTATCTAAATCGTGCAAATTTTACAAAAGTTCAAGTCCCGAGTTCTGCAATTTTTAGTCTTGTTTAATTTTGGGCATGTTATGATATTCTACGAACCATTATCTAAAACTAATTTGGCGTGTTTTTAATTCATTTATTTGTTTTTAATATAGGGGTAAATCTAATAACTTCTGAACTTTCAAAAGAAAATTATTTTTAACTATTCTGTTATTATTTAAAATTAATAATTGTTACATAATTTTATCTTAGTTAAGATTGCGTTAATCAAAAAACTACAGCTGTATTATACAGGGTGTTACACAATTTTTGAATCAGTAACATAACAAAGTGTTTGCAATTTTTTTAAAGATCCTCATCAATATAAGTTAAGCTAATTTTCAGAGACCAACGAAAAAATTGGCACTGACGCTGATACAATTTTTATAAACTATAGTCATATTTACCCAAATGGTTTTTTACCCTTTGACAAAAACCTTCAGGTTGCTATAGAAATGTTTGTTGTATAGGCTTTTCTATTAAATTTAACTTAATTATTACCTGTGTGCGCAAAATTTTATACACAACTATAATTTCAAAATAAAAATACAAAATGGCGGCGTCAGTATGGAGGAGCGTTAAAATTTTATGATTCGATTGAAACTTGACATATGGGAGTTTTAGGAGTTGCTGGACATTTGCTTTGCACATTTCAAATTTCTTAAACCATTTTAAATTGATATTGGTTGAAAATTAAAGAAGTTATAAGAATGCCGTTTTCGATGTTTAAAGGCTTTATATGTCTGGAGTTGGTCAATTTTGTGCTGGTTATTATCCAAGATTATCCTCCGCACTATATATAGAGTGTTATATAAAATCGCGCAAATTTTAGAAAAATTTGTGTCTCGAGTTTTTGAACTTTTTGATTTTGCTTAATTTTATCCGTAAAAAACGAGGTAAAAAACCATTTGGATAAATATGACTATAGCAGCCATGTCAAACTCAAAGTCACTGGTGGACCAAAACCTTATCTTAAAGAAGACAAACTACTGAAAATCTTGAGAAAAAGTACTATTATAGGATAAGTCTGTTGATTAAATTTCCAATAAAAAGGACATTACAAAAAACTACAAACATTAAATTCTTTTGCCAGATATTTGACATATTTTGTCTATAATTGTAATTTAATTTGTAATTAATTAATTTAAAACTGCGTCCAAGTGTACGTCCGTCAATCGCGATCTTGCGGCGGGAGATTTGTTTCCTTTCATCAAAGAAAATAGTTGTGCACACTTATAGGTACTTCCAAACATTGACAGGATTGTACAGGCAAGTACTTATAAAATTCGAATGTACCAACACTATCAAATTTTTGTTTTAAATGGGTCTGACACTTGAATCTTAATTACTTTCATTTGCAAGTGAGAGGGAACTTTATCAATATCAATAGTGAAAAGACCAGTAAATAGAGAAAAATTGTTTTCTTAGGTCTTAAAATCCTGAAAACGCTACTCAAATTCTGCCAAAAGCTTCTCATTTTCTCTGAATATATTTTGGATGATATTGGGATACTTGTGCTTTCCTGATATGCCTTACAAGTCAGAAAATGTGACAGATTATCCTCTGCTAGAGGTTTTTCCCACATCATCTTACACTTGAAAGCTTTCACATGATCATGCATATCTGTAATGACTTGACGTGATCCTTGAAATTTCGTATTTAAGTCCGGCAAGTATTCTGTGATATCTACCACAAATGAAAGATCTTGTAAAAAAGGTACATCGCATAATAAGCTGTCATATTCTACTTTTGTTTCCATGAAAACGCGTATTTCTTCTTTGAGTTTCCAAAACCGGTCGAGTACCATAGAACACGAAAGCCATCGCACCTCTGCATAATATGGTAAACCAGTGTACTCACTTTCTAAATGACGTAAAAATGCAGAAAACTGTCGCTGATTAAGGCCTCGTGACATTATGAAGTTTATAATTTTTTGCACTGACTTTAAAACACTTTCCAACTTGATCACTTTTGAGCATAAAACTTCTTGGTAGATTATACAATGAATATGATGAAAATCTGGTTTGTCACTGCCCGTTTCTCTGATCTTTGTCTGTAATACTTTAACGAAGCCATTTTTTACTCCAGTCATTGAAGGAGCTCTGTCTGTTGCAACGGAACACAGTTTTGACAAATCTAAATTGTACTTTTGCAGAAGTCCATCAACAGCATTGAAAATATCCTTCCCAGTTGTATCATGCAATGGTACTAATTCCAGTAATTCTTCATACACATTGATATCTGTATCAACCGTACGTACACCACACACATTCGTACTTTCGTCACAGGCAATAGAAAAAGCAATGAAAGAGTCTGATTTTGTTTTTATCTGATATTGGCAGCCAACTCAGTAACTCTTTCAGCGACAGTATTCCGGGACAAAGATACATTTTGAAATGCCTTCACGCTCCCGGGACTAACAATTTCCGTGGCCTTTACAAGGCACTTTTTTATAAATTCACCTTCAACAAATGGTTTTGAGTGTTTCGCGATCAACTCCGACAGTACGTAGCTCGCTTGAAGGACAGATTCATTTTCTTGCTTTGGACGTGTAAACATAAGCTGCTGATCTTTCAACCGTGATTTTAACTTTTCGTTTCTGACCATGCCTGTATACTTGTCAAACATAGTTTTATGAATATCATAGTGACGTTTTATATTATATAATTTTGGGACACAGACTGTACTATTACTAAGCAAACAAATCATTTTTTCTTTCACTTCACAGCAAAAAAACTCTAATTCCCACTTTTCTTGAAAGTTACGATGCTCATCTATAAGTTTCCTCTTACTTCCACTTGGTTTTGAAAGAGACATGTTAAAAACTGTATCCGAAATAAATTATAATAAGTACTGTTAAGTGTTGTAACAATAAGTGCGCAACTCGACTCGAAACTCTATCGCAACTGACTCATAACTGACTAAACACTGAACGACTGAACTCAATCGAACACGGCTTATATACGGATTGTGATTTCTCGAGTTCTTTCCAGAATGTTCAGATAGCGTCATCTGTGTTTTTCCGCGATAGAATTTCATGGAACAAGCCAGATGTTTGGCTTTAGGTTTTAGGTTGAGTATGTGTAGTTCATCCTCCTAAACATAGATGGCACTATGTACAATTATACTTGTTCGCGGGCCTCATTATCTGGCTGTTTTCAAAACTGATTTGGGCCGCAGAAAAATGCTCACTGGGCCGCAAGTTTGACATGGCTGGACTATAGCTTATGAAAATTAGCTTAACTTATATTGATGGAGATCTTTAAAAAAATTGCAAACACTTTGTTATGTTACTGATTCAACAATTGTGTAACACTCTGTATAATACAGGTGTAGTTTTTTGATTAACGCAATAACTTAACTAAGATAAAAGTATGTAAAAATTATTAATTTTAAATAATAACAGAATAGTTAAAAAAAATGTCTTTTGAAATTTCAGAAATTATTAAATTTACCCCGTATATTAACAACAAATGAATGAATTAAAAACCCGCCAGATTGGTTTTAGATAATGGTTCGTAGAATATCAAAACATGCCCAAAATTAAACAAAACTAAAAATTGCAGAAACTCGGGACTTACGAACTTTTGTAAAATTTGCATAATTTTATATAACACCCTATATATTATGCGGAGGACCATTTTGATGAACCGAGGCAGCGTTCACCAATTCTAGATAGATGGAGCCTTTAAACATCGAAAACCGCATCCCTGAAACTTTTTTAGTTTTTGAAAAATTCCGCTCTAAATTTGGGTAAAAATTTTGAGATGTGCAAAGCAAATGGCCAGCAGTTTAGTTAATTTAATTTAGATAGAAATGCACTTACTTGATAAATTTAGTTCGAGATGATATATTCACATGAAATTTGGAAGTTCTAAAATGGAATTTTGATTCTTTAAGAATACACACACTTGAATTTTAGTGACATTTGGAACGTCAGGATACTGTCATCTACATTGACAGTACACCGTTTGTCTTTAATAATGTTATAGTACAATAAAGGTATACACTCATAAATAAAAAAAATCTGATGTTTTATATATTTGGGCAATTATTTAATTTTTTACACCATCACCGATTTTGGTGATTTTTTGTATAGGTGAATTTTGGGGTCCTGATCGTAATTTTTTTCGATCTCGTTTCGTTTTTGAGTTACTCATCCTCAGATTTCATAAACCTACCTAACCTAACCTAAATCCAATTTACTTTTTTTCTTTTTATGAAAATTCACTGTTTCTGTATGAAACTACTACAAACAATTATAAAAGACGTAAAATAAACTTTTTTTTGTTTTTCTTGCCTTTTTTATGTAAAAAATTGGGACACATTCAGAAAACATCCATACTTCATATTTTATTTACTTATTTATAGACTCAGCTTTTGGTAGTAGGCTGGAATTGCCTAAACAAAACAAGAGAAAATTGTTGTCATGTTAAATAAATTATTTGTCAAAAACCTCTGGTTGGCTAGAAAGCAAACCTTTTCTAATGAAGAAAAATATGACATGTTGGTCTGCTTTGCAAAATCTACCGAAGATGATAACTTCGAGGCTTCGGAACTATATTTATTAAGGTATGCTTAGCATTCGTCGTATTTTATAATAAATACATTTTTATGAAGCTGTTGGTGCTTTAAACATAGGTATCCAGAACGAAGACAACCCTGTGATATTACATTTCTTAGAATGAAAAGAAATCTAGTTGATTTCGGATCTTTCAGTAAGCCTCGAAGCAAATCCTATAACAAGGAAAACGTGAAAGACGTAGTTAATGTTCTGGCGTCCATTGATGTAGATCCTTCAAGTTCTTGCAGAAAAATCCATCAGAATGTTGTGGTTCCAAAAAGCTGGGTACCATTTAAATTCAGATTGGTGCAACACTTACATCCGAGCGACGCGCAGTGTCGTATGATTTTCTGTAACTGGTATCTAGAAATATGCGATAATGACCCTGACTTTTATACAGAAAAGTAATATGGTTTAATGAGGCATATATAAGTAGCGCCGGAGTATTAAATAGGCATAATTTTAGGTGCTGCTCGGAAAAAAAAGGCATCGAAATTATTTTCTTGGAAAATGGATAAGACCAATGGTCCTGTAAGAAGGCTGGCGAGATCACCAGATCTCTCGGTTTTGGATAACTTCCTATGGTGTACTTTAGGAAACAAAATATATAGGACAAGACATGACGCCTTAGCCGATTTAATAAACGCCACAAGAAGGGAATTCAATGAAATACAATAACGACCGGTTAGTATTTTCAATGCCTAAAGAAGAATACGGAAATTAGGTAGGCTTTGTGTAAGGCAAAATGAACATCATTTCGAGCAATATCTTTAGGGTATAGATTTAGTTTTCTGTTTATTTTAGTGATCTTTAGTGGTAGAATTAGTTTTTGTTGTTGTTCTTGTTGTTAGTTGCTATTTAGAGGTATTAGAGGTAGTAATGTTTGGTGTGGAATCATTGGAAACCAATTATAGGTCCGTATTTTTGTAATGAACCACTTAATGGACAAAGATATTTAGATTTTTTGAATGTTGACCTGCCTATTCTTCTCAGACCACTCAGCATAGAAGAAAGAAGAGACATGTGGCTGCAGCAAGACGGTGCAACTGCTCATTACCATCGGGACGTTCGTGAATTCTTGGACGCTAATTTTAATCAAAAATGGATTGGTCGTAGCGGTTTTATCGAATGGCCACCCAGATCTTGCGATATAACTCCATTACATTTTTTCTTATGGGATTATATTAAAGATGGTGTTTACACCCAACCACTTACAGCAAGGGAGAACATGCAGGAACGAATCAGGGATGTATGCGCTGCTATATCACCACACATGCTAGTTAAAACTAGGCAAAATATTATTAAAAGGTTCATCATGTGTATTCGTGAAGGCGGACGCTTATTTGAGCATCTTTTAAAATATACCTATGAAAACATTTGATTAACTTTTAAAAGCGATTTTTTTTAGTTTGATAAGTGTTTTTTTCTGTATAACTTTAAGAATTAGTACCTATTACTATAAGTTTTCGACTATCTAAATTGAAATGTATTCCTTCATATAAGTGTATTTACTTATTTGCAAACTAGATGAGTAGATCCCTTTTTCAACACAATTTTTAAATATTTATAATATTATGCCAGTTCACGGATCATTTGCTTTGAAATGTAAGATTCATTCCAAAAACCTAATATTGTCTAAAAAGTTCGGAAATGGCCCTAGTCGCCTTATCATTGGGTTACAAAACTTAACACGGATTTTAAAAACTTCAGCGTGTAACTCTTGGTTTAATGAAATATGAAATGGATGATATTTATATTTACTGTAGATTTTGATGTTAAAATCTTAAGGTTATCAGATCATTTTTTTTTTGTAGCAATTTTATTAACAAATTATAGTATCTAAATTTTTATTGGATTAATTTTAGATAATAAACTATTGAATTCATATTAAATACTTTTGTTTTACTGACAGCTACTATGGCTACTTTGATCGAGTTGGAAATTTTCTAAATTACGCAAAAAAGGGAATTTTAAAATATTTCGAAAACTATTGAAGATAGATATATAATATATGTAATAAAAGTTGTAGATTTTTTAATGCTTAAAAAAAATAAATAAAAATATACAGGGGTTCCATTTAAAAAAAACTGAAATAAATTGGTTTAAATATGTTTAAGTTGGACATTTAAATTTGGACACCCTGTATGTAATATCTTCAATATTACGAAAGCAGTCCTTTATTCCGTGCCTATTTTGTGCAGAAGCAAAATATTTTATTTTTAGTGGCACAACTAGGCGTTATATTGCTAATCATAGATGTGCATTAAATTTATATTTTTCTTGGTTTAAAGCCAAATATTTAAGAAAATATCAATTTTAGCCATATAACATGTTATACAAAAAAGTGTTAGAATTTTATGTAGAATTTAAAAATCAAGTCAAATATAGGGCGTCCCATTTAAAAAAATTCAACTTTTAGTTGCCCTACTTTTTTGACGCACCCCGTATAATTCAAAATATTTTTAGAATGAGCGCGATTTACATATGTATGTAGCGTTTGTTTCCAAATTGTACCTGTTCGACGTAAATTTACTTTTTTCAAACGTTGACTCATCCGGTACAGGACTAGCTTGAGACATGGGCAAGACGGGCAAAACCATAGACCGCCCCCACTTTTCAACCCGTACTGGATTTTTCTGTGTATTATTTAAAAGAATGAGATTAGATCATATTTAACTTAGATTAACTTTTTACCTTTAGAAGCACAATCTCTTAGCTAAATCCGAAAAAGACGAGTCTGCAGAATAGGATTTGACTACAAAATCAACAGAATTCCTAAAAAAATTGTAGAGATAAACCAAATTCAATAGCAGTCAGACCTAGAAAAAATTAAGCATGTCAAACCTATAAAGTATGAACTGGAAATGCCTTGGTTCTAAAAACGAGCAATACCTGCCTTTATTAACGCCCCAATGACACCTAACATAAAAGAAAAACCTTGTATGCTTGTTATAAACCGCCCCATAATAAAGTAATAAAATATTAAACAACCAATTTATGACCCCAACCCTCATAAATTTGACGGCCCACGAATCGGCAACATTGGCAAAGGGCCTGCTGATAGACCCGCACGCATTTCTTTCCAATAACCTGAACAGTTGTCAGAGGGGTCGTTCTCAGAAATATGAGCAATTTGAAAGAAGGGCGTCATATAAAAAAAATCGGTAAATTTCCTTTACCCGGAACTTCCCTCATTATGAATAATACCTTTTATTAGGAATAGTGGAGTGTGAACCAATTTAGTTCAGTACACAGTATTTAGGAACACATATATACTTTATTTTTAAATATTTTTATTTTGCGCCATTTTGTTACACCATAATGGGTTGGTATATACCAATATTTTACCAATACCCACTTAATTTTTGGGCATAATTTAATATAAATTGAAGAAGTAGTTTTCACACTGATTCTTTTAAGTCCGCCGTCTTGTTTCGTCATGTTGAGTTCGTATCAGTTTATTCCTATATCACATTTAAGTGTGAAAGTCAATTGAATAAGAAGACTCTTTCACGTTGATTATTTAAAACATTTTATTTGGCGGCCATTTTATGCCGCCATCTTGACTTTGTAGCACACTATTTTTACCTTATTTCTAATAAGTAGTTTTTCAGGCTGACTTTTAAAATTCTATAAGGTTGCAATTTTGTTTTGCTATCTTACATCCATACCAAATGTTACCAGTTCATTCTTATTTAACACTTGATTTTTATGCAAAATTTGAGGTAAATTGGATAAGCAGTTTTTTTAATAATTAAAAGTTAAAAAACGTTTCACTAGGCCGCAATTCTTTTCCGGAATAATGAATTTTCACCAAAATATTGCCAGTTCATCCCCATATGACCTCTGCAGATTTTAGTCTTCTAGGGACTATGTATTTTTGGCATCTAGGGACTCTAAAACGTGAAGATATGTAAAACCTGAGAGAGTGATTTTTTTTTAGATTACAAAAATTTTATTTGGCCGCTGTTTTGTTCCGCCATCTTGGATTCGGACCAAAATTTTACTAGTTAGTTCCTACATAACACTTGATTTTTGTGCAAAATTTGAAATAAATTGGATAAGCACTTTTTTAGTAATATTGTTTTTCACATTTTACTAGGCCGCCAATTTGTTTCGCCATATTGGATTTTTACCGAAATGTTACCAGGTCATCTTTATATAACCCTTAATTTTCTATCAAAATTGGAAGTCAATCGGGTACTTTTTAGCTATTCCGCTAACACCCAAGTAGCACTTTTAGTCATGAATACGTCATTGTTACCACAAGTATTTTCATTGAAGTAACCGGAACTTGGTGTCGCCACGTTCTGTTTAAGCTGAGACTACGTAGTCATTACCAAAATGGGAACAATTTTAGGGTAACTATTTCGCGAATAACATGTAACTGTGACTTTGACTATTAGGTAGATAGTACGGAATTGTGTAGTTCCATTTACGTAGCCGAATAGTAATAATTCACCCTATTCGTCATTTCCTTATTTCTGTCTTTATTTAGTCCGTTTTAATACAAACAAAACAGTTATGTCGACTACAAACACTCAATTTGGGAATATGGTGTAGAGCGTATAGAATACGTTATTGGTATTTTGAGGTAGGGTACATACGTTTCACTTAGTTTTCTGGCTATGCTAGGGACCTAAAATTAAAACGCAGGCAATTTCTCTGGTGAATATGCTGATTATAATCGAAAAAAAATTACGCGCCTTTAAAATTCGTTAATTTTCAATACATTTTGGTCAAATATATTGGCCAATTTAAATCTCAAAAATGTAATTTTGTACTTTGGTTTAAATAGTAATTATCATTAAATATCTTATTATAAAGATTGATTATTTTTTTAACGTAATGTTTAATTTGTATTTATACTCACCAAAAAAACAGACACCATATCTAAATATTTATAGGGGAGATGAAAATAAACAATGGCGTTCTATTGGACTTTTACTTTTAGGTTGGCTGCATTTCTTTACTGAGACTTGACATCAAGTGTCTACGACTGCTCCCATACGTTTTTATAGTTCTGGATTCTTTAAATACGCAACTGTCACTTAATACCCAATTACACTGAAGTTCTTATTAAACCTATACTGTATATTATTACTAAGCGGTTACGATTTGGGAATATTCCGCCGGTTCTTTAAAATTTAATGCGTTGTGTCGTAGCATGCGGAGAGTTGCGGTACTAGAGTCACTATTATAATTCTGCCATCTATCATAACCATAACCCTTTGTTCCGTTTTTATTTTTTGTTTCCTTAAAATACCGCTTTAGGTTGTTTTGTTAAGGTATGACATAATCAAGTTGTGATATTTTTAATTTTCTATTAAATGTGGCTGAGGGACGAAAGCTACTTTTTTTGTTATAGTATGTGAAGCCATTGTGAACCATTTTAACTTGTTATTCGTAGACAATAACACAACACATACACAACTAATTAATAGCTGTAGACCGAATTACAATGACTTTAAAAGAACAGTGGCGACAATAGAAGCCCACCCGCCAAATTGACGCAAAATTTCTAAAGGTTTAAATAAGGAAAAATTAATGGACTTGACTGGTTTATGCAATAGTATATTATTTATTGTTTAAAATATTAAAATAAAAAGAAATTTTACTTCTCTGCACTAGTATGGAAAAATATCTTATTGACATATTGAAGGCAATTTTTTAAGTGAATATTAATTTGAAGTAAAATTTTCAATTTCTAGGATATTAATTCAACGTTTCTTGGGACGTTAAAAAAATCACTTTTTTTAAAGAATGACCCCTAAAAATCCTACTCCCTTAGGTTTACGACCCAAGAACCTCACCAATCCAAAAACGCAGAAACGCACATAAAATCGATAAGTGAAAGTACAGGAGAGGACTTCTGTTCATAAATATATAAATACCGGCCCGAAGGTTGAAGGGATACAGCGGCAGCTCATTTTGCACTAGATAGAGGGACAGCATCATATTCGAAAGAGAGACGAATTTATGGAGGGTCCAGGGTGTCGACAAAGAGAGAGACACCGACGACCGTGACCTACACAAGTATTTTCTTATGAGCGAGGGTGGGAATTTCAGTGGGGTAGGCGATGCCAGTTTTATTGCTTGTTGGGTATGTTGTATAGAGATAGACTCTTATCTACTTGTAATAAAATTATGTCAAGACAATGGGGGATGGATGGTAAGTGAATAGAAAGTAACGATTTATTTGTATTTAACGCTGCAAAAGTAATGTGGGCAAAATATCGATTGATTTTCTGTATTTTTCCATAAAACTTTTTGTGGATATGACATAAATAATCACCTTAGATGGAGCTAAAAAATCCAGTGGTTTTAGTTCTGGTGATCATGCCTTCCCTAAATTCCCTATCTATATATCCAACAAACCCTGGATCATCATTTGACTGTGTGTTCCATCTAGACTTTATTCCTTACTAATTTTATAAGCATAGTATCCGTTGTGAATTAAATTCTTAAAACTGTAAATCCGGCAATATGTTTCTCCCAGTATAAAGGGTGTTTCAAAAAAGCATATCAACATGGGTCCGATCTCGCTTTGTTTACGAGTCAACATTTTTTTATTTTTATGATTTATTCCAAATTTCTGCAAAACGACTATAGCAATCCGAATGAAATTTTGAGAGGGAGTTATTTAAACTGGCACATATTTCTCTGATAAAAACGCGCAGACAGCTTCACCAGGGGCATGCATGTGGGCTGTCGCTGCAATAAATTTCTAAAAAGAAACAAACCTCTTGACATTTTGTCGATTTTGATCTGTTTTATGAGAAAAATGCAATTTAATTAACCTCTATTATGGCAAGACCTGAGTTGAATAAAAAATCAGATTGAGTTATTGTCATTTGTCAAAGTGTTAGATACTATTGATTGCTGTTTTAAAGTTTAGCAAATAACTAAGAGGATTGGGAATTTTTGTAAAAAACAATATAAACATTGAAGTTTTAGAAAAAATTGTGATATCTCATACATTGCAATAGAATGTAAATTACCTAATTATTAAAATTACTCTTGTAATTTAGGTAATATACAAACCACCCTCGACAAAAAATGAGATTATTTGAAAATTATTGGATGAAAAAATGGAACAGTTAAATAAATTAAAAACACAATGTGTTTTCATCGGCGACATGAACATTAATTGCAGAAAAGAAAAACAATTTCTCGGTCTCAGTCAAGTGGTTTAATATAGAAAAAAAGTGCTATAATTACACGTGTTACGCCAAACAAACAGACATCATCAGATCTTAAAACAACAAAAACATGTAAAATATATAAAAATGGAACATACAACTACATAATTAGACAAACACTTGTTTTCCTTTTCTGCAATTATCAAACCAGGTCTCTTAGAGACAGTGGCGGCTATTCAGGTGAAGTAGGTAAAGTGCTACTTCACCAGGAAAAATAAACAAGCAAACATCTAACTCTATTTATTATATATCTCTCAAAATTTTAGTTTTTACATTCATTTATTCACCTAATTGGTAAAAAATAAACCGCACATCTCGAATAAATATTTTACTTGACTATTGACGGCATGTCTTTTTAAAACTTTCACTCGAACTTTATTATAACAACTATAACAGTGGCCCAAACCGCTTCGACTTTGCTGGAGGTGCTATGTTTAGTTTACAATTTTTCTACAATGTTGCCATGACAACGCGTACGCGATGACGTCGAGCGCATGGAAGAATAATGTTAACCAGCGCCATACAACGTTCTCGGTGAACTGCAGCCGCAGTACACTACACCCACGTGTCGTTCAGTTTGGGGTGGTTGTTTACTTTTATTTTCGCGGATTTCTCTGCAACCGTTGAGTTCCTTTGTAGTTTGCTTGACTGTTTTGTGTTACATTTATTTATGGTGTTGTTACAACTTCAAATTCGAAGTTATTAAATGTGATTGTTTAAGACTAGAAAAAATTAAAAGACGTCTTTGAATTTATTACAAACTGTGACAAATAAATCCGCCTTGCGAAAGGATTTTTAGGGGAGATGAAGGATTTTGAATTCGCGTTTCTGGCATTAGTGTTTAATGACATTTTCTCAATCACGGACATACTATTTGACGTTCTTCAAAAAAAATCGCTTGACATTCATTTTTGCCTATCCAATATAAAACATTGTCGTGAGGCGCTCTCTAAAAAAAGAATTGAACATTTTTTTAATACCATGTTTGATGAAACAAATTCTATTACAGAAATAAATCATTACAAACGTGAGCTTGCTAAGCTTTCACCTGAAGAAATTAGGGCTAATTATATTGACGTTCTTAAAAAAAAATCGCTTGACATTCATTTTTGCCAATCCAATATAAAACGTTGTCGTGAGGCGCTCTGTAAAAAAAGAATTGAACATTTTTTTAATACCATGTTTTATGAAGCAAATTCTATTACAGAAATAAATCATTACAAACGTGAGCTTGCTAAGCTTTCACCTGAAGGAATTAGGGCTAATTATATTGACGTTCTTCAAAAAAAATCGCATGACATTCATTTTTGCCTATCCAATATAAAACGTTGTCGTGTGGCGCTCTGTAAAAAAAGAATTGAACATTTTTTTAATACCATGTTTGATGAAGCAAATTCTATTACAGAAATAAATCATTACAAACGTGAGCTTGCTAAGCTTTCACCTGAAGAAATTAGGGCTAATTATAGAACCTTTTTTTATGAAATATTGGATCATATTTTAATGGAAATGATACTAAGAATTCAAGACTGTGAAAAACTTACATTTTCATGTTTGGCAGGTCCTACTAAATTTTTAGAATATAGTTTAAATTTTCCTACTGGCCCATTTGAAAATTTGTTACAGTTATATGGGGAAATACTTTCAAAAAGTCAACGACTTAAAAATGAGCTTGGTCTTATTTTTGCCAATGAGAGTAATTGGAATATATCGCTGCAAGAGCAAGTGAAAAAAAATTAATGAAAATAAAGATATTTTTACCGAAGCATATAAACTGTTTTCCCTTATTTTGACGATACCGTCGACAAGTGCTTCAGTGAAAAGAAGTTTTTCTTGCTTCAAATGTGTAAAAACTTATTTAAGAAATACAATATCTCAAGAAAGACTTACTTCTCTTGGCAATATTTCAATTCAAAAGGAGTTTCTGGTGGAGATTAGGGCAACTCATCCATTTTGAGACACTGAAATCAATCTATCTCTCACTTGCGAGGAGCCATTTGGATTACTGCAGTGTGGTATGGTCACCCTTCTATAAAGTCCACATTAAGAGAATTGAGCGGGTCCAGTCTAAGTTTGCAAATTTTCTTTTGTACAAGTTGAATATCGACAAAACAGTGCTAACTTATAATCAACGCATAAACATGCTGGGGCTCGATAGTTTGGAGGTTCGTAGGATAATGCACTCATTGTCTTTTGGACATAAGATCATCAATAGTCACACAGATTGTGCAGACTTGTTGACGCTAATCAACTTTAGGGTTCCAATGCGAGCAACCAGGCAATTGGAAATGTTCCAGCTGCGGCAAGGTCGTACGGACCTGGGCAAATACAGTTGTATCAACCGAATGATGGAGTTTTTTAATCGGTTCATTCCTTCAAACTTTGACATTGATTGTTCTCCATTATGTTTCAAGAACAAGATTAGGCTAATATTCAAAGATTATGATGTGTAACCAAATTTTATTTTTAGACTCGTTTTTCATGTATTTGTACCATGTTTTGTTATGTCAATTTAGTCTATTAGCATTGTTTCATATTGTTATTGTTGTTTGACTGTATTTGTATCTTTCATTAGTGATGTAATTTTTTTTTTTTTTTTTTTTTTTAATTTATATTGTTTCTCTTTGAATGTGCTATTTGGGCAAAGTCCTGTTATGTACTTATTGAATAAATAAATAAATTTTATGAGGATGTTATAAATAAATTTGCTGCTATGAAGTAGGAGAATTGATTTAGTATACAAAATTTAGGTAAGTCGTAAAAAAATATTCTACCCACTCTACACAAAAAAATTCTGGAAAAAAAATTATTGCGATATTTTCTTGCTTCATTTGCACTTCACTTACTTTTTCACCCGCGAGCCGCCACTGCTTAGAGATATTATGGACGAATTACTTCTTCGACATGAACATTGATCTTCTTAATAATAAAAGCAATGAAACAAAAAGCTTATCAGACATATATTCCTCCAATGTTTATCGAATATGCAACACAAACATCCCTACCGGAGAAACTAGTAACAGCTCAACACTAATAAATCACGTTTTGATTAGTTCAGATAAAACAATAAACTTACAACTAAAAACAAGCGCTCTCAGTTACCATCAAATACAGAATATTTCCATTCCAATAAAATTTAAAGCAACTGATCAAAAGTCCAGGAACAAAAAATTTTTAATTAGAAAATGCCATACGGATAAAATAAAAAAGGAACTTAGATGATTAAATGAAAACAAATATTTATTCAAAGATCCAAATTAATATGGCGCTATTTTACAAATTTTTGAAAAAAGTTCTTACACATCGGCAAAATTTAAAGAAAATTCCAAACCATGGCCAGAATTAGCAAAGTTAATTAAATATAGAGATAAGCTTTATGCAAATAAGAAAAGAATTTTGAAGAAATCTACCACAATCTACTATAATAAATTTGTCAAAAAAAGAGATAAGAAAAGCTAAACAAAATTATTTTAAAGAACAATTTTCAAGTGAAAATCAAAAGATAATTTGGGATAATTTAAATTTTATTTTAATAAATCAAACAAGAAAAATAAAAATAAATATTGATTATCTATTGGTTAATGATAGGAAAATGGAAGATACCCAAATTGTATGTGAAGAACTGAACAATCATTGTAAATATAGGAAAACAACTTGCAAATAAAATCTAATCAGTGGGTGACTAGATTGAATCCACAGAAGAGAAGATTTTTTTTTTGGTGAATGGAACAAATTATTGATTGTTTGGATGCAAAAATAGCTGCTGGTTTTGACAACATTCATATTAAAATTATTAAATATGTAAAAAAAGATTTAATTCCTATATTACTTTAAAAAAAAATCTATTCATAAAGGTATTTTCCAGAAAAAATGAAAATTGCTAAGATAATTTCAATATTTAAAAATGAAAAACGATATGAATGTAATAATTTTCGACCAATATCTATATTATCAGTGTTTTCTAAAATAACAGAAAAAAATTATGAATAATAGACTAAATCAATATTTGAAAAATAAAAATTTACTGTTTAATAAACAATATGCTTTCGCAGATTCAGGGATACGGAAACAGCTGTTGTGGATGTTACAACAGATATTCAAATTAAAGTTGATAATAATAAAAAATGCTATTTACTATCCTTGGATCTATGTAAGGCATTTGATACAGTGAATAATCATATTCTTTTACGAAGATTATATAATATTGGAATAAGGGGCAACATGTATAATTTACTTAAAAAATATCCAAGTACACGTAGACAATTTGTACAAATAAATTAAATTTAAAAGGGAATATTCAACTGTTTGCGGATAATTTAAATGAATTATTTTTTTATTTAAAGCATGATCTACAATTTATTTGTTCCTGGGTTAAATCTCACAAACTTTCATTAAATTTTAGTAAATCTTCCTTTATGTTAATAAGTAAAACAAAGATATAATCTGCTATTTCCCCACTAGTAATAAACAATAACAAAATTAAATATTTAAACACAACAACATTTTTAGGACTAATTATAGAAGAAAACTTAAGTTGGAAAAATCATATTCAGAGTATAAGGACCGCTATAACTTCATTAATAGGAGTATTATACAACGCAAGATATATAATTCTATCTAATATAAAATTCTTAAGAAAACACATATTATTCTTTAACATATTCTAAATTCCAATATTTAATATCAATGTGGGGACCTGCTTGTTCTTCACATATTAAACCTTTAAAAAAATTGCAAAATAAAACTCTAAAATGTGTTTAAATACACTCTATTATTAATAATGGAAAAAATAAAATATTATATGTAAAAAAATTAACACTTTACATAATCACGATACAAGACATTGCTTTCTTCTGTTCTGCACGATGGTTTAAAAATATACAATAACTTACAAGAGAATATAAGACTTAAAACAAAATTGTCAATATTTAAAAAACAATTAAAAATGCATTTTTTACAAAAATAAAAATTACTAGATTTTTAAAAATATTCATTTCAACCTAGTTTTATATTATATTAAATATAATATAGGAGTTTTTTCATTTATTACAACTTGTTTTATTATTATTTTTTTTGTTATGTTACATTCCATGTAATAAACTTGTAAAGTTGGTTTGGAATAAAACAGTTTAAAAGTATATTTAAGCGTTCAGTAGCTTGTTGCATTCTTAGTCCTAAAAGTTTAACTTTTAAGTTTCTGTGTTCTTTTAAAGACGAAACAACATTTACAAGAAAGGGGTTAATAAATTTTCATAACTTGCATAACTGGTCTGAGGAAAATCCCTATTTACTAAGAGGAGTAAACTCGCAGTATAAGTTTCCTCTAAATATTTGGACTGGTATTATTATAAATGAAATTATTGGTCCAATTATTCTGCAACATAGACTGAATCATGTGTCATATTTAAATTTTCTGATGAATGATCTGCCTGAGCTATTACCCGTAATAACGAGAGACGAAGCATCAGCGCATTTTGCTGTTGATTTTAGGGAGCATACGGACGATGGATGGGCCGTGGTGGTCCAGTAGCAAGGCCACCAAGATCTCCTGACTTAATCGTTTGGATTTTTGTATGTGGTGGCATTTAAAGGAGCTCGTATACAAACATATGGTGAACTTTTACAACGCATTGAAATGGCATTTGTAACAGATTGTCAAACACCTCATGTGATCCCATTCAGATAAATAATATAAACTAAGGAACTTTAAAAAATGTATTTTAAGAAAAAAAGATCTTCAGTACAGTACATAATTGAATTGCATTTTTCTCATAAAAGAGATCGAAATCGACAAAATATCAACAGGTAATTCTTAACAAGAACTAAACACCTTACACAATTATGCTAACAAAAGATAAAAAAGTCAGTGGCGCAAATGTTTTTTTTAGACAATTATTGCAGCGACAGCCCACACGCACGCCCTTGGTTAAGCTGTCCACGCATTTTTATAAGTGAAATACGTACTAGTTTATATAAAAAATTTTGATTTGGATTGGTACAGTCGTTTTGAAGAAATTTGAAATAAACTAAAAAAATATAAACATTTTGACCTCCTGTATCTCAGAAACGAAGCGAGATCGGACCAATGTTGATATGGACTTCTAGTTTTTTTTTTGGGTGAGGAATCTCCCCACGAGCGATAGCACAATATTTTTTTGAAACACCATGTATAAACGCTTCGTTCTCCAGATACAGGGTGCAAAAATGTTATTATTTTCTTAATTTTTTTTTTAATACACCTTGTATATTTCTAGAGGTTATAGAGTTAAATTTGGTACAGGGTATACTACGCCTACTATTCATAAAACAACTTAACTTTGAAGGCCAAGAAATAGGAAAGGGAAAAAAGAATATTCATTCTTTTAAGACCATTTTCCATTATATCTAAATATAAATGATGTAATCTGAAAAGCTAGAAGTGGGGGACTTAAGTGCATCCTTTTATCTATCAATATTACGTCAGGTAACCGTGAAATTTAATTAAAAATACAGAAGCAAGATTTTTATATACGAAACAATTTTATGGTATTTTCTGTACTTATGGATACGCCGCTGGGTTCCGAGTTGTTGCGACTCGAATTTACCAAAACAGACGGTGCCGAGAGCCTTCCTTCAAAAGCTCGAATTCTGGGAATGGCGGTCGGTCCAAGGCCACCGCCCTTTCGCATCCCTCGGTTACATGATCTGTGCGTATGAAACGAGGAGGGCCCATTGTCCCACTGGCAAAATAATAATTCCGTACTTGTTTACTAATTTTGAGCGCTTTAATGTATCGGAAGTATTTTCCAACGATACATTAAACAAACCATGTAATAGATATTTACGATACCAGTGGGATAAATAACGATGTATCACACGTGTATCGTATAAAATTTATCTACGATCGTTTAAAGTCTTATCAGAGTTAGGTATGATATGATTTACATTTTCGTGAAAAAATCACCTATCAAATATTTAAAAACAAATTACCTCTGTTACCTGTACTTACTATACCATAGCAACCAAGTAACTAAGTTTTTGTTAGAAAACATTACAAAATAATGTTGTCAAACAATTTGTAATTTGTCACAAACTTCGGAACGAGTTTCATACATTTTAAACATGAGCGATTCAGATCTTCCATCCGACATAAAAAAAGTGGCTACTGCGTAATTTCTAGTCTTGTGCCCGAAAAATCACGGGCAAAATATGAGTTGGCCTACTCCCAGTATCAGAAATGGTGTGAAGAAAAGAACATAAAAATTATCTCCAGTGAGAAGGCATTGTTAGCCTAAAACTATCTAAAATTCAAAAACATCCTCTCTTTGGGCATCCTATTCGATGTTGCTGAATGTGATATGTCTATTAGAAAAAATGTGGATATTAATTAGTACTGGCATTTAATTGCGTTTTTAAGAAGGCCGGAAGGATATAGAACTACAAAATCGACGATTTTAACGGAAAACGACATAGGAAAATGTGAAAGTGTTTTCGATTTGTAATACCATTCACGAAGACAAAAATAGCTTAGCAAGAGACATTACATCAAGTTATGCTCTAAACAAGTTGATCATGGTCGTTTCGTCGTGTGCTATAAGAACGGTAGGGTCCGGTAAACTATCCTGACAGACGATTTTTGCATATTTTATTTTTTTTTCCAGAAAGTACCCATTTGCAATATTACATTTCAAAAATAAAAATTGTGGGATATGCAAGAGTTTTCCTAAAAAAATTAATTAAAAGTCACACTCGGTCACAATTTGAGTCTTAAAACGAAAAATTTAGCAATGTTGCCAGATTTTAGATTTACCAATTTGTTAAAGGAAATGAAATGACCAATTGAAAATTATTTGGAGAACAAAATTGTAATTATTTATTGTTATTATTATAGTTTTAATGAAGGTTTTATTGACGAGCCCGGGCTAGCCTAACGTTAGCGCGACAGATTCACCTAACAATATAGTTTCTGTTACAGAAACATCCCCCTTTCAATATAGACTCGGAATTCGATTAGCGCGCTACCGCGCGCTTTCTTTACAGAGAATCTAACCAATCCTAACCTAACCTAATCCGCATTTTTATTAATTATAAGTTTTGTTGTAAAAAATTGAGTTTTACGTGTATCACAACGTGTATAGGTATTTCTTTAATTATGAATATGGCAACGTCGCATATCAAATTAAAAACAAGCATGGCGATGGGAACAGTCGGAAAGATGTTTGAAATCAAAATTACCTTTGATTTGTACAATAATTACATCTTAAAGTAAATTTTGAGTGCTGATGAGAGTTTCCCACACATTTTCTCAGTTTGGACTGCTAGAATGGTGGATAAAAACAAAAAGAAACAAAAATAAATGAGATTTAAGAGTGTCAACATAGTTTACCGAAACCGAACGGTAAATGTACAAAACTCCATAAACACTTCTGGAGGTATGCCTAAGACTATTGCTTTGTTTTTAAAATTATCCAATCCAGAACAATATACCGGCCACTGCTTTAGAAGGTCTTCTACGTCACTATTAGCGGGGGATGACGGTCAAATACAGTTGCAGAAGGATATATTGAGGCTTCGGGAGAAAACAAAAAGAAGACTGCTTTGAGTATACTCGGAAATAAGGTAAATGAAGCAACTAGTATCCAAAAACTGAATATATTCAATGCAAGTTCATCGCAAGTTAAACCAAGTTCATCAATTATATCTGGTATTAATTTAAATAACTGCAATAGTTGTGTAATTAATATTTACAAAACATTTTTTTGAACAAAAATAAACGTATTTTCTTTAACTCTGTTTTAATTTTAATATTAGTATATGTCATTATCGCATGGTATGGAACGTTGTATATCTCATAAAAAATTAATTGATAACAATATATCAAAGCTGATTTTTTTACAAATAACTTATATCGTGATAAGTTAGGAGCAATCAAAGCTGCCGCGTCGTGAAGCTTTTCATCAGCTTTAGTGCTTTTTACATTACTTTCCTCAACATGTTTACAGCTGTATTTTTTTGCGAATAGTCAACACCATTCTAAATGTAAAAAAGCAAATCGTGCTAGTCCTGCCATGGGTTAAATTCACGACAGGAGCAGTTTAAAGGCGAAAGTGTAAACAAAAATAATTAAATTTTTATTTTTGTTACTTACATAATAATATTTTTTATGTGGAAAGCAAGATTTTTTAAAATAATATTTTACCATAATTATGATTTATTATTTTCATAATTTTAACTGTTAATAATTTATTTATTAAAACATATTCTGTTAACATTGAAATTAAGAAACATTACAATTTGATTTTTTTAAGTTACTGAACATCCTTGAACAGTTTTCAACCTTCGTAAGCAAACATATGATTCTTGTAAGTCATGTAATTTTAGTTGAGATCCTTTGAAAGTTGTTCAGGATAACTACCTGGTTTTCGTTTGTGCATCATTCGACCTATTGTCTCTTGTTTAGAATGCTGTTGACTAGTCGCAAAAAAAAAGTCAGCGTTAAACATTTGAGGAAGGTAATGTGAAAAAGCACTAAACCTGATGTTACGCCTCATGACGCGGCAGCTTTGATTAATCCTGCCGGAGCTAGGCCCCACCTAAGGCTGACTTATCACAATTTAGGCAATATATAAAAAAATTCAACTTCAAACTTTTAAAGTTTTAAATACGAGATACTTTTTTATTATTAATTAGTTAGTTATAGTTAAGTTATATTTATGTGAAAAGGCAGAACAAGGTCTGCCGGGCCAGCTAGTACGTCTTTAACTATAACTAATATTAAAGAAGTTTAGCTTTTATATACGATTTTTTCTGGCCTTTAAAACTGTCGTCACAAAATCCGTTTGAAATCCACTTTTTTGTATTTTTCGAACACTCTGTATATCTGACCTAAAGTTTAATACTGCCAGAAGTACTTTTTCTTCAAGCACTAACTTTTATCAGGAATAAAATTTTTTGAAAAATTAATAATAAAAAAAATTCCCACATGTTGCAAACTTTTTTGGACACACTGTATACGAGGGCAGGAGAACATCGCACCGTGCGGGAGGTGGCGGGAGAATTTTTGTGATCATTTTATAGTTTAAATATTTTGAATAATTAATTTGAGCTTTAAACGTTTATAACACTGTGATTTTTTTTCGTGCATAATTGAAACGTTATTACTGACGATTGTTCAAAATTAGTGATGTTAGCCCTCGTATTATATTTAGGGGTATATAAGAGTGGAAATTATGTATTTTTAGTTAACATATAAAAAATAAAATTGGCGGCGCCCAGATGGCGAATCGATCTGATCATTTACGCAGATTCCACTAAATACCCGGTTTTACCTTTTTAAAGTACCAGGACTAGAAAATTTAAAATAAATAATATGTTAGAAAATTAAAAAACAATGAGTATGATTTTTAATGAAAAATATCCAGGTAAATTCATAATTTTAAAATATCCGGATTTTTCTTGGAAACGAAGATAAAACTAATGATGATGTTCCCAGGGGAGAAGGCTGTTGTCACTCCGCTCTTCTGGAGCCAATGTTTTTAACCAATTCTGAGGCATTTAATTCAAAAATTGATTGACACTTAAAAGTCTTAAAAATTACAGTTATGCATATACAGAAATTTAAAAAAATATAAGGAAAACATTATGAAGAACAAGAAACTATCCTCTGTTTGACTAACTGTAAGCAAACCTGCCTTAAAAAAAAACTCTTATTATTATTTATA
This sequence comes from Kuschelorhynchus macadamiae, assembly GCA_030620095.1. Lineage (NCBI taxonomy): Eukaryota > Metazoa > Arthropoda > Insecta > Coleoptera > Curculionidae > Kuschelorhynchus > Kuschelorhynchus macadamiae. The sequence goes on along the minus strand of JAUTXW010003700.1, from coordinate 348,469 downwards.
AACGAAACGCCCCTGAACTATCTGTCCCGGTACCACTTCAACTGCAGTTTCAGATAATTATGTCCTAACCTATTTCTAATGCGCTTTTATCTCGTTTTGAGCCCTAACCAAAGGGCAAAGCTACTCGTCTATTTTTAGCTTCAGCGCTTTCAATACTTACAAAAGATTTCCGATATTATGGGAAAATAATAATGGTAACTTTGAAAGAGCTTGAAGGTAGTCTCGCAGAACCATTTAGGTACCTCGTAGGTCTTGATTTCTGCAAAAAATATTGAGCTCAAAGGTACCTAAAGTCTTTGTGTGTTTAGTAAAGGTAAAATTGGTTTAGTTTTGTGGGACGTAGCGTCCCGTCAAAAAATAGTTTTAAATGCGTGTTTGTTTATAGTGACCTACGGTTATAATGACCATCTTTTAAACAATTGAAGGCCAATTCTGATTTTATGTCTGACGGTCGTGCCAAAGTTTGAAGAAAAAAGAATACAGAAATGAAAAAATTGAATTTCTACTCTACTGTTAACATTTGGAGATGTATGTCATCCTCTGGTGTAGCAGATTTGTCATTCATTGATGCTATGATGCGTCAAAGTGGAATATTTAAGGGTCATTTGAATCAAAGTGTCCAGAAACTATGACTTGAGGGGGATACATTTTCCAGCAGGACAGTGATCTTAAACATACTGCGAGGTTGGTCAAAGAGTGAATAATCCATAATGTGCATCAAAAAAGGCATACACCTTCGCATTCCTGAGATTTCAACCCTATTGAACAAGAGTATTCTCCCTACACTACAGCGTTGTGTTCGTAAACACAACGTTTTCAATAAAGAAGAACGAAAAAATGAAATTTTAAAATACAGGAAGAAAATTGCAGCAGAAGTTGTTAGGAAACAAATTTTAAGTATGCCAAAAAGCTTAAACAGTTTTATAAAAGCGAACGGTAATTCTACAAAATATTAGAATTCGGAAGAAGCAATAAATGTTGGGCAGGTTTTAATACCCAAATAAATATTTCCAAAATGATTTTTTTTATGTTTATGTTATATTGCTGATATTTAATTTTACGTATTTAGCGTTAGTGGCAAGTACAAAATTAAAAAATTGTCAAATAATTATTTAAATAAATGGTAAGTGTATTCAGTTGCGAAAAAGCCAAAAAAGATTTTTGTTTGTCATACTGGTATATGACGTGTCAGCTATATCGAATGACTTTTAACTTTTCTCATTTTTTTAACTTATTGCTTTTTCATCGGGATTTCGGAACGTAAGAAACCTTGAATTCTATCAGTTTTTTTTTTCAATTTCACAATTTATGTAGCTTAATAGCTATTTACAATATTCTCGAATATCACAATAATTTGATTGTATATTAAATATTTGAAATTATGTTATATAACTTATTTTTATTACAATTTTAATTTTTCTTCCCTCGTAAAAGGGAAGTACTGTAATCATAAAAAAATCACCCTTCGAGATTTTTTCAGATCTTTACGTTTCAGGGTCCTCAGGTGCCGAAAAACTTGTTTTCTCAATTCCGTCGGTCAATCTAAAAAACTACTTACCCCTTTGACTTCAAATCTTGGTCAAAAATTAAGGTTATACTGGAGATAACCTGGTAACATTTTGGTAAAAATCCAATATGGCGATACAAAATGGCGGTCTAGTGATAGACATATTACTAAAAAACTACTTATACAAATGTATCTCAAATTTTGTACAAGAATCAAGTCTGATGTAAGAATTAACTGATAAAATTTTGGTACTAATTTAAAATGGAGAAACAAAATGGCGGCTTAATAAAATATTTAAAAATTTAGCCCGAAAAAACTACTTAATGGATTACTTTCAAATTGTGTGCCATAACTAATTACGGTATGGAGATGAACTGGTAAAATTGTGGTATGAATTCAAAACGGCGGAACAAAATGGCGGCCAAGTAAAATGTTTGTAATAGTGAAAAAAACACCCTCACAGGTTTTACATATCTTCAAGTCTTAGAGGTCCCTAGATGCGAAAAAATATGTCGGTCGGTCAGTCAGCTCTCGGCATAGCTTAAAAACTACTTAACAGATTAACTTCAAATTTTAGTCAAAAATTAAGGGTCAAATGGTAATATTTTGGAAAAAATCCAATATGCCGAAATAAGATAACAGCCTAATGAAACGTTACAAACATGTTTACTAAAAAACTAATTGTCCATTTTACTTCAAATTTTGCACAAAATCATGTTACATAGAAATGAACTGGTAACATTTTGGAATTAATCCAAGATAGCAAAACAAAATATCAGCCTAATAAATTATTTAAAAAAATAGCCTGAAAAACTACTTATTAGATTAATTTCAAATTTTATGCAAGCAAGTGTGATATAGAGATAAACTGGTAAAGTTGGGGTATGAATTCAAGATGGCGGTCAATTAGAAATTTTAAGAAATCATCGTAAAAAAATCTTATTCAATTGATTTAAAATTTTTCAGGGAAATTAAATGTGATATAGGGTTAAACTCGTACGAATTCAGCATGATCTAACAAAATAGCGGCGTGTGTCAATGAATAAAACTACTTATTGAATTTATTGTAAATTATATATACATATATATATATATATATATATATATATATATATATATATACATATATATATATTTATATATATATATATATATATATATATATATATATATATATATATATATGTATATATATATATATATATGTATATATGTTACTAAATGACTATCTCCTGAACTAAATTGGGTCACATTTCACTAAGAAAAGGAAAGATTCATAACGGGTAAAGGAAATTTCATCATATTGTATGAAAGAATTATTTAAATTATTACTATCTAATAAACCCCCGAAAAAAATTGAATTTTGCGACGATTTTTAATTTTTTTGACATGAAATAAAGTTTCCCCTTGCAATATGATTATGAATTTGATTAAATTTTGTTAATACATTTAAGAATATATAGCAGACATATTTAGAGTAATTTTAGGTATAAAAACCAGGCAGTTTTATTTAAAAACACAATTCTATGTTTATTCAATATAATTTTGAAAGACTATTCAAAATTTTAGTGCATTTATTACAGGTACTATTAATAGAATCCTTGGATAAAGAATTTATTCACTTGTTTTCATAGACTGCATTAAAATTTAGGTTTTATTTGGTTATTTCAATTAATTTAATAAAAATATTTTATTTATTTGCAGAAAGGACCATATAGATATAGAAAAAAAGGGTTTCTCAGTTTTGTTTTTATTAAAAAGCAAATAAATATATATTAACTTAATAAATAACCCATTTTAAAAATACTTTACATTAAATTGTGAAAATTTGATAAACTTTGCATTAAACTGGACGAACTTTTTTAGACGCATTTACGGTGTCATCAACAAAATGGCGTTAACAAAAAATTAGTTAAGTTATTAATAAATAGTTTAAGTCAGGTAAACATTTTTTATTTTAAAATACTATAACTATATTTATAATATTTATCTATATTACATTTAACAGAAATTTTGCTAACATTCGGTAAAATGAAGAATTATTATGTTAAAAGAATGAGAACTAGAAATCAACCGAGAACGTTGAAATTTAGCACATAACTATAAAATCAAAAAAAGTAACTTTTTTCATTACCATTTTTCAAAATTTTGAGAAAAAGTGCTGTTTTTGCCATTTTTGCCATTTAGCATTATTTTTAGAGCGAAATCTTTTCACCAACTAAAATTTTACTTAAGTCGATTATAACAAAAATCCCATATAACGCACAGACACCCTATGTAAATTTTATAAAATTTCATTCATAGGGCAGCAGGCCCATCAAAATTTACCGCTTAGGGCCCCTGAAGCTTTAAAACCGGCCCTGACTTCGTACGATATATGAACCACCCTAATAAAAATCTTCCAGATCGAATTGCTTCACTCATATTTCTAATCGAGTTAACCTTAGAGCCGTTAATAGGATCTCTGTTACTAAATGGACCAACAGCAATCTTGTGACCTATAAATCTAGCAACCCTTTAATGCCTAACGGTACACCGCCGTTCTATTAGCTTGACCGCGTAATAAGCAGGTATTCTTCAAACCTAATGTTGGGGTTAATATTTCAATCCGTTATCCACTTATGAATGGCTTAAACCGGGTTTGTTTGTTCTTTTTTTACCTTCCACCTGCTTGATCGCCTATTGTTTTTTTAAATAGATCTGAATATTTGTGTTTTTACCTGCGAGTTTTCTCTATATGTAATGAATATGGAATAACTTTGTAGCTACTGCTAGAAATAAGAAGACTGAAATTTTAATTGTTCAAATTGTTGTTGAGTTCAGTTTTTAACCGACTTCATAAAACGAGGAGATTCTCAATACGCCCTGTATGTATTTTTTTATGTTTGTTTGCGCATATTGTCTAAACGACTTGCCCTATTCTGATGAATCAAACGTCAAATTGTAGAGGACGTTTCTCTGGTGGTCCCATATATTTTGATTTAAAATCCTGTTCACCCGGTTTTTTTAATAATAATATTAAAAAAAAAACACAAGTATATGGGCGATAAAGCAAAGTTTTATGATTAAATTTATATTTTTTTTAAATAACCTGTTCAAACAACCCCATTTGCTAAAAGGTATCTCTTTTGCTATCCCGTTATGTAATTTCATCTATATAGGGTGACCATGAAAATGTGCTCCCTCGAAATCTAATATTTTTATCCGACTTCAAAAAAAGAAGAGGTTATAAGTTTGATCCGATGTATTTTTTTTATGTTTGTACATCGATTACACCGCAGGTTTGACCAATTTGGATGCAATTTTCAGGGGACATTCAGGATCTTGCTGGAGTGGCCTCATAGCAGGAATATTTAAAAAATGTTAAAAATGGCTGAGTGGCGCTATTTTGTTTTTTGCACCAAGATATATTGCAAGAAGTTTTTAAATATTCTATGCTCGCGTCTCCATTTTAAATATTTAAAAAAAAAAATGAAACCGACTTCAAAAAAATGCACTGCAAAAAGTGAAGAATAAGACTTAATTCCACCTTGAAAATTTTACTCCGTGAAGTCGTCGCTAAACTCAAGTTTTTAAGTTTTGGGGTCCGTAGATGAAAAAAAAACATGTTTTCTTAATTCCGACGCACTATCTGTCGGCCTGCATTTCTGATTGCCTGTCTGTTCAGGCAACTATATAATAAAAGTATTTTTACAAAAAAATATTTAATATATAGCTAACTAAACAAACTAACTAAAGAATAAACCTGTCTAAAATTTATTGTTTACGCTATTCAACAAGTTGCGGTTACGTTTTATAACTATATGATGTAACAAATTATCAAATTCAAATTTTCTTCTGTTATCTGACAATAGTACTTTATACTCAGAAAAAAACTCGTTCAACATCACAAGATATAATTGGAACATATTCAAACAAATTCAAATCACTGTTTATTAAAAATTGTTTATTATTTGGATTCAATGTCTCTTTATTGTCCAAAACTGCACTAATATTTTTCAAATTTTTGTAACCAATATTTTTTTATAAAACCGTAGCTTTATTTTTAGTGTTAGTTATAGTTTCACTCACTTTTTCTATCATTTTTACGCTTTTTGACAAAGAAAGTCCTTTCATCTTCAATTTCTTTATAGTATCAGACAAGCAAGAAAAATTTTTTTTAATGTAAATTAAATCCTCACGTACATCTTCTTTGCGCAAAACATTTTGTGCTTCATGTATATAATGTGAGTATTCCGCATTAAATTGGTTGACTATGTTTTTTATTGCCTAGAAATGTGCTGCGTAATAAATGGCAGCCTTTATCCAAGTTCCCCATCTAGTTACAATTGGTGATGGGGAAAGGGGGATGTTTCCTGCAGTTTCCCTAAATTTTTCTATCCGAGTTGGAGCTTTTAGTTCTGCAACTCGATGAAGTCCATGGGCAAGACATGTGGCACATATCATTTTTGTAGACCACTCATCTGTAATTGCCACTAACACTCTATCATATTTAATACCACCGGGCCATAAAAGAGTGAGAGAGTCCTTGAAAAATCCAGCAACAGTTGAATGATTTACTTTATCTAAGGTCTTCATTGTAAGTGTATCACAAGTAATGTGATCTATCCCTTTCTGCTTCTACACCCAACACACCAAAAACAAAATTAGCAACACATCTCTGTTCCACATCAGTTGTTTCATCTAGTGACACCCATATACTTTTATCTTCTAGTTTTTCGCAATTCGGTAACTGTCTTATTGTACAAATCTCGAACATAGTTTTTCCTTAACATGGATTCATGTGGAATTGATGTCTTTTTGCACTGCTCTAAAAATGACTTCAGGTCAGGATTAGTTAATTTATTCAGTGGAATATCCGCACTATTAAACGCCTTGCACAAATCCTCATTGAACTTTGATCGTTTGGGTCCCGGTCCTGGTGAAAATGCTGTGGTGATTAAAACTTGTTTCTGAGCACACCTTTTACTTTTTTGGATATGATGCTTTATAGTTCCTATGTTTTGTGTCACTTGGAACTTCTTGTTCGCAGTAACATCACAATATTTACAACAAAACCGTCAGTCGTAAAATCAGAAAAATCTTTCACGAATTGATTTAAAACCGCACTTAATGACCGCTTTTCTTTCGACATATTTGTCAACGTTCACGTCACAATGTGCAAACTAAACTGAATTGAAAAATTATTTCTAAAATTCTTAAAACGTGCGTATTTATGATTGTAAATCCGTGGTAAATCTACAGTTTTTAAAGCACAGATGTTTTATTGGGTACCTATAACAATTTTAAGAAAGGATGGGTAAAACCCTCGGCTTGCTAGCAACCAGACATTTTTTATTATTTTATTATTATGGATTATATTTGAAATAGATCAAATTTGTCTTGGAAAATAAAAATGTATTCAGAAAAATGAGAATATATGCATTTTTCCTGTAATAACTGCAAAATATGCATTTAAATACAAAAATTGGCAAAATATGCATTTGCATATGCTTTCATGCAAATGCATATATATCCTAAGCCTAATGATAACCTTGGAGAGAAGAAAAAGGTTTTATATTATTTTTAGTATACCTTGTAAGTTTAATAAAATCTAGGCACTGAACTATTGGGAGCCATTAACGTGTCTTTCTCAACGAGAAACTTTCCCGAGTGTCTAAGAAGGGCTACAGTTATCCCAATTTTTAAGGGTGGAGATCTTGAGAACTCTCGAATTTTAGTCTTTAATTTCGTCATTATATAAAAAAATTCAAAAACTGATTAAAAAGCGTCTTGCTGATTAATGGAATTTGGATTTCATTCGTCAAAAAACATCAGTGACGTTATATACGAATTTTTGGAGGATGTATACGTTAGTTTGAATGATGGCCAGGGTTCTGTAGCAGTGTTCTGCGATATATGGTTTTGCCGACATATAATTGTCTTGGTTTGTCTTATACCTGTTGTGTGATCTGTAATAATAAATATTGTGGAATCTGACCTTCTTGCGGTCGTGCCTGTTCCACAAGGATCAGTTTTGGGGCCGTTGGTATTCTTGCTTTACGTCAACGATCTTACTAGTGTAAAGATTTCTAGGACAACACAATGTGTGCTGATGACATGACAATACGGGTATCAGAAATAAAAGCAACTTATAGAAGATATAGAAAATTATTAGAAAAGATCTTATTAAACATTTGAAAGTTTAAATATGTATGTAGTACATAGCATATACAGGGCTAAATACATACAAACATATGTATGTATGTATGTATGTACTACATACGAAATAAAACAAAACTGTAGTATGTAGTAGAGTTATGTAGTCCTGAAAAATTGCTAAATAGCATACATATTATGTACTAGGAAAAATGATCAGCTATTTTCTTTTGAACATTACTTTTGCAAAATAATTGTTGCTCAACAAAATTCTCGCATTTATTCAAATGCATAAAGATTTGATCAGGTACACTTCTCTGGCCCCTGAGAGTAGTTCGCACCCCATTGTCTTTTTAAGGTAACGAGATCCATTTCGTCTTCTTCATCCCCACCAAACTTAAAAACAAACTGAACCCGAATTTGCGAATTACTAGGCCTCGACTATAGAATGGGTTTTTCCCCGGGTTTGTATAAAATGGGTTATCCCCCGGGTTTCTCACAGAAATCTACCTGATTTATTGCCAACCATTAGGCGTTATAAACGCCTTAAGAACCTTTTCAAAAGAATGCGTCATGAAATTAGAATTCTGAGAATAAATGCATAAAATTCCGGTAAAAATTGTATTATATAGAGTGTTAGTATTTTACAGATTCACTTATATGCAGGGCTTTTTACATGAAATTTCATTAAATTATTCTACGTCTTGAAAAAATTGCACTATATAGAGTTTCACTATAAACAGTGACGACTGTAATAGGTTTGCGGGTTGAGAGAGCCCCTATTATCCTGTCGCAGAGTTTTTCTTCATCTTCTTCATGTTAAAATTATAAATAATCATTTTATACTTGTATATGGTACGTTTTTGTGTATTTCGCCGACTGTATGACTTACGAATAGGTTAACTATGTTTCCCTTTCGACTTTTATAGCTTTGTCTATGAATTTTATTTATGGCAATAATGCCACATTTGACTGAATCAAGCCGCCAAAAAAAGTTACTTTTTCTTCTAATTTTTTTTTCGGTTCTGGCCTTCTGAAAATCAATTATTGTTAAAAAAAATGTACTTGCTAATTTTGTGGTGACAATGTGGCAACAATAGTATATAAAAGTTTTTTAAGATTCAACAACACTGGTAAATTAATAATGAGACACCACTGTAAGTAAATTTTTTTAGTGAGAGTGGGGATGTGTATCTGAAGCTATACTATGCTAAGGATCTTTGACTTTGCTTCTGGGGGGAGGGTGGGGGGTTGGAGGGGTTTGAGACGATGAAACTTAACAACAACAAAAAGGTCCTTACTTTATATAATTAAAACACACTAACACTGTCTCTAAGAGAGGGGGGTTTTGCCTACCAATCTCGAAAAAAAGGTCCCTATTTTATACTATTTGTTCCATTTTAGCTCAAATAATAGAGGCTCTGGGAGGAGGGGGATTTATCCCCCAACCCTCTCTTAAATACGCCACTGCTAAGGATAAGTGTTCTGTTGTACGAACAAAACTTGTAATTTAAACCTGCCAAATTTCTTGGTCCATTATCGACGTGGTGCTGGCGTCCGTCGGTAACGCCCTTCGTCTTCCGGCTTTGACAGTGACCGTGAATTCGTATTGATTTTTCGCAAAACACGCACCGGCAAGAATGCGTGCGGACAAGGAGGGCCTTACCTCATCTGAGAGCGAGCGATGTTGCCGCATGCCCCCAAGTTTCTTTTACTTGGGGAAAATACGCACTTTCAACAATTTCACTATGCTGCTAGTCAAAATGGCGGCATTTTTACATGGTTTCTTGTATTTCGAAAATGAGAAATCTTATTATGATGGAGCTTTCAAAATTATTAAAGTCAGTGAGTCGTTTTAATTTGGTATTGCGTTTTTATTATACGGGGCTGTAAAAAAACAAAAACAATGCAAGTATATCCCTATAGAATGAAATTTGAAATGCTCGCTTTAAGACATTGTCCCTTCTAGCAGCAAGATTTTTTCCAGCGAGAATAACCAATAAGAGCTCTGTATGTTTATAAATCATTCTATTATCACATGCAGAACTATATAAATAATTTTTATCTCACATTAAGACACTTAATATACATAAAAATGTGTGTTGGCAAATATAGTCTTTCCCATATATGTATATATAGTGTGTTCAGATATATTTAGTACTTACAGGGTTCCACGAAAAACATACAAAAAAACTTCAGATATAGAAGTTTTAGTGTTTTTTCTGACCCTTCAGAAAATGTCAAAAAAGAAACAAAAGATAAGTGTGAATTAGAGAAGAATTGACAACCATAGGTTTTTTTTAAATGGAATACCCTGTATATTTTTCATATTTATGAAATATCTTTCTTTCCTGATTTCAAAAATATACAGTTTGGCTGTAATTACGCAAACCGTTTATTCATTATTTTGATTTAATTGTAAATAGATTTGCAGTACGAATATGTGGTAAGGCTTGGAGACCAAGTACCTGAATTTTTGTCCTCGGAACAAAGTATGTCAATGTGATCTTTACTCTTTCAGAAAGAGAAATCAAGTAATACCAAATTCCACTATTCCAATGGAAGTAACGCGCCAAGAACACGATGTCAATATCATATTGCATATCCAGAAAGAAATACACCGCCAAATAGTACCATATGATATGTGGTGAAGCAGTTTGAGACAAGAAAAAGTATCGAAGAAAGAAAAGAACGTTTATAAGAAATGTCGAGGAAGAGTGAAAGTAAAATTAAAGTATCTTTTTGTACCATAAAATCACAATGCTGTTCTTTCTATAGAAATGCGTGCCAGGGAAAGATTCGAAAGGTTTTGAATACCTGTAAATATCACCCTTACAAGTTTGTACCTGTCCAAGGGGTAATCGATAACCACATGCCACAAAGGCTAGAGTTTTATCACAATGAGGCTACACAAAGATGCGGATATTCTAAATAAAATATTGTATACAGATGAAGCAACATTCACAACATGCGGAATGTTCAATAGAAAAGACAAACACTTTTGGTAGACCACAAATCCATTCAAAATACAGGCAATAAGAATTCAAGGACGAAGAAGGTCTTTGAAATACTCCTTCATGATAATATCTGGTGCAAAGTAAAAAATCTAATTAGGCCGGCGCATGGATTTGTCAAGGGACGCTCGACAACAACTAACTTGGTTTGTATTAGGTACTCAATTTCTGGCTGAGAAGTGGATCAACGTGGATGTCATATACACTGATTTCTCTAAAGCGTTTGATCGGTTTGACCACATTATTGTTGGAAAAACTGCAACATTTTGTTTTTCAGATAATTTAATATGGTTTTTTACTTCGTATCAGCAGGACAGAAAGCAGTTTGTGGCTTATGGTGGGGCCAAGTCGAGCAATTATTTGTCTACTTTATGCTGACGATCTGATAATGTTTCGGAATATATCCACTGAAAATATCTGCATTGAACTACATGAGTGTATCTTAATGTAATGTTATGATATTTGCAACAAAAAATACAGTTATTTTAACTTCAACTATGTCATCAAGAGTCATCTTCAGGAGAAGATAATTTAACTGCGAAATTAATAAGAACCATACATCTCTATATTTTGAAACCATTACTACATATAATTAATCTTTCATTTATAACCTCTAAAGTTCCTAAAGAATGGAAAACTTCAATTGTTATTCCTATCTTTAAAAATGGCGATGCGCACCAAATGACAAACTATAGGACGATATCCCTAATTACTAATATTGCTAAAATTTGTGAAAAATGCGTAAAAGAACGATTAACCGGATTTCTGGAAAGACAGGGTTTACTTTTTGAGAAACAATTTGGCTTTCGAAATTGAAAAAGTACAAAGGATGCTACATTTCATTGTTCAATGAAATATTAACTAAGCTTCAAAATAATAAAAAATGTTTAACTGTCTATATGGACCTAGCGAAAGCCTTTGATACTGTTTGTCATAATCTACTTTTGAAAAAGTTGTATAATATTGGAGTCAGGGGTCAAACACTTAAATTATTTAAATGTTATTTGGATAATCGAATACTGAAAACACGATGTAATGACCATGTGTAAAATAGTAACTACAGGCGTCCCACAAGGGACAGTACTAGGTCCAGTCCTACTCCTTGTTTACATAAATGAGCTTGGAAAGCTACCAATATCAGGTACGATAAACTCCTATGCCGACGACACTGCAATATTATTTACTGCTGATAATTGGAGAGACGTGTATGCTAGAGCAGAAACTGTATTGTTAAGTTAAATAATAGAAAAATCATAAATGATGTCATTACTTCTTGAATGGGGATGAGTATGTCTTAATGTAAAGTTATGACATTTACAACAAAAAATACAGTTAACTTCAACTATGTTATCAGTGAATGGAGATACTCTTACTCATTCAGAAGTTTTAGAGACTTGTTTATGACAAAACACTTTCTTTGTACCCCATGTAACTGATTTAGTGCCTTTTAAACTATTCTGAATGTAAAAATGTTATTTTTCTCGTTAATAAGGTCTAAACTGGAATATGCATCAATAATTTGGTGTCATTTTTATTAAGAACATATTGACTGTATTGTGTCAGTTTAGACAAAGTCTGCCATGCATTGTGGTCTAACCCATTAGAAGTTTTACTCATGATCAATTGCTGCGATGGTTTTCGCTTATCAGCTTGAATGTGAGACGCTTGTGTTTTTCTCAGCTATTTCTATATAAACTCATACATAATACTAACTTTATCTACCCCCTTGTAGGACAAACATTTACAAGTTCTCACCAGTTAATCAAATGTGTAGTAGCTATAATAATCATAAAAATTCTTACGATATTTTTAATTGTAACCTGGGCCCGATCAAAAGACATTTTTACCACTAGAGTCTTATTCTTTTTATTTTTTTTTTGTATTTATTTATTGTGATCTTTATCGAATAAATTCTATTTTGTGTATTTTCATTCATGTATTTATACTGTTTTGTAACTGGGATATTGTCCTGTAAGACAGTGTTCAGGAATAAAGAATTCTGGAAGAAATCGTAATTTTAAATCAGAATCATCCACATTTTATTAAGGGATAGTATTAACAGGAAATTGAGGTATAATATTAAAAAATTCATCAGAAATGGAAGAGGCTATATTGAAAATAAGTGAAATACCATAGGCATAGAAAATATATAATATATTCCATATTGTTACATTTTAACCAAAATAATAAACGGTTTGCGCCAAACCATATATTTTTAGAACCGGGAAAGAAAGATCTTTCACAAAAACGAAAAATATACAGGGTGTTTCATTTAAAACACCGTGCTTATCAATTTTCTTTACTTTCCGATTATCTTTTATTCTTCTTTTTTACATTTTCTGACGGTTCACGATAAACCTTAATACCTTTATACTTGAAGTTTTTTTGTATATTTTTTGAGGGAACCCTGTCGGTAAGGCACTAGATATCTCTGAACACCTTGTACGTCAATGATTCTCTGTTTATGCAAAAAGTATGACAAATTTGACGTGTTTTGCCGTTTTCTAAAAATCACAGTTGTTTTTAATGGGTGGGCGGTTTAATACAGGAATGGCATTATCTATCATATTAGTAGACTTAGGCTTCAGGGTGAGATGTCAGATTAAAAAGACCGTCTTGTCAAAAATCCTGAAGTTGCGATACCTTGAAAATCTGACAGTTTTTTTAATGAAAATTTCATACCGCCATTTTGTAATCAATCGGCTATTGTTATTTTAACTCGTTACCATAGCAACCAACAAAATTTCCGTACATTTTCGTCGACCTGACTGAATAAGTGGAAATTTTTTGACATATATTGAAATGTCAACTCCTTGCCACACGACTTTTTTTAGTAATAATAATTGTGTGAATATGTCACATACCTTATAATAAATTAATACATTTATCTCCTATTTATTTATTTTAAGCAGATTTTCAAAATAACAAAAAGATATACTTATGTAGGTAGACTTGATTTTTATTTAAGTAGGTACTTAAGAAATAATACTTTGTTCAAGCGAATTGAAAGACTTATTCTCTTTGCAATGGTGAATAATTAGGACTTACAGTGATTGAAGAACTGGCCCTTAATTTAGGTGTCGGTGTTTTATGAAGTAGATATAATATTTTTCGTCATCAGCAACACGTTTTGTATTCTTCTAAACGAATTGTCTTCCAAGATTTGAATTTAACAATTTTCAATTAGATCAGTAATATATTTCAGATAACGATGGTACATTTTAATATGGCCCACTTCTTTGCAATATGCACATAAACCATCGTTTTAAAATTTTCCCATTTTAAATAACTTATCAGTATATTTTTGCTATTTATAACTCGGAGCTTTATTGATTGGTTTGATCGGAAAGATTAGTTTATAGTCGTTTGACAGGCACAAAATACACACAAAATTCCATAGCCTCCTAGATTTAATTATCCTCTTGTTTTAAGTTACATACTTTCATTTACCGAGATATAAATTTAAAATTAAGAATATATCAATTCGACCAATTTTAGTAATTTCGAATGAATCAAAAATAAAAGAAAAGAGCTCGTTCTGTACATTTATGACTAAATGTTGATTCTTAGTCCTTCAGGGATGGAAAAATACAATGTGTTTTCATTCCGGGTCTACATAATCCGTTCACTACTGTCCTTCTGAAAAGAACAGTTTTGCTGACGTTTCGCCAAAATCACATTTGGCATTTTCGAAGCTTTCTTTCTCGCTTCCGAATAGAGACTGTAGTAGTAGGACAAACAAATTGAAATAAATTTGCTCTGTTTTACCATTTTTAAAAAACTATGCGTTATGGAAATAAAAAACACATTTGTATCTGAAGGGACTCTTTTATTTCCTAGGGCTACCCTATATAGTAAAAAAAAATGTTTTATATACAAAGAGATAAAACAAATTCGACATTTTTTTTAACCAACCGCTTTAAAACAAAAAAAAATATTTTCTTTTTTTTTTTTTTTTGATGTTTCATAACCTTAGGGGTAGCTAAAAAATGTATTTATCTAGTGTGAAATAAAAGAAATTTGTTAAAAAGTTCAAACGATTTTCAAATAATATTTTTTTTTCAGGGGGCTGTTTCATCCTTCTAGGGCTACCCTGTCTAGTCGAATTGATTTTATAAACTGAAAGTGATACTTTATAGTAAAGAAAAGTTGTTTTATATAAAATAAATTTGAAATTTTTCGCCTTTTTTCGAAATACGATTTTTTTTTAATTGGACTTAAGTTACATTGTAAGAAAACAATACGTAAAGCGACAACAGATCTTGTCTCAGGGGTGAATTAATTCATATTACATTGCGGTATCCAAAGTGCCTTAAATAAGAATTATTTATTTTTGAAAAACTGCACTCTTTTGAGATAATGATAAAAAAAGATATAATCAAAATCTGAACAACTTTTTTTTCTTTTTATGTTACTGTTTCCAAAAACATATAAGAGAAAAATAACAGATTTTTTTTCTACAACATTTGTACTATATATTATGTGACATAAATAAAAAAAATGAATCTGATCAGCTGTTTAACATATATTTGAAATTAGAAATTCTATAAACCGAAGATATCTCTTTTGGTTGGTTACCTTCCTTCCTAAAAAACTAATCCTAAATTGGTCAATACAGAAATCCGTGAAAATTAACATAATTTGTCGTGTTCCACTGTTTAAAGGCTAAACGTTGAATCCATAGTCCTTAACATTCATTTAGTAAGGCAAATACATACTTATCACTTATAAACATTAACAAAGACTAGCTGGTCCGGCAGACCTTGTTCTGTCTTTTCCGTTAGAGGCGCCAGGAGTTTTCAGTGGAATTATAAGAATATGGAGAGCGTTCACCTTATCGTACAGAAATGTTATTGAAGAAAATCATATTGGTTTTATAGAAAAAACACGCAATAAAACAATACAAAAAATAGTGTTGATATAAAAATAGTGTCTCGGTAACCAGACGATCAGTAAAAAAAAATTATGTTGAGTGGTGAAGGACAACTCTCTCACGAACTTGCTGAAAAATCGGGCTTAGTGGTGTTTTAAATATATAGATTAATGAGGCGAGAAAACCATAAACCCAGAAAATTTAAAAATTAACTTTACCAGCGTTTAGAGAATTTAAGTCACGACTTAAGAGTGCCGATAGATGCCGGTGATCGAAAATTTTATGAATAACTATCGATATATAGATAACTATCGACATATAAATACCCATCTATATATCGACAACTATCGATGTTTCAAAAAAAAATGTTGGGTTTGAATATTGAATTTTTATCAAAATGTTACCGTATCATCCTTAATTCTCCACCAAAATTTGAAATAAATCGGACCAGCAATTTTTGAGCTATGCCCCGACAGATAGACTGCCGGAACTGCGGGACTCTGAAACGTAAAGATCTGAAAAACTCATGGAGGGTGATTTTTTTTACTATTACAATACTTTCCTCTTATCTTACGAGGGAAGTTAATAGAACAAGAAATAAGCAATTAATAAAAACAAAACAAACATTTATTTGTTTAACTCATAAAAAGAAGGGGCATGATTTAGAATAACTAAAACAATACCGAAAAGAAAATAATTAAATTAAGAGATTATGCAATAAGGTAAGTAAGTACAAATGTAAGAAAACGCTTGATTAACATTCACTGAAAGAATAACGACAAATAGGAATAATTAAAACATGGTATTATGAAAAAGTAAACGTATAAAAATATGGAACCACTAAATGAACAACAAATTATAATAAATACAATTCAAAAAAAATATTAGCTTTTTCCAATAAGAAATAAGTGCCAAAGCAAGCCGGTACCAATTATATATTAAAATTAATATTACACAATTTTTTGACAAGATTCCACATAGAATTTTGTATAAAAATAAATCATAACCCAGGCTTGAGGTCTATTAAAACTATATAACGACAAATAAAAATAATTAAACGAAGTTATGAGATTATGCAAAAAGGTAGCAAACGCAATAAGGTTTTTTAAAAAATTGAGCGGATTGAATGACACTAAGGACACCTGTAAAAAAAATTCGCGCAACACAAAAACGAACATATAAATTTCTACCATGAAAATAAGAAAACAATTGAATTGGTTGAAAAATATACAGAAAATCCAAATAAATTAATTTCGAAAACTACAAAAAAATATAATGAAGTACCAAAGCAAGCCTGTACGTACTTACCATTGGTGAAGAGCAATATCCTTAAGAGGGTAAGTACCACTACACACGAGCACTGACTAAGACATTTGACGAACGGACACGAGGCGAGTAACATCGCACGACTTCGCGATTTGACGAAGAATTCTGCCTGCACCCTGGTTTTTGTTGAGGCATATTTTCATCCCCCTCAGGCCTATTGAACCCCGCGGCGTTGCCACGTTTCGTTTCCTTGAAATTCGTAGTATTTTGGAAAATAGTCTAATGTTTCGATGTAGCGTTCGATTACATAGTAAAAATGACTAGTACTTAATTAATAGGACATTGCATTTTCAGTATTTATAGTACCTTAGAGTACTACAAGAGGCAAATTTTTGCAAAATATGGGATAATTTTCTGGTGTTATCCAGTGTAACCAAAAATTTAGTGGCAAGGCCAGACAATATGAGTTTTGAAAAGCAGGACTGGTTGAAAAACAAAACACATCCAAAATAATGTTTGTAAAGTTGCATGTTTGCCAGCCCACACAGGGTGTAAATTAATCCATGTTCAAAATTTCGGCAAGTGATTTATCTCAAAAAGTAAAAAAAAAGTTATATAAACAGAGATCCGAAACTTTTTGTTATTGAGATACATGATGTTAAAATGTTATTGTTTTTTTCAAAATTTTTTGACACACCTCGTACATTTCTTCAGATTTAAAAAAAAATTTGTGCGACTATATATAAAATTGTTGACGGAATATTGCATCAAATATTTTTTTTCGAAATATGGCTCCGAGATATAAACATTTAAAGCAAATATGATAATCCGAAGTAATTGAGCTGTTGAAGGATGATTTTACAAACAACCGTAATTAAGTTAACAAAAATCGGTAAATTTGCTTTACCCGGAACTTCCCTGGTTATCAGCCTTTTCTTTTATTAGAAATAGTGAATAGTTACCCATTCTAGTTCGGTAGATAGTAATTTAATGACACATATATATTGTCTTTTCAAACATTTGTACATATTGGGCACGGTTTTATTCAGCCATATTGGATTCCTACCAATGTAATCATATCCTCCGCATAAAATCCGGAAGATGAATTAGATAGACCTATGATATTTTCATATCGAAAAAGAGGATAAACATATAAATACCAGCAGTTGCAAAAATCTTTGAGCGATGTCACTTCAAAGTCAGATTGACAAGTCAGTGACAAAATGAGCAATAGAAAACAATTTTCGAGTTTTTTGCATCTACAAGCGAAGAAAATGGTATTAAATCTAATAAAATATTACCAAAATGAAAATTCACCGGCCAATTTCCCGGAGACAGTAGCAAAAGCTCTGGGAATCGGTATAACGACTGTGCAGAAAATTATGCATGAAAAAAGCATAATTTACTACCGAAGAAGATTAAGAAATGTACACGAAAAAAGCCAAAGACAGAAGACTTAAGTGACAATGTAAAAATGGATGTTCGATTTATACACATCAAAAACTAATATAACCCTTCAAGTTTTAAAAGAAGCTTTAAAAAATCGAGGCATATTGGAAATTGGACTAAAATCGTTGTCAAAATTAATAAAAATGTTGGGTTTTCGATATAAAAAGAAGATCGAAGATTTTTATGCGAGTTGCCACATATAGCAAGTCAGCGTATCCA
Organism: Kuschelorhynchus macadamiae; assembly: GCA_030620095.1. NCBI lineage: Eukaryota > Metazoa > Arthropoda > Insecta > Coleoptera > Curculionidae > Kuschelorhynchus > Kuschelorhynchus macadamiae. The sequence goes on along the minus strand of JAUTXW010003700.1, from coordinate 330,003 downwards.
GTTTTTAAAGAAATACACGGAAAATGTTAATTCAAAATTTAGAAAAGTGGTATTTTTTTAGTTTGAAAAGGGGTTAAAAGAACAACTGATTCCAAATTTAGATGCTCCATCTTTAATCATTCTGGACAATGCAATGCATCTTATCATTCAAGAATCTTAAATAAACAACCTACTTCATCCTGGAAGAAAACTGATATTTATGACTGGCTAATAAAACAAAAACAAAATCCTTTACCCAATATGCTGAAACTAGAACTTCTTTTAATGGCAAAATCTATTAAAAAACAAACAATATATGCCGTAGATGAAATATTACGGGAAAATGGACATGAGGTTTTACCACTGCCGCCATACCATTGCCAGTTTAAAGCAATAGAATTAATATGGGCTCGGGCAAAATCATATTACGAAAAACACGTGAACGATGGTCTTACATCAGATGAAGTGCACATTGTTTGGCAAGATTCATTAAATTATATTACGCCAGAGTACTGGAAGAAATCTGTGGAACATACGGAGAAATTGATATGGGATTGGTGGAATCGAGAACGAGTTCTAGATGTCGAAATAGCACCAATGATCATTGCGCCATTTGAAGACGACTCAGAAGATGAGGACTTTTCAAGTGATGATGATATTTTTTAGTGTATAATATTAAAAAGTTTCTGAAGGATTATATTAGTCTTTGACGTGTATAAATCATAAATTGCCTTATGAATATCCATTTTTGCATTGTAACTTAAGTCTTTTGCCTTTGGATTTTTTCGTGTATATTTCTTAATCTTCTTTACATTTGTTATTTTGTAGGCAATAAATAAATAATTATAGAATACGTGTTCCAATTTTAAAGCGTGTTTAAAATAAGTAATTTTTTTTATTAATTATAAGATAAAATTTGATATATAAAAATCGGTAAAATCGCTTTACCAGAAACTCGGGGCTAACGAAAAATTCAGGCTATATATATATATATATATATATATATATATATATATATATATATATATATATAGAGCCTGTATTTTTCGCATGCATGGCCCTTAATTTTGGAATGAAATTTGAAGAAATCGGATAAATAGTTTTTAGTTATACCGCGAACAGACAGACTGACGGACAGATATACCTACAGACAGACGGAATTGAGAAAACATGTTTTCCGGCATCTAGGGACCCTTAATCGTAAAGATCTGAAAAAATCTCACGATGGAAGTAATAACTAATTATCTTGTGTTTTTAACAGAAGTGTCTAATATTTTTGCAAAATAATTTTTTTTTGTTATCACAATACAAAAAAAAAACAATTTTCTTTGCACAGGGGTGGCCCGCATTTAAATAAATGACGCTGTATAATTGGTTAGATTTTGGGGTCAAGCGGGGCTCATAATTTTTGGTGATTGATAAAAAAACTATTTTCTTTCTCCCTGTATATTTGTAAATAGCCCATCAAGATTTAAGAGCTCGATAAAAGAATGACACAACATTTTGGGACCTTTGGACCCGCACGATAAGACCGCATTCGACTATATCTGTAAATTCGGTTACGGCGTGTTTTTTGCATTCGTTTTTTACAAATAAATTAGAACATTAGTAGTTTTTAACTATTTCTGTACATATTTGTGTTAGTGCTATTAGTTTTGAGACTGGTGCTATAAAACTTTCGTCAAAATAGATGTTTGTGAGGTTAACACTTGACTTCTAATAAAAAGTGAATTTGCGAAGAAATATGTGAATTTAGAACAATGCCCTTTATTTGTTGTGTACCTAATTGCAATGGAAACTATCCGAAAGGACCTACGGTTCATTTTTTGGATTTCCAAGGCCGAAGAAAGTCGAAAGAAGTGGCTTCATGCAAAAAAAGAGAAGGTTTTACTCCAACTGCCAAAAAAGCATTCGTAGCATAACATAACTGTTTGCTTTACTGCCCTTACCTCTTCAGTATCCCAACCATTCATATTAAATTTACGTGGCCCCAGTTATTATTTAATTAGTGGAAAGCACAGGTCGTAAAAGTAATGAAAAGTCTCATGAAAAAATATATATTTCAATTCAACTAGATCAGCCTCATACACATTTTGCGAGTTTTCTTGTGAAAGCTAGTTATAAAAGGTTTGATGTTTAACTTGTTTATATATACGTTTATACATCTGCATTCCCATTGAGACAAATTCCACTTCTACAATCTGAGCTTTAACGATCAGAAAATCCCATTTTAAACCCCATTTATTTCAAAATTAATAAAAATATTGTCGAAACAATTCATTTTTCACCTGTTAGGTGAAACCTTGCATTGAAACTCTGCCAAATTTAATACATGGTACATTAACAAAATTATCAATTTTTGCAGATTCTGATAGCAAAAATAGAATCAATCTAAATTTATGTAACATTGTATATTTTATATAATTATTATTCTATTTTGATAAAATCTTATTAGCTTTTTAATATTATATTGGTCTCTTTTCCTTAGTTTAAGTTGTACATATGTATGTATGTATATATTTGTGTATCTGTTAATTAGTCTGTGAATAAAACTATGATAAAAATGTAGATATTGTTTCATTTTGTTAAAGATATTTGGTATGCTGGTTTGTCATAATAAATAATAGAATATTATTCATTTTCAGATTAATAAAATCCTTCCTTTGACAGGAAGGAAAAAAGGTTTTACAAAAATTAGAAAATTCATTGAAAAACTGGTTGTTTCTCTTTTCAACTAATTTCACAGAGGCAGGTTTTTTTGCGTTATGTTTTCCTACAAATTGGAATTGAAGTAAATTTGTTAGACAAAATTCGTTGTCATGCAGCTTCATATGAAACTGACAAAAAACACTGTTTACCCTAGAAAGTGGTTTATATCACACGTGTGTTAAAAAAAATTTCAACACTATGGTACCTATTTGAAAGATGGTAAGTAAAAAAAAAGCTAGAGCCTACTTTTAATCTATTTCAAATCAGTTACTCAGTTTTTCCATACTAGTGTTGAGAAGCCAATAAAGTCCTAGTGAAGACTCTTTGTGGTTGTACCTCGTTTGAAAAATTTCACTTTCAACACTTAGTTAATATTCTTTAGACTTATATAGAGAGTTATTCTGTATAAGTAAATTTTCCCAATGCTGATTTATAAAATTACTTTTTGTTGCCTATATTATATTTAAATAACTGACTAAAAGTACTTTTTTATAATTAAACACAAGATAAAGGTTTATTTAAACATTTTATTACATATAATTTGTTGTAGAGACTATGACAAAAAAAATATATTTTAAAGTTTTTTTTGTCCACTTAAAAATGATATGTATCTACTTAGATAAACTATATATATATATATATATATATATATATATATATATATATATATATATATATATATATATATAATCTTCTCCCCTAGGCCACCAGTACTCCCTGCAATAAATCCACGCTTATCAAGCTATAATGTTGTGGGAGTAACGGTAGCATTTCGGTTTCTTCAAATATTCCCATTAGTTTTGTGTTCTTGACCCCATTGTATGGTGTTTATGCCATCTAAAGTGTTTCTTACTGAAAAAAATAAAAAAAAGATAGAGGCAGCAGATAAATATTCATTAGTCTGCAAATGACAGATCGGAAATATCCATATTCAGAAATATTCAGATATTGCCATAAGCAGTAATTAATAATTGTCCTATTTTTGTCAAAAAATATTCATAAATTTTTATACAATAAAACCAGTTTAAATTTTTATAAGCACTTGAGTAAATCATCCTTATAATATTTTTCAGTTAATAAAGCATACAATTCTCAGTTCGACTGCTTAAATGGTTAATTGCGATCCAGCTTTTACTAGTAAGTTTACAAAAATGTCATTCATATGGCCTAGCTCAAATTAACTGCCAAGGGCGTACACAATATTAGAGGATATTTTCCAAAATACAGGGAGGGGGCAATGCCCTCCCCCCTTATGGACGCCCTTGGTAACTGCATTCAACATAATGGCCTTACTGATAAGCAATTTATTTAAATGACGTGTATAATCGATGATCTATAAATATCCAACTCTCAAGAAGCTAAAAATTATTACGCTGGGATGTTGAGTGGTCAAAAAAAAGTATTTTGATTTGAGAGGGCTGCAAAATATACAATATTAATCTGTCTCATGATATTTGTGGTAAATAACTTTTTAACATATAATTTAGATATATACATATATAGAACTGAATTAATAACTGAAACACAATACACTTTTTAAAGCTCAATAAAACTCACCAATTAATATATCCACTGAATGAATAATTATTAAAAACATAATTTATATTACCTGTGAGTTATTTATATAATGAAGGTGGGAATCTTTTATTTATCATACGGGACAGAACCAAAATTCCTGCAAGTCAGACGATTCTTCCTTGCGATTAACCAGGTTTCATTTGGCAATTGGCCTACTGTTTTCTGGCAAATTTCAGAAATTTTTTCTTCCGTGTACCATTTTCTACCAAACAATCATCTATGGTTTTACCCCATCTGTTACGGATATGGCATGCAAATATTAGCAATGTAGCCATATGAAGACATAACAATTTAGCCTCTTAGAGCATTTGTTTAACCTGCAAGTAACAAATTCAAACATATATTATTGACAAAGTATATTAAAATCAGTAACAATGGTTTCAAAATTAAATACTGTTTTAATACATTAGATATTTTTTGCAATATGAATATGTGCCTAAAATGTATAAAGAGCGCTTACCTCAACCTTCTAAACACGATCTCTCTTATACTTGGAAGAGCATTTCCTTTGATTATAGGAAGTTCCCTATCAAAACCAGGTCTTTCTTTTGAATCTACCGCGTTTTCTTCTTTTTCCTGATTGAACTGATTTCGTTGCTATAATAATCTAAAAAGTAAAAAAGGAATCAGGCAAAATACACATATCTATATTGTTATTTAAGTAAAAATCGAGCATTATTTATTAGAAATCGTCAATATACACTTGTAATTATTCGTAAGTATACTTACATGTAACAAAAACTAAACATTGACTTGAAAAACCAGGAAAAAAAAACTTATTTTACGATTAATCAATGTAAACAAACTTCCAACAACAACAACTCCAGCTGTTCATTGGGGAAAAGCTACTTATGATGACTCATCGATGCCCGCTTCCAGGCTTTCTAGTAGAGTCGGTATTGAGTTGTTCCGTATAAAGTTCGTTTTCCGAGGGTTTGTACTCATAAATTGTCTTACCTTTTTTAACAAATAAAAATGTTTAAAAACAGACTGAAAAGAAATTAGTGACGTCATAAACGTTGGTCGTCTCTAAAAACCAAAATGGCGGTCGTTCAACAGCTGATTTTTTAGAGGGTTATGAAATTAAGTCATTTATCAACTTGTCAGAAAAAATGGGTTGCCAAAAGACACGTCCACAATACACGGAAATAAGTAAAAATAAGTCGGTGGTCTGTGGACACGTCAAGTTTCATTTCCTTTTCCTTTTATTTTTATTGTGTAAAATGGTACTATGATTCCAGAAGATGTCCAGTAAATCCAGTTATTGCCAATCTGGTTTTAATCTTATGGAATGAAGCACTCGAAAAAGTGATGTTTTTAAATTAATAATATTACCTTTTCTTTAATGGTTCTCTGGTAAATGTTTTATGTATATTTGTTATGGCGGAACAAAATGGCCACCTAGTGAAATATTCAAAAATTTAGTACCAAAAACTACTTGAATTGAAATTTTGCAGAAAAATGGGTGAAACAAGGATATACTAGTAACACTTTAGTGCGAATCCAATATAGCAAAACAAAATGGCGGCGTAATAAAATGTTTAAATATTCGATAAAATTTAATTTTCAGGAATAAAAACCTTCTTTTTATGGGGCAGAATAACAAAGGACATAATTTATTTTTATAGACTAAATAAATAAAGTTATGAAAAATAAATAGTAATAATAATAACAATAATAAAAATAAACTAAAAATTTAAAAAGAAAATCAAATAAATTACAGCGTATAGAATTTGTATAAAGTTATTAGCAAATAATTATATGTATATATAAATGTGTTATATGTACAGATTTTGCCCTACCCAAAAAAACTTTAGTTACAGAAGTTAAAGTGTTTTTTTGCGTAATATCTTTTTGAAATATTGCAAAACATGCGCACCGCAGAAAATTTTAACACTTGTGTTTTTTTTAATGGAACACCCTGTATATTATTATCTCAAATGAAACATATTTTTTCTCGAATTTTAAAAATATATATACCGGGTGACAATGAAACTACTACCCAGGGCGCCTTTTGACAACGGCTAGAGATAAAAATATGGAATTTGATGTGTCGATAGCGTCGAATATCGTGAATATTTGTTACATAAAATCAATTGAATATCGTTTCCGGTTTCCCCGGAATATAAAATATGCCCTGTATATTTTATGTTTTTTGAACTCTCTTAACAATTCTAAACAACTTTTGTATAACATAACCTATGTCTAAAATGTATAGTTTTCGAAATAAAGCCACTCAAAAATGTGCCATAATTCCCTCTTATTTGTATTTGATAGAAAAACGGAATAGGCCAGAATAAAAACAATCACGGTTATTTACTCTTTATTCACGCCTCCATCCAACAAAATGTCAAAAAAGAAAATGCTCTTAGTTTAAAAAAAAAAGTGTTTTTCGCAAATCGATTTTTCAAGTTTTGATTAGACCCTGTACCATAACGGGTCAACTGACTGGAACAAAACCTTCATTACCCAATCCTACTTTTTTATCCTTTATCCAGCTAAGACAAATTCAGCTTCTATAGACCGCTGCAAACTTGAAAATTTGATAACCTATTTTCATGTCGTTAATGCTTATCTAAAGCGAAAATCAATATTAGTAGCACTTATTTAATTATACCACCGGCAAAGTTGGCCATGGATTCAAAATAATCTACTGTTCGAAGGAATCCTCTTTTAATTCATTTAAATTTTAAAAAAGAAACGAATATGATAAGGTAAAAACAAATGAACTTTATTAGACCTAGAGATGATTAATATTAACTAATAATAAAAGAAATAGAAAAAAGAACGTACTTAATCATAATTAAGATTTTCAAAAACACGACCTTCTTGTTCAATACAGGTCTCACATTTTTCAACAATTTTCCGTAATAAATATTCTTTTTGAGTTATACTATTATTAATAGCACCAATAATTCGATTTCTTAAAATGTCCAAATTTTCAGGTTGAGTTAAATAGACTTTTTCGTTGATATGACCCCAGAACGAAAAATCTAGAGTTGTCAAATCAGGCGAACGTGCTGGCCACTTTACAGGTCCATTCGTTCCTATCCATTGGTCCCCAAATCTGTCATTTAAATAATTTATGCAAATTCGAGCGTTATATGGGTCGGTGCACAATCTTGTTGAAAGTAGATGTATGGGAATCAATGTTGATTTTCATCTGGTCAATATCTTCCGTTGTTCCTGTTGAACATTCCCAGATTCGTGAAACGAGACTCATCCGAAAATAATATTAATCTATTAAAGGGATTATTATGGTTAGAATTTTCCATAAACCATCGGCAATATTCAACTCGCTGAGCAAAGTCATTGACGCCCAAGTGTTGGTGGATTTGGTATTTATAGGGCTTGTGCTTATGTTTCTTCAAAATGTTCCTTGCCTTTCTCTGTTAACTCCAACTTCACTTTCAATTTCGCGAGTAGAAATACTTGGATCAGCATTCACACATGCCAGAACGTTTATTTCAGCTTCTTCACTAATTATGAACTTCATTTTCATTTTATGGAACTGTTTTCAAATGTTGTACTAGCCACGGAAAATAGGGATAGCAGGGTTGGTTTAGGTCGGGGTATCGCTTTGCGTACAGTGCTTGACCCTGCCTTTTATTTTGCAAGCACTCGCCATAAACTAGAAGCATATTTATTTGTTCCGCTCTTGTAAAACTTGCCATTTTAAAGAGGTTACAAAGAACTTTTAGTCTACACCAATAGAGACACGAAATAAAGCACGAGAATTTACAAAAAGTGCAACAATCTGCTATGCCCACAAGTGATAAAAGTTACTTATCAAAATTCAATTGTTTTTAAAAACCTTAGCAACCTCTCTTAAGGCTAATATGACTATTTTAATTTTAGCAAAACTTTGTAGGTAGTTATCACACTAGGTTAAGCTATCATTAACTTAACTTTCATAAACAACTGCAAATTTGAAAATTAGGTACCCTATTTTTATGATGTTAATATTTATCCAAAGCGAAAAACAATCAGTTGACCCGTTTTGGTACAGGGTCCGATCAAAACTTGAAAAATCGACTTGCGAAAAACACATATTTTTTAAAATTCGGAACATTTTCTTTTTTGACATTTTGTTGGATGAAGGCTTGAATAAAGAGTAAATAACCGTGATTGTTTTTATGATGGCCTACTCCGTTTTTCCCTAAAAAACAATTAAGTAGGAATTATATTTAAGTGGCTTTATTTGGAAAACTATAAAACTATACATTTTAGACATAAGTTGTGTTATACAAAAGTTGTTTGGAATTGTTAAGAGAGTGCAAAAACATAAAATATACAGGGTGATCCATTTAAAATAACGAAGTCGCGGTCATTTCCGGGGAAACCAAAAACGGAATTTAATTGTTTTTATGTTACAAATGTTCACACTATTCAACCTTATCAACATACCAAATTCCATATTTTTATCTTGCGCCGTTTTCAAACGTAAATTAAAGTATTAATGCATTAATCGCTCATTATATGAAGGCGGCCTGGAAAACAAACATCTGATTTTAATATTGTCGTTGTGACATTTCAGTAAATGTTATTACTAATTAAAAGAACAATTTGCACGTTTTTTTTATAATATGTGATATACCGAAAAACAAAAACATCAAATAATTGGACTCCTTTGGTCCAATTATTATAGCACATCAAGAGAAGAATGTATGTATTCTCCTTGGCTATTTATAAAAATTAAAAATATTTCTCCTTAATATACTATTAATAGAGTTGAAAATAAAATCTGGCTGGTCTTTGTTAAGTAAAAATATTTTATTTAAATAAAAACCCTTTGCCTTAATTTTAGTATATTTTGGGCCTGTCTTAGTAAACTTTGTTTTTCAAAAATCTAGTGGATTTAGAACGGGACTATTAGCCCGACATCTAAGTGTGCCAGACCTCTTAAAATCTATTAAAATATAACCCAGCGTCAGGAATACAGCTTTCTGGATTTTCTAAAATGAGAAGAGAAGATACCAGGTGTTGTTGTATTTAGAAATAGTAATTTAGAGAAAATTTTACCTTAAAAGAAAAATAAGATATTCAGATTTTCCTGTTTATTTCTAGACTTAGTCCTCTTTTTCCGCTAGAGACTTTTGATTTCATCAAATTGCTTCATAATATATCTGATGGTACTAGCTGATATTTTCCGTTGTATAAGATATAGCTGATGATATTCATTGATATGATATAATTATTGGAAAAAAAATAGTCGGATTACTTGATGTTGCTGTTCTTCGGTATATCGCATATTATAAAAATCGTCTAAATTGCTCCTTTAATAATTAGTAATAAAAATATGAATGCACCAATATTGAAATGTCGCTAATCAGGAAGAAAATATCTTCAATATTCAGGGTGTTATAATTTCCTGCACTTTGCGACGCGCATTTATTTTTTGCGATATTTCTAAAAGATATTACGCAAAAAACTCTTTAACTTTTGTATTTAAGGATTTTTTGTATCACCTAATATAAAGTCTCTAGGCGGAGCACAAAATATAAAAAAAAAACAGCACGTAGTGAAATTCTATACGAGGGAAGTTGTGGGTAAAAGCGGATTTACCGATTTTTTTAATACACTACATTTCTTTTTAAACCAAATTTGGTACACGCTGGACTATGACTGAGATTAACAAGGAGGTTAAATAAGTTTTATAGACATTTATATCGTTTCTTTTCCGGGTTGTGAGCCATTTAACCCCTCCCTCCCCTTTTTACTGGGAACTTCGCCTCACTGGCTACTTTTACAAGGTCAAATTTCTTATACATTCTCCAATTTTCTTCTCTTCAATATTTTCGATATTTTGCACAGTTTACAAGTTATTGTCAGTTAATGTCACCATAAAATTATTTGTTAAAAAAAATATGTTTTGGGCGTCCAAGATCCCTTTGAGCGGAGGAAAAATGTTGTTAAAAGAAAATGGGTTCGATGGTTATGATGATGATTTCATCATCATCAACCTTGACGATGAAATCGTGTCCATGGAGATGATAATTAATTGACATGAGTTAATTTTCACCCTGGCAGAGTGAAAGATAAGACACTTGTTAGTTGTTGTTTCCATGTTACCCGATATGTTGCCGTAAATATTTGCAAACGATAAAAACAAAGAAGTTTTTAAATTCTTAGTGGTTTATTTTTCATTATGCTAGTAGTTTTTCGGATCAATCAAGAATAAATATCAAAACAATAATTGACAGTTACATGCCTGTAAATAGTGTACAGCGTTTTTCCGTATATTTAGTATTCCCATCAACTCTCCACGTCCGTTTTCCATCTCTCTCAAATTTCTCAGGTATCTTTAAAGATAAAGACATCAAACCGAGTACGGACACATATTATAAACGGTGTTCCATTTAAAATAACAAAGTTGACGCCCATTTCGTTAATTTCGGATGTTCATTTGGTTTTTCTGGTAACGAATCCTGGTGGTACAGGACAACCCCTAAAACTTTTATATTTAAGGCTTTTCTCTATTTCTTATAATAAATGCGGAAGACGCTGTCTAAATATACGGAAAAACCCTGTGCAACTCGTCATGACTTAAGGGAGAACTGCACGCTAAAAGTGAAAAACTAGCGTCAAGGTCTAGTCAAGTTCAAAGTAAGATGAAAAGGTACCTACGTATTAGAAAAAACTTCCTGCACGTCCGACCTCAAAAAAATGTGTTATGTATAGGCAATTTAAATTACATTTCGTTTAAAAATGGGTTCAAAAGGGTTTACGCGCTGCAGAAATACAAAGACATGAGTACGATTTACCATTTCAAATTTTGCAGTTACGTAGACAAAGGATCAATGCAAGGCGGTAAAGAGCCATTTTGCGGGAAAAAAATTATATGCGACCGCATTTGCGTCAAAAAGTGGTCGTAAAATGGTTGAAAATGGACAAATCTACATCTATTTTATAATTCTAGATTAGATTTTTTTATAAAAAATCGCATTTAGCGCCCAACTATACATATTTCCCTATTGAAATCACATTGAAGCTAATACATATCTCTTATAGTTTTAACATAATGTTGCAGCGGCGGAAGGCTTGCAAATGATCCATAATACTCCGTGCAGTTCCCCCTTAATTGAGAAAAACACACAAAAAAAACATCTTCCACCAATCCATGAAAAATGTTTGAAATTTTCCTGTGTCATCTCAAATCTGCTTCTGTTTGTTTTAAAGGGGCTGACACCGTATTTAGTTTTGGGGTTCTATGGTAACTCTGTACAGGGTGTTAATTAAAGTCAAGTAGGTACGGAAGGTGATAGTTCTTTGGCTTATTCTATGACGAAAAGTTCATATAAACATGGGTCCACAAATGATTCGTTTTGGTGATACAGGGTGTGGAAATTGAAATTTTATTTCAAAATTTTTTGTAAATAACTTTTGCAAAAAATATTTTTTTTTCACAAAATTGAATAATCGGGTGTATTTTGTGATGAGATATCATAATTTGGTATTACTTTTTATCTAGCACATAGAGGGCGCTTCGTACGCTATTGTTATTTACTTTAATCTACCATAACTTTTTTGAACTTTTTGAATTTTTGTAAACAAACCTTATTTTTACACCTTTTTAAGCAAAAAAGGAATACTTGTTCAACAACGCTAGAGGTAACCATTTTCGAGAAATTTGTAAATATCTGCGTCGAGGCAGGTTAACTATTCCCTTTGACGCTTGTTACTGGAGACATTACAGAAACTTAGTGTGTAATAGGAATCGTTAAAATAAATAACTTTTATTTTGTAAAGGTGTACTTAGAAGAGTTTTATTTTTTTTTCGTTTTTTCGTTTTTCTTACACGTTTTCAGAGTTTATTAGTTCCAGTTTGGTACATTCATTAGTTTTTAGAACCTCTACAATAACCAAAAGCTAAATTTGTCGTATGCAGTATACAGGATATTATTTTTTTGCGCCACCCAGAATACCACTCTCCTGTATTTTTTTGGAATACCCTGTATAAATCCTAACATCATCATTTGGTTTTTTCCTTATTCTTTTTGACTCCCTACGTTTTTAACGTATCTGTAATCGTTTTTTATTTATTTGCAAAAATAGCGGTCGATGCAAAACAAGTATTATCAAAGTACCAAAATTGAAAAAAAATCTAGTTGGTTATTCCGTGTGTTACCTTTTTTGACGTTTAATATAAAATAATTTTGATAGCGAAGTAAACAGCATATAATATTTTCCGTGTGTTACCTTTTTTGACATTTAGTTTAAAATAATTGTGACAGTTAAAATTTTTTGTGCTATTTAATAATTCTAAAGTTTTTTGAGCTAATTAATATCTAAGGATGGTTGAGTTTACAAACCGTGAATATGCGGATATTCATTTCATTTATGGTATTGCCAATAGTAATTCGTTTGAAGCGAAACGACTCTATTCGCAGCGTTATCCAAATCGATGACAGTCCGATTCACGAACTTTTGCTCAGGTTCACATTCGACTGAGCGAAAATGGGACTTTCCAGAAGTCTACTCATTTATCAAGAGCACATCGCACTGTTAGAACTATTGAAGTTGAGGAAGCAGTTAGAAATCTCACATGTGCTTGTTTATAAAATTTTATTGGATAATTTGAGGTATTATATCCAAGCTCTTCTTCTGTGCGATTTTTCATTCCGATTCAATTTTTGCCAGTGGTTCATTCAAATGTTGGTCAGGAATTTTCACAATAATCATTTTTGGGCAGAAGAAAATCCTCATGCGATATAGTCATTTTCAGGAGCAGTTTACAGTAAATGTGTGGGCTGGTATTATTGGAGTGAGGCCATTTTTCATGCCAAGAATATTAAACGGACAGTACTATCGTCATTTTTAGAAGAACTCCTGCTGCTGTCAGAACATGTACCACCTAAAATAAGACCGTCACATTTTAGTTTGGATGTAAGGGAGTTTTTAAATCGACAATACAACAACCGTTGGATAGGTCGAGATGGACCCTAGCCATGGCCCCCAAGGTCCCCCGATCTAAATTGTTTAGATTATTTTTTCTGGGGCTATTTAAAATCGTTGGTGTATCAGGCTCCTATCCAGTCAGAGGAAGATTTGAGAAACAGAATATAGCTTCATGTGAAATAATTCGCAATACACCTGGGATATTCGAGAAAGTTCGCCATTCTATGAGTCCTGCATATTAACAACAGGAGGTCATTTTCAGCAGTTCTTATAATTGTTTCAGTTTTTGATGTAACGTTAGAATTAAATTGTTAATTAAGTAGTCACTAGATTTTTTTTCAATTTTGTTACTTTGATAATACTTGGTTTGCACAGACGGCTATTTTCGCAAAGATCTAGAAAACGATAACAGCAGGGGCGTGCAGTCCATGGAAGCAAGGGAAGCAGTGCTTCCCCAAAAAAAATTACAAAACATCTTCTAAAATGTAATTTTTGAAATAGGAAACCATTAATTTAGTTTATATTAAAAATGCTAAAGTATTATCTTAATTATCAAGCCTTTAATAAATGCGGCCTTGACTCCGACCGGCCACAATAAAAAATCGAATAGAACCTATGCGGGCCGCTAGCTTCTCTGCAGCCAAGTCCTGTATGCTTGATTTCCTGTGAATCGAGCCAGAGGTTATTGAACTTTCCACCGGCTGTTTGCAATTTTTGCATCAGTCGCGTGCTTTGTGGGGGGCGGAAGCTATCGTTGGAGTAGATTCTTTGTTTGAACGGCTATCCGTGTGTTGTGTGATACGTACCTCGTGCATGGTGCGATATGAAAGACAATAATACGGACGTGGATATGCAAATACCGTCAACTTCGTCTGTCGGTAATAACGTTGAATATGTTGGAGAATTTAGTAAGACGAGCGTGTGCGAATGTGTGGTGTGTGTCTTAATAATAAAGAGATTTTCAACATTAAACTTCGCTGATAAGCTTCCAATAATTTCCAAAGGAAGGGCAAAACCGCCTATGGAAAATTTAACCACAAAAATGAAAAACTGTATTAGACATTTTTATCCGGAAAAACAATATGAACAATTTAAATGGCTAACAGGGTGTGAAAGTATAAGTAATTTATTTTGTTGGTCATGTTTACTTTTTGAAAATGAAAAAGGTCTCTGGAATAAAACTGGTTTTTCCGATTTAAATAATTTCCATAAAGCTGTAAAAAGACACATTATGACCAAAGCGCATTTGCAGGTCGTCATAAAAGAAAAAGTCTTTGGCAAAACCACAATTGAACACGCCCTTAATAAACAGTTGGAAATTAGTCACCGCCAACACAATGAACTAGTCGATAAAAATAGGCAAATATTAAGAAAACTTATCGATGTTGTTTGTTTTCTCGGACAGCACGAATTGGGATTTAGCGGTCATGACGAAATAAGGGTTTCTTCAAATAGAGGAAATTTTCAAGATTTACTTTAATGACTAAATAGGATGATTGCTTAAAAAATCATTTAGAGCAGTCTAGCGTTTTTCGCGGAACGTCCAATCGAATCCAGAGTGATTTAATTTCCGCTGTTGCAACCATTATTCTAAAAAGAATTAAGCAGGAGATTGGCGAGGCGCGGTTCACTACTATTGTTCTGGACGAAACAACTGATATCACTAATTTTAGCCAAATTATCTATAGTAATACGCTACGTTAAAACAGACGGAAGTATTCAAGAGCGATTTTTAGGTTTTAAGAATATGTCCGAAAATCGTCCAGCAGATGCATTATATGCATGATGGTTTATAACGTTACTAAAGAAATTAATGAAGAGAAAAAATTAGTTGTTCAAAGCTATGATGGAGCTGCAGTGATGGCAGGACAATTAGCGGGTCTGCAAGCTAAAGTTCGAGAAACTTTCCCAAGTGCTGTGTTTGTCCATTGTTTTGCTCATAAATTTAAGAGTGTAAAGTATTTTTCGTTACTTTAAGTGGCATGGCTGCTTTTTTTTCCAAGTCAACAAAACATACACAAGCTTTGGACTCGATTGTCTACAAACGATTGCCCTAGTAGTTCCTACTAGGTGGAACTATAATGGAAGACTTGTGTTAACAGTATCTGAAAATCGTGAATCAGTGATTGAACTATTTGAAAATATAATAGAAAATAATGAAACGTGGGACTCAGAAGCAATAAATAATTCGAGGGGGTTTTTGGATTGTTTGAAACGAGATTTTAGTTTTAATTATTTGTTGAACACATTTTCAGATATATTTCCATTCTCGGACAATGTTTTTAATATGTTACAAACTAAAACAAATGATATTGCTTTTTGCCTAAAAAAAGAGGATGATTTTAAGTTCATGTTAAGCCAAAAAAGCGATGACTTTGACCTATTTTAGGAGAAAACGATGACGTTAAATGTAGAGCCACAAGCCAAGCGTCTTCGAACAGACAAGGTGGGAGATGTTCAAACATCATACAGACGCCTCTTTTATGAAATAATCGATCAAATTCAGCAACAAATAAACTATAGATTCAATAACGCTAAGGAACTAATGCAATTTTTAAAAGACAAGGAGCTGGAAGATGCCTACACCGAAGTGTCGAAAATGTGTGAATTAGTCTTGACAATACCTGCCACAAGTTCATCAGTTGAACGCAATTTTTCAACACTTAAACATATAAAAAATTTCGTGAGAAATTCAACGGGGCAGGAGAGACTTTCGCATACATCGCTGTTGTCCATTGAAATTAAACTTCTCCAAAATATGTCGGAGCATCGACGTTTTTATGGTGACGTCATTGACGAATTTGCAAAAAATGATCAAATAATCGAATTCCCTTTCTTAAAATTTCACCGCACGCCCCTGGATAACAGATACCATAAAAAGGCAAAGAAACAAAAAGAATGAGAAAAAATAGAAACCCAAATTATGATACAGGGTATTCAAAAAACACAGGAGAGTGGAATTGCCGGTGGCGCAAAAAAAAACATCCTGTATACTGCATACGACAATTTTGCTTTTAGTTATTGTAGAAGTTCTAAAAACTAATAAATGTACCAAATTGGAAATAATAAATTTGGAAAATGTGTAAGAAAAACGAAAAAAAAAAATAAAACTTTGACACCCTGTATCTCAAGAATGAAACACTTCTAAGTACATCTTTATAATACATAGAAGAATCGATTTTAACAATACCTATTACAAACTAAGTTTTTGTAATGTTTTCACCAACTTCATCTAGCGTCTAAGGGAGTGGGTAACCTAGCACCAACGCAGATATTTGCAAATTTTCCGAAAACGGTTACCTGTAGAGTTATTAAGCAAGTACATATTTTCTGCTTAAAAAATATGTAAAAATAAGGTTAATTCATAAAAAATCCCAAAAGTTAACTGTCAAAAATGTTATGGCAAATTAAAATAACTAATAATATCGTAGGTAGCGCTCTCTAGGTGCTACATAAAAACTACTACAAAATTATGATTTTGTTGAAAAATTTTATTTTTTGCAAAAGTTATAAATTTCAATTTCAACACTCTGTATCTCCGAAACGAACCATTTGCGGACCCATGTTTATATGAACTATTAGTCATAAAATAAGCCAAAGAATTTTCACCTTCCGTATCTACGTGACATTCCTTAACACCCGGTATATAACAGTAGATTTTTTTGACTTGAGTCTTTTGATTTCAGACAGAAAATATAATAACGAAAAGGGAAATAAATAATAATTATTGTTCATTATCATAATAATAATAAATAAAAATTTAAATGTCGGGAAACGGTAACAACAAGCATCCATCCTGTATACTTCCGGAGGTTACTGTAATCAATGATCTCTGAGAATGTTATGTATTCGAACTGTAATGCTTAGTATCCTTACGCCTCATTAATATGCAAATTTTATCATCTTAATTGCCACTAATATTGTTGGTATTTGCCATTCACTTTTCATTCATATTTTTGGAATCAAAAAACTAAAGATTATTATCGCGTGTAAAACTGTTTTAAAGGAAAGCTGATTTTTGCTTTTTTGCAACGAAAAAAAATATATTAAATGTACCTTAAATGAAAAATAACTTAAGCAGTCACCAGGGCCAATAATTTCTATATCCCCATACAATGAATACATTGTTTGATAGATATTTACCTGTAATTCCACCAAAAGCTACAATTCATTGCTTCCTGGTTAAGGACTCCCCATCAGTTCCAACGTTTAAAGAAGTATATTAAATCATGACAAATTAATATGTGCATAATTGAAAAGATCGCAGGTTTGTTCCTTTTACTTCCCTCGTAAAAGGGAAGTATTGTGAAAAAGTCGCCGTCTCAGATTTGTTCAGATCTTTACGTTTGAATGCCTAAAAACATACTTTCTCTCAATTCCGTTTATCTGTCTGTCTGTTTGTTTGTTCGCGGCATAACTAAAAGATTACTAACCCCCATTGACTTTTGGCCAAAAATTAAGGGTCATATGGGGATGACCTGGTTACATTTTCGTCAAAATCAAATATGGCAAATCAAAATAGCGGCCTAATGAAATGTTAAAAAAATGATTACTAAAAAAATTCTAAACCAATTTATCTCAAATTTTGCACAAAAATCAAGTATTATATAAGAATCAACTGGCAAAATTTTAGTACGAATCCAAGATGGCGGAACAAAATGGCAGCTTAATAAAATATTTAAAAATTCAGCCTGAAAAAACTACTTAATGGACTGATTTCAAATTGTGTGCCATAACTCATTGTGGTATAGAGATGAACTAGTAAAACTGTGGTACTAGTTCAAGATGGCGAACAGATTTACGTATTTTCAGGTTTTAGCGTCCAATTCCATCGGTCCGTCTATCGGTTTGTCTGTCAGTACGCGACATAGCTTAAAAACTACATATCAGAGCGACTTCAAGTTTTAGTCAAAAATTAAGGGTAATATTTTGGTAAAAAGCCCATAAGTGGGAACAAGATAGCGGCTTAGTGAAACCTTAAAAAAATTATTACTAAAAAAGTAATTATAGTCAAAAAATCAACGACAAACTTTTTAAGTTTGTTTTTCTTTTATTACGTGTATATCCTCCGCATAAAATCCGGAAGATGAATTAGACAGATCTATGATATTTTCATATGAAAAAAGAAGATAAACATATAAATACCAGCAGTTGTAAAAATCTTTGAGCGATGTCACTTCAAAGTCAGATTGACAAGTCAGTGACAAAATGAGTAATAGAAAACAATTTTCGAGTTTTTTGCATCCACAAGCGAAAAAAATGGTATTAAATCTAATATTACGAAAAAGAAAATTCACCGGCCAATATCCAGGAGACAGTAGCAAAAGCTCTGGGAATCGGTATAAGGACTGTGCAGAAAATTGTGCATGAAAAAAAAGCATAATTTACTACCGAAGAAGATTAAGAAATGTATACGAAAAAAGCCAAAGACAGGAGACTTAAGTGACAATGTAAAAATGGATGTTCGTAATGCAATTTACGATTTATACACATCAAAAACTAATATAACCCTTCAAGTTTTAAAAGAAGCTTTAAAAAATCGAGGCATATTGGAAATTGAACTAAAATCGTTGTCAAAATTAATAAAAATGTTGGGTTTTCGATATAAAAAGGACTGTAATCGAAGATTTTTATGCGAGTTGCCACATATAGCAAGTCAGCGTATCCAGTTTTTAAAGAAATACACGGAAAATGTTAATTCAAACATTAGAAAAGTGGTATTTTTAGACGAGACTTGGATATTGTCTAGTGGAAGTGGTTCGAAATCTTGGCAGGACGAGTCTGTAAAAAGTGTCAAGAGGAAAAAGGGATGTGGGACGGGAAAACGGTTCATCTTTTTGCATGCAGGTTCTTCAACAGGATTTCTCCCAGGTGCAAATTTACTGTTTTCTTCAACATCCAAAAGTATGGATTACCATGATAATATGAACTGTGAAGTGTTTGAAAAGTGATTAAAAGAACAACTGATTCCAAATTTAGATTCTCCATCTTTAATCATTCTGGACAATGCATCTTATCATTCAAGAATCTTAAATATGCAACCTACTTCTCCTGGAAGAAAAGTGGTATTTATGACTGGCTAATAAAACAAAAACAAAATCCTTTACCCAATATGCTAAAAATAGAACTTCTTTTAATGGCAAAATCTATTAAAAAACCAACAATATATGCCGTAGATGAAATATTACAGGAAAATGAACACGAGGTTTTATGACTGCCGCAATAGAATTAATATGGGCTGGGGCAAAATCATATTACGAAAAACTCGTGAACGATGGTCTTACATCAGATGAAGTGCAAATTGTTTGTCAAGATTCATTAATTTAAGAAATTAAAGAAATCTGTGGAACGTACGGAGAAATTAATATGAGATTGGTGGAATCGAGAACGAGTTCTAGATGTCGAAATAGCACCAATGATCATTGCGCCATTTGAGGACGACTCAGAAGATGAGGACTTTTTAAGTGATGATGATATTTTTTAGTCTATAATATTAAAAAGTTTCTGAACGATTATATTAGTCTTTGACGAGTATAAATCATAAATTGCATTATGAATATCCATTTTTGCATTGTAATTGCCTTTGGATTTTTTCGTGTACATTTCTTAATCTTCTTCGGAAGTAAATTATGTTTTTTTTTCATGCACAAGTTTCTGTACATTCCTTATATTCTCAGAGCTTTTGCCACTGGTTCCTGGATATTAGTCAGTGAATTTTAATTTAAAAATTTTTTTATTAGATTTGACATCGTTTTTTTGCTCATTTTTTTAGTACATTTGTAATTTTGTAGGCAATAAATAAATAATTATAGAATACTTGTTTCAATTTTAAAGCGTGTTTAAAATAAGTAATTTTTTTATTAATTATAAGACAAAATTTGATATATAAAAATCGGTATCGGTATATATATATATACATAAATATATATATATATATATATATATATATATATATATTATATATATATATATATATATATATATATATATACATATATATATATATATATATATATATATATATATATATATATATATATATATATATATATATATATATATATATATATATATATATACTTATATAATATATATATATATATATATATACAGGGTGTAAACGAGATCACGAGTTCTTTTTTCTATGGCCTGCTTGGTAGTTTTTTGTTTTGCATAGACAATTATCTTGTATCATGTCATTTCTTGTGTCTGGAGACAAAAATAAATAAATTACAAAAAAACTCAAACAACATATATGATTATGTTATGTCTTTCTATGCCTTTTGAAAAACTCCATTTAACCGTGATTAGAAAATGGGGTAGTTATTATATATATTATAGTATAGTATTTGACATAACTAAGTTATTAACCAAAAATTGATTTTTCCGACTTAAATCATTTCTGAAAAGCAAGAAAGTAGTGAAAAAAATAAAAATGTATTTTTCTAACAATGTACACATTCACTAGAATGATTCTGAGTTTTTCATGGCCCTCTAGACTAAAAATTAAATATCGTGATAAATTCTTTTTCGTTACCAAAATCTCAACAAAACTAGTACTATCGGACGCAAAATGATCCATAAATTCGAAATATTGAAAAATATAGAGGGTGTCTCATTTAAAAATCGAAAGTTAAGGTCATTTCCGGTCAAACCGGAAGTAATCGTCATAAAATGATATTTTGGTAGTTTAACACCTCGAGCCAGTTTCAAAAATAATCAGCTAATAAATAAAGAAATGGCAGACCGAAAGTGATCTCGTTTACACCCGTTATATATATATATATATATATATATATATATATATATATATATATATATATATATGTATATATAGCCTGTATTTTTCACATGGACGGCACTTAATTTTAGAATTGAAATTTTAGAATTGAAAATTGAAATTTGAAGAAATCGGATAAGTAGTTTTTTAGCTATGCCGCGAACAGACTGACGGACAGACATACCTACAGACAGACGGAATTGAGAAAACATGTTTTCCGGCATCTAGGGACCCTTAAACGTAAAGATCTAAAAATCTCAAGAGGGAAGTTATCTTGTTTTTTTAACAAAAGTGTATAATGTTTTTGCAAAATAAAATTTTTTTGTTATCACAATACAAAAAAAACAAGTTTTTCTTTGCACAGGGGTGGCCCGCATTTAAATAAATGACACTGTATAAGTGGTTCGATTTTTAGGTCAAGCGGGGCTCATAATTTTTGGTGATTGATAAAAAAATCTCCCTTTCATTAAGTGGCTGTATGAACAGAACATATCCTGATTGTTCCACTGATTCGAACCGCCTTCCGACTTTATTAAGGCGCTTGCCATTTTGTGTATTTTTGTTTTTGCCAACCAAAAAATTTTAACCAAATACATATTAAGCGAATTTTTTTATTTAGTCCCTCGGCATTTAATATATAAAATAATATTAAGTGGCTATCTTAATAATATTGCGTAATATAATAAAAAAACTATTTTCTTTCTCCCTGTATATTTGTAAATAGCCCATCGAGATTTAATAGCTCGATAAAAGAATCACACAACATTTTGGTATTCACTGTGTTTTCTGATTTGATTCATAATGTTGGTGACCTTTGGACCCGCATGATAAGACCGAATTCGACTATATCCAATTTCCTCAAATTTTTCATAAAAATCAAGTGTTACATAGGAATTAACTGGTAATAGTCCAGGAGGCAGTGAATTTTTTTGGTACTTATTTTCCCAGTTACAGTATATGATTTACTTTGTTCTCTTAGTAACACAAAACAACAATTTTTGAGTCTGGCTAAAATTGTCAGGTGGGTTCAATAGAAAAATCAAAAAACCAAGTTGACTTATTTTCCCAGTAAAAAAATTGTCACGTGCATTAAAATAGAGCATACCATTTATAAAAATAGCAGTCTGGCTTATCTCAAATGGAGGAAAGTAAGTCTGGCTGGAATTTTTCGGATTCAAAAATTGCACTGATTTTTGAGATCCGTAACCCTTATTTTCCCACGCTTGAAATTCAACGTATATATTGATACAATTATAAGCTATCATTAAAAATAAGTCTGTCTGATTTACGGAATTGACAAAGGAGTCTGGCGGCATCTTCAAAATTGCAAAAATAGAAAAAAATTTTCTCTCATTTTTCCAGGTTTGAAAATTTGTCACATGGTAGATTATACTATAATTTGACAGAAAATATGCGTTTGGCTGCCATTTACAGTCACGAAAGCCTTGCCAGACTCACAAGTCATATAGCGGAATAAGGGTAGGTAGAGAGCAGCGAAATGTATCACTTTGTAAATAAATATTTTTCAGTGTGCCAATTAAAATTTTGTACTTTATAGAGGGCTGTATTTCATTGTTTAACACTTTTAGAAAAAATCTAGCCAAGGGGCTTGTCTTAAACTTTTCATGACATGATGACGAAAAGTATAGGTTCATTCGGTCTTTCTTTTCGACAGATAATGGTGATATTCTCCGACGTTTTAACAGAATTTCTACTCATTCGTTCATTCTTCGTCAATTGTTTTATTGCAAATTGAATTCTCTACAGAATTAGTTCTCAGTCATCTTCTCGAATTTTCATAGACTTTCGCGTTCTAATATTTTTTTTTTTGCTTTCACGGAAAAAAGTCAAGAGAACTATTTTGGAGACAGTCAAATTTTCTACTAAAAAATCACTTAGTCGTACTCTCGTATCTGATGTGATTTCAGAGATATATACGTCTAAAGGTGTGCGAGACTCAACCTTTATCAAAATTTCCTTATTATCGTTATATCACATGAACTAAGGAAGATACGACAAAATGTCAAGAGAAAATTTCCTATAAAAAACAATAATATAACATGTTTATATCTCCAATAATTACAAAGTTACTCACGGTATAAAATTTTATTTTTGGCTATATCCATATTCCACTTCCGGTGAAACCGGAAGTGATATCATGTTCAATGAACCAAAAGGATCATCGTTAGACCATCACGAATAAGTCTACAAATTTTAAAACCAATCGATGTGAAAAACATGTAGGTATATCACATATTTAACCGAACCGCAGAATTCAGCACACCTGACGAGCGTCAATCCAGTCTGGCACACCTTTCGAAGTACTCCACATTAGCCAGATTGCATTTTTAACTGTCATTACATTGTAGACTACCATCTGATAAATTTTCAGAACTGCGAAAATAAGGGAAATTGATTGGTAATTTTTCTTTAGCTTTTCACCTGCCAGACATACTATCCTTGCTAAGAGATTAGACAGACTATTTTTTTTACTTAACTCCGGTACACCTCTTGAAGCTACAACTATTTTTATCACTGGGAAAATAAGTGCAGTGTATTTGTATGTTATATCGCGAATTCCGCTTCACCCCATCGGAGAACCCCCCCCTATATATATATGAATTTTGCTTAGAATTACTAACCGAATAATTATATCGATGTTTGCTCACTGGGAAAATAAGTACCAAAAATGTTCACTGCCTCCTGGACTATAACATTTTGTATCGATATAAGATAGCAAAACAAAATAGCAGCCTAATAAAATATTTAAAAAGTCGGCCTGAAAAAACTATTCATTACATTAATTTCAAATTTTGTGCAAGCATTAAATGTAATAGAGAGATAAACTGGTAAAGTTGTGGTACGAAGTCAAAATGACGGGGCAAAATGGCGGCCAAATATTTTTTTTTAAATCAACGTAAAAAAATCTTATTCAATTGACTTTAAATTTTGGGGAAAAATTAAATGTTATATAGGGATAAAGTGGTACGAATTCAACATCACGTAACAAAATGTCGATGTGTGTTAATGTAAACACTAATTATTGAATTTATTTTAAATTATGCCTAAAAATTTAGTGGGGCATAGGTAGAAACTGGTAGGGGTCCATTATAATAGAACAAACTGGCGCCCAATCAAAATGTTTGAAAGAGAGTATATATGTGTTACTAAATGACTATGTTCTGAATTAAATTGGGTCACACATCACTATTCCTAATAAAAGGAAAGCTTTATAAAAAGTTCCGGGTAAAGGAAATTTATGGGTTTTTTAAATTAGTTTCCCGATATCTAAAATACTGTATTACTATTGTTTATACTTTTTAGGATGTAAATTCCCTTCGTACTCATGCGCCGAAATATGTAAAATAGTTTTTAGAAGTTCGTTTTGTATTATATAAATTAGTGTCATTGCTGGTTGGTTAGATGATTAGCAAATGCTAGATCTCGCCACCATACTTTAAATATTATATTATTGTACTCACTATAATAAAGCAAATAAAAGCAATTTATTATTATTATTATGCTAACTTATCTAAAACCGATATAAATCGTAGCCATTAATAACTAAAAATGCAAATTTTAATATTAAGAACAATGTAGAAATATGTTGCAACAAGTCTTATTTCTTGACAAGCAACATAGTTTGCAAACACATTTGGTTTAATAATGCCAGCATGAATTATTGTTTGCTATGTGCTGAACAAGAGTAATAATTATTACAAACTATACACTGCGTAAAAATGGAATATTTCGTGTTTCTTAATACTGACGTGTTGTTCGCGTAAAACATTAAGTTTAATACAAACTTTATGTTGAGAGCTATTATTTAATTACTATGCAGATATTGCTTTTTAAACTATCACGTGCAATGCAAAAAGTAATATGGTTTATTTAGCAAAAATGCTACTCTTACATTCTATTTAAGTACAGAACTTATAAATTTTATTAATATTACAATAAGATTATTTTATAAATATATCAATCTTGGTTATTTAACAAATATTCTATCAACACTTTTTTAAATTTGTTTAAAGACCTTTGTGACCTAATAGATGGTTTTAATTTATTAGACCATTATAAAACACCGACTTATTGCTTAACGACTTCGAAATTCTATTTAGGTAAAAACTTTGACAATTTCTAGTGTCATATGCGTAATTTTGACAATTTAGTATAACAAAATTACATAAATGTTCCGGAAGCAGGTTGTTTTGAATTTTCTATATAAATATGCAAACAAGAAAACATATTAAATTTTTGACATTTAACCATTGTAATTTTATTAACATGATTGATATCTTTGTATATTTATTCATACCTAAAATTATACGCATTGCTTTGTTTTGTAATATCTGTAATCTGTTTTTTATACCTTCATTGGCATTATATAAAATTGTTGAACAGTACAGGGAATGCGGTGAAATTATTGTATTTTACATCATCTTTTTGAAAAAATAGTTCAAATTTTTACTAATTCTTTTTAAATAGTTTGTTTTTTTTGCGAAATTTCAGAAATTACTTTTTCAAAATGTCAAACTTTAAATTTGAATCAATTAAAACTCCTAAGTATTTAAAAGAAGTAACCATTTCTAAATTTTAATTAAAATATTTTTATTATTATTTAAATTATTATTTCCAAGTATGATACACTTGGTTTTTGATACATTTAATTTTAACTTATTTACTTTAAGCCAATTACATAAAAGTTTCAATTCAAAATTTAATTTCTTTGTAATGGTATTAATATCCATTCCGTTTAAATATATTAAAGTATCATCAGCAAATAACTGAATTTTACATGAATTTAAAATATTAGGCATATCATTTATATACAAAACAAATAATAAAGGACCCAAAATACTTCCTTGTGGAACACCAATGTTGTTTGAAATCTGCCTAATGAAAAATGATGTTCTTCAGATTAGATCGTGTCAAAATAGAATCAATTTATGACGTTTTGCCTTCGATTTCACGAGGCAGCTTCAGGGATCTTTACTTCACAAGATCGGCACACTGAATGCGATTCAGGCCGGCTATTTATCTCCGAACCGTGACCCGGTTTAACGATCGATTTCCACGTATGATATAGATTGTAGCCCGTATCTCTATTATTAGGTCTCTAATTTTCCGTTTATATAATCGGGTGACCGACGCAAGAACTTTAGTTTCTTTTACATTTATGTCCAGTGAATTGTTAGTGTTTAGATACAGTAGATTGTACAATTTGTTTCTTTCTAATACATCTTTCATGTTCCTTAAGCCTAGTGGATATAGATCGTCCAGTTTTTCCAATTCAGACTTCACTACAGGAATAAGGAAAAAAGTTACAAAAGCAGTCGCGGGAAAAACCACGATCAACCTGCCAGAAGAGGAGAAGAAGAAGTTAAGACCAAGAAGCTGAAGGAACTCGCGATTCTACGGAGTACCTACAGTACACAAAGCTAATGTACCACTTCAACCTATCGTTAGAGCAACAAGATCACCCACTTACAAAGATCGAAAAGATATCTTAGTCAGTTTCGATATAGAATCACTATATACGAATGTGCCTATTAATAATTTAATTTCCATAATATCAGACATATTTCACCATAATGATCTTGACAACTCACTTTTAGATCTGAACCATGTCTCACATCAGCTGATTTCGTTTTTCATGGAAGCTTTTGAGGAAGAAGCCTTAGAGTCGTCTCCATTAAAGCCAAAGTCGTGGTTTAGAAATGTAGATGACACTTTTTTAATGTGGTCTGATGGTCTGATCTCCCCGTGTTTCTTGATCATCTTAATCAGCAATAACCTAATATAAAATTTAGAAAGGTACGATTCCAAGATGGCCGAACAAAATGGCGGCCAAAGAAAATCTGTGTAATCGTGAAAAAATCACCCTCTCAAAAATGTTTGAAAAGACAGTATATCTAACACATATATACTATACTGTGACTATATAATGAACTTAATTGGGTCAAACTTCACTATTCCTCCCAAATGGAAAGAAGGATAAAACGAGGGAAGTTCCAGGTAAAGAACATTTACCGAATTTTTTAAAAATATTACTGCTTAGAAATTAATATTTAAAACTTCGACTATTTTTTTGTCTACCTACAAACTAGCATTCCACTATATTTTAAACTACTTTTTGGGTTATGTTATATAGAAGCAAGTGTTCTACTGCTAACGACTTCTATAAATAACTATTCCCAACTCATTTGCGTAGTTTGATTAAGAGCTACTGTGCCGCCCCATTGGGCTTCTTGTACTTTACTTGTGCTTAGTTACCAACCAGCCCATTCTATAGGTGATGATGTGGCTTAGGAAGACTTCTCATAAAATGGCGGTGGTATCATAGACCAGAGATCTCCTAGCACGAATTCTTTGATTGATTACGCAAAAGGACACTCACTGTGAGATTTTCCATAAGAAAGAAAAACTTTTGGTAATCATTAAAAAAAAACTGAGGAAGATAATACTCTAGAAAACCACACCACGCTGGCCTATGGAGGGAATGATTTTACACAGTTAATTTGTCATTTGCATGTATAAATTAAAAAAAAAAACACTCCGACTACGGATTTTCTTTAAACCTCAGTGTGTGGAATCCAAATTCTTACATATCCCATATAAACTGCTCTTTAAAAGTTAGCCAGACAGCGCCAGAAAGTGCAGATTTTCGATTTTATAATGGCGGGTTAAAAACCTCTTTGGACGAGCTTGTGTAAAAGAGAGTGTTGCAAAAACCAAAAAATATATAGAGCTCTACCATTTGTGACGAGAACTGTGGAGGCAAGTTTCTTTGAGTTTTAGATTGTCTATATCCTCCTCCTTTAATGCAGGAACCAATATTCGATTTTGGTTCCTAACAAACTGGTACTCGATTATTCAAGTGTATATTTTTATTTGAACGCTATTTATGATGCCTTACATTCAACAATCTACCTAAGCCAAGACATACCAAAACATAAACTAAAAATAAGAAAAAATAATTTACTTTATATCAAAATGATCATAATAAATAATATCTTTTTTTAAGGCAACCTTTATTAAATTCTTGACAAATACAGATAGGTGAAAATATTTTATTTATCTATACCTAGTGTCAACACCTTACGTATATTTACATTTTTAAAATTTGAGTTTGTGGTAAAATGGTAAGGCGTAAGTTAAGTGTTGAACAAGCCAGTCGGGCAGTCGGCATGCTTCAATATCTTTTGCGCCGAGTTCCACTTACTCCACTGTATATGCAGAAACGGTTGGAATAGGCTGGGGCACACATAAACTGGAGAATTTCACTGATGAATCTAGGTATGCAAGATTTTCGGTTAGTCGTAGAACACATGTGTGGACTTTCTAGGGGTATACGTAATAGGCGTATAGTACAAAAAGTTTATCCGTACCGTGGAGGATCAATAAAGGTTTGAGGAGTTTTAACGGCCGCACCAATCTTTATGTATGTGATGGAAATATGAATAGTGAATAGTACAGACAGCAGGTCATAAACAAAGCCCTGTCGAATTTCCACGCTGCTATAGAGGATGGGTTTTTGTTTCTAGACGAAAACGCAAGTCCTCATAGGGCTGCCATTGTTTTGAATGATCTAGAAGAAAATGGCATACCTCATCTTAGATTGCCACCTTTATCGACAGGCTTGAATTGTCTAGAACACGCGTGGGATATGGTGCTAAGAAAATTGGATGAACACTTACCGGCATGGCAGTACGAACATTCCATGATTTACGAAGTTCTTCCAGATTTATGAAATGCTGTTCCACAGCACATGATTAATAATTTAATTGACATCATGGCAAGATGTCAAGCCGTAATTAACGTCCGTAGCGTTTTTACCACTTATTAATTATTCATTCAATTATTTTTTTAGAAGCTCTTTTTTTTTTCGTTTTCAAAAATTTTCTGTTTTGAAGTTTTTTTTCACCTAGTAATAAGTTAATTTTTTCTTATTTTAACTTTATGTTTTGGAATTTTCTTGGCTTAGGTAGGTTGTTGAATGTAAGGATTAGCGTCATAAGTAGCGTTCAAATAAAAAAATATAGAATTTTGAATAATCGAGTACAATTTTGTTAGGAACCAAAATCGAATATGGGTTCCTACCCTGCATTAAAGGGGCATGATATAGGCAATCTAAAATTCTAAGAAACCTGCCTCCACGATTCTCGCGCCTCCACAGTTCTCGTGACAAGTGATGGAGCTCTATATTTGTTTAGGTTCTTGCAACACTCTCTTTCACACTCTGTATAATTGATACATGCTCGCCCAAAGACGTTTTTCATCCGTCATTATAAAGTCGAAAATCTTCCCTTTCTGGCGCTGCTCGCTTTACCCTATAGATTAAATATTTTAAAAATTATTACAACTTAAAAATAAGTTACGAATTTTAATATCCCTAACTTTTAAGGAGCAGTTTATCTAAAGATCAAGAATTTCGCAGATGCATATTTTCAAGCATTTTATTCTGATGTGAATTCTGTACACCCTGTATATTAGCGTGTCACAAGCCGGGCTTATGAGAAAGTGAAACGGGTTTGCTGAACTGAATTATCGATGTTAAAAGAATTGGCCGAAACGAAAATAAAATTTTAGTAATCTTGTTAAGACAATAGCAAATTTACAACTTGTTGAATGGACCTATAAATTAGAGTGAAGTGTTCGACAGTGGCGTAGAGATTTTTGCGCCAAATTTCGTTTTATTTAATAATAATAACAATAATAATAAATGCCTTTATTCAGATTTTGTATATACAACTTCAAAAAAATGGTATAATATGGTGGCGAGATCTAGCAGTGCTACTCATCTAACCACCCATTATATAGAGAATTGAACAAGAGTATTATAAACAAGAAATAAGAATTATAAACATAATTCTTGTAAGAATTTGAAGTGACATGCAAACAATCAACAGAGACACTAATTAAATAAAGCTTGAGAGAATCCTGAAAGGTAGAAAACGAATCCAAAACAGAATGTAAATGCATATTAGTATTTAAAACAAATTAAAAAAATATAAATCAAACAAAATCAACATAAGAAAGAGAAAGATCTGTAAACATTAAATGCCACATCTTACCGCGATCCCTGTGCTGAGTATAGATACAAAGTTTACACATTTTTAACAAACTCTTTAAGTTGTCTATGTATACACTGATACACTGATTCACTGTGAAGGGTAGTGCATTAAAACACTTTGCGGCGTTATATGAGAATGAGTATTAGTAAGTGCAGTTTTATGTCTCGGAACAGTATACAAGTAACCATAACGACTTGCCAGGGTATGTGTATCCCTTCCCCTCACCAACTTATAGTATAAGTATCGAAGCTGCTGATATTTGTTAATTTTAAATACCAAGTTATTCATATGAACAAAATACTTTTTTCCAAATTTAACCATCCTGAACTTGTGAAATAAAGTGCGGGACACGAAAGAAAACCGGGCGGAGTCAATCGGTTTAGGAAGGTCGGCCAAGAAATCTCTTTAAACCAGTGGTGTCCCGTCGTTCTTTAAATAATATGGCACTCCTTTTTGACTATACGCACTTCAGATAATTAAAAAATGTAACTATGCTTAATGAACCTTTATCTATATTTGTCTGTTTTCTTTCGTGTACCGCACTTCTATATCTCTTTTGTGTTACAAA
The DNA here is from genome assembly GCA_030620095.1 of Kuschelorhynchus macadamiae. Lineage (NCBI taxonomy): Eukaryota > Metazoa > Arthropoda > Insecta > Coleoptera > Curculionidae > Kuschelorhynchus > Kuschelorhynchus macadamiae. The sequence continues at coordinate 299,414 of JAUTXW010003700.1, read as the reverse complement.
AACGGCGAACTTTCGAATTTTAAAATAATTTAATTTTGATTCTTCTTGATCGATTTACCTATAAATATATTTTTCCTTGAGTTCTGTCATTAGCGGTACTGCCTACGTCCACTATTATTGGACCACCCAGTATAGTGATACACGATTTACAAGTCCAGATTTTACAAGGACAGCCAGCATCAGATCCAGTGAACGAGATTTATCAAAATTTTAATTTATGCAGTTCGACTTTGGGCTACTCCAGTATGCCAAAAGTGGCCGTCTGTCTCCGTTTGTCATATTACTTTATACAAGGGCCGTCATTGTAAAGTACTACACAAGGCGTTTCCTAATTGCGTGCTGATGTTACAGGAGGTGTTTTCATGTCCTAAAAGTCTTAACTTTTGAGATACAGGATGGTAAAGTTTAAAAAGAAAACATTTTTTTTATCCCAATTCTGATGCTATTGTAGATAACTGCATGAAATTTGATACACGTCTTCTATGCATTAAGGAGCATACGGATTTACCCAGGTTAATTAAATATGCACGCCACTGGTAGAAATTTCAAAAATTGATTGTTAATAAAAAATGCCCTTTTATGCATAAAAGACGTGTATCAAATTTCACACAGGTATTTATCTACAATAGCATCAGAATTGGGATTTAAAAAAAATGTTTTTTTAAAACCCTGTATCTCCAAAGTTAAGACTTTTAGTTTCATATTAAACTTTTTTCTTAAAAAGGTCCAAGAATCACCCCCTTTAACATTAGCACGCAATTAGGAAACGCCTTTTATAGTACTTCACAATGACGACCCCTATACAAAGTAATATGACAGACGGAGACAAACCCCCGGTATTGAACAGAAAATTAATTATTTTGAAGCAGTTTATTGACAGCTACTTTATGAACAACTTTACAAAATATATGAAAAAAAACTAAGCCATTTTTGAGGTTGACGGCTGTGATTCTAATGGTTCGATTCCTTTGAAATCGTTGTCTTCCTCTGAAAAAGATGAGGTTTCGTCGTCACTACTTGAAGATCCCAGTGTGATAACTAAATCATCAATAACCGTTTCAATTTTGTCATCTACTTCCCAGTATTTATCTTCAATAGAACGAACATGTTTAACATACGATTTCCAATTTTCAGCCGATATTGAGTCAATCGCTTCTAATGTTATTTTATTTAAATCTTTAATTGAAAGTTCACCGGTGTTGCCCTCTCGAATATATTTTTTTACTCCTTCCCATGCAAGTTCAATAGGGTGGAGGTCTCACATGTATTATATATATCATATGAGCTTTTGTAGAATATTTAGTTGGCCCTTTATCTTCTACGTGAGAATGATAAGACGCATTATCCATTACCACGACTGATTTGGAGAGGAATGTTAGGTAGAAGCTTCTCGAGCAACCACTTTTCAAAATTATCTCTATTCATCTGTCCATGATTGTCTCCAGTTGTTAGTCCCGAGCGAAGAAACATGAACTATAATAAAGCGACTACTAGAGCGGATTCCCTGAACACCTGTAACACTTTCACTTTGCCAACATTTGATCACTGTCATATCATTATCTACCCAGGTTTCGTCTAGATAGACAATATCGCGTTCTTCTTGCCTATATTGCCTTACAGTTGATAGATATTTCACCCGCCAGTAAAAAATATTTGGTCTCTTAATGAGCAATTTTCGTTTATTTTGGCACTTGCGTCAAACAAAACCATTTAATGGTAGAAGCCGATTTAAAGTTTTATACCCGTACGGAAAATCTATTTTGTTCTTTACAGCACGAAGTAGGGGTTTGCAGGTCGAAACTTTCTTCAAGTTTATATAAAAACACTCTATTGTTCGTCGAATTACTTGAAAATCACCATCGTCAATTTTATCTTTGTATGATAATCTTGGTCTTTTTTTACCGGGAGATTTTAAAGGTGAAGTAGAACATGAGCGATCATTATGTTCTCTTTGAATTTGTCTTACACTACTTTCCGAAACACCAGTGTAAAATGCAGCGCGTTTTGTTCGATTTTGAATTAGAATAGTCAAACTATTATTTTCAGCTTCTCTAGTACAGGCCTCTATAACGCTCGCAATAACTTGACGTGCACAGCTTCAAATTGTTTTTCCCCATTTGCTCGCCATCGTTACTTCGAAATAATAATTCAGATTCAACGCAACGCATTTATATAGAAAAGAAAACAAATGCTCGAAATGTATAGGGGCCACTGGAAATAGCAAGAACCTTCTAGCGGCAAGTGCATGGAGACTCTAGGCACATCCCAATTACAAGTGGACCAGTGCGAAATTTACTAAATCCTTGATTAATTTTCCGTACCGCTTAGCTGGCGCACTTTATAGGTGAAGCGGCAAACTATTACAACAAATAAAATAACATAAAATTTATTTACGTACACAAATTTTACTTTTCCGCTTGCTTAAGACTATGAACCTTTATTTTAAGGACCGCCCGGTTTTCTTTCGTGTCCCTTACTTTGCTCAGAAATATGATCGTATTTTCTAACATTATAACAAAATCATAAACAATTATTTGGTAATTTCTATAAACTATCCCTATCCCTGCCTAGTAACGCTGGTCAATACAATGTATATGACACTAAAGATAGAATTAGGGAATCGCACAATCTAAGTTTGATGTCCTGACTGAGATAATCTTTATGTAAATACAGTAATTTTAATTTCCCATAACTTTTTTGAAGAAGATAACAAGTATGTTTTTCAAACCTGAGTGACGAGTCAAAATAAACGCCCAAATTTTTGCAGGACTCAAGAACATTCAGTTTAATACCGTTGAGATTAATATTCAAATGGTCATCTGACAATCGAGATCTAGGTGGACCAAATAGAAGAAATTGGGTCTTCGACTCATTTAGGACCAGACCATTAGCAGTCGATATTTGTATATACAATCTAAGTCTGAATTAATTTGATCTTCAGCCAAGTGTATGTTTACCCCATTAGGGTTTTTAGGTTCGAAAAATATAAGTCAAAGGTCCTCGATTAAGAGAACGATTGGGGTACCAACTGAGACATCATACATTTTAGAAAGATGTATTGGAATAAAAAATAGATAGCTTTACAAATAAAAGCTGAAGGAGAACAAATAATATACCACAAAACAGAAATTGAAAAAATTTAATATAAAAATCGGTAAATTTCCTTTACCTGGAACTTCCATCGTTATGATTTTTTCTTTTTATTAGGAATAGTGAAGTGTGACCTAATTTAGTTCAGTGCATTATTTGGCGCCATTTTGTTCTATCATACTGAATTCCCACCAATATTGTATCAGTTTCTTTCTACACATGCTATACTTGATTTTTGGGCATAATTTAAAATAAATTCAATAAATAGTTTTTCCATTGACACACACCGCCTTTGTTCCGTCAAGTTGAATTTGAACCAGTTTATCCCATTATCACATTTAATTTTTCTACAAAATTTAAAGTCAATTGAATAAGATTTTTTACTAGTTTATCTCTATATCATAATTGATGCTTGCACAAATTTGAAATTAATCTAATGAGTAGTTGTTTTCAGGCCGATTTTTTAAATATTTCATTATATCTCCATTATGTTCTACTATCTTATATTTATACCAAAATGTTAACAGTTCATTGCTATGTAACACTTGATTTTTGTGCAAAATTTAAGGAAATTGGATAATTACTTTTTTTAGCAATAATAACGTTGCCCTATGCCGCCATCTTCTTCCAACATACTGGATTTTTACGAAAATATGTCCATGTCATCCCCATATAATCCTTAATTTTTGACTAAAATTTGAATTCACCCTGATGAGTAGTTTTTGAGCTATGCCGCGAACGACAGACAGGTATGTAAATGTTTTGTAAAGTTACAAATAAGTGTTTAAAGAAGTTTGGAAACATTTAATATAGATTTAATAATATATTGAACTTGATTATTATAACAACCAGCCATGCCCCCATACAATTTTGGTAATTTTTTGAAACAACGGTTGAATTCTCCACTATTAGCCTCACGTGGACCACTTACACAACAACCCTAAATAACAAACAAGGCAAGTAGAAAATATATTTTTTATTAAGTTTTCTTTGGTCAGCTGCGAACGCAATTGAAAAAAAGTACTTTTGCGAGTACCTAGTGCTCTTTGCAGCCGCAGGTAGTCTTCCCGATTTCGAAAAAGGTCGAATTCGGCCAGAGGCACAATACGGATGCACCTGGATCTTAAAATAAAGTAAACAGTACCGTCGTTTTGTTCGCTTTACACTTAGCTGCATTTTAATTTTGCTAATCCTTTTCGGGCCATTTGCATAGGTTTTGTTTCGGTACCTTTCGCCAGTAACAAAAATTCTAGGAACCAAATATTGTCCCATGGTATATTAAATCGTATATTGTATAGCCGTTTCGACTTCTCTGGTGGTAGTATTTCTTTGCCCGTATTAAATAAATAAAAAAATTATATCTGTGATAAAATTTTCATTTTAACTTTTAAATCTAGGAAATATAAAAAAAATCATAACTTGCACTCTTAAATACCCCAGATATTTATTTGGAATCGGACAACAAATGACAAAATTCGTAACCATGTTGGCGCCGGCCGCCGCACGGTGGAACGACTCCATTTAAACTGTTGGACAATTGAGAAAAAATAAAAGTGTGTATGATCGTTTACCCCCTGCTTGAAATTTGATAGAAGGGGGAAAGACAAAAAATAAATACCTTTGAATATTGTTGATTTATTTTTTTCTCACATACGTGTATCCTTAATAGTTTACTGTCCACTAATGTTTCTGCTGGCTTTCTCAAATTTCATTTTATGTCTTTTTGACCCTTTTTAGCTGTGACAAGAAGTTTTAGCATAGCCTTTGATGTTTTTCTGGAAAAATAGCGTTATTTGAAGAATTATAACATTCAAATAATGGCTCTACCAGTAGAGCAAATAGAGCACCTTATCTCAATACCAAATTGAATGAAGCTTTCAAAAGAAGAAAAGTGTGCCATTCCCTTACTACTACTTCATAACTGTCAATAGAAAATGTTTTCAGGCAAAAACGTGCGCAATGTTTTAAAGTATGTAAAGCTTATATTTATAATACCCTGTATACTGTATATGCATTCTTAAATACCATCGAATATTGCTTTTCAGCCTAATCGGAACACAAATTTTGTAAATGTGAACTGTATACCGAATACCAATGCCAAATTTGAAGTAAATCGAATATGTGGTGAAAAATCCATTACAATATTTGAATCCGACAAACAAAGCAACACAGGGAAGTGATGGTAATAAAAGCTTGATAATAATAAAACGATATATTCTAATACATGCAATGATTAACTTTTTGTTGTGTTCTTCATTTATTTTAACCTGAAATAAACTTTAGAAAAAAAATGACACCAAAATAAAAATATTATCTGATCAGCGTTTGAGATTTTTTTTGATCTTCACGTTTCGAGGGTCCTTCGTCGGTCTGTTTGCCTTTTCGCGGCATAGCTAGGCTATTTACTCGATTTACTTCAAATTTAGGCCAACAGTTTGGGTTTATAGGGGCATGACGTGGTAATATTTTGGTATAAATACAACATGGCGGAATAAGACGGCGCCCTAGTAAAATATTTAAACAAATTAGTAAAAACTGCTTATTCAATTTACCTCAAAATTTGCACAAAAATCAAGTGTGAACTAGTCAAATTTAAGTACTAATCCAAAATGGCAGCCTATTAAAACTATAAAAAAAATCAGTGTTACAAAACTACTTATTCGATTGATTTCAAATTTTGCACAAGAATTAAGTGTGGTATAGAAAGAAACTGGTAAAATTTTGGTACGAATTCAAGATGACTAAACAAAAGGGCTGCTAAATAAATTGTTTAAAAGCTTTCTTATTCAATTGTCTTCAAATTTTGCACCAAAATTAGATGTGATATATGGTAAAATTTAAAAACTTGGTACTGGCTTAAGAGGAAGGAGGCTCACTTGATCTTCAGCCTTTTTTCACAAGTTGTGTTATTTTTTTTTGTAAAGATGTGTGTACTAATTATGGAAAATAAAGACCTTCTAACTAACTAACTAACTAACAAATTCAACATGGCGGAAGAAAATGGCGGCCTAATAAAATGTCTAAAAATATACATATAAAAATACTTTTTTCAGTTGATTTACGAATTATTACTAAATCACGATTTTTTAACGTCTGTTTTTCAGACGAATACCCCCCAGCACCCCGAAAAAATAATGATATGGGGAAGAATTTATGGAGACCTTATCATCCGCCCATTCTTTTTACCTGGCGATTTGACCGTCGAGCTATAGAGTTGTTAGAAAATGAAGAACAGTTGTTTTCGAAGAACATAATGGGCATGACGCAGAAAACTTGACTTTCCAACAAGACGGTGCTCCGCCACAGTATAACATGCCAATAAGGCAATTTTTGAATGAGCAATTTCCAGATAGGTGGATCGGCAGAAGTAGCCCGTTCGCTATCCCGATTTAACTCTATGTGACTTTTTTTGTGGGACAATTTATTTGAAACACCCAAATTCCAAGATGTGTACAAATAACATGTTCTTTAGAAAGTCCGACAACACTTTGAAAATATTCTCTATTGTTGTATGGTGGTTGGTGATGGACATTTTCAATATTTTCTACTGTGTTGAAAATAGTAAGATATTTAAATTTTGTATGATGTATTTTGTCAAAAAATACCGATCCTACTTCAAAAATGTAGGTGTCATTGGAATTTAAAGCTCTTTGAAACAAGGTTTCACGCGACGCCTATTTAAAATTTTGAGGGTGAATGACACAGCCGCTACCGGATGAAAGTTTAATCATAAAAATGCACCAGAAATGTTCCCCACCCCTTAAAATAATGCCAGCAAAATTTTTTTCACAAGTTAAGTTATTCTTTTTTGTAAAGATATGTGTACTAATTATGGAAAATAAAGACCTTCTAACTAACTAACTAGCAAATTCAACATGGCGGAAGAAAATGGTGGCCTAATAAAATTTCTAAAAATATACATATAAAAACTACTTTTTTCGGTTGATTTACGAATTATTACTAAATCACAATTTTTTAACGTCTGTTTTTCAGACGAATGCACCCCGAAAAATTAAAGATATGGGGAAGAATTTATAGAGACCTTATCATCCGCCCATTCTTTTTATCTGGCGATTTGACCGTCGAGCGAGCTATAGAGTTGTTAGAAAATGAAGAACAGTTGTTTTCGAAGAACATAATGGGCATGACGCAGAAAACTTGACTTTCCAACAAGACGGTGCTCCGCCACAGTATGACATGCCAATAAGGCAATTTTTGAATGAGCAATTTCCAGATAGGTGGATCGGCAGAAGTAGCCCGTTCGCTATCCCGATTTAACTCCATGTGACTTTTTTTTTTGTGGGACAATTTATTTGAAACACCCAAATCCAAGATGTGTACAAATAACACGACAAGTTCTTTAGAAAGTCCGACAACACTTTAAAAAGATTCTCTATTGTTGTATGGTGGTTGATGGTGGACATTTTCAATATTTTTTACTGTGTTGAAAATAGTAAGATATTTAAATTTTGTATGATGTATTTTGTCAAAAAATACCGATCCTACTTCAAAAATGTAGGTGTCATTGGAATTTAAAGCTCTTTAAAACACGGTTTCACTCGACGCCTATTTAAAATTTTGAGGGTGAATGACACACCCGATACCGGATGAAAGGTAAATAATAAAAATGCACCAGAAAAACCCCTAAAATAATGCCAGAAAAATTTTTCGCTTTCTATGAAAGTTTGACATTTTTTAACAAAATCGGTCTTCAGGCGAGTGGTATTGGTAAAAATTTTGCCTGCAAAATGTGTTTTTAGTGGTATTCGACATGATTCACGAGAAAAACATCAACATATTTATTTCCTAGAATATTGAAACAATTAAAAAATATCTAACCTGACAAAATTTTGTCGCTGTAATCACATCATGTTGATTTTGTCAAGGTGAGTAGAAAACAACTCGGCAGGAAATTTTGCCGGTATAAAACACTCTTAGTAATATAGTCATTCGAATTAAATTATGTGTCAAAAATTTCAAGTCAATAGGTCAAGTGGAACTGGTTTAAAATAATTAGAATACAAAATTTCAACCAGACAAAGTAAAGTTAAATAAAAGTTTGTAAAAACAAGTCTGAATACGCCGTCATATGGCATTAGCCATAAAAAGAATGCCATTTAAAAGTTGCTGCTGCTGATGTATACATAAGTTTTAAAAAACAATAATAGTTTAAAAAATCAACCTGTGCATAGGTTTCATGTATTAATTCCTTTTTTGAAAAAAATAGCCCTTTTTTCAAAAAAAAAAAGAGAATTGCAAAATAAAGGTGTGGAACAAGGCTAGGCTTTCATGAATCAATGGCGATCAAATTCAAAATTAATTTAGTAATATACAAAAAATCAATAGAATGGCCAGAAAAAAATTACCATAAACTTATTTGCAAAAACATCTTGATGCTTATGGTGGCAAAGGGTGATAAACAGCAGGTAAATAGTTAAATAAAACGCTGGTAATAAAGCAATAAAAAGAGAGAAGATACTGCCGAACATCTCTTTATCCGTAGTATTCTAAAAGCCCATTTTACAAATCGGATACAACCATTGGGTCTCCTTTCTTCTCGCGATTTCTTTCCTTTTTGTCCGCACAGTAACCGAGAATTATACAGTTAGGTAAAGTTTTATTTTGGTAGGAATTGAAGAGGTTTCAGCGTTGTTGCTTAATTTGTAAAAAAAACATGGGATGAATTTTATTGTGAAGTAAAAATACGTTATTATGTGAATTAAGCAATTGAATAACGAAGCAGAAATATACTGAGACAGTGGCGGCCTTACTAGAGAATCGTTCTCGGTTGACAGTGTAGATAAGCTATTTAGACTTCCATCCGATATTGTTGACCTTAAGGTACATCTCCCGCTTAACGGTTCAAATAATATAATTTAAACATTAATTTAAGCAATTTCGTAACATCGCATCCATCTAACAACCAAACAAAAACCTTGACGAAAACGTAAGTATGGCTGACTTCATAAAGTGTCCAATAATAAGGTGAGGACCCTCTTTTTTTTACCCTTCCTACCTAAACAACTATCGATAGTTAGCAATAACTAGCGATACGACAGATAAAATTTGCTATCGTCCGTCTCTACGCGGAAAGAAAAATACAAAAAGAATATTACCTTTAACTATAATTTTTAGTTCTATATAGGACAACTAAATATTTTTAAAATGCGTGCAAAAAATATACTAAACTTAAATCGCAATGCTTGGTTTAAAAATAAAAAAAATACATTGTTAACTATGAAATACATTTTACTATTTTTTCTAAATAATATTATGTAGCTTATTTCAACTTATTTTTAAGTCCTATTATACTTTTTTGTAATAATTGTATACTAATAAACTATTAACGGTTAAAACTATTTTTAGAAACCATTACTACATTACTCAAAATGAAATATAGATACCCCTACTATTATAAGTAAATATGTATTGTGCGTTAAAAATACAATTTTTTGTAAATTTTACTATTAATATAATTAATATATAATTATTATTAAATTTTAAAAATATTGCGCTGTAATCCAAACCATTCTGATTATAAACTGTAATAATTATTATTGGAAAATGTAGGAAAGAGGTGGCAGTCAGTCAGATCCTGTTAGAGAGTGAGATAGCAAGGCAATTTATATAATACCTCTCTCTCTCTCGTAACTCTGCTGCACTTTCCAATCTTGTCATATCAAAAACAAAAAACACATGAAAACAATGAATTATTTCTTTTCTTGGTCATGGTTATATTGAAATACAACTTCGACATTAATGACACTCAGATATACACTATAGACTTATAAATAATATATCTACATTGTTCCTTTCCCCCCCTAGGGAAGAAAAATACGGGTCGTTTAGAAAGGGCAACTTTCGCTAAAATAATTCTAATTATTCTTTTGACCAAACAAATTTAGGTTAAGTTAGGTTAGTGAAAAATACCTTGACTACACAAAACGTGGAGACAAAATAAAGCATATTCTGTCTTCTTCTAGCATCTGTGTTATCCCCAGATCATTTCTCTGTATTTTTTATAAGTAACTCGATAATTAACGAATCCTGGCTAAATAACCAGAAAACTAAAATTTAAAATATAATTTAAATTAATAACCTTAATATAACGTTAATTTGCTCAATTTTACCTCCAAAATTACATAAAATAATATTATTGATAACATACAAAAAGCTTACCTTCACATACAGTAAGTAAACCAGCTAACCCCCATTTGCTTAATATGTCACCTAAATTACCTTCTTCCGGGTGATTATATTTTTTAGATAACTATCCAAAATTAACCAAAACCTTATTAATATACATAACATAGAGACAAAGAATAGTTTTAATCACATCATGAAGCAAACAACGAAACACAGTCTTCATCAAAGAATAGTTATTTATACTATAAGGGATGTAAGTAACATTTACCAGTCGAGGACGACTTTGCACCCGAGCGATAGCGAGGGCTGGCAAAAAAGTTCGAGATTGGTTAATTGACTTACATCCCATATAGTGTATAACATTTTTCCCCCCTCCCTGTATTGTATGTTTACATGAAAATGCTGGATATATTTTTGGATTTTCATTATTATTACATTCTCATTAAATTATGACAGCATCCGTGATCCGTTGCCAGAGCAACATAAGCAGTTTTTATTTTATCAACATCGTCAAGTTGACAATTCATAGCGAAAAGTTTGAAGAAGTCGAATTGTTTGATTCTGTGTGGTCAAAATGGATGTTTCAGACATAGAAGAATCAGCGAATATTGCTTGTTTATCTCTACTACCTGAAAAGTCGAAAAAAAGGTATGAAGCAGCATATAAATCCTTTAAGAATTGGTGCCAAAGCAAGACGGCTACTGCAGTCTCAGAAACGTTGTTTTTGGCGTATTTCTACGAAAAAAAGTGCTAGATTGAAGTCCCCATCAAGCTTATGATGTGAGTATTCGATGTTGAAGTCCACCCTTTTTATAAAGGAAAATATAGATATGTCTAAGTATCCAAAACTTCGAGCATTTTTGAAAAGAAAAAATGAAGGTTATAGACCCAAAAAATCAAATATGTTTAACAGGGAAGATGTGAAGAAGTTCATGCTTGAAGCCCCCGAGGATATATACCTATTGATGAAGGTCGTAATGGTAATGGGAGTTTTTGGAGCGTGCCGTTCTAATGAACTCTGTGAAATGAAAATGGACAATGTTAAAATAAGTCAAGAAGTCATAATTGTGACCATTCCTGACTCCAAAAATGGAATGTCACGTACATTTACAGTGACAAAAAGTGACGACACTCAGGTTTGTCATTTCAAAATAATTCAAAAGTACATTTATACAAGATCCCACATGACGACTATTAATCCACGCTTCTTTATGCGATATCAAAACGGAAAGTGCTTAAACCAGCCTGTCGAGAAAAATATGTTTTCGTCAATTCCAAGTAAAATTGCGAAATTTCTAAAGTTTGAGAACTTCAAAATGTATACTGGACACTCTTTTAGAAGAACGTCGGCAACTTTATTAGCAAATACTGGAGTTCATGTATTAGCTATCAAGCGACATGGTGGATGGAAATCCGCTACTATTGCGGAAACTTACGTAGCTGAGAGCTTAAATAATAAAAAGGAAGTAGCGAATAAAATTTTATACAATAAGACCCAGCCAGAAGTCTCTTGCAGTGCTTCAACAGTGACAAGAAACATTGGTTAGAAATGAAGGACCTATGGAGTTAGAAAATGTAATACACATCGAGAAGAAACGAGAAAACGTGTTTCCGAATTTTGTTAATAATGTGAATAATTGTAATAATTATACTATTAATAGTCATTTCAATTAATATCACCGGATTTTTGTAACATGTTGATGAAATCAAAAATTAAAGCTACTTATAATAATTTTAGATTATTATTTCCCTAGGGATGTAAGTTGACTTACATCCTGTCGTTAAGGGCAACCAATACCTTGTTGAGTAACTTTCACGTACGTCTGTCAAAGCAGTGTCAAAATAGGTTGCTAACAATAGAGAGAGGGGGAAAATTTGTTTCCTGGTATTCATAAATAAAAACAAGGAAATCAACTGAAAAAATTTGCAAACGCGGTGTGTTTAACAACAGCGCCGGCGCGCTTTCTACCGTGGCACTGCGGGAAATGATTTCAAATATCGCCAATTTCAGACCTCAAATATGTTCAATAATATTAGAAATTTTCTAAGCATAAATTGCCATATTTTTTTTAGCAAAGCAGTATAGTTATCTTTAATAATTACTTTTAGCAAACATTTTTTAAGTTTAGTTGAATGTACCTTGTGTTTATTAGATTCTAATATTTAATTTAGGAAAATTTACAAAAACCTTTCAAATATTGTACTAAATTATATATTAAATGGCATTTTCTAAATTATTGTTTAACCGTTAACATATATTTTTATAAGAACCTAGTTTTACGAGTTTATATAGTTATGTTAATTATAATTTTTCATAAGAAGCTTTTACTTAAAATAATCGGTAATAGGAAGCAAAGTGTTTTATATTTAGTGCCATATTTTATTGAAAAAATGCACATAAGAATTTTACTAAGTTATTTCAATTACAATATACCATAAAATTTAGCCAATATGCCCCCGCTTTTGCTTTTTGCAAATTGGCAACCCTAGTTGACCTGTATTTACTTTTCGTATAGGACATTTTCCAAAATGGCTTTTCAGCTTTTGCAGCTTGATATAGGTAGAACATTTTAAGCACTGTTCTCAATAACTATCTTCAACATTTTGAAAGCGGTAACAGAGACATTTTTCTTTAAACATACAATGTCCCAGTAATTCTTTAATCCAAAACATTCACAATACAGTATTTTTTACTTCCGTCGTAAAAAGGAAGTAATGTAACCGTGAAAAAATCACCCTCCGAGATTTTTTCAGATCTTTACGTATCAGGGTTTTAGATGTCGTCGGTCTTTTCTATACTATTTACTTCAAATTTTGGTAATAATCCAATATGGTGAAACAAAATGGCGGCCTAGTGTTATCCAGTTGACTTCAAATTTTGCACAAAAACCAAATATCGTGTATGAATCCAAGATTGCGAAAAAAATGGCGGCTTAGTAAATTATTTAAAAATTCAGCCTGAAAAAACTACCTAATGGATTGATTTCAGATTTTGTGATATACTTAATTGTGGTATCTAGATGAACTGGTAAAATGGTTGCCAAAAAAATTACCCCTCAGATTTTACAGATCTTTACGTTTTACCGTTCCTAGATCCCAAAAAAATGTTTTTTTAATTCCATCGGTCTGTCTGTCAGTTCGCGACAGAGGTGAGGTACTGAATACATTACATTACAAGTGTACTTAAAGTAAAATAATCATATAGTCGAATGCGATCTTATCGTGCGGGTCCAAAGGTCACCAACATTATGAATCAAATCAGAAAACACAGTGAATACCAAAATGTTGTGATTCTTTCATCGAGCTATTAATCTCGATGGGCTATTTACAAATATACAGGGAGAAAGAAAATAGTTTTTTTTATTATATTATGCAATATTAGTAAGATAGCCACTTAATATTATTTTATATATTAAATGCCGAGGGACTAAATAAGAAAATTCGCTAAATATATATTTGATTAAAATTTTTTGGTTGGCAAAAACAAAAATACACAAAATGGCAAGCGCCTTAATAAAGTCGGAAGGCGGTTCGAATCAGTGGAACAATCAGGATATGTTCTGTTTATACAGCCACTTAATGAAAGTGAGATTTTTTTATCAATCACCAAAAATTATGAGCCCCGCTTGAGCTAAAAATCTAACCACTTATACAGTGTCATATATTTAAATGCGGGCTACCCCTTTGCAAAGAAAACTTGTTTTTTTTTTTGTATTATGTTAACAAAAAAATCTTATTTTGCAAAAATATTAAACACGAGATAATTAGTTATTACTTCCCTCGTGAGATTTTTTCAGATCTTTAGTTTTAAGGACCCCTAGATGCCGAAAAACATGTTTTCTCAATTCCGTCTATCTGTAGGTATGTCTGTCCGTCAGTCTGTCTGTTCGCCGCATAGCCGAAACTACTTATCCGATTTATTCAAATTTCAGTCTAAAATTAAGGGCTGTGCATGCGAAAAATACAGGCTATATATATATATATATATATATATATATATATATATATATATATATATATATATATATATATATAGCCTGTATTTTTCGTTAGCCCCGAGTTTCTGGTAAAGCGATTTTACCGATTTTTATATATCAAATTTTGTCTTATAATTAATAAAAAAATGTACTTATTTTAAACACGCTTTAAAGTTGGAACAAGTATTCTATAATTATTTATTTATTGCCTACAAAATTACAAATGTACTAAAAAAGTAAGCAAAGAAATTGGTGTCAAATCTAATAAAAAAAAATTTAAATTAAAATTCACTGGCTAATATCCAGGAGCCAGTGGCAAAAGCTCTGAGAATCGGTATAAGGAATGTACAGAAACTTGTGCATGAAAAAAAACATAATTTACTTCCGAAGAAGATTAAGAAATGTACACGAAAAAATCCAAAGGCAAAAGACTTAAGTTACAATGCGAATATTCATAATGAAATTTATGATTTATACATGTCAAAGACTAATATAATCCTTCAGAAACCTTTTAATATTATAAACTAAAAAATATCATCATCACTTAAAAACTCCTTATCTTCTGAGTCGTCCTCAAATGGCGCAATGATCATTGGTGCTATTTCGACATCTAGAACTCATTCTCGATTCAACCAATCCCATATTAATTTCTCCGTATGTTCCACAGATTTCTTCCAGTACTCCGGCGTAATATAATTTAATGAATCTTGCCAAATAATTTGCACTTCATCAGATGTAAGACCATCGTTCACATGTTTTTCGTAATATGATTTTGCCCCAGCCCTTATTAATTCTATTGCGTTAAACTGGCAATGATATGGTGGCAGTCGTAAAACCTCATGTCCATTTTCCCATAATATTTCATCTACGGCATATATTGTTGGTTTTTTAATAGATTTTGCCATTAAAAGAAGTTCTAGTTTCAGCATATTGGGTAAAGGATTTTGTTTTTGTTTTATTAGCCAGTCATAAATATCAGTTTTCTTCCAGGATGAAGTAGGTTGTTTATTTAAGATTCTTGAATGATAAAATGCATCGTCCAGAATGATTAAAGATGGAGCATCTAAACTTGGAATCAGTTGTTCTTTTAACCACTTTTCAAACAGTTCACAGTTCATATTATCATGGTAGTGCATACTTTTGGATGTTGAAGAAAACAGTAAACTTGCACCTAGGAGAAATCCTGTTGAAGAACCTGCATGCAAAATGATGAACCGTTTTCCCGTCCCACATCCCTTTTTTCTCTTGACACTTTTTACAGACTCGTCCTGCGAAGATTTCGAACCACTTCCATTAGAAAATATCCAAGTCTCGTCTAAAAATACCACTTTTCTAAATTTTGAATTAACATTTTCCGTGTATCTCTTTAAAAACTGGATACGCTGACTTGCTATATGTGGCAACTCGCATAAAAATCTTCGATTACAGTCCTTTTTATATCGAAAACCCAACATTTTTGTTAATTTTGACAACGATTTCCAATATGCCTCGATTTTTTAAAGCTTCTTTTAAAACTTGAAGGATTATATTAGTTTTTGATGTATATAAATCGTAAATTCCATTACGAGCATCCATTTTTACATTGTCACTTAAGTCTTCTGTCTTTGGCTTCGATAGTAAATTATACTTTTTTTCATGCACAATTTTCTGCACAGTCATTATACCGATTCCCAGAGCTTTTGCTACTGTCTCCTGGATACTGGCCGGTGAATTTTCATTTTCGTAATATTTTATTAGATTTAATACCATTTTTTTCGCTTGTAGATGCAAAAAACTCGAAAATTGTTTTCTATTACTCATTTTGTCACTGACTTGTCAATCTCACTTTGAAGTGACATCGCTCAAAGATTTTTGCAACTGCTGGTATTTATATGTTTATCCTCTTTTTTCATATGAAAATATCATAGGTCTATCTAATTCATCTTCCGGATTTTATGCGGAGGATATGATTACACGTAATAAAAGAAAAACAAACTTAAAAAGTTTGTCGTTGATAAATCGTATGACCCGCACGATAACACTGCTTTTGACTATAGTAATTTTGATACTGTAAATATTTTATTTAAGTACTTTTGAATTAGCGTTACTTGGGATAATGTATTTAGTATTTTTTTTGAAAAGTACTTATACTGGTAATTAAAATATCAAGTATTACTTAAAAATGTACAGAAAAATCCTAATCTACTTGAAGTACTTAAGTATTTTTATACATAAGTACTTTTAGTTTTAAGTCTTTTTTGAAAGTAGCTACTTCAATAATAAAGTACTTCAAAAATGATTTAAGTACATAATTTAATTTACATAGACGTCAGGTGATAGTAATTAAAAACTAAGATCGAAATGTCTCAATCGTTTTGCCTTAATTCAAATCGTTTAAATTTTATAGCATTTTGATAGGCTCAAAATGTCAAACGTCAAACGTCAAACATCCATATTTCAAAAACAGTTAGATTTAGGTATAGAACATAATACATTAAATGTGTTTATATTTTCACGTATAATCCAAAAATGTTATACCCCTTATAATATTAATGTATCATGTTTAATACAAAAATTAAATCCTACAACTTTTGTATTAAATATTTTTTTCTACTAGGTAAAGCAAAAAAGTTAAGGGAGTTACGTTCCCGTGAGAAATGCAATTCTGCATTTATGCACTTGCAATTCTTAGACTTTTATCTTTTCGTTCTCATGCAACATAAGCATTACTGAACTTATAAATATAACTAAAATGCATTTTGTAGTCAGTTCTCTTTGTACGCTTATGAAATAAAATTGATTTTTTAAAAATAATTTCTCGTGTTTCGAGTTGTTAACTGGCGCAGTCGGTAGGATTATTGCCAACAGTCGCGCATCGTGCGTATTTTCTGGTTTCGTCTCAACGATTCGTGGCAAAAATCGGACAATTAAAAAATCTTCAGGGTGTACTAAGAAACTCAAAAATTGACCAGGGATTTGGAACAGCATCGTCCAGCGTCCTATTGGTGCGAGTTTGGGAACACACATCGTCCCACCCTCATAGCTGCTAACCAGGGAAAGGACCACATCGCCTCTCCTATTGGACCCTAGTTTAAGAATGAGAATTGGAATTATCTTCAGTACATTGCTGTAAGTGCTTCCTTTCAATTTTCCTTATTTCATTTTATTTTTATCCTATCTTAAATATTGATATTTACGTCTCTTGTAATTCCGCAAACTGGAAGATTTAACATCAGCTTTTGGAAATTTAAATTGTGAAAGAAATCTAACACCTTTTTCTAATTTAATTCAAATAAGTAAAATAATGACTACTGAACCTAATTTACAACTAGTCAGATATCAGGCAGACAATATTCCCTTATTTGATGGGAATCCAAAACAAATAAATAGATTTATTAATGCTTGTGATAATTTTTATAATAATCATAGAAATAAAACGGACAATAATGCACCTATAAATGTATGTTTACACGATACTATATTAAGTAAACTTGTAGGTAGGGCAGCCGATATTATTTGTTCTAGAATAGAATTAAATACATGGCCCGCAGTAAAAGCTGCAATAATTTCGACTTTTTCAGATCATAGATCGATTGATTGTATTATTCAAGATATAATAACGTCCAAACCGGAAAAAAATGAAACACCGCAACAATTTGGCCTGCGTTTGCAAGACGCTCGCAGTTTGTTATTTTCCAAAGTAAATTTAAGCAATGAAACGCAAGCTCTAAAACTTTTAAAAATTAATGAATATGGAAATTTAGTATTAAAAACCTTCATAAACGGTCTAAACTACCATATGCAACTTGTGGTTAGATTAAAAAATCCAGTTACTTTAGAAGAGGCAATGAGCTGTGCCTTGGAAGAAGAAAATTTTATGTATTATAAGAACCGTAGTAACATATTACCAAAAAACCCAAATTTTAATTCACAAAAACCAAAAATAAATTTGCATACACAAGCACATTATCCTGCTAATGTGAGACCAATATTTTCGAATTACCCCGTTCAGCAATTTTCAAATTTTATGCCTTCTTATAAACAACCAATCCCAAATTTTAATAATGGAAATAATCAATTTATGGGCTTTGGACAATTTAGGCAACCCGCAAATAATTTTAGACAATCGAATTTCCCAAATCAAAATTTCATGCAAAGAAACACTTTTACCCCAAGACCATCTTTTAACCCCCAAAATCAACGCCCAACTCCTTCTGGAATATCACGCCAACAAAAGCCTGAGCCGATGGATACTTCTTCAGGGAACACAACCCTTAGAAGAAACCAACAACCACATTCTTCACAACGTAATATTGTTGTAGAAGAACTATATAATCAATCAGTCGAATCGATAAATGCCGATAATGATCAAAATGAAAATTTTCAAACTAGCAATGCTGAATTTCAATATTATTACCCGGAATACACCGATAACTCGCAATATTCGTATAATGACTCCAATACCGAATTTTCTTGTCTAGAAAATAACCCTTATGAAAATCAAATTGATTTTAATGAAGAAAATTTTCAAGAGAACCAAATTTTCAACAACCAAACATAATACTTTTAAATAATTATACAAATTCAGATTTACCAGTAATTTTCATACCCGAAATCAAAGCAAAATTTTTAATTGATACAGGTAGTGGCAAAAGTTTTATAAAGCCTAATTTAGCATACAAAATTTATTCAAATTTCATTTTTTCGGAACCTTTCTCAGTAAGGACAGCCCACGCTACGTCCATTCACAATGAAGTAATTAATATACCAATATTTCCTTGTTTTAATCATACAGGTAATCATAAGTTTTATCTTTTTGATTTTTCACCTAAATTTGACGGACTTTTAGGAATTGATTTTCTAACACATATTGGAGCTAATATAAATTTAAAACATTGTTCTTTAGATATTCAATTTGTAACATTGCCTTTATATTATCAAAATAATATATCAAATTTACATAATTTTGAAACTATCGAAATAATAATTCCCCCACGTACATGTCAAAGAATCAAATTGCCTGTAAATCAATCGAATGGTTTATGTATTTTAAAATATACAGATTTTGGTTGCGCAGAGATGCCAGAAGCTTTAGTACAAGTCATTGACTCCTACGCAACAACTATAATTACGAATAGTCGCGAAAACCCAGTTAAAATAAAAATATTTAATCCCATAGATATCGAAACCATAAATGAAGTAGAAAACAACTTCATAGAAAAAATGGAAACCGATACAGAAATAAATGAATATATGGATAATACACAAAAACAAAACTTAAAAAATTTAAGACTGTCACATTGTAATCAGGAAGAATACAGAGCTATTCGAAACTTGTGTTACGAATATCGTGACATATTCTATTGTGAGGGCATCCCACTTACATTTACTAATCAAATTAAACATAAAATAAACCTAACCGATGACACTCCTATATATACAAAAACTTATCGATATCCCGAAATTCATAAAAAAGAGGTTAAAACCCAAATTAACAAAATGTTAGAGAACGGTATCATTCAAAACTCAACGTCACCGTGGAGTAGTCCAATTTGGATTGTCCCAAAAAAGATGGACGCGTCCGGTAAACGTAAATGGCGTATCGTTTGCGATTTCCGTAAAATCAATGAACGCAGTATTGATGATAAATTTCCTTTACCAAATATATCGGATATTCTCGATAAACTTGGAAAATCTCAATATTTCAGCACATTGGATCTAGCAACCGGTTTCCATCAAATAGAAATGGAACCGAATGATATCCCCAAAACAGCCTTCTCAACCGATACAGGTCATTATGAATTTAGACGCATGCCTTTTGGTTTAAAAAATGCGCCCTCTACATTTCAGCGAGTCATGAACAACGTCCTTCGGGGACTTCAAAATGAAATCTGTTCTGTATATCTTGATGACATAATAATTTTCTCTACGTCACTTCAAGAGCACATCGATAGATTAAAATCCGTTTTTGATAGACTTAGAGAATCCAATTTAAAAGTGCAGCTAGACAAATCAGAATTTTTACACAAAGAAGTTGCTTATTTAGGTCACAAAATTACAAGCGAAGGTGTAAAACCTAATTCTGATAAAGTCACCGCAGTTAAAAATTTCCCCATACCAAAAACCCAAAAAGACATTAAGTCATTTTTAGGACTAGCCGGATATTATCGTAGATTCACCAAAGACTTCGCAAAAATCACAAAACCCCTTACATTATGTCTCAAAAAAGGAGCGAAAGTTGAACACTCACCAGCCTTTATTCAATCCTTTAACCATTTAAAAGAATTGCTTATTAATGCTCCAATACTAAAATATCCTGATTTTGAAAAACCCTTTGTCCTTACGACAGATGCCTCAAATGTAGCCCTAGGCGCTGTTCTCTCTCAAGGCAACCCGCCAAATGACAACCCTGTAGCATTCGCGTCGCGCACTCTAAATGAAACAGAACAAAAATACTCAACGATTGAAAAAGAACTTTTAGGAATCGTTTGGGCATGTAAATACTTTAGACCTTACCTTTATGGCAAAAAATTTAAAATATATACTGACCATCGTCCATTAGTATGGTTATTTAACCTCAAAGAACCAAATTCGAAATTAGTACGTTGGAGGCTAAAACTTGAAGAGTATGATTATGAAATAATCTACAAAAAAGGGAAACAAAACACTAACGCTGACGCCCTTAGCCGAATTCAATTAAACGCAATCGAATCCGAATCATTAATAATTACCCAGGCGATATAGACACCGACGTAACGCAATTCCTAAACGACCAATTCAACCCAGATATCCTTGACTCTGAAGTAGTGTCACAAACAATAGAAAGACTAGAACACGAACCTGAAACAACACCCAAAATTAATATTATTTCTGACATTCTAATAACTCCACCTATAACACAACTAACCCATTCTAATATTCCAATAAAACCACCCGTAACGGAAACAATACATAGTACAAATGCTAACGAAAATCATTCCAATATGACTATATTAGATGAAATTATTAATAATAAAGCTCATCAACTTATTATTAAAAAAGCACCTTATGACAAATATGTTAAAACCAAACGTGAAAATTTCGAAGGACATCAAATTATTCACGCAACATTACCCACTAATATTATAGTAATTACTAACTTTTTGAAAGAATATTTAACAAATAAAACAACATATGTTTATTTCTTTTCCAAAGAACTAAGAACCTATTTTCAACAAACAATGAATAACCATTTTAAAAATTTAAAACTTATAGAATGTTCAAAATTAATAAATAATGCTCAACCTGATGAACGAGAATTACTAATTAAATATCGTCATGAAGGCAAAACAAATCATAGAGGAATCGAAGAAACTTGCAAATTTTTAAAAGCAAATTATTATTGGAAATCACTTAAGGCAGATGTAACAAAATACATCAATAATTGTGAAATCTGTCAACGATCAAAATATAATCGAAAACCACCAGATCAACCTTTGATATTAACCGAAACGCCAAGCAAACCTTTCGAAATTGTTCATATCGACACTTTCATCATAGGTAAACAAAAATTCCTAACTATTATAGATAAATTCTCCAAATACGCACAAGCCTTGCCTTATACTGGAAATGCAGTGTCGTGCTGTGAACAGTTAATTAATTTCTTTTCCTTTTTACGTATTCCAAAACAAATAGTTTCAGACAACGGATCTGAATTTCAGAACGAAGTCGTTAAAGGCTTATTAAATACACATAATATTAAAATACACTTCACTACCCCCTACCACCATGAATCAAACTCCCCTGTTGAAAGGCTACATTCCACATTAATCGAACACATTCGATTACTTCGAGAATCGGACCCCAATGCAGAAGTTACCAAACTTATGCCGTACGCAATTATTGCCTATAATAACACGATCCATTCTAGTACGAATTTTACCCCATACGAACTTGTCTTCGGACACACAGACTCTAGAGATCCTATGGATTTAATACCCGCTCATGTATATACCGAGTATGTCAATAATCATAAAAATAACACACAAATTTTGTACGACAAAATTACAAAGGAATCAATTATAATAAATTGTCAAAAATCCGAAGATAACATACCCTTATATGGTTCCTATCTTCTTGAGTCATCCCCAGGATGTAAAGTACGGATAAAGTCAATTACGCTTGAAACATATAAATCAAGTCAATTAACATTTAATGGAATTAATCTACCTACC
The DNA here is from genome assembly GCA_030620095.1 of Kuschelorhynchus macadamiae. NCBI lineage: Eukaryota > Metazoa > Arthropoda > Insecta > Coleoptera > Curculionidae > Kuschelorhynchus > Kuschelorhynchus macadamiae. The sequence continues at coordinate 277,009 of JAUTXW010003700.1, read as the reverse complement.
CTTAATTTAAGTCTAATTAAGGAAAACCGAGATTCATTCTACAACCCTCCTAGTATGGACTTAAACTACGTAAACCTAAAAACTACTAAAGAAATCGAAGCCAAACTGGAAAACCAAAAGAAGGCCCTAGAAGAAATGACCACAACGATTTATGTAAAGAAGACCAGTTTTTGGACAATTTTACTTTACATATTCATTTCAATAATTTTTATATTTTTCATATACAAAAAACTTGTAAAAAAGTCTAAGAAAAAACAATTAAATGCAAACTCTAATACTTTAGATATTGAAGAAAATAATAGAATTTTCTAAAATATTAATAATCTTTAAACCTTTTTGGAAATTTTTGAAAACACGTCTTTAAGAACGTGCTTTCAACTAAGAGGGGAGGAGTTACGTTCCCGTGAGAAATGCAATTCTGCATTTATGCACTTGCAATTCTTAGACTTTTATCTTTTCGTTCTCATGCAACATAAGCATTACTGAACTTATAAATATAACTAAAATGCATTTTGTAGTCAGTTCTCTTTGTACGCTTATGAAATAAAATTGATTTTTTATAAATAATTTCTCGTGTTTCGAGTTGTTAACTAGGGTGGTGGTATGTTTCTAATGGTCACCCAGTACTTCATGACTTTTCAAGAGTTAAATAACTCCTTGAATATTTTAATTAGATAAAGTAATCGAATTGCTTTTATTACTTTTCAAGTATTTCAATTGCAAAAAGTTATTGAATTACTAGAAAAAATACTTAATTACTTTACTTCAAAAGATTTAACTACTTTGGAGGAGTAATTGATATTTCAATTGGTTTTTAAAATTTAAAGTAATTGGTACTTGGCAACTAATTCTTAGTAACTTTTTTAAAAATATTCGTGAGGTGTCAACTGAACTGAATATTACGTTACCCTGAAGATGAGATTTTTACCCGCATCATAAAATATTGGGGGGAGAGGAGCCTGATTTAACCCTGAAATCTTTGAACCTAATTTAACTGCTTTTAGGTCTATGGAGTAGTTAGTACTTCTAAGTAAATATTATATACTTTTACGATACTATTGAAACCCAACAATTGATACCTATGCTCGCACCTGCATTTTAGGAATGAAAGAACCTTTGTCCCATTGACGTGCATGTTGTAAAATCATTAAGAGTTTTACAAAAAATAATGCCACATTTTTAAAAAGAAAGCGCCTTTGATGTTACAGTCAATATATTAGATATTCGATCGAGAAATACACAATTTTAACAAATAGCCCATTCAATTTAGACTTTTGTCATCTATTAATTCCCAAAAAGCTGGAAAAAGAGCCCGGCCAAAATTTAGCCGAAGCTTTTAACGAAGCGCAAATTTCATTTTTATTTAGATGAATCCTTAGCAAATTTGCGTATTTTTTTGGAATAAAATGAAATACAATCATTTCCAGCTTTCTGCGAATTAATGGAAGACCCTTTTTTGGTCTTATTTAATTTGGCTTAAAACCAAGCGGAAAATGTTTAATGTTTCGTGATATTTCTGTCTGGACAAACTTATACCCATTTCTTGTAAAATGGTTACATTTGAGTACCAACACAAGAATAAACGGTAAACGTCTTTTAAGCAATACTTGTAAAATACGAATGGATTTTATTATTAACAAAAGCCCATTTGAAAACAATGTATACCGAATAAAATCGGACAAGCTGTAAATACTTTAATCATTAATTTCTTAATGGCTAAATGTTTAATGTAGGCAGTAAAAAGCTGGCCAGACGAGAGTTCTTGCTGTATCATATTGGCCTTAGCGCGTGCAGTATTATGAAATCTACCAGTAGGTACAGGGTGGCCATTTTATGGTGATACAGTACCTTATCTAGAAAACGGTAATAGTTACGACAAAAAGTTAAATACAAAAGTTGTTTGGATTCAATTAAATTTTTATTTTATTTCACTTTTGTTTATACAGGGTGTTTCGTTTTGACGTGACACATGTCAACTTTCTTAATTTAAATGGGACATCCTATATATTATTACATGTTTCGATTCTACTGTTAATTTGCGAAGCGAAAGTTTTTATAATAACATCTATATTTGAATTCTTTATCGTTTTTGAGTAAATTGAGTTTTTAGAATTTTTTTTAAAAAAACATATTTAAAAAAAAAATTTTACCTATAAAACTTTAATGAAACTGACTAATATCCTAAACATACATTACTAAGGGTTCAATTCAACGAGTTTCCATGCTGGTCTTCCAATTAATATACAGGGTGTTAAAAATGGAGAGCAAAACAAACAGAACATTAAATGTAAAAATCTCCTGTTTTTCAAATGGAACACCCTTTATATTTTTATTTCATCTGATTCAGCGTTCAATTACCTATCATTACTCATATACATATAAAACTGACAAAACAGACAAATCTGTCTATCTCATCTATGAGAAGCCCTAAGCACTAGGTACCGTGGTTGCTTTAAGTGAATACAGGGAAAGTTTATTGATTCGTGATTTAAAGATTTGCAAATTAGGAGAAGAGGGAACAACCCTTGGTAGTAACAGATTGCATAATCAGGTCTTTGGAGTAGGACGGTGAACGGATACATGCGGGTCGATGCTCCTGTCTCCCTGGCAGGAATAACTAAGGAGGGCATAATGGACAATAATTTATCAGAAAAGCATCCGTCGTAGTATTTGTAAAACAGACATATCGCCCAAAACTCGACATTGCTTTAGTGATTCAAGCATACTCGTTTTTTTTTCGAATTGCTGGATCTTAACCCCAAATAATACAGCACTCTAACATAACAACAAGATGATTGTTAACGAAAACCATTTAGAAACTTGATAAATGGGAAATATATGCGGACGAACGGCGCACGTAGGTAAAGACTGATAATATGGGTTTCACGCAGGTTGCAACAATTAAGTTGAGAAACATCGACAATTTAAAAAATAATTGTTTTTTTTACTGGATCTTAACTCCAAATTCCGTCATATTGAATTTTTACCAAAATATTACCAAGTTATTCCTATATAACCCTTCATTTTTTGTCAAAATTTGAAATCAATCGGGTAAGTAGTATTTAAGCTATCTCGCGAACTGACAGACCGACAGACCTGCAGACGGAATTGATAAAACATGTTTTTAGCATCTAGGGCGCTAATAATCTTAGTATTTACATCCTGAGAGGGTGATTTTTTTCAAAATTACAAAAATTTTATTTTGCCGCAATTTTATCTTTAATTAGCAACACAGATTTACTAATTGAACCTTACACCACAATTAGTTATGGCACATAATTTGAAATCAATTCATTAAGTGGTTTTTCAGGATGAATTTTGTAAATATTTTATCATACCGCCATTTTATTCCGACATTTTGGATTCGAATTTTTTTTAGAAAAACAACAATGTTTTTAAGATTTTCACTATATATTTGTTGTCAACATGACATGTTTCGCATATATAATAGCTTCTTCAGATATTAAGTTATTACTAAAATACTACAATGTTAAAGTGTAGTAACAACAGGTAACAATTATAGGGAAAACCCAAAGAAGATGGTGTTATAATAAATGGAAAAACCTTAAAATTATATGAGTTATATATCTACGACAAAAAGACGGTTTAGTGAAATAAATTTAACATAGGAGAGCTATTTAATTCTAAATGGTCATTTAGTAAACGGTCTGATGATTTTAGTTTATTTCCAGGAATTCAAGCATATTAAGTTTAATGCCCTTATTTTCGATATGTAGAATTTCAAAATTATGATTAAATGAATGATGTTCAAGTAAAAGATGATTTGCAAAGGATGAATCAGATTTTTTAATTAAAAAACTATTTTTCTGCTCTGAAACGCGTTTGTTAAACGTTCTACCTGTTTGACCTATGTACGTTTTTGGACAGTCACCGCAGGTTAACTTATAGACACATGATTGTTTTGATTTGCTTATTTTGTCTTTATTATTTTTTATATATTTACCCAAACTATTGTCTCTCCTGTAAACAACATTTAGATCATGTTTTCGCGATAAACTAGCGATACGTTCAGTGGGTGATCCAATATAAGGTAAAACTTTATAAAATATATTATTTTGATCTTGTACATATTCAAATCCACCAGTATCATAACCATTGTTGATTGATTGTGGAATAAAATCGCAGCAAAATTATGACTTTGAGTGATTCGGAGGTATAACCAAATAAGACCTATACCATCTTATAGAGGACACTTTGGGGCATAGCAAATGGGAAATTACAACTTTTTTTAGTAGGTCCGAATTTTGAAAATAGCCCTTAAAGCTGCCTTAGCTCGAATGAGAAAAACTACGTTTTTCATAACATTAATCGTTATAATAACTCAGGTGTACAATATATAATTTTTTAATTTTTTGCAGTCTTATACTTTAAATGTAGGCGCATCTAATGCAATTCGAGAATTTTGAAAGTATTTTCGCTTTTTGTAAATAAAAATTGGGAATATAGAATTATCAAAATCTTGCATTCAAAATTTCACCCTGCGGCGAGCTATGTGAATTAATGAAATTTTCTACATACATATATCTAGTCAAATGTAGTGAGAACATCGACAAGGTTTTAAAAAAAATTAAGTCGCTAGCTTCAATAGTAATAGTAATATGAATGTTTATCCAGGAGCATTGATAAAAAGTGCCGCCGGTCGCCGTGCGGTTTTAAATATGTCTTTGCCTCTATAGAAATGTGGGCAATGCTCTAAGATTTCGTCAGGGAGATGTGTATTTCTTAACGTTTAAGGCTTTGTAGTATGTTGTTGACAGTGTTGTATTTAGTGTTTTTTGTTTTTATACCTAGTGTAGATACTGCAGACCAGCAGACCTATATTTTTGATAAATCTGTTTAGTGTTTTAATGATGTGGGAAAAGCGCTAAGCTTTCTCGTTTGGGAGAGGTGCATTTTTTATGTTTACTACTTTGTAGTGTATTTGTTGATACTGTTTTACTTAGGGTTATCAGAGTAGATACTGCTGGCTTATACTTTTTTCAATATTTAGTGCAGACTGTTTGTCGACGAACATGGCTCACGTAAGTGTTGTAAGTTGCCTAATTTGCGGAGAACCATGTAATTCGAAAAATAAAGACTTCGTTAATAAACCTACAAAAAAGGGTCTGTTGACAATATTAAAAAAGGCGCAAAAAGGCAGAATGACTTTTGCAAACATATTTTACCCTCTAAGGATTCGATTATGTCGGGGAATACGAATTTCAAATTTCACACGTCATGTCGTAGTTCGTATATTAGCGGTACCAATATTAATTTTATAATTCGACGTACAACCAAGTTCAAGTAGTTTACTATATACCAGAAAAAGGCAGCAAACTTTCGACACACGAAAGATGTGTTTATTATGCAAAAAAGCTGGGAAAAAGAAAAAAGAAGGACTCACTGCTATTCATACAGGTATTTAATAGTATAATTGAGTGTATGTTTTTGTTTTAAATGCGTGACTTGTGTGCGAAGTTTTGTGTGAAATATTATTGTATATATTACTGGTACTAATAATGTACTCTGTATGTAAATTTGCAAGCAGCTTAAATAACATTGTTAACCGTTAACCTCGAATTTTGGCATTTGCAAGAATTTAAAAAAATTTACTGATAGATAACAATATTTCTTCAATATTGCCTGAGATCAGTAAGGTTTCTATTTGTGGGTTGTAGTTGATATATGAGTCTGACATATGTTTTTTTTGAAAAGTTGTTAATTTTAAAAAATTTTTCTTTTGTTGATTTAAACTTACGATTATTTTGGTATGTGAAATAGTGCAGAAACTGGAAAATGAAGTTTTAAAATGTTTACCAGGGTTGCAACAGGATGCGATACCGCAAATGCAATGTTTAAGATTGGCAAAAAACAGCATATGATGTATTTTAAAAAAATATTCGAAGCTTCGTGTTTCTAAGCGAAGCTGTTAAAATAGCCACCAGATTTGCACTGGCCCTATTTATAAATAAGAACGAGGCCATTCAAACACTCAACGAATCGAGATATCAATTAACTACAACTTTCAATAGGTCCGCCTCAGAACTTCCACCAACAGATAACGCATTTTATCAGCATGTACTAAGGTAGATGTATTTATATTAAGAAAAAAGTCAATTTCTGTGATAACCAAAATTTTAAGTGCTTATATCAACTGCGTATATGGATGTCCAGTCATATGTCTATTATGCATCTACTTGACCCTGTTAACTTTGGTTGGACTAGGAATAATGGAATTCTAGAGCCTGTTTTGATGACATCTGATCCCATACCAAGGAATATAAGACACTCGATGAACATCTTTTGTAAAGATAAGTTATGTAAAGACAAAAATATGCTTAAAAGAGGACATAAAATGCTGCAGCGATTCTTTCTGCAAAAACTGCCAGAATAATGTTCCTGATGTATATGAGGACGACAAAGAGGAAAACATTTAAGGTTATTTTATATAAAACGCTTTAGTTACTTACCCTACATTTATAGATCTTTTTATTTTAATTTCAGATGTACCGCTAACGCAGAAGATTGCAGACTGGTAGACATTAGCCGCTTCGCGCCCTCCGCATATCAGCGCGCATTCCAAAGCTCGTAGATAAAAATTCATATTTCTATTACTACTGAAGCTACCGACTTAATTTTTTTTTTAAACTTTGTCGATGTTCTGACTACATTTGACTCGATATATGTATGTAGAAATTTTCATTAATTCACATAGCTCGCCGCAGGGTGAAGTTTTGGATGCACGATTTTGATAATTCCATATTCCAATTTTTTTCTAAAAAAATATTCAAAAATAAAGACATTTTCAAAATTCCCGAATTTAAAATATAGCTCTGCAAAAATCAGAATTTTATATTATACACCCGAGTTATTATAACGATTAATGTTATGAAAAACATAGTTTTCCTCATTCGAGCTTAGGCACCTTTAACGGTCATTTTCAAAGTTCGGTCCTATCAAAAAAAGTTGTAATTTTCCATTTTCTATTCCCCAAAGTGCCCTCTACAAGATGGTATAGGTTTCATTTGGTTATACCTCCGAATCACACACCCTTAGAAAACAGCAAGCTTGAGGAGCGATTTTATTCCACTATTAAGGTTGGTCTGACTTGCGTAAGCTGGAATTCGGAAATGGAAACCCGACAGTTCTGAAAAGTGATATCAACTAGGTTAAAGGAATCTTTGGCTTCAAGCAATTGAATGGTATTGGGAGAAATCTGTGACATACATCGTAAATGTGAATTGGGGTCAAACTGGACACGATTCTTTGCTGCCCATTTAATTTATTTTAATGGGGTCCTCGGTTAAGGATAAAGTTATTTCTCTATGCACTGTCATCAGCATAGGTGTGAATAGTATAGGTTCTAAAACTGAATCCTGTCGAACGTTTGCGTTGATTTGGTGAAAGTTAGATGAATGGCCGTCAACCACTACAGGAATACTTCTGTTGGAAAGAAAACTGGCAGTTCAAGTAAAAAGTGTTGGTGGAAGACCATGAGCAGGAAGTTTGTAAAGAAATGCCAGACTTGATCAAATTCTTTGGATATGTCAAGGACAATAATTTGGGGTTCTCCGTGGAATTCGCTAGACTTATTTTAGTTGTGTGTTACGAAGGTAAGGAGATCTGCTGTGGATCTTTGTTGGCGGAAGCCGTATTCTCAAGGTAATTTAAAAGATCATTATTGATATACTTCTTCATTGCCTTACTCATAATTGATAGTAGGAATATGGGTCTCTAGTTAGAGGTTTTGGATTTTTTTTAGGGAACAGGCTGTGCTCTGTTCGAGCAGAGTTCTAGTTTTTAGGAAAAATGCCCTTGTCATAGGACACTGTGAATAACCTGGACTACGGCCGAAATACCATCAAGGACTCAGTATAATTTCGCGCATATTGCTTGGCAACGCAGGTACTGTTGGAATGAGAAAGTAAAGAGGACAGATTAAAGCGGAATTTGCGACGAATTGCTTTGCAAAAAGCTTTTCCTTCAGACTTGGAGATGATTTCATCACCAGAAGTTAAGGGTGGAAAGGAGATTCTACAGAAGTTCTGATTAATGTTTTTGGAAAATGATCAAAATGATTGGCTCCCATTTTGGCAAGAAAGAACTTTGTTTTTAGGCCCATGTTGAGGACATTTTTGACGTCGAGAATTATGCGATATGTAGATTTTTTGAAGTAGGGTCCTTAAGAATTTGTTATGAGCAGGGGCGTGCGGTGAAATTTTAAGAAAGGGAAGCAATTTTTAGAAACTTACCTATCTGTAATGTAATTCGATTCTTCGATCATTTTTTACAAATTCGTCAATGACGTCATCACAAAAACGCCGAGCTCCGACATATTTTGGAGAAGTTTATTTTCAATGGACAAACGCGATGTATGCGAAAGTTTCTCCTGCCCCGTTGAATTTCTCACGAAATTACGAAATCACGTTTAAGTGTTGAAAAATTGCGTTCTACTGGATGAACTTGTGGCAGGTATTGTCAATACTAATTCACACAATTTCGACACTTCGGTGTAGGCATCTTCCAGCTCATTGTCTTTTAAAAATTGCATTAGTTATTTAGCGTTATTTTTTGCGCTAATGTCTTCAGTTTCGTAAACCACTTTTAGTTTAGATCGCAGTAACACTCGGTCGAATAACTGGCCATAATGAAGAAGAAGAGATTTAAACGAATCTTCTGGAAAAGGTTTTTTTTAAATGCATCAAAATTGAAGAGCTCGAGGAATTTAAAATCATTTAAACCGTTAAATCTATAGTTTATTTGTTGCTGAATTTGATCGATTATTTCATAAAAGAGGCGTTTGTATGATGTTAACACGGAAAATGGAAATATTTCTGAAAATATGGGTAAAATTAAAATCTTGTTTCAAACAATCCAAAAACCCCCTCGAACTATTTATTGCTTCTGAGTCTCCCGTTTCATTATTTTCTAATATATTCTCAAATAGTTCAATGAGTGATTCACGATTTTCAGATACTGTTAACACAACTCTTCCATTATAGTTCCACCTAGTAGGAGCTACTTTGGGCAATCGTTTGTGGACAATGGAGTCCAAAGCTTGTGTACGTTTTGTTGACTTGGAAAAAAAGCAGCCTTGCCACTTAAAGTAACGAAAAATACTTTACACTCTTTAATGTGATTGATGGACTGGGATAAAATTAAATTTAATTTATGAGCAAAACAATGGACAAACACAGCACTTGGGAAAGTTTCTCGAACTTTAGCTTGCAGACCCTCTAATTGTCCTGCCATCACTGCAGCTCCATCATAGCTTTGAGCAACTAATTTTTTCTCTCCATTAATTTCTTTAGTAACGTTATAAACTACGGTATATAATGCATCTGCTGTACGATTTTCGGACATATTCTTAAAACCTAAAAATCGCTCTTGAATACTTCTGTCTGTTTTAATGTAGCGTATTAATATAGATAATTGGCTAAAATTAGTGATATCAGTTGTTTCGTCCAGAACAGCAGCAATGAACCGCACCTCGCCAATCTCCTGCTTAATTCTTTTTAGAATAATGGTTGCAACAGCGGAAATTAAATCATTATGGATTCGATTCGACGTTCTGCGAAAAACGCTAGACTGCTCTAAATGATTTTTTAAGCAATCATCATATTTAGTAATTAAACTAAGTAAATCTTGAAAATTTCCTCTATTTGAAGAAACCCTTGTTTCGTCATGACCTCTAAATCCCAATTCGTGCTGTCCGAGGAAACAAACAACATCGATAAGTCTTCTTAATATTTGCCTATTTTTATCGACTAGTTCATTGTGTTGGCGGTGACTAATTTCCAATTGTTTATTAAGGGCGTGTTCAATTCTGGTTTTGCCAAAGACTTTTTCTTTTATGATGGCCTGCAAATGCGCTTTGGACATAATGTTACAGCTTTATGGAAATTGTTTAAATCGGGAAAATCAGTTTTATTCCAGAGACCTTTTTCATTTTCAAAAAGTAAACATGGCCAACAAAATAATTTACTTATATTTTCACACCCTGTTAGCCATTTAAATTGTTCATATTGTTTTTCCGGATAAAAATGTCTAATACAGTTTTTCATTTTTGTGGTTAAATTTTTCAAAGGCGGTTTTGCCATTCCTTTGGAAATTATTTGATGCTTATCAGCGAACTTTAACGTTGAAAATCCATTTATAATTAAGACATACACCACACATTCACACACACTCGTCTTACTAAATTCTCCAACATTTTCAAGGTTATTACCGACAGCCGAAGTTGACGGTATTTGCATATCCACGTCCGTATTATTGTCTTCCATATCGCACCATGCACGGACGCGACGTACGTATCACATAACACACGGATAGCCGTACAAAGAATCTACTCCACCGATAGCTTCCGCCCCCACTTAAAGCACGCGACTGAAATGCAAAAATTGCAAACAGCCGGTGGAAGTTCAATAACCTCTGGCTCAATTCACAGGAAATCAAGCATACGGGACTTGGCTGCAGAGAAACTAGCGGCCCGCATAGGTTCTATTCCATTTTCTATTGTCGCTTGGTCGGAGTCACGGCCGCATTTATTATGGGCTTGATAATTAAGAAAATATTTTAGCATTTTTAATATAAATTAAATTAATGGTTTCCTATTTCAAAAATTACATTTTAGAAGATGTTTTGTAATTTTTTTTGGGGAAGCACTGCTTCCCTTGCTTCCATGGACTGCACGCCCCTGGTTATGAGTATGGATTTTCTCTAGTCTGACGTTATCGCAGGATGTTGAAAACCAAGGTTTATTGTTGGGAGGTTTTGAAGTTTTAATAGAATATGGTACAAAGGTTTTTATAGATAATTGGATTACATTCGACATTTGTGAACAACTTTCGGAAGGATTGTTGGTAGGGAAACAAACATATTTGCAAGAGGAGGTATATAGAGTAGAAATTCCGCAACCCATCCAAATCAGCGGAATTATAGTTATACATATTAAGGGGTGGCATGGAATCTACAACTTCCAGAGACAGGATGAGCAGAAATGGAAGTCTGATAAGGTTCTGGGTGAGTGGTGAGAAAGAGACCAATGCGTTTTAGCTATGGGTGACGATGCATGTGAAGTAAATAGGTTCTCTGATGAGGTTGGTAAGAGATTCGCTGATTGCAAAGGCCTGTGCTGCTCTACCTTGGGGATATGTTTTAGTAGACCCTAACCATTTATATGAACGTTAAAATCGCCAAGCATAATGATTTCATAAAAAGTGAATTCAGTGATTAGGAAATCCATTTTAGCAGAAAGGAAGTCGAAGAGTTAAATGTACTAGAAAATACGGAGAGAGGGGTGGGACGTGTGGGCTACTAAAGTCAAAACTTCTTTTGATTACTATGATTTGCGTTTGTTATGTTATTTATCGAAATTAATTTTTCACTTTAATAGTTTTTATTGATTTAATGACCCGACCGGTATAAACTAACCAGTGCTACTTTTAACAAGCATGCTTTTCTACTTGTAATACTCGTGAAAATTTACCTTTCTCATCAAACATTTAATCAAAACACAATTTGCTGTTTATAAGCCCATTTTTTTTAAAAAATCACATCGTGGGTTGAATAAAAAATTGTGAAAACGTCCGAGTCAAACGTTAAACAATTAGACTCATTCTATAAAATAAGTGGACCAACTGTTTTTTTAAAGGTTGCGTTCCAAGAGTCATTTTCTTAACGGTTTGGGCATTATTTTAATCTTTGCAACACTCAATTTTGTCAGATAATAGTAGATATTAAATATCGAATTTGTCCGAAAAGCATGAACAGAGAACAGTAGTTCAGTTTTACCTATATTTTTATTTCATACTGTCCAGTAAATATAGTAGTATTCCTAACAAGTGCGGAAAGTGCCACTTTTCCGCATGCAATCGAATCAATCGCGTGCGGAAAAGTCATCTTGCGCACGTTTAAGGTACACTATTTTTTCTATAAACGTGCTGAAAAACCCAAAAGTTAAAAAGAATCGTTTAGTTATATCAAATACGTAATCACAAATTAATTATTATTAACAACATGAATAGTAAACGTGCAGTTTGTAGCATTTTGTAAATTGATTGCAGAGGCTAAATTTTTTTCCAAGGAACTCGGGGACTTGTAGGTTGGAGTTGGATTTTCCAGATGTCTTTCACAAGTACTTATTGTCGCAACAGTCGCTGAGGGGGTACCTTTTTGGTTACAAGAGGTCGATTTGGTAGACTGCACTGGTGAAAGTTGGTGACTAGTGGAAGAGTTCAATACTTTATTGGATAGAATATTTTGAAGACTTGTTTAGCTTTCTAAATAACCTTCTGCCATGGTTGAAAATTTCCAACCTCCGAGCCGTTTGGTATTTGTTATTCCTTCTCCGGAATCAACAAGCATTGTAGCGGCTGAACATCGGAAACTGTAGCCTGTATATAGTTCAGGATTTGGGAGCTTCAGATAACATCTAATATTTGATGGCATTTTTCCAAAGGTGTTTATTCCGATGCATTGTACTGTGCAAACTTCTTTGTTGTAGTTTACAAAAAAAAACGCCTATTTGGTGTTTTTCTTAAAATCGCATATTTTCTGATCAATTTTAAATATTCTCCGCTTTCAGCTTCATCAGATAGTACAAAGCTTCTAGAACAAATATATTCAAAAATAGGCCGTGACTTTGAAAAACTTGCTTAAATCCATGTTTTAAATAAAATAAATAAAAATAAATAAATATGGCTTTATTGTAATTGCAAGAAAATTTAAATTACAATTGGCAGAGTTGAAGCCAGGCTTCCTATCTCAACCAGCAGATACATGTATACATGAATTATTATACAAGATATTGTTTTATCTAAGTGAGTAAGTAAAATGTAAAACATACAAAAAATACAGGCCATCAATAGGGTTTTCTAATTGAATATAATTAGCTCATAAACTGCAAAACAACCCCTTTAAGAGGGCAGAGAAAGAGAAACAAAAGCAAAAATTATAATAAGAAATTCAAAAATAAGTTTAACAGAATTTATGAATTATTGTTCTAACTGCTTTTTTAAACCTGTAACCTGAGGCATCTTTTAAATGAGCAGGTACTTTATTGTACACCTTTGATATTTGGTAAGAAAAGGACCGCTCATACATCGAAGTACGATGTATAGGTGCAGTCAAAGTGTTTTTATGCCTCAGGTCTGAGTTATGTGCATCGGACCTGAATTTTACTTTGCTATATAAATAACAAGGACATTTATTACAATTTATCTTATTATATAAAACTAGACTATGTACCACTCGTCTTTCATTCATTCTCAACCAGTGGATTCCCCTTTTACGACCCCGAATACCACAAATCAGACGTACACACGAATTCTGCATAAGCTGGATTCTTTTGACATCACAGTCCAAAAGGCAGGGTCCATACAGCACATCGCAGTAGTTAAAGTGCGATAAGACGATGGAATCACAAAGTAACTTTTTAGCACTATCAGTGAGGAGGGCGCGTTCATTAAAAATCAGTTTAAGATTAGCAAATGCCCTCTTAACACACATATTCATATGCTCCGAGAACCTAAGATTAGTGTCCATTAGGAGACCTAAATTTTTAGCAGTATTACAAGTATTCAAGATCTTACCATTTAAGCTAATTTTAAGAAGATTCTGGTTTTGATCTCGTGACTGTGTCCGACCAAACAACAAAATTTGTGATTTTGCTGGATTTATTTCCAAGCAATGCGCCCTTGACGCTCTCATAAGAACATTTAGATCATGCGTAAATTTATCATTAGCCTCCAAGATCCCACTAGGTTTAAAAGAAAAATACAATTGAGTGTCATCTGCATAGAAATGCGCAGAACAATACCGTAAATATATTATAAGTTGTGATGTGTAAAGAGTGAAAAGCAATGGACCCAGTATTGAGTCCGCGCTGCCTAGGTGGTCACAAATTATATTCTTATTTCTTGAGTAAATATCCATTTTCTTCATAAGTTTCCAAATATCTTTTGGGCCATCTCTACGGATCCTGCTCTCAAGTTACGCTTTCTTTTCCCTAGCCACCGATGCGCTAACAAAATTTCTAAGCTGCCTATAAGATGCCCAGTTTTCCGGAGTTTTTCTTTTTTTGTATTTTGACAAAGCTTTATTTCGTAGAGACATGCAAAATTTTGGTGTTTGGATTAACCACGGTGCCCTTTTTTTTGTTATTCTTGAAGTTCTCATTGGCGCGTGAACATTGAATAGTTCCGTCAAAAAGAAATTAAATGTATCAATTTTAAGATCAATGTTAGGTAAGTAATAGATATCATTAAAAGGCATATTCTGAAGATCTCGACAAAAAGCCACATGATCAAAATTTTTATAAACTCGATATGTTGCAAAGAATGGTTTAGGTTTAAAAATTTCAAGTTTTTAACTGACATTTAATTAGAAAGTGATCAGACGCATCGAATGTGAAATCAACCCCAGAATCCAAAACTAAATCTTTATTTGAACACAATATAATGTCAATAAGCGTTGCACTATTATTTCCCTGCCTAGTACGTTCATCAATGAGCTGGGACAAATTGTATTAAAATATTTATGTTAAATCAATCGCCCACAAATATTTTCCTCAAACTCGCTGAAAAAACCGCACACATTATCAAACCTAGGACTCCTGTATAATACACCAAGTACAGTTTTTACTCTATTAATCTTAAACTCTACCCATATTTGTACAGCATGATTAGCATTGACGTTAGCTATTTCGAGAAAACTAATAGAGTTCCTAATGAATAAAAGTACACCACCACCACGGCCATTGGCTGGATCTTTTCTCACGAGTTTGAAACCCTGAATACTTATTACGCCATCAGAAATTAAGTACGTGAGCCAGGATTCAGAACTGCCAAAATATCTATATTATGCTTTCTAATATAATCCCTAATTTTAGTCATCTTTGAAATTATGGATCTAATATTTATACGAGCTATATTAAGTTTATCCAAGTTCCTTAGGGCATTTCTACGTAGAATAGCCATTATGGTTTAGAAAAAAAAATATATACCACCTACAGTTTTTTTTCGCATTCCAAACAAACCTAATCAATGTCCTTTAGACTATCCACTTGTGCTGATGTGATGATCCGAATAACAGGTTCACTTCACCTTCCTAGCGAGAATGTTGTCGTCTTTGCACCATACAAACTTGAAACCTGCATTCTTTAATTCACCTGCTTTTCTCAACAGTTTACGGGTATGTTTGGATAGATCTTGATTGTTAAAGATTCGAAGATTTATATCTGCTGCAATGCCACATTTATTGGTATCTAAAGACACCAATTTTCGTCTCTGTAGCACTTTCTTTTTAGTACTTTCTTGAGTGAAAGTCACCAAAATCGGCTTTCTGTTCTGTTGGCTTGGCAAAATTCTATAGTTATATTCATCCAATGTTATGTTATATTTAATGCAGAAAATACGTTCTTCACATCTCCGGACACGGTATCATCTCCATTAAGCCCAACAATATCAATGTTTTTATTTTTCTCTTGCAATGTGCTCATAGTTGACGACCTACTGTGTATGATCTCCTTTTCAAGTTCTTCCACTCTGTTTTTAATTGTATGAGTTAATTGTAATTGAGTATCTGGACCAAAGCGTGTTTGGCTTACATGTTTTGGAAAGTTCGGCGAAATATGCCAAAAAAACGGGTTCTTTCAAAGTTTTGATGCCTTTAGTTTGACACCAGGTTTTAAACAGAATATATTCTTTCTCATACCTATGACGGGATTTTGATGGTAGCAGATCGAAGTTTGCAGTTCTAGCCGCTTCCAACACTGACTTTGGCAAATCTTCGTCTGAAGAATCCATTAAAAACACTTTTACTCAGGTTTTACTACGATAAAAATCAACGACAGCAAAACTGGTTTTGATTGACAATGAATGATACGCGTATTTTTACTTTGTGATTATGGTGATTCAAACTGCCAAATAAAAAAAGCAGGTGTTTATTATTGCTTAACATTGATTTTATAAGGCATAATACGAGATCCATTAAACAATTTTTAAAACATGTTTTACATATTATTTACTATTTTGTTGAAAATTATAGCAGTATTCTAGCAAATTGATGTTCTTAAATCATTTTGCTCATCAGCGTATCAATATATTTTTAAATATTTAAAATCAGTAAGTATATTTCAAAAAAATGGGGTTATTTACTTTTCCGCACTAGTGCGCAAAAGTGAAGTTTTCCGCAAACTTGTAAAAAAACTATTTACCAGACTCATTTATCACTGGTAAATAGCCAGTGGCGCAACTAGGGGGGGGCTAGGGGGAGCTTAGCCCCCCCAACCTCGAAATTAGCCCCCCCGCCAAATGATTGGTGATCATAATTTGAAGACGCAAAACCGATAATAGTCAAATTGAAAACTGATATAGGTGGGGCAAATGTTCTAACATTGAAAAATAATGGAAGTCATTGACATAGATAATTAATTTTTGTCGACTACACATATTTAAAATAGAAATAATATTCCAAAAAATGGCGGAAATTCTCAAAGTTACTTAATTGTTTGTATCAAAATAATGTTTATCCAGTATATGTTCAGGGTAAGCCTGGTAAGCGAGACCCCCTTTTGATATCTGTGATAGCTGAAAATAGAAAAAAGAACTTTATATAAAATATTTTTAATATTCAGCGAACTTTATTTTATGACGAGCGTTCACTATACAGAGTGGTTCAAATAATTTAGGCGTGTCTAACTTTGTATTTTTAAATGTAACCATGTATTTTTTATTTCAGTTTTGAATTCAGCTTGCAATTCGGGATATTTTTTGTATAACATACTATCATCGTAAATTTAATAGTTTTCTTCAAAATGATATTTGAAAAAAAATTGTAGTTTCCCTCTACGATTGTGAAGCAACTACCAGCTGCAGCCAATACCAGTAACAAGCATTGTTATTAAAATTGCACCAGTTAATATCAATTTGTAAACAATAATATTTCGATTTTAACTTTTTATTTATTAATAACTAAACAAATAATCAAGGAAGTAACAATTAATTAACGGTAGAAAACGTAAAAACTATTAAAACAATTAAACGTGATAAACCAGTGGATAAAATTTGGGATATTACAAAATGTTAAACTCTCAAATGCTCGCACGTGTTTCCATTTTGTTCGGTACACAGTTGTCTTTGATTATTTTTCATCACGTCTAAAAGTGTTACAGGAGTAATTTTGGAAAACACATTTCTAATCCTCGTTTTCATATATTCGATGGCAGCTGGTGGAATTGTTCTTTGATATATCCCCAAAGGAAAAAATCACATGGAGTAAGATCAGGTGACCTTGCCGGCCAGTTTATACTCCCTTTTCTTTCTATACATTTGTTTGGATAAGTTTGATCCAAATAACTGCGAAGAATGTGGGAATAATGAGGAGGTGCCCTGCGAACCTGTAGAGAGACCTCTTCCAAGTATGTAGGCAAATCGTTTCTTAAAAAATTTAAGTAAATTTCACCCGTTAAAGTGCCGTTAAAAAAATGGGGTCCAATAACCTGCGATCCTAAAATTCCGCCCCATACATTTAAAGACTAAACTCTTTGATTGTCTACAGCTCTCATCTAATAAGGATTTGAAGTACTGTAATAGTGCATGTTGTGTCTATTAACAGCTCAATTACTTTTAAAAGAAGATTCGTCGGTGTATAAAATATTTCTCAAAAATAGTTTATTTTCAATAACTCTCGTTTCAAGATCTCTAAAAAAATTTACCCTGTTTGGGAAATCATCCCCATGGAGTTCTTGATTCAGACAGAGGTGATAAGGATGATACTTATGATTTCTAATAATTCGGGATACTGTGCTCTGCGAAATATTCATATCATGTGCTACTGAATAGGTACTTGGATTTAGATTGTCCACTACACTCAAAATAATATTGGTTTCATGTTCCTCACTCATTATGAACTGTTTTTTCTTACTTGTTATTACCGGTTGTTCTGAAATGAAGCAATACTTTGCGTAATACCTGACAGCTAGGTTGTCTTCTATCAGGAAAATCCATTTGATATGAAAATAAATAACTCTTGAAACTAGATAACTTCGATACTTGACAGCGATAGGTAAACACAAACAAAAGAACAACCACTATAGTTACGCACATGTTTAGCCTACTATTATTAATTATCACAGGCTCAAGTTAAGACGTCTTTTCGTGATAGACAGTGACGACACGTAGGGAAACATTTCATTCGATTTCGAAGCTATGTCCGGGGACGTTTTAAAAGCGTTTTGTAAAGATGGGGTATTTCGATTCTTTTTATTAACTTTGAGAAGCATAATATTGGTCTAAATTTGGCTGTGAATTCTTTTGTATTATTTGAAATGTTGACATCTCACTCAAATTATGGATAACAGTACAAGGATAGTCAAATAAATTTAAGAGCCGAGGGGCGTGGCCCCCCAAAACCCCCCTTGAGTGCGCCAATAATAACAGTAAATTTTGATGCAGCAAGGCAAGAAAGCTATGAAAAAATGTTTCAAGTATTATTTTGACGAAAACTATTAAATTTACGATAATAGTATGTTACACAAAAAATATCCAGAATTGCAAGCTGAATCTAAAAATGAAATAAAAAATACAGGGTTACATTTAAAAATGCAAAGTTGGACCACGCCCAACTGTTTTGAACCTAGCAACTTAGGCAATATCGAGAGTTTATAATTAAATCATAGCCGTACAAAAAAATGCGGCCTAATAAAATGTAAAAACAAATATTACTAAAACTGGATAAACTGGTAAAATTTTGATTCGTTTCAAACTTGTACCATAAATAGACTTAGACTGTGTCTTAACAATTTTGATTTAGAATGCCATAGGCGTAGATATTCAGTTTTTTAAGGGTTCAAAAGAATTCATATTTTATATTTTCAGAACGCTAATCGATTATAGTCAAATTGAAAATAGATATAGTTAGGGTAAATGTAACACTAAAAAATTCCTGAACTCATTGCCGCAGACTCTTACTCTTTTTTCCGATTATACATATTTAAAATAAAAAAGAGGTAGTATTTTGAAAAACGGCGAAATATGGCAAATTTATTTAATTTTTTTGTATACATTGTAGTGTTAAGAATAAGATAAACCTAACATGAAAATTTTCATGGCTTGAAAAAATAACATGCACAAAAAAATCATTGTTTCTTTAAAATTGGTTTTATCCTCAAATCAATATTATTTTATAAGTGTCAGGGCTTGAGCCCCCCCAAATGTCGATGTCTAGTTGCGCCACTGTAAATAGCGTATTACAGTACTAAAGCGTTGCCTAGCAGTGCCCCTATTTTTGTCAACCATAAAGTCATTTTGACAGACATAATGACGTCGAATTAATGGCTCTGGAACAAACTTATATCAAATTTTTTTCATATTTAAAAGAAAACCGAAAAAAATACAATATATCTCAATAATCATTTTATTTTTATAATATCAGATACATATCAAGCTTTATTAACAATTAACCGATTTACAATTATTTTTTAACAAAAAAAAACAGTATGCAATAGAACAATATACGATACACGTCCGTTAGGTATTATTACAGTACTCGTTTGTATTCCGGACTCGGCTCCTACTCGTGCGGTAATGAATTACCTACTGGCCTTGTACCATAAATTACTGTTACTTCCTTGGTAACAGATTTTCCGTTTCTAATTATCCGATTGACCTTTGGTCACAAATCAAGGGTCATAAAGGGGATGAAAATGGTTACATTTTGGTAAAAATTCAATATTGCAAAATGAAATGGCCCAGTGAAATGCTAAAAAAATGACTACTTATCCATACATTTTGGACAAAACTGAAATATTACATAGAAATTAACTGATACAATTTTGGTAAGAATCCAAGATGGCGAAACAAAATGTCGGCCTAGTGAAATTTTCTTTAAAGAATTATTATTAAAAAACTAGTTTTCCACCTTACCTGAAATTTTGTACTAATTGTGGTATAGAGATGAAGTAGTAAAAAGTGTGGTACTAATTCAAGATGGCGGCCATATAAATATTTTTAATCTGAAAAAATCACCCTTTCAGGTTTTACATATTTTCGCGTTTTGGCGCCCCTAGATGCCAAAATGTTTATTAAGGCCGTCGGTCCAACTGTCGGTTTGTCTGTCAGTTCGCGGCATAGCTTTAAAACTACTCATCAGATTGACTTCAAATTTTAGGCAAACATTAAGGTTCATACGGCAATGACCTGGTAATATTTTGGTTAAAATCCAATACGCCGGAACAAGATGGCGGCCTAGTGGAACATTAAAGAAATTATTACTGAAAAAACAAAATATCCAATTTATCTCAAATGATGTACAAAATCGAGAAATTGTTATCTCAAATTTTGTACAAATAAGTATTATATAGAAATCAACTAGTAAAATTTTGGTATGAATCCAAGATGGTCTGAAAAAACTACTTAATGAACTCATTTCAAATTGTGTGTCATAACTAATTGTAGTATAGAGTTGAACTAGTAAAACTGTGGTATTAATTAAAGATGGAAATTTTTGCAATCTGAAAAAATCACCCTCTCAGGTGTTTACATATCTTCAAGTTTTAGCGTCCCTAGATGCCAAAAAATATGTATTATAAATTTCGTAGGTCCGTCTGTCGGTTCATAACTTAAAAACTACTCATCAGAATGACTTGAAATTTTAGTAAAAAATGAAGGCTCATATGGGGATGACTTGGTAATAATTTGGTAGAAATCTAATATGCCGAAACAAGATGGCGGCCTAGTGAAACATTAAAGAATTTATTACTAAAAAAACTAAATATCCAATTTATCTCAAATGTTGTACAAAATCAAGAAATTCTTATCTCAAATTTTGTACAAATAAGTATTATGTAGAAATCAACTGGTAAAATTTTGGTATGAATCCAAGATGGCCTGAAAAAACTACTTAATGAACTAATTTCAAATTGTGTGTCATAACTAATTGTAGTATACAGTTGAACTAGTAAAACTGTAGTATTAATTAAAGATGGCGGAACAAAATGGCGGCCAAATAAAATTTTTGTAATCTGAAAAAATCACCCCTCTTAGGTTTTTACATATCTTCGCGTTTTAGCGTCTCTAGTATAAAAATATGTATTATAAATTCCGTAGGTCCGTGAGTCATTAAGACTCATATGGGGATGACTTGGTAATAATTTGGTAGAAATCCAATATGCTGGAACAAGATGGCAGCCTAGTGAAACGTTAAAAAATTACTACTAAAAAACTAATTATCCAATTGATCTCAAATTTTGCAAAAAAATCAAGTGTTACATAAGAATAAAATGATAACATTTTGGTATGAATATACGATAGCAAAACAAAATGGCGAACTAATAAAATATATAAAAAATCTGTCTGAAAAAAACTATTATTAGATTAATTTCAATTTGTGCAAGCATTAAGTGTGATATAGAGATAAGCTGGTAAAGTTGTGTTACGAATTCAAGATAGCGGAACAAAATGGCAGCCAAACAACATGTCAAAGAAATTAACGTAAAAAATCTTCTTATTCAATTGACTGTAAATTTTAGAGAAAAAAAATGCCCAAAAGTCAAGTGTGGCATAGGTAGAATGTTGGTAAAATATTGGCAGGAATCCAATATATTGGAACAAAATAGCGTCCAATAAAAATGTTTAAAAAGACAGTATATATGTGTT
This sequence comes from Kuschelorhynchus macadamiae, assembly GCA_030620095.1. Taxonomy (NCBI): domain Eukaryota; kingdom Metazoa; phylum Arthropoda; class Insecta; order Coleoptera; family Curculionidae; genus Kuschelorhynchus; species Kuschelorhynchus macadamiae. The sequence continues at coordinate 255,353 of JAUTXW010003700.1, read as the reverse complement.
CGTAAATAACTTTGTACTGAACTAAATTGGTTAACACTTAACTATTCCTAATAAAAGGAAATCAGATTGATATTCGTAATGAGGGAAGTTCCGGGTAAAGGAAATTTACCGATTTTTTATTTTATATGGGATATCGTCTATCCATATTCAGTAAAGCGTTTCTTCCCCTATTGTGCAGTCTAGCTTTTCGTCTTTTTTTTACAATTTATACTTGTTTGAATGTTTTAATGGTAATTATAAATATTAGATACTTTATTTTCAAATCCTATACAAAGCTGTACGGACTAATGCCGAAAACAAGCACGGTCCGCCGAAAGTAAGAGTAACGCCGACGGGACCGGTCGCTGGCCCGGGGGCAGTTCCCCCGCGCGAAAGTGCCCCCGCCAAAGAAGACTTTCATCGTCGGTACACATGGGGAACCAGACGCGAATTTTGAACAAGTCGTACTGTGGCCGCGGTCCGTCTAGTGCCGTGTTTTCTTAATAGGCGGATTTCTGCAAGAAAAAATTCAAGTAAGTACTCGGTTTTTTTTGTGGTGATTATATTTTCTGTTTTGACTATTTGATGAAAACTCCGGTATAATTATTTTTTTTAATTTTCTTAGATTATTAAAACCTGTAAAATTTTCGTCATTTACATTTTTTGGTATAATACAAGGCGTTTGTTAATGCCATGTACAGGGTGGGCCGTTTATCTTGGGACACCCCCTTATATCAGAAACGCTGAGTTTTAGGAAAAAACTTTAAATACAAAAGTTTCTTTGATCGACTTGTGTTTTTTATTTTTTCTAATTTTATATATAGAGGGTGTTTCGTTTTGCGTGGAGAGGTATGAACTTTTTATTTTAAATGCAACCCTCTATATATTGATTAAATTTTAAATAGCTCTCTCAAAGACCATATCAATGATATATAATAGTATGGGTCTGTGATGCACCGTTTCGGACTTATTGACGTTTAACTTTACTTTTTGACATATTTTCAACCCGGTATAACAATGTTATCTATATAATGCTTCAAATTTAAATCTAAAAATTCTTTAAGAAATAATTAAAAATGTTAAGAATTGACAATTACTCTTCATAAATCCTTTTGTTTTCTGGTTTTTATATTTTAGATAATTAAAAATTACTCTCTTATTTTAAAATTAAATATCAAGTTTTTAATTTTAATATTATATCGTTAGCAAATTAGGAAATAGTTTTTGTAATTTTATATCACGAGAGAGAGAGTCTCTCTCGTTTCGTCTCGGGGCATTCTCGGCGAGACAAGACAACGACTACCATACTTCCCTTGTACGAAGGAAGTAATAAATCGACAAAATTATATACTTCAAGAGAATGCCCAAAACCAATTTTAGAAGCCTGATTCAGGAATACCACTCCTGTTTTAAATCAATCAGATAATTCAGATTCCTTCATAGGAGCCCCCTTTTAACTTGCGAAAGACAAAAACAACAAACTCACTCAGGCAACATCGCCTTTTCCGAATTATATCATCGGTAATTTTGAATGCACAGTGGTACGATAATTCAAGTAGATTGATGTCAAACAAACATATTTTTCTACAACATTTTATCAGCAGGGCATGTTTTACGTCTCAAATTTGCATCTTTTGACTACTGTATCTGAATTAAACAAACACTTTGCTGTTTTCCTTATTTATTTTACAAAAATAAACCGATAAAATTATATATTTCAACAGAATGCCAAAGACCAATTAGAAGGCTGATTTTGCTTGATTCACGAAACCCGATTATTGTCAACAAAATAATTGTTTGTCAATATTCAGAAAATCTATACTCTATACTAATATATAAAAGACTTAGCTGACTGACTCACTGACTGACTCACTCATCACTCTCCAGCTCAAACCGCTTGAGGTAAAAGGCTGAATTGTTGCATACAGGTTGATTTTAGGGTGTAGAGATTCGATAAGAGGAGATTTTTCTAAACTCAAATTTCAAGGGGGTGAAACCACCCCTTAAATATTACAATATTTCTTTATTTAAAAACCGGTTAGTTTTTCGAAAAAACGCTTGAACATGTGTTTTTTAATTTATTTTTTACATATTTTAGGATTTTTAAAAAAATCATACAATGTGTCCAAAGGGGTAAAACCATCCTTTAAATATTATAATATATTTTATTAAAAAAACCGTTAGTTATTCGGAAAACGTTTGAACATAATATGCTTTATATTTTATTTTTTTATATATTTTAATATATAAACTATTTTTAAAAATCGAGACAGGGTGCCAAAGGGGCTAAAACCACCCCTTTAATATTATATTTTTTATTTAAAAAACAATTAGTTATTCAGAAAAAAACATTTGAAAGCTGAACTTGTGTAAACAGCTTGATTTTAGAGTGCAGAGTTTCGATAAAAAGGGATTCTTCGAAAGTCAGTTTCCAAGGAGGTAAAACTAATCCTTCCTCATGAGTCAACTTCAAAACTGGGGGCACCAGTGCTGTTTCCTTTAAATCTTTGTTTCGCCATGATAATTAACAAAGTCAAGGCAATCCCTAAGTAGAACTGGAGTAGACTTGCGCTACGATTGTTTTTCTCATGGTCAACCCTCTGTCGCATGCTCTAGAGCAAGTTCGCGTAGAAGCTTGGCTATTTTACAGCCAGAGAATGCAACAACAAACGTGGTTTATAAAGAGGTACTCAAATGAGGCGATTTAAGTACCTCTTTACATCCCTTATCCATCCATTATAGTCATATAGGCGAACGAAGTCGCGGGTACCCGCTAGTATTCTATATACCGAGTATCACTCGTGCTTTCAAATTAACCATAATTCAGAAAAAGGCGTTGTTGCCTAAAAAACCGCATTCGTTTGTTTTCTTTGTTTTAACTAATGCAGTTTTCAGGCAACATCGCCCTTTCCAAATTATCGGTAATTTTGAATGCGCTAGTGTTATGTTCTAGAAGGAATATTCCACTCATGTACAAATTTTCCCATAAGACTGGTGGTGTTTTCGAAAAATTATAGCGGAAATACCACGTGGTCTAGGAAACATGGTGTTTCCACTTACCTGGTTAGGTACATACCTAACCAAAAAATGAAATCTTGACAATATGAAACCTGCTTTTGAGAGACGCTAGAGTCCCTAGAAACTGACTTTTTTTAAGTATCTTTCAAGCATTTTTGAAAAGTTGTCAATATGAATAATCGCTTTGGGCTAGTTCAAGAAGAGGAAATTGATGAAAATATAATTGGAAGCGAACCAAGAAACACCGTTAAATCCAAGTTTGTGTTTAATCTGTTACAAAATTCAAATTTTTGAACTTGAAATAGGTATGTATTTAATATTCAGTTAATAAAGCTTAGTTTCCCTGTATTTGATTCGTTGAATATTCCTCCTAAATACCATTCGTGCTTAAAAATTAACCAAATAATTTTCCACTCACGCGTGTTTTCTCTACAAATTTCCCTCGTCCTTAGAAAACACGCATTCGTGAAAAATTATCGGAAATTTTTAAGCACTCGTGGTATTATCCCCGATAATTTTCGATACATAATTTATCACTACATAAAATTTCAGCTTTTAACAAGTACGTAATTTTTTACGATAACCTTAAAATAATTGTGCTGGCTGAAAACGATCTATCAAACATCTTGCCGACATGTAATTAAAACAAAAATGCTGGTTTACCAAATGTCAGTTGTTTGACATTCATTTTTGCGACAAATTTTTCCCATTTGACATTTTTTAATTGGGAGGGATCTAGGGTTGACGTAAGATGTAATATAAAATATACCCTAAATTATTTATTGTTTTTTAGTATATCTGTAACTTTATAATTTTGGCTTGAATATTATACCAGTCAAACAAACGCTTTTAAAAACAAATGTTTTAAGATTTTTTACTGAGATTTTATATTCATATACAAGTTAAACATTATTAATCCCTTAGTCACGTTTTAATGTTTTGTTAAATACCTTTCTGTGTATTTAATTTTAAGCTTTTGTTTAATGATCTCCATACTTTCAAGATAAATAAGTTTTACAGTTTTGTTTTTACGATATTTATATGTATATTTTTGGACTCATTTTCTAAAGATATGACCCTTTTTATTTCTATTTGTTTACATTTGATGCTCTTGATAAGTTTACCTAACGTATTGTTTGTTTTAAATGAAATAGTTACCTTTCTTATGCAGTCTTAATTAGCCAGCCTAATTGCATTATAATATATATTGGAGTAGTGGCAGTAGCATGAATGATAGAGTCTGAATATGGGATGGGTAATTGCTGCTATTTCTGGTACAAAAATCAAATCAGATAAATGAATAAAATTTGCAAGTGCAAGAATAATTTTTTATTCCACATTTTTCAGACATTACATTTCTTTTGGAAGAAAAATAAAAAAAGTAAATTCCCTTTTCCCTCGTTATGAATCTTTCCTTTTAAATGGGAATAGTGAAATGTGACCCAATTTAGTTCAGTGCATAGTCATTTAGCAACACGTATATACTGTCTTTTCAATCATTTTTTTTGGCGCCATTTTGTTTCATCCTATTGGATTCCTGCCAATATTTTACCAGTTTCTACCTATGATGACAGACGGACCGAAGGGATTGATAAAACATATTTTTTGGCATCTAGGGACGCTAAAACGTAAAGATATGTAAAACCTGAGGGGGTGATTTTTCTCACGATTACAAATTTTTTATTTGGTCACCATTTTGTTCCACCATCTTGAATTGGCACCACAGTTTACTAATTTACTTCTACACCACATTAGTAATGAAATCAGTTCATTAAGTAGTTTTTGAGGCTGACTTTTTAAATATTTTAGCCGCCATTTTGTTCTGCCATCTTGGATTGGTACCAAAATGTTACCAGTTTATTCCTACATAATACTTGCTTTTTGTATAAAATTTAAGATAAATTGGATAAGCAGTTTTTCAGTAATAACTTTTTGAAATTTCGCTATGCGCGCCGCCATTTTGTTTTGGCGTTCTGGGTTTTTACCAAAATATTACCAGGTCATCCCCATCTTAATTTCTGAGCCAAATTTGTAGTCAATGGGGAAAGTAGTTTTTCAGCTAAGCCGCGAACAGTTATTAGTCGCCATTTTGTTCTATTGGATTCCTACCAATATTTTATAAGTTTCTATCTATGTCACCCTTGATTTTTGGACATAATTTAAAATAAATTCAATAAGTAGTTTGAAAAGTAGGAAAATTTGAAATCACTTCATTAAGTAGTTTTTTTAAGGCTGAATTTTTAAACATTTTTTAAGCCGCCATTTGTTCCGCCATCTTGGATTCGTACCAAAATTTAACCAATTGATTCCTATATAATGTATTAATTTTGTACAAAATTTGAGACAAATTGGATAAGTGCTTTTTTAGTAATATTTTTTTTACATTTCACTAGGCCGCCATTTTCTTTTGCCATATTGGATTTTTACCAAAATGTTACCAAATCATCCCCTTATCTCTCTTAATTTTTGCCCAGAATTTGAAGTAAATAGGGTAAGGAGTTTTTTAGCCATTCCGTGAACAGACAGACCGACAGACAGAGAGACTGGCGAAATCGAGAAAACATGTTTTTCGGCGTCTAGGGACCCTGAAACGTAAAGATCTGTAAAAATCTATGAGGGGTGATTTTTTTATGATAACAATACTTCCATTTTACGAGGGAAGTAAAAAAGTGTATAAAATATTTAAGAGAAGAGAAAAGTCTCAAAAGAAGGCTTAGGATATATATGCATTTGCATGAAAGCATTTTGGCAATTTTTGTATTTAAATGCATATTTTGTAGTTATTACAAGAAAAATGCATATATACTAATTTTTCTGAATATATTCTTATTTCCCAAGACAAATTTGATGTATTTCAAATATAATCCATAATAATAAAATAATAAAAAATGCCTATTTGCTCGTAGGCCAAGGGTTTTACCCATTCTTTCTTAAAATTGTTATAGGTACCCAATAAAACATCTGTGCTTTAAAAACTATGGATTTACCACGGATTTACAATCATAAATACGCACACTTTAAAAATGTTAGAAATAATTTTTCAATTCAGTTTAGTTTACACATTGTGGCATGAACATTGTCCAATATGCCGAAAGAAAAGCGTTCATTAAGTGCGGTATTAAATCAATTCGTGAAAGATTTTCCTGATTTTACGACTGACGGTTTTGTGCTGTTTTGTAAATATTGTGATGTTCCTGTTACTGCGAACAAGAAATTCCAAGTCACACAACAGGGAACTACAAAGCATCAGATCCAAAAAAGTAAAAAGTGTGCTCAGAAACAAGTTTTAATCATCACAGCATTTTCACCAGGACCGGGACCCAAACGAAGTTCAATGAGGATTTGTGCAAGGCGTTTATTGGTGCGGATATTCCACTGAATAAATTAAGTAATCCTGCCCAAAAGTCATTTTTAGAGCAGTACACAAAGACATTAATTCCTCACGGATCCACGTTAAGGAAAAATTATGATCCAGATTTGTAAAATAAGACAGTTACCGAATTGCGGGAAAAAGTAGAAGATAAAAGTATATAGGCGTCACTAGATGAAACAACTGATGTGGAACAGAGACGTGTCGCTAATTTTGTTTTTGGTGTGTTGGGTGTAGAAGCAGAAAGGGATAAATCATATTTACTTACAATGAAGACCTTAAACAAAGTAAATCATTCAACTAATGCTGGATTTTTCAACAACTCTCACTCTTTTATGGCCCGGTGATATTAAATATGATAGAGTGTTAATGACAATTACAGATGCTGCTCCATACATGTGTAAAGCAATGAGTGGTCTACAAATATTGTACCCTAAACTGATACATGCCACATGTCTTGCCCATGGACTTCATCGAGTTGCAGAACAAGTTCGTGCTTTTTATCCACGAGTGAACGATCTGATTTCCTCGGTGAAGAAAGTATTTCTAAAAGCTCCAACTCGGGTAGAAAAATTTAGGGAAACTGCAGGAAACATCTCCCTGTCCCCATCACCAATTGTAACTAGATGGAGAACTTTGATAAACGCTGCCATTTATTACGCAGAACATTTCGAAGCAATAAAAAACATAGACAACCAATTTAATGCGGAATACTCACATTGTATACAAGAAGCACAAAGCGTTTTGCACAAAGAAGATGTACGTGAGGATTTAATTTACATTAAAATCAATTTTTCTTGCTTGTCTGATACTATAAAAAAATTGGAGATGAAAGGACTTTCTTTCTCAAGAAGCGTAGAAATGATAGAAAAAGTGAGTGAAACTATAACTAACACTAAAAATAAAGTAAATTCTCAAAAATTAGCTACGGTATTACAAAAAAATATTGTTTACAAAAATTTAAAAAATATTAGTGCACTTTGGACAATAAAGAGATATTGAATCCAAATAAAGAACAATTTTTAATAAACAGTGATTTGATTTGAATTTGTTTAAATATGTTCCAATTGTATCTTGTAATGTTGAACGAGTATTTTCTGAGTATAAAGTATTATAGTCAGATAATAGAAGAAATTTTAAATTTGATAATTTGTTACATCATATAGTTATAAAATGTAACCGCAACTTGTTGAATAGCTTAAACAATAAATTTTAAACAGATTTATTCTTTAGTTAGTTTATTTAGTTAGCTATATATTAAAATTTTTTTTTAAAAAGATACTTTTATTATATAGTTATATTAATGTAATAATTACTGGTAAAAATAGCGTCTTAAGGATACCTTGAAGTGTAAATAATATAATATTTTAATTGCTATACTTTTGCTTTATTTCTGTTTTTTTGATCCGATAATAAATGCATTTCTAAGTGCATATTTTCCCTTGTTTAGGAGCATATTTGCATGCATATTTTTAGATTTTTAAATGTATAATTATTCTAAGCCTACAGTCATAAGTATAACTAAAATATTCAAGGTTTTTAATTCGCACTGCCTTAAAGTTAGCAAAAAATTTGCAATGCAATTGCAATTATTTTGATGCCCGTTTAAGGTGTTCAATTTAACTTGACACTGGGTTGTCGGCATGAAGGTGCACCTGTTTAGTTAGTTCTTAGAATATCTCTTGCCTTTGAAAGAAGCTAGTTTTGACCAGGGCTTTGATGAACTCGTGAATTACTTACTAAACGTTTGGTAATTTCCTGTAAACCGGGTGTGCCCATATTATATTATACGGATGAAAGGTTTTAGGCGTTCGAGTAAGTTGACCATTATTATTATTAACAAGGAATCGTTAAGTCAAGGAATGTGTAAAAATAGAAATTGCAAATTACACCAAAACTAACAACAAACTAGTGAAGGGGAAAACGAACATATGTTTGAAATTCAAAATACAAATCAAAGTATTTAACAAATCCTTTCCAATATACATATATGGGAAAAAGAGATACGGTTAAATAATTAGCAATTATTTTCGAGTTTAATTTGAATACCACTTATGTGTAACATAGATATCACTTAAAAAATCATGGTTCTGAGGTTAAGATGGATGTTTCGTCTTAGATTGCACGAGGCATCTTCAGAGATCTCCACTGACTGAGTAAACTGAGTTTGACGAAAGGAGACTTGTACTTACATCGTTTGTTCGCAATAATGTAACATGGTAATCAATCTATTTTGTATTACTTCTGAAGTTCACAGTCATAGAAATTGCGCAGATGGTATACTTATGATAGATTGCCAATAAAGCCCCCTGAATCGGTACATGGAAAGTTACAATATGTCATTCTTTAAGTGCCAATGATTGCCTATACTTACTGGAATACACGATGTTAAAAAAGTAAATTATTTTTAAAAATTATTTTGAGTATTTTCCCTGTGCGTTTTACAATGGATAGTTACCGATCACTTTTAAGTGGCAAAAAAAAAAACAAAAGCATAGCTAGAAGTATTTTTTCGCCAGAAATGCACTTGTGCAATTTTCACTTCTGTCAAGCCATTCCGGATCGGATACACACACATTCTCAAATACAATAGCTTAACTTTGAATTTGTTACGCCTGACACGTAGAGAATTTCTCATATTACCAATTTATAGTTCGATACATTAATATTATTTATTGGGAGTATTAAAAATAGCGAATTAAAACACCAAATAAGTAAATCAAGCACAGCTAACATTAAAAATGTAAATGTAGCTTTGGAATGACCATTTTAAAGGAAGTATGTCACTCCTAGCGTTACCATGACAACACCCACGCGCTCTTTGAATACAAACATTAGCAAACAGCAGAAGTTTATTTAATTAATTTTATTGTGAATACATTAGTTATATAATAAAATTTAGTTTCCAGTTATGTTACAATATTTATTCGGGAAATACTTTAAATAAAATATTTTCGGAAAAACTCCAAAAATGGTTTCGCACGTATTTTCGTTAAATAAAAGCATCAATGATGATTGCTTATTGACGACGTGAACTCTTACTTTTATTAAGAAAATAAGCCCTAAGCCGCCTAATGACAAAATATAAAAGGTTTTTGTTTTTTTTTTTGAAAAAAAAAATTTATTGTTTTTTTTAAGACACGAAAAAGTTTTAAATTTAAAATTTCGCCTTTAGGTCAATAACTTTAATTATTACAAAAGTATGTACGACGAATCGTTTTCAAATAAATCGAATTCCAAAACTTTGGTGCAGTCTTGCGGATGACGAAAAAATGTATCGTCGAAAAAAAATATTGAATACATTAAAAAGAATGCCAGCCTCCTCGATTCGTCTACAATTGATTTCTGTTCGCCTCCTTAAATCCTAGAGGTCATTGGGCTTAGTTTTATGCACCACATTTTTAAGGTGTCCCGACAAAAAGTAGTCTAGGGGCGTTAAGTCCAGAGATCGAGGTGGCCACTCTATTGTATCCGTCCAATCCATATTCTAAAAAAAACATTGTCTAAATATTCCGGAACATTCCGAGCAAAATGCGGTGGAGCACCATCCTGCTGAAACCATATTTCATCATTTGGTGCACCATTTCCTAAAAAAGTCAAGTTTAAATATTTAATATAGCAGGTAAAGTAAGGAACTTGCGTTATTCGGAAATAGTTCTGCACTAGCTGGGACAATTTCGGTCCTTAAAAGATTCACATAGCTGTCTCCAGTTATTGTGTCTTCCATGAAAAAGGAACCGATTATTTTTGCACCCATTATACCACACCAAACCTTTATTTTTTGGGAAATTGGGTATGATTTTCACGTATCCAATGTGAATTTTCCCTGGCCCAATATCGACGATTACGCCTGTTAACTTTTCCATTTAGAGAAAATAATTTGATTGACAAAATTTAGATCATCCTCAGAGGGCTCCTTCATCAAAGTTTTTGTTTATGATATTTATCACTAAAAATGTTGCAGGTTTCGCATTCTATCAGGTAATTTTTTGTGTGCTAGTATTTTAATAAAAGGTAACAGATTATATTACAGATGTTAGACCCTTATTGAATGCCGGCCAGTTGGTTTATTCCAGTGCCAAATAAACTTAACTCACACACACTCTTAGACCCTTATTTTCGCAAAAACGTCGACTTTCACAAAAAGTGCTCTTAATAAAAAGTACTGATAATTTTACGCAGATTTAAAAAAAGTAGTTTAATATAGTGTTCCTTAAGAAAAAAAATCATTTTATAACAGATAAACGGTAAACTTGGCAGCAATGCGGAACTCACCATTGGATCCGGCACAATTTTGTACCTAAGTATACATGTTTTCATTAAATTCAGGTAAGCGGTACCTGAATTTACTTTTGTTACACGCTGTATATCGAAAAAGAAATGTGTTGAAAATCATTTAAGTATATAATCTGTTTTAGGATAAAAACATTTCTATACATAAATAATTTTTGTAGAATTGCACTTTCTCCTCTTGGTTACCTCTTCAAGTAAACAGCAGTAAGTGATTTTATTTCATTCACAATTTACAACTCATTGCATAATTCAACAATAAATATGCATCAAGAAGGTTTGGAGGGTATGGGGTGGTCGAGTATAATGATCGAGGACCATGGTTGCCAGCTTGTCCCGTGTCCAATTTTATACCTATTCCCGGAAATACAAAATTGTAAATTATTCTTTTTGTTTCAATAATACTTTTTAAATTTTACACGCTTTTTAGGCCTCGTTGGAGAATTCAGACGTTAAAATTAACAATGTATCAATGCCTAAACAAAAAAAAATCAAATTTTAAGTTGGTACTAATTGAAATTTTAAAATTAATAATGCAAAAATATAAATTGGAGAAAACCTACAAAATATTTTCTCGAAGACGTAATCGCCAAACGATAGTTTAGTTTATTAAATGCTGCAAATCGTCATCGGATATTTACATGAAAGGTCAATGTCAAATTCATGACCAAGTTGCTCTTAAACTTGCAAACTGGAAGGTATTCCGTAAGAGAAGAAAAAATATATTAATTTGATATGTCAGGCGAAAAATACCTTTAGCATTTCGGTATTTTTAAAACTGATACATCATTCGAGAAGGTGTGGTTTTATTGTAGATGAATTAGATAAAAACACATTGAAAGTTATTATCTCAGAGGAGATTTTTTCACGATTGCAATACTAAGTAGTAATAATATAAAAAACTTTTTTAAATAATAAGCTTTTATTAAAATGCACTAAAAATTAAAAAAAAAACCGCTACTTCATCGCCTCGTTTTGTACGATTCAAGCCTTAATAGTAAATTAAAAATCGGTAAATTTCCTTTACCCGGAACTTCCCTTCATTCCCTTCTATTAGGAATAGTGAAACGTGAATCAATTTAATTATTTAGGAATAAATATATACTGTCTTTTCAACACATATTGGATCCCTACCAGTATTTTTCCAGTTTCTAACTATGCCATACTTGATTTAGGGCATAATTTAAAATGAAATCAAGAGTAGCAATTATGTTACTTCATGTTGAATTCACACCAGTTTATCCTTATATCATCTTTAATTTTTCTCCAACATTTAGTCAATTGATTAAGAAGATTTTTTTTACGTTATTTTTTAAAACATTTTATTTGGCCGCCATTTTGTCCCGCTATCTTGAATTCATGACGCAACTTTACCAGTTTATCTCTATATCAAACTTAGGCTTGCACACAATTTGAAATTAATCTAATATCTTTGGTTTTGCTATTTATATTTATACCAAAATGTGAAAAAACTTCATTCTTATGTAACACTTGATATTTGTGCAAAATTTTAAGTAAATTGGAGAATGAATTTTTTTAGTAATAATTTGTTTAACCTTTCAATAGGCCGCCATCTAGGTCAGGCATGTTGGATTTTTACCAAGGTCATTCCCGTAATTTTTGACTAAAATATGAAGTCAATTTGATGAGGAGTTTTTAAGCTATGCCGCAAACTGACAGACAGAGAGACAAACCGACAGACGGAGTTGATAAAACATATTTTTTGACATCTAAAGACTCTGAAACGTAAAGATACGTAAAACCTGAGATCATTCAGATTACGAAAATTTTATTTGGCCGCCATTTTGTTTCGCCATTTTGAATTAGTATCATAATTTTACTAGCTCATTCTTATACGCCATTTTGAATTAGTATCATAATTTTACTAGCTCATTCTTATACCGCAATTAGTTATAGCACAATTTGAAATCAGTTCAATAAGTAGTTTTTTCAGGCTGAATTACTAAATATTATATTAAGCCGCCATTTTGTTTTTGTCATCTTCGATTCTTACCAAAATTATACTAGTTGATTCCTACGTAATACTTGATTTTTGTACAAAATTTTAGATAAATTGGATAATTAGTTTTTTAATGTTCCACTAGGCTGCCATCTTGTTTCGGCATATTGGATTTTTACCAAAATATTACCAGGCCATCCCCATATAAGCCTTAATTTTTTACTAAAATTTGAAGTCAATCTGATGAGTAGTTTTCAGCTATGCCGCGAACTGATAGACAGAAAGACAAACAGACCGAATTACAAAAATTTTATTTGGTCGTCATTTTGTTTCGTCATCTTGACTTAGTACTACAGTTTTACTAGTTCATCTCTATAATACAATTAGTTATGGAACACAGTTTGAAATGAGTTCACTAAGTAGTTTTTTCAGGCTGAATGTTTAAATATTAACTCATTAACCCGCCATTCTGTTCCGCCATCTTGGATTCGTACCAAGATTTTGTTCCGCCATCTTGAATTAGTACCACAGTTTTTACCATTTCATCTCTATTCTACAATTAGTTATGGCACACAATTTGATATCAGTTCATAAGTAGTCTTTTCAGGCTGAATGTTTAAATATTTTATTAAGCCGCCATTTTGTTGCGTCATCTTAGATTCGTACCAATATTTTACCAATTGATTCCTACATAATACTTGATTTTTGTGCAAGATTTGAGATAAATTGGATAATTAGTTTTTTTAGTAATACATTTTAAGATTTCACTAGGCCGCCATCTTGTTCCGGCATATTGGATTTTTACCAAAATATTGCTAGGTCATCCCCATATGAGCCTTAATTTTTGACTAAAATTTGAAGTCATTCGGATGAGTAGTTTTGAAGTTATGCCGCGAACTGACAGAGAGAGACAGACAAACGGACGGACTTAATAAAACATATTTTTTGGCATCTAGAGGACGTCAAAACCCGAATAAATGTAAAACCTGAGAGGGGATTTTTTCAGATTATAAAAATTCTATTTGACCGCCATTTTGTTCCGCCATCTTGAATTAGTACCACAGTTTTACTAGTTATAGCACACAATTTGAAATGGGTTCATTAAGTAGTTTCTTTCGGGCTGAATCTTTAAATATTTTATTAAGCGGCCATTTTTTTCCGCCATTTTGGATTCGTACCAAAATTTTACCAGTTAATTCCTAGATAATACTTGTTTTTTTGTGCAAACTTTGAGATATATTGGATAAGCACTTTCTTAGTAATAATTTTTTAACATTTCACTAAGCCGCCATTTTGTTTTGCCCTGTTGGTTTTTCACCAAAATGTTACCAGGTCATCCCCATATGATCCCTCATTTTTGACCAAAATATGAAGTCAATAGAATAAGTAGTTTTTTAGCTATGCCGCGAACGGACAGACCGATAGACATACAGACTGGTAGACAGTCCGACGGAATCGAGAAAACATCTCGTTAGGTGATTTTTTCACGATTACAATACTTCCCTTTTACGAGGGAAGTAAAAATAAAAGTGCTCGGTGTAAGGTGTATAAATGGTATAATGCAATATGCCCCTACGTTTTTATTTTTGATCGACTATTTAGGACTGCATCATACAAAATAAGGCAGCAAAGCGAGATCCTTTTTTTAATTTGTAGGGCATTATATCATTTGAAACACTTCAGTCTTTAGAAACCTTCTTCTAATCCCTAATTCTGGGCTGAAATCAAATGATTTTCCCCGAAATCTTTAAAAATCTAGTGACTTCCGAAATCGCTGTACCACAGTTAAGAGATTTAGCATATCTATGGACGATGGCTGTACAGGGTACCTAGAGAGTTTATTTGAATAGATACGGAAATGTCGTAAATACAAAAGTTGTTGGGTTTTTTATGAAGATTTATAATATTATATCATTAGTGCGAAAATATTATCAGGTTGTCAGTTTTTTTAAATGAAACACCCTGTATATTAAATCATATTCTTGAAGATCTTTTTTTTCTAATTTCAAATATATATATATATATATATATATATATATACTTTTAATATATTCTGTCAATTAGTTTTGAATATATAAGCGTTTAAACATTAAAGAAATGGTAAGGTAATTTGCGCTAAAACAGAGTGAGCCATGGTCAAGACAATTGCAATGAACGACGCCTTTTGACGTTTACCGGTAAGAAGTATCTATTTACGAGCATTTTTAATATCTAATACGTTGGACGATGGGTTATTCGGAAGAAGAGAAACTCGACATGATAGAATTATTTTATTTACATCGTAAAAATGTATCGATAGCTCGTAACGAATATCATAGACGGTTTCCAGATAGACCAACACCGACTCGTAGCATAATATTAAACATCGTTAAACAATTGAATGAAAGAAAAACACTTAAGCGAAAAGTTAGAATAGTGGAAAGAAACAATACCATAAAAAATCAATAACATAAAGTAGGTAAATAATAATATTAGCTCAAAGAACTAAGTTTTGGTTTTCTATATACCCTCCTTGGTTTATAATGCATTTCTGAATATTTCTTCTAAATTTTTTGTGTATGGATGCGTAGATAAAACGAGGTGATTGGGTGTTTAAATCGTCGATTGTTTGGACTATATTTTGCTCTAAAGCTTGGATAGTTCTTGGCCTATTGTAGTATATCTTGTTTTTCAGATAACCCTACAAAAATATGTCCAATGGAGAGAGATCGGGACTGTTTAATGGCCATCTTAATGGCCCATGTCTTCCAATCCAAAAGGGATACCTGTCATTTAAAAAATTGGTGACCGGCTGGACATTATGAAGGGCACCATCTTGTTGCCATATCAAATTAAGATATGAATTAATCGGTAGTTGTTCTAAATGCCCCTCGATTTCGTTTTCTAATAACTCCTGATACCTTTGTCCGGTTAAATTCCCATTTAAAAATATAGGTCCAATAACATGATTGTTAAGAAGGCCACACCAAACATGTAAGGATCTTCTTCCCTGAATTTTGACCGCCTGAAGAGCTCGCGGGTTTTCTTTTGACCAAAAATTGTTATTTTTCCGGTTGAACATGCCTCCAGTGGTAAATGTTGCCTCGTCAGTGAAAATTATGTTTGACAGATTTAGTTGGTTCATCATAATCGGTCTATTTTATTTTGATCGGTTAATTCTTGAGTAGGTAAAAACTTATATGGCTTATATTTATAATGTTTTAGAACTGAGTGGATTTTATGCCATGATTTGTTAAAAAAAGTGGCTGCATCGGGAATTGAGCGCTCAGGATTTTCTAAAACAAGAATAAATAAGATAAATAAATTATTTTAATACAAAAGTTTCAAAATTACCTTCAAAATATAATAAAATATTTAAATCTTCTTCAGCGTTTCTTTCCTCTATTCTAACTTTTCGCTTAAGTGTTTTTCTTTCATTCAATTGTTTAGCGATGTTTAATGTTGTCCTACAAGTCGGTGTTGATCTATCTGGAAACCGTCTATGATATTCGTTATGAGCTATCGATGCATTTTTACCATGTAAATAAAATAATTCTATCATGTCGAGTTTCTCTTCTTCCGAATAACCCATCGTCCAACGTATTAGATATTAAGAATGCTCGTAAATAATTACTTCTGACCGGTAAACGTCAAAAAGGCGTCGTTCATTGCAATTGTCTTGACCATGGCTCACTATGTTTTAGCGCAAATTATCTTACCATTTCTTTAATGTTTAAACGCTTATATATCCAAAACTAATTGACAAAATATATTAAAAGTATATATATTTGAAATTAGAAAAAAAAGATCTTCAAGAATATGATTTAATATACAGGGTGTTTCATTTTAAAAAATTGACAACCTGTCAAAATTTGACATTTCCAATAATATTTTCGCACTTATGATATAATATTCTAAATCTTCATAAAAAACCCAACAATTTTGTATTTACGACATTTCCGTATCTATTCATAATCATTCTAACTCTCTAGATGGGTGGAAAAATATACGGGAAAACCCTGTACGTTTCTATTGGAGTGAGACGCTCCTCGTAACGTTGCTAACTTTTTATTTTAGCACTCTTCGTTAAACTTCTTTTTAAACGCGGATTCCACGCACCATTAAACATAAAGTGAATCACCGTCTTAAATGTAGATGCAAAATTAAGCTCGCGTTAAAATTAAAATTGCCATGAAGATAATAAGAAACTGTGAATTAAGTACAAAAAATTATTTATCCTGCCTTTATTCATGCTAGTAAACTTTGTGTATTTCAAGGACTATGTATATTTGACAATAAATTTTACTACGGAACGAAACCAAGATTGAAGATAACCAAGAAGAAGTTATCTTGAAGATCTAATCGCAAAAAAATGTGGTTTGTTTTAGCGACATGAATTATGCATAAAAGATCATTGTTAAATCGCTGAGCGAGCTGCTTTTAAATTTGTAAATTGTAAGGTATTCTGCAATAAAAATAATCGCGGAAAATAGCGTCTGCTCCAGGAGGTGAATCAAAAAATCACGTGAAAAATTTGAGCCGATTATTTGCCGAACATTGAAGCCGAAGCTGATTAATCGGTCGGACTCAAGATATCAGATCGATGTAGACCACACCTTCAATGTTGCAATATATAAGTCAACATTCCACACAGAGAGTCCATAGTTTTAGTTGCATAAAAATATATATTAAATTACTAGAAAAAATAAAATCTATAGACAACAAAATAAAATTTAAGATAACCAACATTCTTTATTCTATGGATGATTTTTTTAATCATATATTTTAATTCTGCCAACGGGTCCACTTATATTGTATTTTATTTGGAGTTATTCAGTTAATATGCATCGTATTCAATAGCAGTTTTCGATTTATGTACTTACGTAGCATAATTTATATTTTGAAAGCTGTAATATTTCATATAAAACCTATGACAATAATACATTCAGTGAAGGCAAACTAATTGGAAACGATACCTTTAATAAAATTTGAATCATTGCTAGTAAGAAATTGGTTTTAGATATTTCCAATATTATAATTATTGTTGCTATTGTTAGGGTGTATATCTATTATGATCGCATTAAATAATCTTATTAAGTTTAAAAAATAATGTTTTCATTACACAACACTACATTTTTAAGCGGCAAACTAATTGGAAAGGTATCTCTGAATCAACATTTTCCAACAAATTAAAAGTTTTTGTCTCAATCGAGTACCTAGTATTTAGTTGGATCTCTTTTGGCTTCAATTACTTTTAAACACCTCCTAGGCATGGACTGTATTAGACGTCTAAAAGTCTCTAGTGGAATACTGGTCCAAGCTTCTCTCATATCCTCGAATACTTCGCCGAAATTTTGGAAAGTTCTTGAATTTAATTTCCTTTTAACTATCATCCTAAGATATTCTATTGGGTTAAGATCTACATGATTATCCTGAAACCAGACAGAAGTACTGATAAATTTTCTTCTGCATATGGTTGCATCCCGTTTTCCAATATGTTAATGTATTCATACTGATCCATAGTACCAGTTATTCTATAAAGAGGGCTAACACCATTCCAAGAGAAGCAGCCCATACCATGATACAACCACCACCAAATTTCACAGTTTTCGTGGTGTAGCGCGGGTCAAATTCTTTATTTGGTGGACGCCAAACAAAACGTTTTCTATCAGAACCAAATTCATTTACCTTGGATTCATCTGACCATAGTATCTGCTTTCATTGTTGGACGTTCCAAGGAAGGTGATTTCTAGCAGATTTCAAACGGCCCCTTCGATTCACTTCTTCCTTGGTACTCTGCCAAAAAGTTGTGCCTCGTTCGAACGATTACACGAACACTTCCAACTCTAAATTTTCTTGGATTTTCAACAATAATTTCTTTCCCAATATCAACTGCTGATTTGTGAGGGTCTGCCTTAGAAATGCGAACAATTCGACGATCGGTTTCTATACTCGTTTTTCTGGGGCGTCGCTTCCTAGGAACAGTTCTAATGGTTCCATGAATCCCAACATGATGAACAGCGTTAAACATCGCCTTTTTGGAACGATCAACCATTTCTGTAATATTTTGATACGAATAGCCTTTCCTATGAAGATTAATAATGACTTGTCGTTCATTTTCGTTACAATTTTTCGCGAACCCATATTTGCAGAAATTCGAATGAAGACTAACATTAAATTATTAACAGGAACAGAAGTCAACAACCCACTAAATCTGTATGGTAACGATTATCAATTTTAAACTAAGCCTTCTTGTTAGAAATTGTTGATTTTCAATTTTAAAATGGGCCTACTTGTTAGAAAATGTTGATTCAGTAATATGTTGCCAATTAGTTTGCCGCTTAAAAATGTAGTGTTCTTCGAATTTTGTAATGAATAAATTATTTTTTAAACTTAATAAGGTTGTTTAATGCGATAATAATAGATGTACACCCTAACAATAGCAACAATTATTTTAATATTCGAAATATCTTATACCAATTTCTTACTAGCAACGGTTCAGATTTTCGTAAGGTATCGTTTCCAATTAGTTTGACGTCACTGTAATTATTATTATTTAAGGATGATTAGCTGAAGGAAATGCTAACTAGCCAAGAACGTTTGCCTTATTTTTGACATAATACGATCCTTCTTAATGCTCACTGATCTGTTAACGAACGCATATCCCACATTCGTTTTCATGTTGCGGTTATTAAGTTCAACTAACAATCAATTATTCAATGATTATTATTTTAGACCTTGCTTTTTCATATTCTACTAAATATCAAGGGCGAAAAATAATCATCGGAAAATATTTGTATGTGTCTTACAATCCTCCTTTTTATATTATATTTTCATCGATATTGATGTAAAATGTCATGTATATATTAGTAGACGCTTTAGCCTACAAATTACTTTTAATGTTTCGTTTATAGCACTCATCTCTATTGTGTAAGAAAATGACTAAATTGTACTGTTACTTTTATATAATTATCGCAAAATTGTCATTATATCCAGTAAACTTCTTTACCTTTAAAATGATGATGATTTTGTACATATATATATATATATATATATATATATATATATATATATATATATATATATATATATATATATATATATATATATATATATATATATTGTGTTTTCATCATCATCATCACTCTCGTTCTGAAAAGAACGATTTTGCTGACGTTTCGTCAAAACCGCATTTGGCATTTTCGAATCTTTCTGTTTCGCGTCCGATTGAAGACTGAAAGTGTTGTGACAGAGGAGATATGATTGATTTCCATACTGCTGGTAACTTTAATAAAAGTGACGAATCATTAGTTACCAGCAGTATGGAAATCAATCAACAACAACGTCCCGAAAATATAAACAATGACGCACAACCGTTTAGATATAACCTTCGGCAGAGGGTGGGGGTAAAAAAGGAAGCTCCGCTGTCATAACACTTTCAGTTTGCAATCGGACGCGAAACAGAAAGCTTCGAAAATGCCAAATGCGATTTTGACGAAACGTCAGCAAAATTGTTCTTTTCAGAACGAGAGTGATGAACGGATGTACACCCGGAATGAAAACACATCATATTTTTCCATCCGTGCAGTACTACAAATAGTACTGATGAAGAACTTAAGTCAGAAACACGTGTCTATAATTGGCCAAATTTCATTGCTTTAGCGGTTATCCCAAAAATTCGTTTTGCTACTATATAGTCCTTGTGGCGCGGCGTTATCTTTTCCTACTTTTTGTATATAAATATATATATATATATATATATATATATATATATATATATATATATAGAGAGAGAGAGAGAGAGAGAGAGAGAGAGAGACTTAGTCGCAACTGACTAGTGGAAGCCTTTACTGTTTAGTCAAGCTTCCGGGACTAATTAAATCCCTTCTTCAGGACTTTTCTACAAATAAGTTAAAAAGTTAGAAACAAACTAATAAGTATAATAAGTTTGAACTCACCAATGTGGGTTTGATATTAAAACAAGAAACATACTACGAAGGAGACACACGTTCAGTTGCACCGAACCATTATTTTGTTTATTTGATTTTTTAAAATTACATACTTAATAACCAAAATTAAAATAAAAAACTTTTAAAGAGGGACTTCATTTTGTTTATTGCCACACACGTTTTTCGAGAATTTTTGAACATGAAAGTGGAGGGGGCGTGAGTGAAAAAGAAATATTATTTTTACCATGAAGAAAGAAACAGAACCGAATAGACTATTAATCAGTATACTCTCTCCATTTCTTTCTTCGTGTTAAAAATAATATTTCTGTCTTATTTCAGTCACGCAACCTCCACTTTCATATTCAAAAATTCTTGAAAAACGTGTTTGCCTCTAAACAAAATGAAGTCTCATCATGGACATCTCATAAAAAGTTTTTAATTTTAATTTTCGTTATTAATTTTAAAAATTTTAAACAAACAGAATGATGGTTCGGTGCAAATAAATGTGTGTCTTCTTCATACTATGTTTTTTGTTTTAAAAGCAGACCCACATTGTGTTGCCCCTTCTACCTTAAACAAATGGCAACATTCGTTTCTAAATGAAATGCCATGTATATTCTTGCATTTTTATGTTGTCCTGAACATTCCAAACACTTTTTGTGTTACGTTTCCTATACAAAAATTCAACTGTTTTCGGGAAAATGGTAGAGCTTGAAAATTTACATTTTTGGCTCTTTGAAGCTCTGTAATTCCTAAACGACTTAACTTGCAACGAAATGGATTGCACTTTTGTATCTTGGTTTTTAGTTATCTGTCTCCTGACACCAATTTCTACTTTGACAGGAAATGTCAAATTTTGACACCTCCTCTCAAACTAGAAATTGGTATGGGGAAATACATAATTAAAAACTGAGATAAGAAAGTGAAATCCATTTTGTTGCAAGTTAAGTCATTTGGGAGTTACAGAGCTTCAAAGAAACAAAAATGTCAATTTTCAAGCCCCATTGTTTCGAAAAGTGTTTAGAGTGTTTAGGAAAATACAAAAATGCAATAATATACAGGGCATTCTATTAAGAATGATGTTGCCACCGGTTTGATAGAAGCGGCAACACCGCATAATTTAAAATATTTTAAAAAGATGGTTTATGCTCATCTATGGCCAGAGCCAAATTTTCAAAATAATCAATTTATTTCTCCAGATACTCCTAATAGGCCATTAAGTTTGGCCCACCCTGTATATATATATATATATATATATATATATATATATATATATATATATATATATATATATATATATATATATATATATATATATATATATATATATATATATATATATATATATATATATACAAAAGTGGAAAATTCTTGGGTCTAGGCTCGAATTAAATACCAAATTTAAATTTTTCACTTATTTGACGTTTCGCCCTGTAATTTAGGGCATCTTCAGAAAAATTTTTTTGATGCTAAAATTATAAAAATACAGACATTAACATTCAAGAGACACACTGTATATAAAACAATATTACCACGTTAAAACATATTTATATTCAACACTATAAAAGTATGTACCTTGAAATAAGCAGATATTTATTAACAAATTTGTTTATGCTGCCAGAACTTGTATTAGAGCAGTAATGAAATATTTATCACTTGTATTTTTTTTTGTTCTCTCGTAAAAGAAACGGAACGCTTTTTTTGTTGTTTTATGTTGAATACCGTTTAAGTGTGGAGAGTTAATATAAAATTGAAATTAAGGTGTCACATTAATAAATTTATATACATATGGCTTAAATTATTTATGTCGGTTCTGTCATTCATGGAGTTTTTTTCTCTAGTAATTTCTATCATTTCTTTGATGGCTAATTTATTGTAACTAGAGTCTTTAGCTAGTATTTTGGTGTTTTCATAGTTGATGTTGAGTTTTTCGGTTTGTGTGTGTTTGTTTAATGCTGTTGTGGCATTCTTTGTGTATTTATGTCCTTTAATTCTATTTTCCAGAAGCTGACTTGTCATTCCGATGTATTTTTTTGGACAATTGGTGCATTGTATTGAATATACTATGTTAGATTGTTTTTTTAAGGGAACTTTGCTTTTTAGTTTTGTAAAAATTTTGTTAATTAAGTTGTGTGATTTATAACAGGTAACAATGTTATGTTTTTTAAGAATGTGTTTGATTTTTTGTGAAAGTCCCTCTGTATAGGGGAGGGCAACATATTTTGTATCTTCTTCTGGAGTGCGGTTATTCTTATAACGAGACGTGTTATATAACTTGTGTGTGCGTTGTTTAATTATTCTATTAATGTGTTGCTCTGGGAAATGATTTTTTAGTAATACGTTTTTTACTTTTTTTAGAGACTCTTTTCTGTATTCTGATGCTGTTAACTGTAAGGCTCGATCAGCTAAACCGGTTATTACACTTAATATTTGATTTTTTCAATGATTTGAATTATAATTCAGATATCTCTCAGACCAAGTATCTTTTGTGTACCATTTCGTTTGAATTTTACGAGAGAACAAAAAAAAATACAAGTGATAAATATTTCATTACTGCTCTAATACAAGTTCTGGCAGCATAAACAAATTTGTTAATAAATATCAGCTTATTTCAAGGTACGTACTTTTATAGTGTTGAATATAAATATGTTTTAACGTGGTAATATTGTTTTATATACACTGTGTCTCTTGAATGTTAATGTCTGTATTTTTATAATTTTAGCATCTAAAAATTTTTTCTGAAGATGCCCTAAATTACAGGGCGAAACGTCAAATAAATTAAAATTTGGTATTTAATTCGAACCTAAACCCAAGAACTTTCCACTTTTGTATACAATAACGGTTCAAGATATATATATATATATATATATATATATATATATATATATATATATATTTCAGTAATTAGCCATTCCGGTTATATTTCTGATACAAAACAAAAATAATATACTGCTTATAATTTTGTTGAAGATAGGGTAGACTTTCACCCACTTACAGTTTTCACACAGAATTTACGTCACACTTATATTACATTCATTAACAAAAGCATCATCATTTCAGAAGTAAAGAAGTTTTGATCTAAAGACAATTTTGCGATAATTATATAAAAGTAACAGTACAATTTAGTCATTTTCTTACACCATAGATATGAGTGCTATAAACGAAACATTAAGAGTAATTCGTAGGCTAAAACTTGTACTAATATATGCATGACATTTTACATCAATATCGATGAAAATACAATATAAAAAGGGGGATTGTAAGAAACATCATACACATATTTTTCCAATGATTATTTTTCGCCCTTGATATTTAGTGGAATATGAAAAAGCAAGGTCTAAAATAATAATCTTTGAATAATTGATTGTTATTTGAACTTAATAACCGCAACATGATTACGAATGTGGGATATGCGTTCGTTAACAGATCAGTGAACATTAATAAGGTTCGTACTATGTTCAAAAATATAGCAAAAATGTTCTTGGTTAATTGGCCTTTCCTTCTGCTAACCATTCTTAAATAATTGTAATCATATATCATTGTCATAGGTTTCATATGAAATATTACAGCGTTAAAAAACATAAATATAAAAATGATGCTACAAAGGTGCGTAAATCTAACACTACTATTGAATACAATGCGTATTAACTGAATAACATCAAACAAAATACAATATAAGTGAACCCGTTGGCAGAATTAAAACATGATTTAAAAATTCATCCATAGAAGAAAGATGGTTGGTTTATCTTAAATTTTATTTTGTCCTCTATAGATTTTATTTTTTCTAGTAATTTATTATATATTTTTATCTACTTCCGTGAGTTAAGAAGCTCTTAACCCACGCTTTTTGCATGAGTTAAGAACTTTGTTACCGCACTCCTTTTTATTACCACACGTATTTTCACTCATTCATTCTTTTTTAATTTGAAATTTGTAACATAGAAAAAGCAAAGAAGGTTTTTATTATCTGCCAACAGGGACATAGATGATCTTCGGAAGCAATGCCCCTTATATTCTTCTTGATGTTCAAGTTTGAGATACAAAGCAATTTGTTTTGGCAAGGATTCAAAAGAATTAATGCCAACCGGTTGCTTCATACATACACCATTTCGAAATTGGATGAAAAACCTACCATGCTCGATATTACTTGGGCGAGGATTAATGTATTTTCGAACTAGTTGAACCATGTCTATCTCTTGAATATTTCCAGATGTTACATAGAATTATCTGGCTATTTTCGTTTTCGTTGTGGGTAAAAAAAAAGAAAACATCGCCCTTCATCCTACATTTTACAACAACAAATTTGTTAACTCCTCTCGCCTGCAAGCTCCTGCAAGCCCAATAATCAATGCTACTTTCATAAATAAGTATCTGGGTCTTGTAGAGATTAGGTATTTTTAATGTTCTCACCTTTTTTGAATTCACTGTATAGCTTACCTCGAAATGAACACATTTCAGCAAAAAAAATTTGCGGATGAACCACTTTTTTGTAAAAAAAAAACACAACAAATACTTATAACTTTGTAAGGCACAATATGGTTCTAAACCCCTACTGTTACTTTAATTATGCTAAAATTGCATGCATAATAGATAAATTAGAGTATATTATTATATAAACAAGCTGTTTTTTTAATTTAAGTTTTTAAAGAATGAATGTTAAAACTGTATCGACAAAATATGTTGATGTTATTCAACTAAAACATTCTTAAATAGAAAATTGACTGACATTTGACATTTCATGATTAATCAGTCATTTCCGCTAATTCAAGAAGCAATGTTGCCAAATATAATTTCATTTTGCCAGGGAAGAACTCAATACTGTTTATTAGGGTTGTTAATAACATTTTGTTGCATAGTTGAAACGCTGTGATTAGGATCACAAAGTGAAAGAGTAAACGGTTAGCATCAGGTTAGGCGATAAAGATATCATTGAAGCTATAACATAAAAAGCTATATAGAACAAAAGCCGCTGGCAGTCGACCTTCGCACAGTTGGTAAATCGGTACCGGGTTAGCACCAGGTTAGGCGCCAGCGAAGGCATCGTCATTTAAAGCTACAACATAAAAAACGGTACAGCTCAATCATTGGCAACGTAGAGTTAAGTTTAAAATATTAAGTCAATATGGCAACGCTGTAAGTATTCTTTTATTTCTAATATCATATTAGAGAGTTTTTGCATTGCAATGTTTCGAAAATTGTAGGAAATTTGGTCAGTTTTTATATTTTTTTCTGGGTCAAAAGTGCTTCATCCGCATATTTTATTTTTTAATCTGTACTATAAGGCGCAAGCTCTCGTTTAAAATTTGAAAAAATCGTAAAATCCGAAATACTTACTCTCAACAAGACCCAAGTATTTTTTGCCATCCGCTTCTAGAAGAAATGTTGTAATATTGGTTTTGGTTAATCCCCTTGACTTTTTTGATTGATATTCCCTCAGATTTTCTTTTGAGGAGGGCGACTAAATTTCTAAATTTGCTGATATCAATATTCAGTTTAATAGATATCATTGTTCTTATCATAGAATAAAATGCCCAGAGAGACGAAGGCCTATATATAACTCCCCGAAGTATACAATAAGTACCTTTTTCATTCCCATAGTTCTGCACATTCTTCTCTCTGCACCATTTTTGGAACCTATTGAAAACATACTCATCCAATTGCTCTGGATGTTTCCTTCTCAAAATCCGAAGGAATGCTTCTTTCTGAATCACTCATTTTGACTAAAGAAATTAAAACTGTCAATAAGATGTTACTTAAATTGACATTGCCCGGGGTAACGCAGAGTGGCAGGATTAAAGCGCAAACAGGTAACAGCTAATAGAAAGGTGTTTTATGCTTGCTTTAAACTTTTTGAAAAACTTGTTTACAAAAAAATGTGTGTATTTTGACAGTCGTGCGTCACACGCAGATAAAATGTTATACAATACATGAGTTAACCTCATTAACGTCATTGTGTATCTTAATGATTTACTCACTTATTCGTAAATATCTATTATGTAACTAAAACTATGTACTCTCTGTATAGAATGTTGTGCTATATAGTCCAATATTGAGGGTGTGGTCTACATACAGGACTCCCTGGTGCAATACTTAACACCGAGATATCTTGAGTCCGAGCGATTAATCGGCTTCGGCTTCAATGTTCGGTAAACAATCGGCTTCGGTCAAAATGTTCACCTGATTTTTTGACTCACCTCCTGGAGTAGACGCGTTTATTTCTATGGCAGCATTTTTAGCTAGAAAGATAGACAGATGTTTCTCGGCATCTAAGGATCTGAAAAACTCTCTATTACTATAGCTTCGTTGGTTTTTGCAATGTGACCAAAAATAAGAAAACATACATACCAACATCACTGAATCCACTCCTGTTACCCTGAACAGCTCTATTGTAATAGATTTATTACTTTATAATGGCGAAAATGTAACTGAGAAAGGAGACATTCAAAATTTAGTTCATATTCTCATTTACTGCAATCTTCATTTTGATGTTACTAATAATAATATTTTAATGATTTTGTGCCAAAACTTTTGAGTTATTAACTGGATGACGGTGTAAATTTGCGTTTACATATCTATTGCTATGCGTGTTTTTTTATTTACTTGATTTAAATAGAATAGACATCTTAGGAAATTTCCCAGCCTATAAAGTCAAATAATAAAACAATTATCTATAATAACTGAACCAATATTTGGTTTTAAGGGTGAGGGATTTAAAGTCAATAATTAAATGAAAAATGCGTGTTGCACGAATAAAGAATGAGTTTATTTTGTTTTAAAGTTTTTATTATTTATTTATTTTTATTTATTTTTTTGAATCAAGGAAAAATCTCGTGCAGTTTTCATGAATTGCAAGGCCCATGAACTCTAAGGTTACCTCGATGAGCAGCTAACGGGCGAGGGGGACGCGCGGGTGAGACGGAGGTCGTGACGTCGACTGGGGACCCGATCTGACAAGGCGGCCAGTTTATTGCTTATTCAGGTCGACGTTTTCGTTGGGACAGTTGTCAGTTGTGTTTTTCAGATTATTTTTTGAGATGTCTGAACAGTTAAATAATTGTGTTTACTGCAAATAGTATGTCTATAGTCAATAAACTATGAAAAATACTTATAATATACATAAGCTGTCCTCCTCATAGTGTGTTCTCGGTTGATATCTTGGTACCGGTTAGAAATAGAGAAGAAATGTATGGTAGACTATTAAAAACTAAATCATGAAAGTGCAAACCATTTTGTTCTAATTTGAACCGTTTAGTTTAGACTCTACAACTGTTCAAAATTGAAAATCCCAGTTTATATGAAGTAGACGTAGAATTTTAGATAAAAATCAAATATGTAATAAAATATAAGGTGTTTCATATATGAAAACTATTTAAGTGGGTATATAAGTCATCCTATATACTAATATTTATATTTAAACTTTTTCTCTATCTCTAACCTTTATCACCAAAACCGAGAACACACCACTGGGACACCTTGTATAAAAAAATGTACATATCCTAAAGTTATTCAACTATTTGTCATGCTAAAGCTTTTTACAAGAATATTTTTTGGAGACTTTAAAATACATATTTTTTCAAGGACGATGTGAATTTTTTGAAATGCACTCAGCAAAAAAACTGGGTCAAAAATTTGAACCAATATCCCTAAACATAAGTTTAAAATTATAATAACTTATATCTTGAAGACTGCATTGTATTGTAACAAAAAAGTTTCAATTTTGAACAAAAAAAGATTCATATATGCAGTTAAACGCGCACAGAAGAGGTATGGACAATGCCGTGCTAAAGCAAAACGGTCGCCGAGTGACGTAGATCGGTCACACCTAGTTGACATAGGTCAAGATCGCTCGAGGCAACCTATAGAGTTAATGGGTCTTGCATGAATTTCCCACAAATATTATAAACGTAATCAGCTTGCTTCTTAAAATACTGACGATCGGTTGCAGAAGGCTCAATTAAAGTTTAGAAGAAAGAAACGGAATGTCAAATTTGACAGCGAGTTCCTAGATTTCCAGGAGCGGCTTGTCCCATGAGGCAGGTGAGGCAGTGCCTTACCAATAAATTTGGAAAATTATACGTGTTAATCGATTATATCATTTATATTACTTCTTATTCACTTCTTTAAATCTCAATTTTACATTTTTACTATTTGCATCCATAAGCATTTGCAGCATAATTTTGCTTCATGAGAAATCCATAAAATACGGCCCTGCCTTTTACCTTACTCCAATTCAAACGCGCATCGTCAATCGTCATATCGGACGGGTCCATCTCCATCTCATTTCTTCTTTAGGAGAGTTATTGTTAGAGGCATGCCTCGCGCTTCCTTGTCTAGCGTATTATTAATGTGTGTGTGTAAGCGGGTGGCGCGTAGTAATCCAGCCGAGTTAAGCTTTAAGTTAAGTTAGCGCATAAAAAGATTCTTTTCAGGCATGCCTCTAATGTAAATTCAAAGGGAATAAGTGGCAGATTTCCGATTGGCCGATTGGACAAATAGTTGTTAACAGGTTGAAAATTGAAACTGCACGTGGTTTGGGCTAGTTTTAAGTAGGTAGTAGGAGTAGGTACGTTATGTTTGCCGTTTTCCGCACTGTTTTGATTCGGTTGCAAGTTGCAGTGTTCTCTTAATTTTAATTTATTAATGTGGATTGCATATTTATATTAGCTATTAACTAAGTAAAGTGTAAACAGTGGAGTGGTCAGTGATTTTCAGTTTCAATAGCGGTGTTCTGCGCAAGATTTATTTCAATTTTTATCCACCAAATTCGAAAAATTTGACTTTGATTTGAATTTGAAATAAACGGTTTACAGACAAAAATTAAATCTATAGCACCACAAGCCTATGCACTGTATTTAATTTGGTTTTAAGTAATCCGTGCAGTTGAATTCATTAGGTTAAAGTGTTTTTCTCAACCCTATCAGGTTTTTCATCATATTTTTCTAAATCTACAAAGCGGACCCAAGTGTTAGAACAAATTGAAGGAAATCGTATACCTACTGATGTAGCAACTCGTTAGAACTTTACTTCACGAGCACTTTTGACAGTTAATAATAATAAGGACAAATTACTTGAGACTTTTAATTTTATTATTAATAGTCGCGATTTCGATCAATAATCAATTAGAATTCATTTTTCACCAAACTGGTATCGTTTTTTCTATTTTACAAAATAGAAATACAGATGTTGTTAAAACAAGAAATTTACTATAGACTACTCTAACTAAAATTCGTGAGTTTAGGAGTAACAGTGCTTATTTTTTGAAAGGATTTGAAATGTCAGATAAAACTCAACAGTTAAGGCATTTTTTTTTTGAAACTTTTGATATTATAGCGAATCAAATAGAGGTTAGGTTTTTATGACATAGAAAAATTACATTTCTTTGATCTCCTAAATATTTCAAAATTCTCCATTTTTGCAAAAGCTTTTCCTGATGAGCTTTTAAAAAAATTGACCACCTAATACAATATATTTGATATAAATCAACTAAAAAGCGAATTAATCGTTTTATACGGGAGCAATATGATAGAAAGTATCACAAACCCTTATGAAATGTTTTTTTCATGATAATGATTTAAAACTTTGTATGCCAGAACTTTTTAAATTATTATGTATTGCTGTTCTCTTGCCAGTGACAACCGCGTCAACAGAAAGAAGTTTCTCCGCGCTGAAAAGAATTAAAAATTATATTAGAAATACTACTGGGCAGGCGCGACTAAGTAATATGGCAAAAATCTCAATTGAAAAAGGATTTGTAAAATCACAGGATGAGAACGTTTTTATAGAGGAACTAATAGATCATTTTACTGAACAGAAGAATCGCAGAATTCTTTTAATTTATAAAAAACTTTAATTTTTAGATTTTAAAGCCTTTTACCTTTAGAATTAACTTTTTTTCACATTTTTAGAATATAGGTATACTTTATTTTATCCCGAGGTTATTTTTTTTTAAGTTTATTTTGTAAATTTTTTACAAAGTTATTGCTATTAACTTTAAAATTTATATTTGTATATTTAATGCCTTTATCCTTCGATTAACCCTTTTCTCTCTACTCCCACCATAGTGGATAGGTGCGTAATAGGTGCAGATTTTCATATAAAAAAAATTTATAAATTTAACAGTTTAAATTAGTAATAATATTTTTTCAAAATTTATTATGCAATTGTCGAAGTAGAGTGGTCACTAGAGTAACTTAGAAATATAACCATATTAGAAATAATTTTCTTGAAATGTGCCTCACCACTTTCTAATACCACGAGCTGCTTCTGTAGTTTCTATAAACAGCTTGTCAAATCAACACCGTCTCTACTAGAAAGCCTGTAAACGGACGTTGACAGCTTGCGATGAGTCATCACTAGTAGTAAATTTCTGTAGTTAACTGCTATCTGTAAATTCGTTTACCGGCGTGTTTTTTGCATTCGTTTTTACAAATAAATTAGAACATTAGTAGTTTTTAACTATTTCTGTACATATTCCTGTGCTATTAGTTTTGAGAAGACTGGTGCTATAAAACTTTCGTCTAAATAGAAGCTTGTGGTAGTGAGGTTAACACTTGAATTCTAATAAAAAGTGGATCTGCAAAGAAATATGTGAATTTAGAACAATGCCCTTTTCCGAAAGGACCTAAGGTTCATTTTTCGGGGTTTCCAAAAGACGAAGAAAGTCCAAAGAAGTGGCTTCATGCAAAAAAAAGAAGGTTTTACTCCAACTGCCAACAAAAGCATTCATAGCATAACATAACTGTTTGCTTTACTGCTCTTACCTATTCAGTATCCCAACCATTCATATTAAATTTACGTGGCCCCAGTTATTATTTAATTAGTGGAAAGCACAGGTGGTAAAAGTAATGAAAAGTCTCATGAAAAAATATATATTTCAACTCAACTAGATCAGCCTCATACACATTTTGCGAGTTTTCTTGTGAAAGGTAATTATAAAAGGTTTGATGTTTAACTTGATTATATATACGTTATATATCTGCATTCCCATTGAGATAAATTCCATCTTCCATAATCTGAGCCTTAAGGGTTAGAACATCCCATTTTAAACCCCATTTATTTCAAAATTAATAAAAATATTGTCTAACCAATTCACTTTTCACAAGTTGCGCTGTGTATGAGCTAGGTGAAACCTTGGAATTGAAACTCTGCCAAATTTAATACATGGTACATTAACAAAATTCTCAATTTTTGCAGATTCTGATAGTAAAATTGTATATTTTATATAATTATTATTCTTCTAATTTGATAAAATCTTATTAGCTTTTTAACATTATATTAGTCTCTTTTCCCTAGTTTAAGTTATACATATGTATGTATGTATATATTTGTGTATCTGTGAATAAAAATGTAGATATTGCTTCATTTTGTAAAAGATATTTGGTATACTGGTTTGTCATAATAAATAATAGACTATTATTTCAGGTTTCCTCTGACAGGAAAGAAAAAAGGTTTTACAAAAACTAGAAAATTCGTTAAAAAAGCTAGTTGTTTCTCTTTTCAACTAATTTTACAGAGGCAGGTTTTGTTGCGTTATGTTTTCCTACAAATTGGAATTGAAGTAAATTTGTTAGGCAAAATTTTTTGTCATACAGCTTCATATGAAACTAACAAAAACGCACTGTTTACACTAGAAAGTGGTTTATATCACACGTGTGTTAAAAAAAATTTAAACACTATAGTACCTATTTGAAAGATGGTAAGTAAAAAAAAGCTAAAGCATACTTTTAATCTATTTTAAATCAGTTACTCAGTTTTTACTAGTGTTGAGAAGTAAATAAAGTCCTACTGAAGATTCTTTGTGGATGTAAGAAAAATACTATTTTTCCTGTGACCTACCCCGTTTGAAAAATTTCACTTTCAACACTTATGTTATATACTTTAAACTTCTATAGATAGTTATTCTGTATAACTAAATTTTCCCAATGCTGATGCCCCCCCCCTTATAGACCCCCTTGGTAACTGCATTCAATATAATAGCTGTGACATTACTGATAAGCAATTTATTTAAATGACGTGCATAATCGATGATTACCACAACCACCTATAAAACATATCCAACACCCAAGAAGATAAAAATTATTACGCTGGGATGTTCAGTGGTTAAAAAAAAGTATTTTGATTTGAGAGGGCTGCAAAATATACAAAATTAATCTGTTTAATGATGTTTGTGGTAAATAAGTTTTTAGCATATAATTTAGATATATACATATATAGAACAGAATTAGTAACTGAAACACAATACACTTTTTAAAGCTCAATAAAACTTACCAATTAATATGCCCACTGAATGAATAATTATTAAAAATAAAAAGAACTTATTTTACGATTAATCAATGTAAACAAACTTCCAAAAGTGAACATTGACATGACAGCGCCTAACAATATGGCCGCCGTGACGTCACAACTCCAGCAGTTCTTTGCAGGAAAAACTACTTATGAGGACTCATCGATGCCCGCTTCCAGGCTTTCTAGTAGAGTCGGTGTTGGTCAAATCCTTAGAGGAAGAATTCTTACTTTCAGGTCAAATCCGAAAACTCTGTTAAATATTCTAAACAGCAATTAAGTTTTGTGCAACCGGCTGTGATAGAATTTAATGTCAACTGTGTTAAAATAAGTTAAAAGCGCAATTTCTATACCATACTAATAACTTCACCTGATCCTGTAACGTTATATTATTGAAATTTTATGTTTCATAACTGTCTTATAACGTCTATTATAAACTGAATATTTTTGCCATTACGTAATTGACGCGGAGATTTAAACAACAGGTTACGGGAGCGTTGTATCAAAATTTCTTCCTGATACCAGTAACCTACTAATTTTGTTCTACTAATTAAATCGCACACAATTATCTCTTAATCAACATCATAGGCATTTATTCTAAATCAGTATATTTTTATGTAATATCCGCGCGCAGGTTCTGAAAAATGAGATTATTTAAGCAATTTCATGGCTCAAATGAGCTATTTCTTTAACAGATTTGTAATTAAAAAGGAATATATTAAAATATGTATGAATCTGGGGCTAAGCTTCGATGTAGTTTGTTGGTCTCTTGAGACATTGTCTAATTTCCGACCTAGTTTTGTCTAAAATAACTGAAAAGTTGGATTTCACAGCAAAGGAGGAACAAATTTTGCCATTATTATATTTTTGGAGCGGTTGTATTTATCATAAATGAGGGAGTTTTTGCTGCGGTGGTATTTTGTGACTTGATAAAGGCATTTGACTTGGCAGTCACGAAATACTGTTGCAGAAACTCGTAGTTTATGAATTGACTTAGGTTGTACTTGTCATAGGAGCAGTGCACAGGACCACTTTTGTTCTCATTTGATATAAAGGGAGAGTTAATTTTTTTGCCGACGACGCATCCATTTTCTGACGCATGTTTGCGTCGGTTGTGTTAAATGAAGATTTAAATAAAACTAAAGCCTAGTTGGAGAGTGCTTTATGGACTCTAAAGAAAGAAAACAGATATAGTAACGTTTAACGTAATATTAATATTGACAAAATAAATTTATAGTCGATCAAAAATTCAATTAACATAAAATTTTTTAGACTTTATATAGACAATTGTTGTAAACAGTTGATAAATACCTTAAACCGCCTGTCGAAGAGGCAACGCTAGCTTTGTTGCTCCTCATAACTTCAATCATATCCTGTGATGTTCAGCATCCTACTGGAGGTATAGCTTAACTGACTTGCTGTTGCTGTGTCCGGTTTCTTTAATAATTTGCTGTTCCTCGTTTTACTAAATTGGAAATGTCTGTTGCTCGAGGTGAATAATTTGTGACCTTAGTTTTTTCCATATCAATACGAGCACAGTACTAGCACCCGCTGGCGCTGATTTAAACCAAGAACAATTTTTATACCATACTTTAGACTCAGGATGGTTCCAATTTGGACTTAATGGTAAAAATGTCTTTTTGATTTTATATTGTTGGTTATTCTAGTCAACAATTTTTTTAAGAACCGAACAGGGGGCAAACATCAAATCCTGATCCATTTTTTGTAACTAACGATTTACTGTCAGATAGCTTTTAACCAACGTTAGCGGCTAACAGGCTAAAGAGGTTCATAGCAACATATAACTAAGAAAGGGTTAAATTGAACAAATTTATTTATTATTATTTAGATGAATATTTACATTAGTATAATTTAAAATATTAAATAATCGATTTGATTCGTCGACAGTATGTTCAATAACACTACTTGTAGAAGTACATGCGACATTTCTAGATCTTTCTTTAGAACCTTGTCTGCTAATTTGGAATGTATTGACATCACTATGTCTAAAAATTTTTTCGGCTACCGGTTTTTTTATTATTTATGGAGTTTCGACGTACCCCTCGGCGACGGCCGTCGATTTCCATCCTCCATACTTTTTTAAAATATCCACAGATGCACCAGCTCATCTAATAAAAAGGCGTCGAAAACAATGTCCAGTATATAATGACGGATTTAAGTAGATTTAAGAAAGCTGCTCTTTCTGGGTTAGTTTTCCAAACGTATTTTTACGCTGCGTAGTATATTGATTGTTTTGGTAACGAGCGAAAAATCGCAACTGAGGAGTCTCAGCTTTTCTTAAACTTGCGGTAGATTTCAGTAAAGTTGACAGTATTGCTACCTGAATTTTTAACAACGAAATTTCTATCAATTTTATTTTTGGCATTTTTAATATTAATATTGCGTGATCCAAATCAGTTAGATCTTCCACCGTCAACTCATCTAACTCCTTACTTCTACAAGCACCTGCTACACCAAAAATAAGAGTTACCATTCATCATTAAAAACTGGTTGTCTGGGACATCCATTAAAAATTCATAAACCTGGTCACCAGTCAAGATCTTGGCATTTTTTGCTATTGCGCTTTATATAAGTATTTTCCTTGATTTGAACGGCAAAATATCTTCAAGCGCCTCTTCAGCTGCTTTTTTAAATTAAAAGCTTCCGTTTCTATTTATAATCACGAAATTACTGACACTGACAACTTGCTTATTTATGGTTTAACTACGTGACTTCATTATTTCAAAGCACACTAATCAAATTTGTAAACTACACCACACAAATCTAAAACATCGACGAAAAGGGGAGGTATGTCAAAAGCAGGCCGTGTCCATGGATATACAGAGTTGTAGCCAACCGCGAATGATCATTGCACCGTTTCCATAGTTACTCACATTATTTTCATAGACTCCTGCAATATTTTGTCACATTATGAGGTGTTTTAAATATTATTTCCGAAATTGCAAAAAATAATCTTCTTAAATGAGTCACTTTATAATGTATTATTGTTCCAGACCTTCTGGAAAATATTCATCACAAATTTCTAAAATCTTTGAAAACTCTTCGTTAGATAAAGCTGTTTCGATTGATTTTCTTTTCAACTGATCTTTTTATGTGAATCTACGTTTTCTATGTGTGATAGCTCGGGCGGGTAAGAGGCTCTGGATCGGAAGTAATACACCTAAAACCTTTATTGAAATAAATAAAAGAAATAAATATAAGTCTATTAATGTCTTAGAATCTTAAAATCAGACCAACCCCATTATTTAAGAAAACTTTTTAGAGTACATATAATAATCGTCACAAGAAATGATAATGATTTTACGTTTCCGAAACACACAATTTATATATAAATATTCAAAAATCATTTAGTTTTATAGCCAAACAAATGCGGTTTTCTTTTAAATAACACATAAATTGTCAGGAACAAGCTTCTGATTGAACTAAGTTTCACCTGAAATCAGTTTTGTTTGGGGCTTGTAATTAAATTGTCAATACATAATTAGTTCATTTATATTTAAGGCGTTTAGTTGGTTAATAACTGTCTGGTTAATCTTTATCTGGGACATAAGCTGAATGTCTCAATGCATTGCATTGGTGTTTTTCATATCTCAATAAAACTCACTTGGTTCATGCGCATGGGAGTTCCTTATACCTTGCGCTATATCATCTAATTTTAATTGTATATAATATATTACTGCATACCGGTAAAAGTGTGCGATTTAAAGGTATCCCATTATATTGCTGAATAACTGAAAAACTAAGAAAGATATTAAAATGCGGTTTGGACAGAATTACTAAGAATTTTTTGAAGTTTTTTTTGACCGTGTTGCCAAATCTCCAAATTCATTGTGGTATTTTTTTAAAACAAGTATTTATTTTAATGAATATTACTCGATTATTTTAAATGGAACACCATGTATATTGAAGAATGCCTGACCTTTCTACTTTTCAAAAATGTATACAATTATTTTATTTGTGTTGAAACCAGACAACAGAAAATGCAATTTTTAGCTGCTAACTAACAATCCATGTGCTTTTAATGAATTTGAACGAGATTCATCAAAAGATGTCTGTGAGGTATGGCATGTCTTCGACAAAAATGTATGGACCATCTTCTTTATGGAAAACGTACGAGGAGATAATTACACAGATATTTTAAAAAATCTTTTTTACCCACAAATTGATTAGGACGGAATTCAAGACGTTATTTTTCAACAAAATAGGTAGAGTAGGTCCAATAGAATGACCACCTTATTCTGCTGATATGTCTGTCCCTGATTGTTTTGGATGATAAATATACATGATGTTCCATTTAAAATAATCGAGTAATATTCATTAAAATACCTATTTCAAAAAAATACCAATTTACTTGAAGATTTGACAACACCATCAAAATTAACATCAAAACATTCTTAGCAATTATGTCCAAACCGCGATTTGATACTATCTTAGTTTTTGAGTTATTTGATCAATGGTGTCTGATAAACTATTTAAAAACGGAACATCCGTCAAATAATTCAGTTCAGGCATACGGCTTTTGTTGTACCCATTTTGAAATTGTAGCCCAATCAGAGACTTTTAATTTTATAATTTAATCTATATAAGAAATTTTTGACATTGTATTATTGAACATTATAATTGTTCGCTTTTGCTCTTTTTCTGAATGACAGCTTGTCGGAAATGAGAACAATTTATGGCTGCCTCCACCAATTTGTCCAGAGACACTTTTTTCAGAACATGCTCATGACTCACTCAAGTGTTAGAAATTGCCAAATTTCAGTTTTTGTATCTCCTGTAGAAGTATAGATTATATATTTAAATCAAGTTTTTAAAATATTTGTTTTTAACATTACTATACAGGGTGAGTCGGGAGGATCGCCCCAAACTCCAGGAGTGTGTTCTATGAAAGATACTGATTTAAAAAAACTCATATGTTCTTATTTGATTTTCATTTGTTTTCAACTTACAACAAAAATAAGATTTCAAGCATAATTCCATACATACAACATAATAATTATAGGGTGCTTAGAAATCAAAATAAGTTAATGTTCCATTTACTGGTACTATACCTGTCAGTGTCATTTTTGAATTCGTACCTGTCAGTGTCATTTTTGAATTCGAGCTGTTGAACATATTCCAAAATGCCGAATTTTTACTCACACTTAGAGTATGCGAATATGATATTTGTTTATGGTTTTTGCAATGGGAATGCTACAGCTGCTGCTGAAGAATACCGTCAACGATTCCCATTTCAACGTCATCCTGATAAGAAAGTATTTATGAGAGTTTTCAACAAACTATGCGAAAGCGGAACACTTCCCAGTGCCAACACAACTTCTGAAAGAGCTACTCAACAAACTTTAGAAGAAGTAGAAAATATTCTGGACCTAGTAGAAGAAGATGCAACCATCAGTTCACGCAGAATGGCTGCTCAGCTGGACATTCCACAAAAAAGAGTGATAAATACGCTCCACGAGCAAGGTTTGTATCCTTACCACTTACAAAAAATCCAACACCTACAGCCAGAAGATTTTGCCAAACGTATGGAGTTTTGTCGGTGGATCGACAATAATCGTCATCTTATATCGCGCATACTTTTCACTGACGAAGCAACATTTACTCGTGACGGTATTAATAATAGTCGCAATTGCCATGTCTGGTCAGAGGAAAATCCGCATGCAACAGTCGAGAGCAACTTTCAACATAGGTTCTCGGTAAGCGTATGGTGTGGTATGATAGATAGTTATGTCATTGGCCCTTTTATTTTGGA
The DNA here is from genome assembly GCA_030620095.1 of Kuschelorhynchus macadamiae. NCBI lineage: Eukaryota > Metazoa > Arthropoda > Insecta > Coleoptera > Curculionidae > Kuschelorhynchus > Kuschelorhynchus macadamiae. The sequence continues at coordinate 216,753 of JAUTXW010003700.1, read as the reverse complement.
AAATCGCCTCACAGGGGACTACTATTGTGAATTTCTCGAAAATGAATTACAAGGACTACTGGAGGATGTTTCCCTAAACATCAGAAGGCAAATGTACTTCCAGCATGATGGAGCTCCAGCACATTTCGCACATCAAGTCAGGCAACACTTAGACGGGAGGTTTCCAAGGCGTTGGATTGGTCGCGGTGGTCCTATTATTTGGCCTCCAAGATCTCCTGACCTCACTCCACTCGATTTCTGTTTATGGGGCTGGTTAAAAAATGAAGTGTACAAAGTGAGAGTGGACACTCGAGAAGCACTTATTCAGCGTATCAGAAATATTGCAGATGAAATTAAAGAAAGGCATGAGGCAATTAGAAGAGCAACAGGTGCCCTACGTAGACATAGCCGAAAATGTTTAGAGCTCAATGGGGGCACTTTTGAACATTTAATATGATGAAATCTAATGATTGAAACGTTAATTTGTTAGATCTTGTTTATATTCTAATTTATGCTGTAAGTTGAAAACAAATGAGAATCGAATAAGAACATATGAGTTTTTTAAATCAGTATCTTTCATAGAACACACTCCTGGAGTTTGGGGCGATCCTCCCAACTCACCCTGTATATAGTCGAATGCGGTTTTATCGTGCGGGTCCAAAGGTCACCAACATTATGAATCAAATCAGAAAACACAGTGAATACCAAAATGTGTGATTCTTTTATCGAGCTAATAAATCTCGATGGGCTATTTACAAATATACAGGGAGAACGAAAATAGTTTTTCTTTATTATATTACGCAATATTATTAAGATAGCCACTTAATATTATTTTATATATTAAATGCCGAGGGACTAAATAATAAAATTCGCTAAATTTGTATTTGGTTAAAATTTTTTGGTTGGCAAAAACAAAAATACGAATCAGTGGAACAATCAGGATATGTTCTGTTTATACAGCCACTTAATGAAAGAGAGATTTTTTTATCAATCACCAAAAATTATGAGCCCTGCTTGACCTAAAAATCTAACCACTTATACAGTGTCATTTATTTAAATGCGGGCCACCCCTGTGCAAAGAAAACTTGTTTTTTTTTGTATTGTGATAACAAAAAAAATTTAATTTGCAAAAATATTATACACTTTTGTTAAAAACACAAGATAATTACTTATTACTTCCCTCGTGAGATTTTTTCAGATCTCTACGTTTAAGGGTCCCTAGATGCCGGAAAACATGTTTTCTCAATTCCGTCTGTCTGTAGGTATGTCTGTCCGTCAGTCTGTTTGTTCGCGGCATAGCTAAAAAACTACTTATCCGATTTCTTCAAATTTCAGTCTAAAATTAAGGGCCACGCATGCGAAAAATACAGGCTATATATATATATATATATATATATATATATACACATTTATATATATCCAGAGCTTTTGCTATTGTCTCCTGGATATTGACCGGTGAATTTTCATTTTCGTAATATTTTATTAGATTTAATACCATTGTTTTCGCTTGTAGATGCAAAAAACCCGAAAATTGTTTTCTATTACTCATTTTGTCACTGACTTTGAAGAGACTTCGCTCAAAGATTTGCTGGTATTTATATGTTAATCCTCTTTTTTCATATGAAGATATCATAGTTGTATCTAATTCATCTTCCGGATTTTATGCGGAGGATAAATAAAAGAAAAACTTAAAAAGTTTGTGGTTCATAAATCGTACGACCCGCACGATAACACTGCTTTTGACTATAGTTCCCTATTCCAATAGTAATCTGTGGTAATATTTTCAAACCCGAATATCTTGAAAACTCTTAAAAGGTAAATGTATAATATATATTTTTTCTACAAGGCGTGCGGAAAACTTCACTTTTCCGCACTCATTTTAGTTTGGTAAGAGATAAGGTAAAGTAAAGAAAGTAAATAACTTCATTTTTTTGAAATATATTTACTGATTTTAAATATTTAAAAATATATTAGATATATGCTGATAGTTAGCAAAATGATTTAAAACATAAATTTGCTAGAATCCTGCTTTAATTTTAAACATAATAGTAAAAAATATGCAAAACGTGTTTTAAAAAATTGTTTAATGGCTCTTGTATTATGCCTCATAAAATCAATGTTAAGCAATAATAAACAACTGCTTTTCTTATTTGCCAGTTTGAATCACCATAGACACAAAGTAAAAATTCGCGTGTCATTCATTGTCAATCAAAACCAATTTTGCTGTCGCTGATTTTTGTCGTAGTAAAACCTCAGTAAAAGTGTTTTTAATGGATTCTTCAGAGAAGATTTGCCAGAGTCAGTGTTGGAAATAGCTAGAACTGCAAGCTTCAATCTGCTACCATCAAAATCGCGTCATAAGTATGAGAAAGAATGTATTCTGCTTAAAACCTGGTGTGAAACTAAAGGCATCAAAACGTTGAAAGAACCCGTTTTTTGGCATATTTCGCCGAACTTTCCAAAACACGTAAGCCAAACACGCTTAGGTCCGGATACTCAACGTTAAAAAGTATGATCAAACTCAATGAACACATGACAAGAAGGCGAACATTTTTTCAAGAGAGGAAATTTATAAATGAAGCGCCTGACAAATTTATCTCCATATTAAAGTAGCTACTATATGTGGTTTAGCGGGCGCATGTCGCCGAGAAGAGTTAACAAAAATGTCATTGGATCACATTGAAAACAAAGGAAATATTTTATTAATAAATATTCTAGACACAAAAAATTACCGTTCTAGAAGTTTTGTACTATCTGATGAAGCTGAAAGCGGAGAATATTTAAAATTGGTCAGAAAATATGCGATTTTAAGAAAGCCAGAAACCCCCCATAGGCGTTTTTTTGTAAAACTAAACTACAAGAAAGGAGCTTGCACAGTACAATGCATCGGAATAAACACCTTTGGAAAAATGTCATCAAATATTGCAGGTTATCCAAAGCTCCCAAATCCTGAACTATATGCAGGCTACAATTTCCGACGTTCAGCCGCCACAATGCTTGCAGATTCCGGAGAAGAAATAACAAATATCAAATGCCTCGGTGGTTGGAAATCTTCAATCGTGGCAGAAGATTATTTAGAAAGCTCAACAAGTCTTCAAAAGAATCTTTCCAATAAAGTATTGAACTTCAATGCCATTCCTTCTACTAGTCACGAACTTGCCAACATCCAAACCCAACCTACAAGTCCCCGAACTCCTTCGAAAAAAATCGAGCCTATGCAATTAATTTACAAAATGGTACAAAGTGCAACATTAATTGCGTGCGGAAAAGTAGCACTTTCCGCACTTGTTAGGTACACTACTATATTAAACTTTATTGTTTAATTACATGAAACATATTTAAATAAACTTCATGTATATTTAAATCATTTTTGTATTTAAATACATAAAAAGTACTTAAATACAGACAATGTATTTAAATCCTTTTTATATTTAAATACACACATGCTTATATTATATTTAAATTACTTTTTCATGTAATTAAATACATTTTTAAATACCAATTCGTAAATATTTTTCGAAAGTGTTTGATATACTGAATACTAAATCCTCGTTATCCTGGGTATTTAATTACAGTGTATTTAAATACTGAAAAGTAATTAACTACAAAAAAGGATTTAAAAAATCCAATTCTGCCCAGCGCTGCTCCTTATTATCTTTACAAAAACCGTTTTTCAGTCAAAGTCGGGCCTTGATCTTAAGTTTTGTATTTTTATTTTTAAGAGGTCATATTAAAGAATGACTTACATAAATAAACACGAAATTACGCAACCAAGTCTGACCGTACCCAGCTTCTTGATTTATCAAGCCACACATATCTTACATTTGTCATCGTTAACATGTGTACGCGGTGTGTACCAATTGAGAGAAAGTTTTCTCGGTACCAGAACAGGTGCTGTCGACCGGTACGGTGCAATTTGAGCAACAAAAAATATACTTACTTATATCTTGCAGAAATTGGTGCATACCGGTAAAACTAATGCGGTATTAGAGATATTTCGCATGGCCCCAGACGTGCGTCAGCCCGTTGATCGTCTGTTGCGTCACAACTAATAGTTTCGTTGACATAATTTCTGGTTTCGGTTTGGGGACGAGTATTATTACAAAAGAACTATTCGATAATTCATAAGAAATGAATTATATCTTTTTAATCGACTTAAAAAAAAGTAAGAGGTTTTCAGTTCGACCTGTATCAGGGTTCTTAGCAATTTTGAATTATCAAATTCCCTGACTTTTCCAGGATTTCCCTGTCAATTTCACTGAAATTCCAGGTTATATTTTGAGAATTTATATTTATAAAAAAGCCAACAAAACTAATGAAACTAAACTTAAATGTAATTGTATAAGAATTATAAAATATTAAAGAAAATGCTATAGTAATAGAGCAAGCAGGGTTACTTTAACCGGAAGAGGTATACATTTCGTCGCTGGAAATACGAAGTGGCGTAACTCCATTTTTGCTATTTTTCAGGTGACGCATTTAAAGTTTTGGTGAATATTGCAAGTGGTTTTTAAAAATTCACTACATTAGGTACTTTCTTTAAAAAGATACTTTTTTCCAAAAAAGTGTATTTAAAAAAAAATATAGAGTTTTGAAAGAGATACGCCTCTTTGTTTTTTTCTTATTTTTATCTATTATTATAAATACATGACTTACGTCTACTTGTCTAGTGACCACAGAGCAATGTATTATTAACAAAAACTCAATTTTATAAATTTGTTTATCATATAAAATAGTAACTGACTAATTTTACAAATATTAAAATAACTAAAATAATTTTGAGAGATACGCCTGTTTGTTTTTTCTTATTTTTGTCTATTATTATAAATGCGTGAGTTACGCCTACTTGTCTAGTGGTCAAGGAGCAATATATTGTTAACAAAAACTCAATTTTATAAAAAAATTTATTGAGTAAAACAGTAATTAACTTTATCTCTAACTAAAAATCTAATCATATTTAAAATATAATAAAGAGGACGGATCTCCATCATCGTGCCATATAAGCGAGATTTGAAAAGACGAAGAGGCGTAAGTCGATTTACGCCTGTTTGTTTTTTCAGCACTTTTAAGAAAAGGAGATCCGTCCACGTATTAGTTTCCCATATTCTATTAACTATAAGGAATAGAGATAAGCCACTTTGCCACCTCATAGATATGTACAGGGTGTCCGGATTTGGTTGCAAAAGCAGGGTATCTCGCTTATTTTTAAAGATAGAACCTTGCGGTTTTCACGAACCTGAGCTAATTTTTTGTGAAACTCATGAAGCCGTAAACAAAATTTTCATAGCCTTCTTCGTTTATGAGATACAGGGCGAAATAGAAAATTTTGCATTTTGAGACCCCCCTCGTATCTCGGTTCTCCTTTAACTTAACGCAAAGGGAAAAATTGCTGCTTATGTAGTTTTTTACGCAGGATCCAGTGGCGTAGTCATATTTTTCATTTGAGTTGTTATTTTTTAGATATGACCCAAAGTTGTGTTTTTTTAATGGGACACCCTGTATATTTGTCCAGAAATTGATTTGTCCTTTTAAAAGCTTCTCAAAAATATATAATAGTATGGGTCTATTTTAATAAACAAAAACAAAAATCCTAATTTTTATAATTATCATCCCAAATTTTGCAGTAGGCCATGCAAAACGATGCCGTTTTTTTTTGTTTTCTTGGAAGCAAATGACATTTCCCAATTTTGTACGCGTATATAAAATATAGCGCTAGTTTTTTGTATTTATTGTTGTTGTTTATTAAAATAGACCCATACTATTATATATATTTGAGAAGCTTTTAAAAGGACAAATCAATTTCTGGACAAATATACAGGGTGTCCCATTTAAAAAACACAACTTTGGGTCATATCTAAAAAATAACAACTCAAATGAAAAATATGACTACGCCACTGGATCCAGCGTAAAAAACTGCATAAACAGCAATTTTTCCCTTTGCGTTAAGTTAAAGGATATCCGAGATACGAAGGGGGTCCCAAAATACTAAATTTTCTATTTCGCCCTGTATCTCATAAACGAAGAAGGCTATAAAAATTTTGTTTACGGCTTCATGAGTTTCACAAAAAATTAGCTCAGGTTCGTGAAAACCGCAAGGTTCTATTTTTAAAAATAAGCGAGATACCCTGCTTTTGCAACCAAATCTGAACACCCTGTACTTTTGCGAATTTTTGGCGATCTTAACTCGAAATGGCCATTTTTCGACTTACGTCCCTTCGTATTTTCAGCGACGATTTTTCAAAGGATATTCTGTTCTATTCAAATTTAAGTGAAAAAATGCAGTTATACAAAGCATTTACAAACAAAAAATTAATAGACATGTCATTATTAAAAATTAAATTTAAAAGGACACATACCCTCTTTTTGTCAGAAATATTAACATTTAATGCACCACCTATATGATAAATTGCGTCATTATCTGGCAGATAATTGACTCCTCCAACCGATTTTCAACTAAACTATTTTTATTTATGGAAATCCGCGATTCAACCATGGCGTTTCCATGAGAAAGAATCAAAATTAACTTAATAACATGCCAACATAGAATGGAAGCTTTCATGGCTTTGGTCCCAAGAAACATGATTTCTTTATTAATAAAATGTCACATTTTTTTAAGTAGTCATTTTGTCCCAAGAAATTGCAGAAAAATGTATCCAATCGAGTAATTTGATTATATGTTTTGCATACATTTATAAATTCGGTATCTATTAGAAGCTGACTATACCGATGACGACTATTTTCTGCAATTTCTGCGGAAATTATTTCTTTTTCGTGCAGATACTCTATATTTTGGGCTCTTATATGTGAAACTTCTTAATCAAGATGTTTGGTTTTAAGCATGATACATTTTTAATAAACTTATATTTAAGACAACAATGTTCTGTTAACTTCTTTATTCGATTTATCAAAAATGTCTGATATTCCGACAAAAAAGAAGATTATCCTTTTCAGGAACATTTAGGTCTTTTAATACTTTTTTAGTGGCAAAACCAACATCAGTCGTATTAGTTGGTAAAAGAATATTTTTATTATCAAAATTTAATTTTAAAATTTGTTGGAGACCTTTATCCATAACTTGTGTATTTAAGATTTTTTTGATTAATTCGTTTAGTATTTGGAATAACATCATACAAACAAGGAACCATAGATTTATCGCCCTGATTTTTTTTTAAATAGTTCTAAAATAACAGCAATATGTGAAAAAAGTGTGAGTCTTGGTCTTAAAAACGTATCTTTTAAAGCCTTTTTGTCTTACTAACTGAAACATTTGATGGAAGCTTAGTGACTTTATCTTCCATCCAAATTTTAAGGGGAGAAATTTCCAATGCCCTTTCACACACAACCATGTTAACGTACCAAATTTGTCGTTATATTGAGTATTTATTATTATGTACGAAGCTTACTCGAGGTCGAGGGGCGCCTCAACCTCCAGACCCTACCCGCAATAGGCGCATATGATCCTTAATGTTAACTCCGGTAAGGCGGCAACGGCAGTTTTCTTGTGATCTATATTGGAGTCTGGCTCTTTCAACAGCCATAAATTAAAATTACTGACCATAAATGCGGGTGTTCTACAAGGTTTTGTGCTTGGGCCCCTGCTCTTTTTACTGTATATAAATGTCCTTCCCCATCTTCCAATTCAGGGTAGATTTACTATCTTTGCGGACGACACTAGCATTATTTAGCACTGCTGATTTAATTAAAATAAAAGTAATAATAATAGATATAAGATCGCCTTCATAAAAATGAAAAAGGACTAATAACGGAACACGATAGGATAGTTAGATACAGGGTGTGTGTGTGTAAAAAATCTAAGAAAAATTAGTTTCAGTTTTGCCAAGTTGCCAGACTTGCAGCAAACACCCTGTATAGAATTATTACGTATGCGGGTATCTAAACTCTTAGTTAGACATTTATCTTCTTTGGTACAATTTTTTTTTTATCGAAATCGTTGTTAGTTAGAAATTATAACAGATTATCGAGGACCATGATTTATTTTTAATTTAGATATTTTTTGAATAATTTGGCAACATCGAAATAAAATGCAAAACCAAATATGGTATTATATGGAGAATTTCTTGGGAAATCCAAATATTTAAACATATATAGGGTGTTCCATTTAAAAAAAGTTGATTCTTAGGTTCCTCACTTTTGTAAAATACCTTCTATCAGTGGCGGCTCCTGAATTAGGCCATATGGTCAATGACCCCTCAATAAATATTTCCAAACAGAAAATAATAAATAAATTATATTTTTTTAATTTCTTTTAAATATGTATGTATGTGTGTATGTTTGTATATATATATATATATATATATATATATATATATATATATATATATATATATATATATATATATATATATATACTCGATAAAATAGGAAAAAATGCCAATATATACATGGTCAAAAACGCACCATTTTCGTTATACAGGATGTTAAAGTTTCAATTTTTTTCTCGTTTTTTGCGTTTTTTTCCATTTCCCCCTGAGACAATTAGTTCAAATTTAGAACATGTATTATTTTTAAGAACCTCTACGATAAAATATCAAAATCGTGGATGGTAGAAGATAGGGTGTTACATTTTTTTGCACCACCTACAAGTTTATCTTGCGGAAGCACCTTGTAGCACCCTATATGAATTCTGATATAAAATTTAAACTCTTTGTTCATTTCTTTAGCTCTTTCGTATTATGCATTATTCTCGTATCTATCACAGTTTTCGACTTATTTGCAATAATCGATGCATTGCATCGATGGCATGTAAGCGAAATTAAGCAAAAAATGAAGAAACGAGTTTTATTTTAAATCACCCGACATGATAATGAACAATCAAATAAAATTATTACAGTTAAATTAAAAATAAAACAAAATTATAAAAGTTGTTGAAAATGTCCGCCTCTTGCTAGAATGCAAGAATCAAGTCTTCGCCTCATGGACTGACGGACTCAAATATTCCAGGAGTATTGCGAATGATGTCGCATGAAGCTATTATTCTGTTTCTTAAATCTTCTTCTGTCTGTATTGGGGTCTGATACACCAATGTTTTCAGGTGTCCCCAGAAAAAGAAATCCAGGCTATTCAGATCTGGAGATCTAGGGGGCCATGGCTGAGGTCCCCCTCACCCTATCCAACGGTTGTTAAAATTATTATTTAGGAACTCCCTCACCTCTATGCTGAAATGTGCTAGTGCACCATCGTGCATGAACCACATTTGATTTCTAAGAAAAATTGGCACGTCTTCTAGCAATACCGGGAGTTCGTCTTCGAGAAATTGACGATCATATCGTCCGTTTAGCCTTGCAGGCAGGAAAAATGGACCTATCAAATAATCTCCAATAATGCCGGCCTACAGATTTACTGAAAATTGTTGCTGGAAATTATTTTCATGTATCGAATGCGGATTCTCTTCTGCCCAAAAATAATCATTATGAAAATTACGTATGGCATTCCTAGAAAAATTTGCCTCATCGCTAAATATAATCGTGTTTCCAAATAATGGAGTTTGGGCTAGCATTTATAAGAACCACTGGCAAAAATTTAAACGGAGTGGAAAGTCACGTGGGAGAAGATCTTGAACCCTTTGCATGTGGTAAGGAAACATTAAGTTGTCTAATAGAATTTTCCATACAAGCACAAATGAAATGTTAATTGTTGGTGCAATTTTCCTCGTACTGGTAGCAGGATCATTTTCTACTGCATTCGTGACTGCTTCCTCGACTTCAGGAGCCCTAACCGTTCTATTTGCTCCTGCTAAATGAGTGGATTTCTTGAATGATCCATTTTCACATAGCCGATTATGTACCTTTGTAAATGTTTGTCTATTGGGCACCATGCGATTTGGATATTTCTGTTCATAGAGTCGCCTGGCTTCATAACAATTGCCGTTGGCAAGTCCAAAAATGAAATGAATTTCTGCATATTCTTGATTTGTGAATTCAACCATCATTAAACAGCTCGAAACAACTACGGAAACATCAAACAAAAAAATATTTCTTACAAAATGTCAGATTAAAGAACAGAATTAACAAACGACTTGCCTCAGCCTACTACCTTTTTTTCCAGTTTCATTATTTAGCCTACACTTAATTTGCATCTATGGCAATTATTGCAAATAAGTCGAAAACTGTGGTAGATACGAGAATACTGCAAAATACGAAAGAGCTAAAGAAATGAACAAAGAGTTTAAATTTTATATCAGAATTCAAACAGAGTGTTGCAAAAAAAAGTTCCGTAAGATAAACTTGTAGGTGGTGCAAAAAAATGTAACACCCTGTATACTACCAGCCACGATTTTAATATTTTATCGTAGAGGTTCTTAAAAATAATACATGTTCTAAATTTGAACTAATTGTCTCAGAAGAACTATTTTGTCGAGTACTATCACCTCCTCATATATATATATATATATATATATATATATATATATATATATATATATATATATATATATATATTGACCCACCTGAAAAGTTAACCATGAGCCGCCACTGCCTTCTATAATTAGAAATATTTTTAAATTGTAGATTTTTTCTTGTTATACGACTTTCATCAAAATTATAAAAAACGAGGGAGATATGGTACTTTTTCACACTATGGCGCCACCCTGTATGTGTGGTATTGACTTCGAGCAGAATTTTATCAATTGTTCATCAACAGTTCTATTTATTAGTAACTTTTGAAAATACGATCAATTTACCGCGCATACCATGACTAGCAAACGCTCTCTATGAACTTTCTTGTTTTCCCAGTCCAATTTGGTAGTAGATGTTCGATAATGCAGAACATAAATCGAGAAACGTTGCGTAACGAAATTTATAGGAATTCGGACCATTTACCAATTCGAAATGTTTATTACAGAAGGAACTAGTCCAACAGCCCGAAGGGCTCGGGTATATATGAGCGATGATGTAAGATATAATCGCCTTTTTGTATGCTCAATAATTAATTGTAGATTATTACGGTTTTTAATCGAATGTAATGAGTCGGTGATTAAAATTACGTATAATTGGCAAGCAGCAATAACACACAAGAACGTACGATTGTGGGAAATATGTTTATATCATTATTTAAAACCATAATTTACAAAATCACTTTGATCTGTAATATTTTTTGTAAAATATTATTTAAAACATCGGTAAAGTCGCTTTACCCAGAACTTTCTTCGTAACGGATTCCACCACACTATAAAGTAAAAATTTCACTATATTTTATTTACATATCTAATAGTCATTCAGCTGGAAGCAAATATATGCAATGTTAAAATCTTGACATCGCCACATAGAATCCAGTTGTCTTGCTCATAGTTTATTCTTAAAATTTGTTTTAGTTGAATGAGCAACAGGAACAGATGCATATAAATTCCCATTGTGTAGTAGAACAGCTTTGACAAGTCTATAAAAAGCCTCCATTCGGTAAGCATGTATTCAGGAGCACAAAGGTGGATAACCAACTCAGATACGTTTTGGCAATATCCATGTGAGGCAGCTGTGGCCAAGTAATCGACGAATTAAACCTCGCGATTTCTATACCAATAAAACGTAGTTTCTGGGGCAAGTAAATTTTTTCTCTTAACCTCCTCTTAATTACTCCAATATGTTTATATATTTTCATAACACGGTAACGTGTATATCAAAAAACTTCACACAATAATTAACCTCAGACTATAAAATATTGTTTTATTGTCTAAGTAATTAATTAAGGTCTTTAAAAAATTACAAAAATGTAATAAAAATATTACCAAATAGAACTGGTAACGACGCTATGCCAAAATTACGTCCCTTACGAGTATTTTTACAACTATTCATTCATAGCGATCATCATAGCGCTCTTGTTTCACAGTCTAATTACAAAACATGCATTGTTGTCATTTTTGTTACCGCGTTCGATCGTTGTTTATATATTTTTTTTTAGTTTTTTAATGATTTTGTAAGTACTGTGTGCTGCAGTACTGAAATAAATGAAAAACTAGGCTGAGGAAGTCTGTTGTTTGTGGAAATACAGACTATTTAAGTCCGGAAGTATCATATCACAAGTAAGTCTTGACGTAATTAAGATAAGATATCAGTGGTGTCCGAATCGTAAGGCCTTAACATTTATTATTAATTTAATTAATTTTATTAAATATTTAAACCATTCGAGTATATTAATTGGCATGGAAAACAAGAAAAAAATGGGTATACTAATTGAATACAAACAAATATTTTGCTAATTTTGGGATGGGTTTTACATAACGTAAACATTAAAATATATATTAAATATATTTATATAAATATATATATATATATATATATATATATATATATATATATATATATATATATATATATATATATATATATATATATATATATATATATATATATATATATATATATATATATATATATATATATATATATATATATATATATATATATATATATATATATTTATTTATATACATATATATATATATATATATATATTATATATTTATATACATATATATATATTTATTTATATACATATATACATATATATATATATATATATATATATATATATATATATATATATATATATATACTGATTGAATACAAACAAATATTTTGCTAATTTTGGGATGGGTTTTACATAACGTAAACATTAAAATATATATTAAATATATTTATATAAATATATATATATATATATATATATATATATATATATATATATATATATATATATATATATATATATATATATATATATATATATATATATATATATATATATATATATATATATATATATATATATATATATATATATATATATATATATATATATATATAGATATATATATATATATATATATATATATATATATATATATATATATATATATATATATATTATATATTTATATACATATATATATATATATATATATATATATATATATATATTTATATACATATATATATATATATTTATATATTTATATACATATATATATATATATATATATATATATATATATATATATATATATATATATATATATATATATATATATTATATATTTATATACATATATATATATATATATATATATATATATATATATATATATATATACATATGTACATATATATATATATATATATATATATATATATATATATATATATATATATATATATATATATATATATATATATATATATATATATATACATATATACATATATATATATATATATATATATATATATATATATATATATATATATATATATATATATACATATATATATATATATATATATATATATACATAAAATAAACTGACAGTTTATATCATCTGCTGATGATGCTAACTTGGTTAGCGAAACGCGCGTCCAGCACGTAACAAGTTGGGGTGTAGTGTGGTTAGAATTCTTGTATTTTGATCTTCTTTAACAAAGTCACACTAATTGTAAATGCTTAATGAGATAAACTTACAAAATTATGTGGTTTCCATTTGAAAAAAGTTACTTTAAGGATTTTCTTATTTCATTTTTGAAAGTTAGTTTTTGACCACCCTGTATTTGATAATTACGAAAACATTGACATAGTCTACTAAAGTAAAGCCCATCCTATCAGAAAATAAGTCCTGATTATTTAAAAAACGATTTTAAGCAGGAAAAGTCTAAATTTAAATTGAGGCCTGCAAACGTCATTTTTGACATAAAACATAAGATATGTCGGTTAGGTTTAGGTATAGAACAATATACATAAATTAATATCCAGAATTTTGTAGGGAATCTAAAAATGGCATAATATACAGGTTGTCCCATTTGAAATAAGATAGTTGGTACCGGTCTACGAAAAATTCAGATTATCTCAAACACTTTTGTATTTAACTTTTTTGCTATCTCTTACAGGTTCCGAGATAAGGTATCGTCCCATAATAAAACAACCACCCTGTACATGTAAACTGGGGTTTTCTCACTGATAATTTTATGACCCATACGAGACATTTGAAGCGTGTACCAATCATCAATATTAATTAAACCACAATATATACTTAAATATTAATTAGACCAAATATTTTATGTGGTGCTTGACAACAATAGGATTCTTAATTTAAGTCACGAAAAATAAGAGGCTTGTGCCAAAATGAAATGCGGTTTCATGCTTTCTGCGTCAGTAGACATTCACCAAGGTAGTTCTCTTTTCCATGGTTGATATGTGTTAATTAATACAGCAGCGCTGTCACGATAGACACAAAAACATTCATCTTTTTAGAACGCTATTCAGTTAGGTATACGTTTATGTTACGTTTTTATAGCTCTGACGTTTCTAATCTACTATTATTTTGGTTGCTTAATCGAGACTACTTTGTTTCAATTATGTGTTGAAAAAACATAAACTACATAGTCTACATTATATTGTAGAATAAATGCTTTAGTCTACTTATTGCATATTTACCTGTTACCTTTTTACTCGTTTAGTTTGTCATTTTCTTAATGTTAAGTTATATTACCTTATATATATATATATATATATATATATATATATATATATATATATATATATATATATATATATATATATATATATATATATATAATGTGTTTTCATTCCGGGTGTACATCTGTTCACTACTGTCGTTATGAAAAGAACAGTTTTTGTTGTTTGTTGTTCGGGAACCCCGTGCATTAATAGCTTTCTCTATGGTGCGATTTGTGTAGCCATTTTTTTTTTAAACACTAGATATTATCTTAAGTTCGTTTTGTCTCATCTGTGTTTCAGTTAGTCGTACGGATCTGGATATTAGGGTATTTGCCACAGCTCGAATTTGTGCTGGGTGATGATGTGATTTTGCATTTAAATATCTGTCTATATGTGTTGGTTTTCTGTACACGGTGTATTCGAAATGACCATTATGCAGTTTTGTGACCAGAACATCTAAAAATGGTAGTTTGTCGTTTTCCTCTATTTCTAGAGTAAATCGTGTTCTGGTGTGGATTGAATTTACGTGAGTTAGAAATTTTTCGAGCTCTGCATGACCATGTTGCCATATAATAAATATGTCATCCACATAACGAATCCATAATTTAGGCTTTAAACTTGCTATCTACTGGTGATAGCAAGGACCCCATTAGAGCACCATCCATTTGTTTATACATTTGCCCGTTGAATGAAAAATAAGTATTTTTAAGGCAATGCTCCGAGAGTTGTATTATATGTGCCTGGAAATCCTCGTTCATAGCAATCTTGTCCAATGCTTCGTCGATGGGAATATCGGGATATAACGATTTGACATTTAGTTTTTTCTACAGCTGGTTGCATAATTTCAGAAAGATATTTTTCCAGTTTTTGTAGCAGCGAATTAACAGCACTAACAATAGATCTGATGGGCTTCCCTGTTATGGGTATTTTTGGTAAACCATAGAGTTTAGGACATGTGCTCGACTTTTCCTGTGGTATGATTTTTTGTTGAATTTCGGGGTTTATTGGTGAACTTTTTATTTTATTTTTAGTTGTTTTTGTAGGTTGTCCCTTGGAACAGGTCTATAACAATTGTCTTGTAGGATATCCTGAATTTTTTGTACGTAATCTTGGGTATTCATAACCACAGTTGCATTTCCTTTATCTGCTGGAAGGATTGTGATGTCTTTATTTTTTCAAAGGTTTGTTAGGGTCCTTTGTTCAGTGGCATTTAGGTTTTGTTCTGGTGCTTTGCTTGATCTTAAAATTCTTGCCACCTCTTGTCGAATCTCCTCTGCTTTTGACTCTTCAGAGGAGTCAAGGACAGCTTCCACTCCAGCTGTTATTTCTTCTTTAGGGATTTCCTTAGGAGATATCGCAAAATTAAAACCCTTACTCAGTACGGATTTTTCACCTTCTGAGAGACTGTAGGATGACTAATTTCTCGACGTTTAATAGATATGAGTCGCGAAGATATAACCTTCGGCCCCGGGTGGGCGTATAAAATGAAGCGTCGCAGTCACCAACACTTCAGTCTCTATTCGGACGCCAGAAACGTCAGCAAAACTGTTCTTTTCAAAACGACAGTAGTAAACGGATGTACACCAGGAATGAAAACATATATATATATATATATATATATATATATATATATATATATATATATATATATATATATATATATATATATGATTCAGAAAAAAAAAATTCCGAAAATTTACAGTCATGTAAACCTTGAATATGAAAAAAAGTTTTGTGATAAAAAGAAAATTTTATTATGTAATATCTGTTAGGAGCGAGATATCAATTTCAATTTTCAAACATGGTATCACTACACAAAAGCCCATTAACTTAACAAACGACAACCGTATAAGTCACTTCAGAGGCGTAGAACAGGGGTATATACCCTGCATTTATGGTCATACTTTTTTACCACTCTGTATATTGCCTATTTTTATTTAAAATGTTTATAGCCTGGCTTCTTTACTAAAAATTGTTACTATTAGAATTTTTTCGTACGAGCTATCATTGCGGAGTTTTATTCGAGTTAATGTTAGAATTAATAGTTAAACTAGTCATCCCATCGACTTGTTTAATCGTTGATTTAGTTCGTATTTCAATTTTCTATAATTCGCCTCTGTATCATTACAATTGCTGAACGTTTTTATTTTATAAGCAAAAAAATGGAAAAAAACGCCATTTTTTGCACTAAATTGTTTATAATAAATTAATAAATAGTTACGAGTAGAAAAAACATCAGCACGAACCAGGAGAATGTGTTTTAAGTGATGGCACAATTGTTTTTTAGGTAGTATTTTTGTCACAAAATCAATACGTTTCTGCTCTATTGCTTGGTCTATAAAGGAACTAATAATTCTTAGTAAAGACGCCAAACTATAAATATTTTTAGTGAAAATAGGTAATATACAGAGTGGTAAAAAATATTACCATAAATGAAGGGCATATAATCCCGTTCTACGCCTCTGAAGTGACCCATATGGTTGTCATTTGTTGGGTTAATGGGTGTTAATGTAGTGATAACGTGTTCCAAAATTGAAATTGATATCTCGCTCGTAACAGATATTACATAATAAAATATCATTTTCATCACACATGTTTAATGCCCTGTATGTCCTAAATGGTGAGGCTTAGAGAGAAATTATATAAAACTTTTTTTCATATTTCGTCAAGGTTTACACGCCTGTAAATTTTCAATACTTAATTCTGAATCACCCTGTATATACATACATAAATATAAAGGTAAAACATTGCGCATATGTAACGGGGCCAGTCCATATAACCTATTATGTCAATGTCTTAAAGCTAGGATTTGGAAAAAATATCGTTCTCATTTTAGCGAAATTTCGGAATCGTTTATTTCTTTTACGGAATTACAATATTTATGTAAAGTCGGCACGACGAGAAAGAAGTGGAAAATGAGTCCTTCAGATCGTTTTAACATATTTTATAGAGTACTAACTCTATGTTTCGAAATATGTTTGAGCTAAGTAAAACTACCATTTTACCATACCATAAATATTAAGATTTACCAATATAATCAAATTTTTAACAAGTATGAATTATTAAAAATAAAAACACAAAAAAAATAGACAGCTTAAACCTAGTATGTTAAAACAGGAAAAAAAAACACAAAACATATTAAAATAAGGGACATTTTACTTTATGTAGCTACCCGGTATCCCGTATTAAGCAAAAAATAAAAATAATACTACTTCTGAATCCCCCGTATACCACTAACTTATTATTTTTATTATAATTACGTTACATTTGGTAAACAATATTCGACATAAAATATGTCAGAACTGTACAAAATTTGGACAGGGTCAATGAAATACATTCTATTTGTGATGTAGATATATATATAACTGATTTTAAATTTTGCAGAAGTTTTTAAATGTGAAAATGTAAAAACTACTTATTGAGTCTGTTGTAAAAGTCAAGGGTGGCATACGTAGAAAGAAACTTGTAAAATATTGGTAGGAGTCCAATATGATGGAACAAAATGGCGCCCAATAAAAATGTTTGAAAAGACATTATTATATACTGTGATTTTTTCTTATTTTGTTTATATAACTTGACTTTTATTTTGTCGATAAAAGTTGAATTTTATCAAGTTTGGGGGTATTTTTTCTATATAAAATTTAAAGAAATTTTGGCACACGTATAGAATTTCGACCACAAGAGGTTTTGTTAATGTGGAATCAATAATGTTGGTCAGAAATGTTTAAACACTTTAAGGTTAAGAGTGACTGCAATCATATATTAATGGCATGACCTGTTACCAATGAAACCATTCTACCTAAAAAAGCACAGCAACTTTGGGGGCAAGGGAAGCAGTGCTTCCCCAAAAAAAATTACAAAACATCTTCTAAAATGTAATTTTTGAAATAGGAAACCATTAATTTAGTTTATATTAAAAATGCTAAATCTTATCTTAATTATCAAGCCCATAATAAATGCGGCCTTGACTCCGACCGAGCGGCAATAGAAAATGGAATAGAACCTATGCGGGCCGCTAGCTTTTCTGCAGCCAAGTCCTCTATGCTTGATTTCCTGTGAATCGAACCAGAGGTTATTGAACTTTCCACCGGCTGTTTACAGTTTTTGCATTTCATTCGCGTGCTTTAAATGGGGCCAGAAGCTATCGTTGAAGTAGGTTCTTTGTTTGAACGGCTCTCCGTGTGTTGTGTGATACGTACGTCGCGTCGTGCATGGTGCGATATGGAAGACAATAATACGGACGTGGATATGCAAATACCGTCAACTTCCGCTGTAGGTAATAACGTTGAAAATGTTGGAGAATTTGGTAAGAAGAGTGTGTGTGAATGAGTGGTGTGTGTCTTAATAATAAAGGGATTTTCAACATTGAACTTCGCTGATAAGTTTCAAATAATTTCCAAAGGAAGGGGTTTTGCCCCTGCCTACGAAAAATTTAACCACAAAAATGAAAAACTGTATCAGACATTTTTATCCGGAAAAACAAAACGAACAATTTAAATGACTAACAGGGTGTGAAAATATAAGTAAATTATTTTGTTGGCCATGTTTACTTTTTGAAAATGAAAAAGGTCTCTGGAATACAACTGGTTTTTCCGATTTAAACAATTTCCATAAAGCTGTAAAAAGACACATTATGTCCAAAGCGCATTTGCAGGCCGACATAAAAGAAAAAGTCTTCGGCAAAACCAGAATTGAACACGCCCTTAATAAACAGTTGGAAATTAGTCACCGCCAACACAATGAACTAGTCAATAAAAATAGGCAAATATTAAGAAGACTTATCAATGTTGTTTGTTTTCTCGGGCAGCACGAATTGAGATTTAGAGGTCATGACGAAACAAGGGTTTCTTCAAATAGAGGAAATCGGAAATTTTCAAGATTTACTTAGTTTAATGGCTAAATAGGATGATTGCTTAAAAAATCATTTAGAGCAGTCTAGCGTTTTTCGCGGGACGTCGAATCGAATCCAGAATGATTTAATTTCCGCTGTTGCAACCATTATTCTAAAAAGAATTAAGCAGGAGATTGGCGAGGCGCGATTCATTGCTATTGTTCTGGAAGAAACAACTGATATCACAAATTTTAGCCAATTATCTAATAGTAAATTCAAGAGTGATTTTTAGGTTTTAAGAATGTGTCCGAAAATCGTACAGCAGATGCATTATATGCCGTAGTTTATAACGTTACTAAAGAAATTAATGGAGAGAAAAAATTAGTTGCTCAAAGCTATGATGGAGCTGCAGTGATAGCAGGACAAATAGGGGGTCTGCAAGCTAAAGTCCGAGAAACTTTACCAAGTGCTGTGTTTGTCCATTGCTTTGCTCATAAATTAAATTTAGTTTTATCCCAGTCCATCAATCACATTAAAGAGTGTAAAGTATTTTTCGTTACTTTAAGTGGAATGGCTGCTTTTTTTTCCAAGTCAACAAAACGTACACAAGCTTTGAAATTTATTGTCCACAAATGATTGCCCAAAGTAGCTCCTACTAGGTGGAGCTGTAATGGAAGACTTGTGTTAACAGTATCTGAAAATCGTGAATCACTGATTGAACTATTTGAGAATATAATAGAAAATAATAAAACGTGGGACTCAGAAGCAATAAATAGCTCGACGGGGTTTTTGGACTGTTTGAAACGAGATTTTAATTTTATTTATTTTTTGAACATATTTTCAGAAATATTTCCATTCTCTGACAATGTTTTTAATATATTACAAACTAAAACAAATGATATTGCTTTTTGCATAAAAAAGTGGATGATTTTAAGTCCATTTTAAGCCAAAAAGAGATGACTTTGACCTATTTTGAGAGAAAACGATGACGTTAAATGTAGAGCCACAAGCCAAGCGTCTTCGAACAGACAAGGTGGGAGATGTTCAAACATGATACAGACGCCTCTTTTATGAAATAGTCGATCAAATTCAGCAACAAATAAACTATAGATTTAACGGTTTAAATGATTTTAAGTTCCTCGAGCTCAGCAATTTTGATGCATTTAAAGGAAAAATTTTTCCAGAAGATGCGTTTAAATCTCTTCTTCTTCATTATGGCCTTCGACCGAGTGTTACTGCGATCTGAACTAAAAGTGATTTATGGAACTGATGACATTAGCGCAAAAAATAACGCTAAGGAACGAATGCAATTTTTAAAAGACAAGGAGCTGGAAGATTTTGTGTGAATTAGTATTGACAATACCTGCCACAAGTTCATCAGTAGAACGCAATTTTTCAACACTTAAACGTATAAAAAATTTCGTGAGAAATTGAACGGGGCAGGAGAGACTTTCACATACATCGCTGTTGTCCATTGAAAATAAACTTCTCCAGAATATGTCGGAGCATCGACATTTTTATGATGACGCCATTGACGAATTTGCAAAAATTGATCGAAGAATCGAATTACATTACAAATAGGTAAGTTTTTAAAAATTGCTTCCCTAAAACTAGCGGATGAATTTTTTCATTTAATTGTGTCTCGAGGTACTACCAAAAGAAAACGAAGTTTGGTATTTAATGTTCGAAAAAATGTTCAGGTCATTAATATATTTTATTTTACTTTGCTAACATAAATGCTATTTAGTGAAACATTTTCCCATAGTAATGTATAAGTATTAAGGAAAACCCAAAATGCAGCGCCTTTCAGCCAGGTTTGACAAAATGCACTAGCGTTTGGTCCTATTATTGTGCTAAGGACGCTTCTATTGACCTAGACGAGGTGCGTTTTGCTTGTCTCCGTGCTCAATTAATATACTTATAATTTCACTTTAAAAACTTAAACTTGAACGAAATCACTCCTTGACTTAACGCTTATGTAAAATATCAAAGATTCCGCATATTTGGTTCGATTTACATATGTTACGAAGGTTTCTAATAAGCATTTCAGTAGAAAAGAAAATATAATAACGTCAAGTATCTTGATAACAGGTGTCCGAATTTTTATGGGCGACGAATTCAAAATGTTGACGAGAAATTTCTCTTTCATTGCCACGAAATCGCTGCGCTAGCCGATGTGCATGGGGAATTTCTCTTTTTCATTGTCTCGGAATTGCAATTTTTTTTAATTACGCGCAACAACATCGGTAACAAGTCATTTATCACTAGTTCCAATCAATTATTTTATTAACGTATTGTTGCAATCAGACCGTATCGCGGAGAACGATACGAGTGAATGGTGGACAGAGATGATAAAATGACTTTGATGCTGTAATAGGCAACGATCCTATGACTAGTTTTTAAGACAGAGAGATAATACATTCTAAATTAAGAAAAAGATTTTATGTGAACATTTGTCCGAAAACCTTTGGTTTCCGTATTTGGTATTTTTCTTCATTAGAAAACCCGCCTTTTATTTTTCGAACCGTTGGGAATACGAAAACGAAATTTGGGAGTGTAGACGGCGTAAAATAGTACTTTTTGAACAAAAACACTTTTTTAAATGGGGCTGGATCTTCCGATACCTCATTTGATAGGGTTTCAACTTGTTTATTCAATAACCAAGTTTAATTTTTTTGCGGATTTTGTTCAAAATTGCGGCTAGTTATATTTTAAATACAGTTAAAATTAGACAGAGGGCGGACAGAAAGTATCTTATATTTTTCGAACCGTTAGAAGTATTAAGACAAAATTTGGAGGGAGTGTACAAGGCGTAGAATACTACTTTTTAAATGGGAATAGAAATGTTAAAATATTAAAATGGCGTCTATTTTAAGCCCCTTTTTTAAATGGAATAGGGGTCTGTGTCGATACACCGTTTATAGGTTTAAAATGTTCTATTTGTTATTTTTTGGGGTCTTACTATACATCATTTAATACGGCCTTAACTTCTTCATTCATTACCTGGGTTTTAATTTTTTTACGGAATAAGTTCATAATGGCGGCTCGTTATATTGACAACAAATAGCCCGTCCTCACCCCTGCCATTATCCAAACCGTTCGGAATTTCAAAACGAACTTTCGAGGGATTATGTAAGGCACAAAATACTATTTTTTTAATAAAAAAGAAATGTCAAATTTTCAAAATATCGGGTAAATGCCATTTTTGATCTTTTTCTTTTAAATAAAGAGCTTTCGATACACAATTTTAAAAGTCTCCAAAATCTCTATTCATTTCCCTAATTTTGATATTTTTTACAAAGTTATTTCAACATTGCGGCTAGTGATATTAAATACAATTAAAATTAGTTTTGAAGGAAACCTGAAAAATTATTATTGTAGAAGCAACGATACATTTTTAAAATATGAGCGCCATTTTTTAAGTGGCATTGGGGTTTTTCTATACTTACCTATAATTTAAAAGGCCTTTAGTTTCGCCATTCATTTTCTAAATTTTGTATAATTTTATCGATTTACTTTGTAATGGTTATATTTTACATAAAAAGAAACAGGAAAAATACTAATTAATTAAAAATGTGTTAAATATTATTACAATAAAATTATATAAACATTTTCTGACTGAGACGCGTCTTTTATTTCTCGCAACAAAGTAAATCAAGTGAAGTTAACATGTTTTTGACGTGTCACTGTCGCTGTCTTTTTGACGTAGTATTTGCTTATAACTGTGATTTAGTTTAATTTAAATTGTTATCGACAAAAATGGCCCGTAGTCTAGCTAATAAATGTGATGCAGTAATTACTAAGCTGGTAGCAGAAACGTACAATTTTTCTAGGTCTTCAATTAAAAGGATTCTAAAAAGAAATACATTTCAGGCATATAAAATGAAAATTGTGCGACAACTACAGGAATCCCCAGATATAAGAATGCAGTTTTGCGAGATCATTTCTGAAAAAATTACAAGAACAAACGAAATAACTCACGGTAAGGATTAATCCTTCGATTCTCGACAAAATGGTGAAAGAGTAATCCTTACCGTGAGTTATTTCGTTCGTATAACTTTTTACGACCAAGAATCGCACAGAAATTGAAATTTCTGTCTCTATTCTATATATACACTACGCATCAAAATTAACGCACCACTACAAATTGCACAGCATTTCAATGTGGATTTTCTTGCGAACCGCTGAACGGATTTTGATCAATTTTTAATGTAGATTTGTTTATCGCTAAAAACGCAGCGATGTGAGTTTTTATTAAAATTTTGGTTTTGAGCGTATACAGGGGCCAGCAATGAGAGTAATTTTTCTCCAGAATATTTGAAACACCCTGTGGATCATTTCAGCCGTAACAGCAGGTATACGCTCAATGCAAATTATAGCCCCATGTTTTCTTAACAATTTGGTTTTTGTTTCATGTCAATATCTCTATTTTGAAATGAAATACAGAGCAAAAGATTAAAGCGCACTAGTTTATTTTAACAATTCAACATCTTAAAATAGGGTAGACCATGAAATGAACAAGTTTGACAAACTGTCATGTTTGTTTATTATGTGTCAATTTTATCTTTGAAAAGTGTTAAAATTTTGGCTATGGATCGTCAAACAAGGAAGTCTCTGACGAATGCGTAGCAGCAATTACATTGACCGAGGAAGGATTAAGCTACCGTGCTATAGCTGGGAGTTTCTCATTCATCAATATCGCGCATTGTCCACCGTTTTGAGCAAACTAATGATTATAACCGACGCCATGGGCAAGGAAGGCACCGAGGAACAACAGTGAATCAGGATCGTTTCATTCGGTTACGTGCTTTGAGAGAACGTTTTGTAACAGCAAGAAATCTTCAGGTACAACTTAACGCTACACATAACGTCCAAATAAAGTGTATCCACTGTAAGAAAACGACTTGCAGAACAGAATTTAAGATTCCGAATTCCAGCAAGAGGGCCGCGGTTAAACGCAAACCATCGTAGAGCGAGACTGAAATTCGCCAGACAGCATGTAAACTGGAATCTTGAGGATTGGGAGCGAGTCTTGTTCACGGACGAGTCGAGGTTTTGTTTGTACAGCTCAGACCGACGCGTACGAGTACCACGCAGGCCAAATGAGCGTTATTCACAGTGTAACATTCGTCAAACCACGCTATTTAATGGAGGTTCTGTAATGGTTTGGGGAGGAATTTCTTTGACTGCCCGAACAGAACTTATTTCTTTACGTGGTGGTCCATTGAACAGTGAACGGTACATTACTGACATCTTATCCGAACATATTGTTCCTTTTGCTCCTTACATAGGGCAAAATTTCTTGTTAATGCACGACAATGCAAGACCCCACGTCGCTCGTATAGTGCAAGAGTATTTACATGAGGTGGGTATTGAGACTCTGGACTGGCCTGCAAATAGTCCAGACCTCAGCCCTTGAACATTTGTGGGACATCATAGACAGACAACTTAGAAACCGCCAGCCCTTACCAGCCTTTTTTTGACGACATTTAAAATTTTGTCACAAATTTATGAAACGACATTGATCAAGAGCAGATTAGACGCCTTGTGTCTAGTATGAGTCGTCGATGTGACGCCGTTATTCAGAGTAGAGGCGGAATCACGCGATATTGATATTGTCAATTTTTTCTAATTTTGTCCTTGCCACCAATATTGTTATTATAGTTATTTTTAAGTTGTTAAATTGGTAAAATAAACTAGTGCGCTTTAATCTTTTACTCTGTATTTCATTTAAAAATAGAGAGATTGACATAAAACAAAAACCAAATTGTTAAGAAAACATGGGGCTATAATTTGCGTCAAGCGTTTACCCGCTGTTATGGCTGAAATGATCCACAGGGTGTTTCAAATAATCTGGAGAAAAATTACTCTCAGTGTTGGCCCGCGTATATGCTCAAAACTAAAATTTTAATAAAAACTCACATCGCGGCGTTTTTAGCGAAAAACAAATCTACATTTAAAAAAAAAAATTTATCAAAATCTGTTCACCGGTTCGCAAGAAAATTCACATTGAAATGCTGTGCAATTTATAGTGGTGCGTTAATTTTGATGCGTAGTGTGTATATATATATATATATATATATATATATATATATATATATATATATATATATATATATGGGGTTATTTTCTTGGACCTTTCTTGTATATTGTTAGTATTTGTTTCTTGGGATATGATCCTCCAATTAAAAAATAAAACTATTTTCACGTATTCATTAATGTAATAATGCCATACCACCTCGTACATATGGATTACCTAAACTACACAAAGCAGGTATCCCTCTAAGACCGATAGTTTCATGTACCCAGTCGGCCTTTAAAAAATGATCAAAATTTATAAAAAACATTTTAAAAAATGTAGTAAACAACAATGATTTCTATATAAGAGATTCGTGGCATTTTAAAAACAAAATAAAAAATATAACTCTACCTGAAAACCATACCTTGATCTCTCTGGATATTGTGTCATTATATACAAATGTTCCTGTAGACTTGGCTTTAGATGTGGTGCAAAAACAGTGGAACTTAATAAAGCAACACACAGACATGTCTCTAGATGAATTTTTAGAAGCTGTCAAACTCACTTTAAACTCTACATATTTCTTGTTTAACGATAAGTATTATAAGCAAATCGAGGGTTGCGCAATGGGAGCGTCTTTATCGAGTGTCATAGCTCTTGTACTTGAAGATCTCGAAAAAACATTCATTAGTAACTTGAACTTTGACTTACCCTTTTTCTATAGGTACGTAGATGAGCTATCCCTAAAGAAAAATCCGAGTACATTTTAGATAAGTTCAACAAATATCATAACAAATTAAAATTTACCATCGAGTTTGAGAAAGAAAATCAAATAAACTTCTTAGATCTGACCCTTTATCGCGTAAAAGATAAAATAAGAACCATAAATTTATCCGACCCTGAACAAGCATTAATCTCAAACTCTTACCCAAAACACCTTATAGATTTGATTTAAAAAAAAATTCATAAACTGTACAACAACTTTAAACAAATACAACATAATAATAATCCAAACCAAAATACGTAAACTTGCCATACGTTCCTGGTATGTCTGAAAAAATAAAAAATGTATTTACGGGCGAAAACATAGAGGTAAGTCACAATGGTTTTAACTTACTTAACAAAAATTTCAGTAAATTAAAAACAACAATACCAAAAGATTCAGCAACACTGTATATGAGATACCGTGCAATGACTGCAATAAAGTATATATTGGGCAAACTAGTCAGTACCTAAAAAATCGGATTAACGGTCACAAGTACGATAAAAAAAAAACAGAACAGCTCTCACAAACCAGACAACTGAAACCAACCATACTTTTAACTATAGTGACACTAAATTACTTATTACTGAAACCAACTTAAAAAAAGAGAGTTTTACGAAATGGTTTACATCCAAAAAAAATTCTAATTCTAATTCTGTAAACGCAAAAACAGATACAAAAAATTTAAATAAAATATACCACACCCTTTTAAAATAAAATGTGCGACATGTAATAAACAAGCCCAGTAGGTTCCAAAAAAATACACCAATTTATTATACCGTCCTTGTAAATAAAATAAAAACCAACCAAAGTATTTAAAGGGAGAAAAAATCACTGCTACATAAAACAACGTCGTATTATTCTAGTATTGTTAGTTATTGAAGTAAAGGTCCAGTCTGATCGGTGTAGTTTTAATTTGTTTTTCAATGTAATTGTGTCCATATATGTTTGAAACTATGTCTGTTCTCCAAATTTCCTAATGCAAGTTTTTATTTTAGTATTTTATTTTAAAACCCATTTTAATCTTTCTAATATTGTAGAATTTGATAAAGGCTCAAGTTATTAGCCGAAACGTTATTAAAACGAGACATGAATACGTGAAAATAGTTGTTTAATTTTTAATTGGAAGATCATATCCCAAGAAACAAATACTAACTATATATACATATATATATATATATATATATATATATATATATATATATATATATATATATATATATATATATATATATATACAGTGTATCCCAGATTTATTTTTTTTGCCGCTTCAGTTTAAAATGGTTAGTTATACTGAGAACTTTTATTTTTCTGATCGTTAAGAATACCAAAATGGAATTTGGGAGTTAGAACACATAAAATACTACTTTTTGAACAATAATAGAAATGTCAAAATTTTAAAATGGTGGCTTAGCGCCAAAAAAAATAATACACAAAAACACATGTTTGTATTTTTTATTACCTTGAAACATCCTTACTTTATGCTGATAATCTTTTAGAAACGCTAACATCTGGCTGACGCACCCGCGGTAAATCTTAATTGCCCGCATTGCAAACAGTAATTAGCATCATGTTAAGTACCTCTTTTGAACAATAAAATTTCACTTCTAAGTTAACAAGCTGTCCAATAAGTTAACTGATATTCTAAGAGTTTAATGTAAACTATTTACTATTATTGTATTTGGATCAGTATCACCAGCAATGGGTACCTTAATAAGTTAAAATATTTTAAATTGTAAAGTACTTCATCCCGTTTTTTTCCTTATTACCTACTTAACATATAACTGCCCATTGTTTTACATGAAACTAATGATCATATATAATACCACTGGTGCATTCAAAATTACCGTTAATTCGGAAAAGGCGATGTTGCCTAACAGAAACTACGTTCGTTTCTTTATTTTGTTTATCGAACAACAACAGACGAATGCGGTTTTCTTTAGGCAACGTCGCTCTTTCCCGAAGTCTCTGGTTAAATTGAAAGCATTAGAGAAGCAGCAGTAGAGTATTTTCTGAATAAGAGTATTATACAAGGGATAAAGTCTTAGATTTTAGCTCCAGGTTGCGTTGTTTCCTGACGCGAAGCCGAGGGAGACAAAAAACCGAGAGTTAAAATCCAATAGTTTTCCCGTGTATAATACACTATTTATTTCTGTGACGGGAAACGACGATTCAATATTGAAAATAGTTGAATGAAGTCAGAAAATTACGAGTCAGTAGAAGCAGCGAAAGTAGCGTCACAACAATTATTACCAGCTAAATCGCGGAAAATTTACCAAACCGCGTATTCAAGATTTATGGAATGGAAGATGAAAAAGAAAAGACGGTGTTATTGGCTTATTTTTCGGAACTGGCACAACAACAAAAGCCGTCGACAGTGTGGTCGAATTATTCAATGATTAAAAGTATGTTACAATCCAATAATAATGTAGCCATTTCCAAATATTTCAAACTAATTACCTTTCTGAAACAAAATAGGAAGGTTACACGCCCAAGAAAGCTACGATTTTTACGAGTACACAAATTAGTGATTTTTTTAAATAATACTCCCGATGAAATTTATTTAATAGCCAAGGTTGTTGTTGTCTTCGGGATTGCAGGAGCTTGTCGAATTTGTGAAACCAGCCAGGTAACATTAGATGATATTATAAATTTGGGAACGTTATTAATTGCTAAAATTAAGCAAACAAATAATGATGTAAACAGGAGATTTGTAGTTACTGAAGAATGTATTAAATTTTACCGAATGGACATAGTCCTTCGTCAGGCAGCAGCAAAGGATCGCCGCCTGTTTTATGCATATCGCAATGACAAATGTATCAACCAGGTTATGGGTAAAAATCAGTTTTATAAGGTACCTGAAATAGTAGCTAATTTTCTTCAACTTGAAAATGCTAAATCATATACAGGTCATTTATTTCGAAGATTGTCTGCTACACTGTTAGTTGACTGGGGGAGACTTGATGACACTAAAGAAACATGGTGGTTAGAAGTCATCAACGGTCGCTGTGTGAACGTGTGGTAGTGCTGAAATAACACCCGATTTGCGACCAGGTACATCAACGGCAGTTGTGTCCATGGCAGAAAAAAATTTAATTTCAACACAAGAAAATTCGACTGTTGTAACGAATAGTTCAAGGAACATGTCATTAATGCAGTCCACATTTAATAATTGTACTTTTGATATAAAAGAAATGTATAACATTTTATTATACAAAAACTTTTCTATAATATCCCTGAGAAAATGTGTGTAATTATAATTTTTAAGTACTCTGATATTACCCCCGATACAATTTCTGACTTTTTAACGAACTTTTTTTTGCTTTAAATTTTGGGAGTGGCATTCATTTTATATTTATTTTTGCATTAATGCCACGAGCGAAATTGCCTAAAAGCATCAAGATTTTGAAATGGAGTTACAAAAAATTAAACAAAACTGTAAAGATAAAAAAAATAACAATAATGTTATATTAAAATCATTTATAACAATTAATAGTGAAATTGCAGTTTTAGTAAACAGCATCTTGCTGGTTTTTATGTTCGTGTTGAACAGTCTTCAAAGATTTAATGGAAGGAATGGAAGATCAAACTACATTTCGATCTTCTACTTCCACAGCTGGTCTCATTTCTTCTATGATATTGGAATGATGTTTTGAATTCAGCTGTGATATTTTGATAGATATTATCACGAGTGGAAATTAAAACGAATTTGGATTATTTTATTTACACCATAACATAATACAACTAACAAAATATGTGATAAATCAAGAGTACATCAATTTAAACCTTTTTATCAAAAACACAATTAATATAAAATGTACAGTTTTGATATAAATTGGGAATGTTTTCATTATGTATTTCGTTAGATACATTTGAGATCAAATTAAGAGCAACATGATTTGGCGAGAAGCTGTCCTTTGGCGTGAGTTAAGACGTTTCTTGCAACAAACATGATTTGGCTCCTTTTGCGAAGATTTTCTATAATTTGTGAGTGGTGTCGGTTATCGGATAGTTACGGTTTTATTGAATTCGTGGTGGAATGTCCTGTTATTTTGATTAATTGTTGTTCATTAACCCTTGATCGGCCTGCTGTTGTGTGGTTTGAATGGTTTGTGATTTTGTTTGCGTCCAAATCCAATTTCACAACAGAATCTTATCTCCAACTGGAAGCCAACATTTCTTCCTATGGGGATTACCTTATGCCATTGCTGAGTTTTCTTCTTTTATCAACATTTCCTCGTATTCTACAACGTTTAGCATTGCGAGCTTTTCGGGATGACTCAAATCTTACGTCTTTAAAAGGATCAAATATTATATTCCATTTCTTCAAAAGTAATTTTCTTGAACTTGTTTTTTCGTATTGTTCCACATTGTCTTAATTACCGACTCTTCCGTTTGTTTTCCTCGTATTAAAGGCCCAATTTGCGAGGATTTCGTTTAGTTTGTTTAGAGAGGTGCTCTGCTCCAAAATATAATTTCTATTCTGGCAAAATAGTGAAAACTGCATCCATATTGACAGCTTCGACTTTACAGTATTCATGGGAATACTATTTTCAATTCAAATTTAAATTTTTATTTAGTTTCGAGCTCTACCAAAGTAGAAAGAAACACGTCAAAAATAAATAATAATACAAGTCAATTAATGCCTTAAGATATTTTTAAGTGTATATGTTACAATACAAATATTACAATAAACAAACATTACACATCACAAAGGAATCTAGAAATAAGTTATTCTTTCCAACAACCATTTTGTTTTTATTTCTTGTTATAATAAAGAACTATGGGCGATTCCTTAAGAAATTATTAAATTCATCAACACTGTAGAAAGCATCAGATCTAAGTAGCTCTTTAATTTTGTTTTTAAATATATGCAGGTGACCTAATGTTTTAATGTCCATAGGCAGCATATTAAAAAATTTACTTCCAGCATAAACTGGAGATCTTTCGAACAACTTCAAATTGTGGTTTGGTAAAATGTCGTTTTTACATCTGGTATTATAATTATGATATAAACCGTTTAAGTTGAGAGTTATGCCTATTTTTAAAAGTGAATATTAAGAGTTTATATAAGTAAATAGAGTAAACTGTCATCAACTTATTTTTTCTGAAGGTGTCGCGAAACGAAACCCTAAAAGGAAGATTAAAAATTATTCTCAATATGCGATTTTGCACAACGAAAACCCTCGAGCTCTCACTGGCAAGGCCCCAATCTATTATATTAAAGGCAATTGCAGAATAAACCAATGCATAGTATACCTACACTGATTAAAGTGTTATGATCAACATTATTTTTAAGATTACGCAGTTTTATTCAGCTTTTTACATACCTTTTCAATATGATTGCCGCAAGTTAAGTGGCAGTCGATAGTAACTCCCAAAAACTTACAAATGAAACTGTTTTTGTTTTTATTTCTTGTTATAATAAAGAACTATGGGCGATTCCTTAAGAAATTATTAAATTCATCAACACTGTAGAAAGCATCAGATCTAAGTAGCTCTTTAATTTTGTTTTTAAATATATGCAGGTGACCTAATGTTTTAATGTCCATAGGCAGCATATTAAAAAATTTACTTCCAGCATAAACTGGAGATCTTTCGAACAACTTCAAATTGTGGTTTGGTAAAATGTCGTTTTTACATCTGGTATTATAATTATGATATAAACCGTTTAAGTTGAGAGTTATGCCTATTTTTAAAAGTGAATATTAAGAGTTTATATAAGTAAATAGAGTAAACTGTCATCAACTTATTTTTTCTGAAGGTGTCGAAACGAAACCCTAAAAGGAAGATTAAAAATTATTCTCAATATGCGATTTTGCACAACGAAAACCCTCGAGCTCTCACTGGCAAGGCCCCAATCTATTATATTAAAGGCAATTGCAGAATAAACCAATGCATAGTATACCTACACTGATTAAAGTGTTATGATCAACATTATTTTTAAGATTACGCAGTTTTATTCAGCTTTTTACATACCTTTTCAATATGATTGCCGCAAGTTAAGTGGCAGTCGATAGTAACTCCCAAAAACTTACAAATGAAACTGTTTGAAGTTTATGTTTATCAAAGTAAAAATTAAGTTCACAGGGGTCTTTTCTTAGTTCTAATGTTCATACATTCAGTTTTGGAATGATTTACACTAGTTTATTTAAGTAGCATGTATCAGATACAATGATAGTTGTATCATGAGCATAAAGAAATACTCGCCCTGAACTTATATGATCCGGAAGGTCGTTAATAAACAATAGGAATATCAGAGGTCCGATAATCCTTCCTTGAGAAGTGCCAATATATTGGATAGTTGGCAGAGATGGATTCTCCAAATTAGACAGCAAATTGTCGGTCAGAGAAAAAGGATACATGGAACGAGTTAATGTTTCCTCGCAATCCTAAGTTAGAATGTTTTATCTACTGTGTCAAATGCACGTGCTAAGTCAAACGCTAAAGAAATCACAGCTTGCCTGTTATCAAGTTTGTAACAGATGTGTTGTAGAAGATCTGTGCAACTAGTTTCAAAAGATAACCTTTTTCGAAATCCATGTTGCCTATCTGTTAAGACATTATATTTATCCGAAAAGCTATACATTTTATTATACGCTACTTTTTCAAAAATCTTTGATATAGAGCTAAGTAATGATATAATTTTCCAATTTAAGTGTATCACCTTTTTTAAAAATGGGCACTACAATAGCCTTTTTAAGTTTTTTGGGAAATTCAGTGGCACTATTAACATTTCACGTTTGTTTTATAACTTTATTTGCGTCGTTATTTTGTTACCCGTAGTTACCAATAAAACAATATTTATAAACAGTACTTATCAATCAAAATTTGACCGCTAAATTATCGCGGCAATTTTTTATACACAGATACATTTTCACATATTAATTTGATCAGCTGCCATGGTAATTTATCGGAGTAATTTGCACAAGTGTTAACAATAAAAAATTACTGAAAAACCATTAGTGGTTTTTTTCACTAGTGTAGATTTTATCGCTGTAAAGGTGAAAAAACCACTGGTTTTGATTGGTCTAAAAAGTAATGGGCGAAATAGTGAAAACTAATTTGCAAATTCTAATGCAGTTAACACCAGCAATAAATTTATAATAAAGATGCAAATATTCAAAAAATGGATTGAGGAATTTCATGTGTTAAGTAATATTCAAACAGTTAAACGATATCGTTAAACGGAATGGGAATTCTAAATGTTTATTAGATCGAGTTGCATAATAACGTAACAAGGATTTTGCATATGTGAACCGAAAGTAGAAATTTAGCGTAAGAATGTTTTGAAACTTTTGTAAATTTGAAATTTTAAGATAGACAGAAGTGTAAATAATTAATTAAAACAGCACGTAAATTCCGCCTTCACGAATACACATTTTGAACCTTTTATAATATTTTGCCTAGTTTTAACTAGCATGTCTGGTGATATAGTGGCGCATACATCCCTGATTGGTTCCTGCATGTTCTCCCTTGCTGTAGGTGGTTGGGTGTAAACACGCTCTTTAATATAACCACACAAGAAAAAATCTAATGGAGTTATATCGCAAGATCTGGGTGGCCATTCGATAAAACCGCTACGACCAATCCATTTTTTATTAAAATTAGCGTGCAAACATTCACGAACGTCCCGATGGTAATGAGCAGGTGCACCGTCTTGCTGCAGCCACATGTCTCTTCTTTCTTCTATGCTGAGTGGTCTGAGAAGAATAGGCAGCTCCACGTTCAAAATATCTAAATATCTTTGTCCATTAAGTGGTTCATTAAAAAAATGCGGACCTATAATATGGTTTCTAATGATTCTACCCCAAACATTTAATGACCAGTGATTTTGATGTTGTACTTCTCGTACCCAGTGGGGATTTGTTATTGCATAATAATGCCTATTATGCCTGTTTACAGCTCCATTGCTTCTAAATGTAGCTTCATCAGAAAACATGATATTCGCTAAAAAGTCCGGATATGCTTCTATTCGCCTTATCATTAAGTTGCAAACAGGCCTTTCAAAATCTTCATCGTGCAACTCTTGGTGTAATTTCATATGATATGGATGATATTTATATCGTCTTGTGGTCCTGCTTACTGTAGATTGTGATGTCTCACTTAAACTAGCAAGATGTCGACTACTTAAACTGGGATTTTCTTCTATATGAAGTAGAATTTCCAACTCTTTATGTTGATTTGTAGCAATTTTCTTGACAACTGTTCTCTTCGAATATGCCACATTGCCACTAGTATCAAATCTCTCCATGACATTTTGAAAGGTCACTTTAGAAGGCGCGTATCGATCCGAATATTTTCCTTTATATAGCCTTTTGGCCAGAAGGCAATTTTTTTGAGCTTCACCCAATATATAGAACATATCTATCATTTCATTTTGTGAAAAATTCATTTTAAGTTAGACGAGAATACGAAAGACGAAATACAATGCACTAACAACAACACGTTTTTGACATTTCATATATTTAGTCGCCAGTTGCTATAGACTGTTTTTTCCATGGCTACTTTGAAGATAGGTATATAATATGTTTAATAAAAGTTGTAGATTTTTTTATTTTTAACTAGACTAAATAAAAATATACAGGGTGTTCCATTTAAAAAAAAACTTAAATAAATTGGTTTGAAAATGTTAAAGTTGGGTTTTTAAATTTGGACACCCTGTATGTGATATCTTCAATATTACGAAAGCAGTCTTTTATTCCATGCTTATTTTGTGCAGAATCAAAATATTTTATTCTTAGTGGCACAACTAGGCGTTATATTGCTATTCATAGATGTGCATCAAATTTAATTTTTTTTAAAGCTAAATATTTAAGATAATATCAATTTAAGCCATATAACATGTTATACCAAAAAGTGATAGAATTTTACGTAGAATTTAAAAGTCAAGTCAAATATAGAGTGTCCCATTTAAAAAAATACAAATTTTAGTGGCCCTACTTTTTGACGCACCCCGTATAATTTAAAATATTTTTAAAATGAGCACGACTTACATATATATCCCAGAGCATAAACACTTTGTTTCCAGGTTTTACCTGTTCGACGTAAATTTAGTTTTTCTAAAACCGACTCTCTGATCGATCTTGGTTTTCCGCAAAAATAGTTTCCATAGTCCATCGCATGTGAAAAATTACGGAGGTTACAGTGAAACCATTTTTCAATGCCACCATTAGTGCCTGGTTTTTCGTAAAGCTTATAAACATAAAAATAAATAATAATTTCCTTTACCCGGAACTTCCCTCGCTATGATTTTCTTTCCATCTGTTAGGAATAGTGATGTATGACCCAATTTAGTTCAGTATATAGTCACAGTATATATGTGTCACCTCTACTGTATTTTCAAACATTTTTATTGGACGCTATTTTGTTCCATCATATTGAATTTCTACCAACATTTTACCAGTTTTTTTTACGTTGATTTAAAAAAAAATTATTTGGCCGCCATTTTGTTTCGCCATCTTAAATTTGTACCACAACTTTACCCGTTTATCTCTATATGACACTTAATCCTTGCCCAAAAATGGAAATTAATTTAATAAGTAGTATCAAAATACAAGAGTTCTAACCACACTACACCACAACTTGTTACGTTTTGAACGCGCGTTTCGCTAACCAAGTTAGCATCATCAGCAGATGATATAAACTGTGATATAGTGCGGTTAGAACTCCTGTATTTTGATCTATCTTCCACCACAGGTTCCGGTGTTAGGACTTAATAAGTAGTATTTTCAAACTAATTTTTTTAAATATTTTATTAGGCCGCTATATTGTTTTGCTATCTAATATATTACCAAATTTTTCCTATGTACACTTGATTTTTGTAAAAAATTTGAAATAAATTAGATAATTAGTTTTTTTAGTAAACATTTTTTTAACATTGTTCCGCCATATTGGATTTTTATCAAAATATTATCAAATACGACCCTTAATTTTTGACTAAAATTTCTCAATCAATCTAAGAAGATGTTTTTAAGCTATGCCGCGAACTGACAGACAGACACACAGACCAATAGACGGACCGATGACATTGATAAAATACATGTTTTGGCATCTAGGGACGCTAAAACGTAGATATGTAAAACCTGAGAGGGTGATTTTTTTTCACAATTAGAAAAATTTTATTTGTCCACCATTTAAATTAACAACACAGTTTTACTAGTTGATCCCTATACCACAATTAGTTATGGCATACAATTTGAAATCAATCCATTAAGTAGTTTTTCAGAGTGAATTTTTAAATATTTTATTATGCCGCCATTTTGTTCCGCCATCTTGAATTCGTATCAAAATGTTACCAGTTGATTCCAACATAATAATTGACGTTTGTGTAGAAATGATTGTATATGCAGAAATGATTGTATATGCAGAAATGTTTAATCTTAATCCATTATGCAACCCATTCCATTTTCATAAATATTTAAGATTCCTATTTCGAATAAGGATATTTCACTGTCTGAGCATTACCTAATACACGAAATTATTGCACATAATAAATACGTTAATAATATTAATGTTATTTCGCGGATTTTTGCATCCATAATATTACAGATTTGTGAGAGTAGAGGAAAACTGTGTTAATTAGAATTATGATTAGTTTTATGCAACAAAATAGGCAGAATTAAATATATAGATAAAGTATCATAAAAAAAAAGATTGCAGGCTTTACAACATTGTTAATTATTCTCAATAGTAACCTGAAAAAAATGTCCACTGTTTAATTGCAGCTTGATAACATAACAGTGAAATTATCTAATTCAGTGTAATAAATTATGGAAAACTGAATATTTTAAAACATGTAAGTTTTAATATGAGCACATGTTTTGCCTGATATTTAATGGTACTCCTAAGAGATTAGACAGATGATTTTGCAGAAATTCAAGATAGTTTTCGCGGGCTAAATGGCCTGGTAAGATAGGGCCCCATATCTTCCATTAACAATATCTGGGCTCCGCGAGGATGGTCTTCAGGTAGTAGCGCTTACACACGTTGAACGTGAAATGGATACGACTGATTTTTCCACAGTGTGGTCCATACTTTTGTTTGGGACTTAATTAGGCTATATCTATAATATCCCGAGTACTTCTTAATGGTTGTTTGTCGATAATATTTAAAATTTCATGTTCTTTCTGCACATTGTCAGGTCGTCTAGGTCTTCCTGCAGGTCCTCCACGATGTTCCCATAAATCACCACTTTCTTTTGCCCTCTGAATAAGATCTATAAAACAGCAAAGTCTGGGATGGACTCTTAAGGGAAGGCGTTTCGCGTATAACTGCGAAGATGCAGCCATACTTTGATGATACTCACAATTGAAAACAAACTGATAAAATCACGTCGAAAATGTATCAGTGATTAATAAGGAATTGACGACCAATTGACATTAACAAACTTTTTTATCAGTCATTTTATAGGCGATATTGTTCAGTTAATTTTGTGCAGGTGGTTGAATTTTGGAATTATTCATTTTCCTTAACTTCTTTATTTATTGGTACCCCACCAATACAATAAATTTATAATTATATGTAAGAGAATTAGCTTACCTTCTTTTTTTCAGTTACTTAAAATAAGCGAATTAAAAATGTTGCTTCTTTTACTAAAAATAATACTAATACATTTTTTGAATTGTAGTAATGTCTGTTTCCAGTGATCGACTTTACTTTAATAAAAATTAGACAAAAGCGAATTTTACAAATCATAATATCGGATTTTAGCGATTTCGCCATGCATCAAAACGGTTTTTATTTTTTTACGCGAAAATCATACGTGGTACGCAAAAAGGTCAAGAAACCAAATTTGCTCCAAAGTAAATTAGTATTTCAATAATATTATCAGTTTAAAAAAAAAACAGTGGCTATTTTTTTCTTCAAAAATATTCATTCCAAATACCGTTTGGACGCCACTGGCAGAAATTAAAAAAAATCTTTTCCATCAAAAAATGTCATTTGATAGTAGAAAAGAGTGTACCAAATTTTATAGAAATATATGGAATGGTGGTATGAAAGTTCTGATAAAAAAACATTTTTTTCTGACAATTTTAACAACCTGTTTATAGGAAATGGAGCATTTCATTACGCCGCCGTTTTGTTATACCCTAATGGATTTATACCAAAATGTTACCAGGTCATCCCCATATGACCCTTAATGTTTGACCAAACTTTGAAGTCAATCGGATAAGTGTTTTTTTAGCTATGCTGCGAACAAACAGACAGTCAGACCGACGGAATTGAGAAAACGTGTTTTTCGGCATCTAGGGAACCTAAAACGTGAACATGTCAAAAAATCTCCAAGAGTGACTTTTTCACGATTACATTACTTTCCTTCTACAAAGGAAAGTAAAAAGGTAGTGATAAAGCGCAAAAAGATATCCCATAACGCAAATAAGACTAAAAGCGAAAAATATGCATTCCGTGCCGTCCCCCGGTTTAATTCATTTGAAATTATTTTAACTGCATATTACCACAGAACATTAACAAGACAAGAAGAGGCACAGTCCGTCGGAACTTTAATGTTGTGCTTACAATAACGCGCCGACGAATACGAGAAATTCATACAGCTGTGCAGGTGCCCATGCTTTTATGAGGTTGATGCAAACCGCTAGCGATTAAGAAGAATAAACCTGTGACCTAAAATTTATTAGTACTGATAGGTATATAACATCCGACTCATTTCATTGCCGTCAACACAAAATGGCAGCATTCCATTTCTTAACTCACAGGTTAGTCAATTTTTCATTAAGTAAAGAATGTTTTAACAATGAAATGAATCGGATTAAAAATATAGCTAAAAGTAATAGATATAATGATAATTTTGTACATAAATTAGTAAATAGACATAAGCATAAGAAAATGTTAAAAGATGCCACTACTCTTCAAGCACCTGAGGCTTCCAATAAGTTCATAGTAATCCCATATGATCCCAGATATACGAAAGGTCTAGAAAAAGTATTTAAAAACGTAGGTTTTAGAGTAGCCTACAAAACGGAGAACAGTTTGAATAACCTCCTTGGAAACCCCAAAGATAAAGTCGACTTGAGGGAGAGGAGTGGCATCTATGAAATTAGCTGCGATCTAAAATATGTTGGGCAAACTAAACGCTCCATAAATATTCGTTTTAAAGAACACATGGCACATTTAAGATACGGAAGAACAGAAAAGTCAAGCGTTGCCCAACATGCTTTGGAAAACAATCACCGAATAGGAATAAATAATCTTAAATTGATTAAAAATGTATCTAATAATAGATTATTGGATGCATTTGAGAGTATAGGAATAGTTAAATGTGGTAAGAAAGCACTAAATAAAGACAGAGGGCTTATTCTTTATAGTCCCCTCTATTGTTTACTTGACAACGGTGCAGTGGGGTGCAACCAAGCGTGACCACATTTACCTATAAATAGTCTCGGTTAGGATAAGTTACTTTAGTTTATATCATCTGCTGATGATGCTAACTTGGTTAGCGAAATGCGCGTCCAGAACGTAACAAGTTGTGGTGTAGTGTGGTTAGAACTCTTGTATTTTGATAGATCTTAATACAATTATAAAAAGTACTGTTTGTAAAAATTGAAAATTAATTGAGAAATTAATTGTTGAAAATTTTAATCCAAGATGGAGGAACAAAACGGAGGCTTAATAAAGTATTTAAAATTTCAGTCTAAAAAACAAATTGTGGTATAAAGATAAACTAGTAAACCTGTGGTAC
Organism: Kuschelorhynchus macadamiae; assembly: GCA_030620095.1. NCBI lineage: Eukaryota > Metazoa > Arthropoda > Insecta > Coleoptera > Curculionidae > Kuschelorhynchus > Kuschelorhynchus macadamiae. The sequence goes on along the minus strand of JAUTXW010003700.1, from coordinate 176,999 downwards.
TAATTCAAGATGGCGGAACAAAACGGCGGCCAAATAAAATATTTGTAATCGTGAAAAAAAATCTTTTTTCAGGTTTTATATATTTTCAGGTTTTAGCGTCCCTAGATGCCAAAAAATATGTTTCCTCAATTCCGTCGGTCCGTCTGTCAATTTGTCCGTCGATCTGTCAGTTCGCGACATAGCTTAAAAGCTACTCATCAGATTAACTTCCATTTTGGGCAAAAATTAAGAAAGAGTCATATGGGGATGACCTGGTAATATTTTGGTAAAAATCCAATATGCCGGAACAAGATGACGAACTAATGAAACGTTAAAAAAAACTATTACTAAGAAAGTAATTATCCAATTTTCTCAAATTTTGCACAAAAATCAAGTGATAGGAATAAACTGGTAACATTTTGGTATGAAAAAATAAAACAAAATGGTGGTCTAATAAAATAATTAAAAAATCGGCCTGAAAAAACTACTTATTAGATTGATTTCAAATTTTGTACAAGCAATAAATGTGATGTACAAATAAACTGGTAAAGTTGTGGCACGAATTCAAAATGGTGGAGCAAAATGGCGGCCAATAATTTTTTAAAAATTCAAATGACATTAAATATTATAGAAAAATTAAATGTTATATAGGGATAAACCTCGGTATAAACTGGCAGAATTCAACATGACGTAACAAAATGCCGGTGTTTGTCAATGTTAAAAGTTCTTACTGAATTTATTTTTAGGAGGAATCCAATACGATGGAAAAAAAATGGCATCCAATAAAAATGTTTAAAAAATAGTAATGACTATTATACTGAACTAAATTAGGTCACTCTTCACTATTCCTAATAAAAGAAAAGATTCATAACGAGGGAAGTTCCGGTTAAAGAAAATGTACTGATTTTTTTATAGATAGCCAATAACGTAAACACTACAGCAGGGGTGCTCAAACGGTCGATCGCGAGTGCTTTTTGAGTAGATCTCGAGAAGAAAATTTTTTTTAATAAGTAGGTACTTAACTAAACCACAAAAATTTATTACGTAATAAAATAACACTCTGCTAGCGGCAAAAGGCGGCTTTATCAAAGGAACGCGCGGAACTTGTCAAAGAAAAGCCGCGTTTTTTATTCTTGCCGCTTTTCTAGAAATTTCGGGCGGCGCGGTTGACGGGAACATTTGAGACTTTCGTTCACGCCGATATAAATGTTGCGCCTGCAGGAATTGGAGTCATTCTGAATTGCAGGCAATACTACGTCGATACAAAGTTTATTTTTAAATAGTACAAAATGAGTGCAACGAAGAAATCTAAAACGTATCATTTTAATAACGATTGGGAGGAAGAATTTTTGTTTTGTATGGTGAAGGATAAGTGCATTTGTCTTATTTGTCGTGCGTCAGTTGCAATACTTCGAGAGGCATCATAAAACGGTTCATAAAAACTATGAAAAGGATTTTCCGCCACAGAGTGAATTAAGAAAACGAAAAGTACGTGATTTGATATCTTGTTTGAAAAAAGAACAAACCATGTTCACAAGACCAGCCAAACAATCAAAAGCTGCTGCGATTGCGTCATTTAAAATATCTCATATATTGGCGAAACACAAGAAACCATTCGAAGATGGATCGGTTGTAAAGAAAGCATTTATTGAAGCGGGTGAGACTTTATTTGGAGATTTTAAAAATAAAACAGAAATCTTGTCTGCTATTAGAGAACTTCAGTTATCTCGTCCGACTGTCACAAGGCGTATTGAAGTCATGACATGGCAGATAAACTAAAAAATGATATCATGGAATGTACATACTTTTCTTTACAGTTCGACGAATCCACCGATATGACAGACACTGCCCAACTGTGTATTTTTATTCGGATGGTATTCAATGACATGTTGGCTAAGGAAGAATTTTTGACAATCATTGCTCTGAAGGGAAAGACCCGTGGCGAAGATATATATGACGTTTTCTTCAATTTTGTAAAAAACTACAAGCTACCAATATATAAATTAGTGTGCATTACAACCGATGGAGCACCAGCAATGACTGGAAACAAAAACGGTTTTGTGGCATTGTGTCGAGCTAATGAAGATTTCTCTTAATTTTTTTCAATCCATTGCATTATACATCAACAAGTTTTGTGTTCAAAAGTTTTAAACACGGAGGAAATTATGGGCATTGCAACAAAAATTGTGAATTCCATCCGTGCACGTAGCTTGCAACGGAGGCTCTTTAAGTTGCAGTTGGAAGATAGGGAGTCAGCTGAACACATTGATTTAGTTCTTCACACGGACGTCAGGTGGTTGAGTCGCGGAAAATTCCTAGAAAGGTTTCAAGAATTATTGCCCGAAATAACAGCTTTACTAGATGAAAGAGGTGATGACACTCAGATGTTGAAAAACAAAAAATGGCTGACTGATTTGGCATTTTTTACTGACATCACAATGCACTTAAACACCATTAACTTGGAGCTTCAAGGTAAAGGAAAAACTGTTATTGAGATGATTAGCGCAGTAAACGCATTCAAAAGTAAATTGCAACTTATGTTAGATCAACTGAAAAGAAAGGATCTGAAACATTTTCCATCTTTGAAAGCAAGGATTCCTCAGTTGAATTATGATACGTATGAGGCTGAATTATCAAATATTTTGGGACAATTCGAAATGTGTTTTTATGATTGTAGTAAATTGGCAAATGTAGCATCATTTATGAGTTATCCTTTTTCATGTAAAAACATTGAGGAATTAGCTACTGAAATAGCAAGTCAGTTTAATATGAACTCATGTTCTGTTGAAAATGAGTTGGTGCAGATTATATCAGATATACATCTCAAAGCTACATCATCTGATACAAATTTCTGGTGTTTTATATCTGAAGATAAATATCCGAATCTAAGGCAAATCGCCCTTCACCTGACAGCAATGTTTGGGTCAACTTACTTGTGCGAGTCTGCATTTTCTGAAATGAAGATAATTAAGTCAAAATATCGCAATCGACTAACTGACGATCATATGTCATCATGCTTGCGATTAGCACTCTGTGGTTACGTACCATCTTATGAGAAGTATGCTGAGGACATGCAGTGCCACGCTTCAACATCCAAAGTCACTGCTTAGTTAAGTTTAACACCATATGTAACTCTTTTGTTTTGTAACAACCAATAAACTCGCAATTTTAAATAACTGAGTTTTTTTCATTGATATTGTAGAGAAGAACCTAACTAAACCTAACCCCAACTTTGACTAAAATAATGTATATTGTGCGGAAAGCTAATATCTATATATGCTACGGTACACCCTACCTAGGTAGGTAGGTAGGTAGGTAGTAGGTAGGTAGGGTGTATGTATCGTGTATATACGACAACCCTGCATCACACATATTTGCAGCCTCTCAGAGTCGATCGTAAGTAGTCTAAAAATATCGAGGTAGATCGCCAGCAGTTTAAGTTTGAACAACCCTGCACTACAGCATTGCCGTCCGTACTTGAAAGACTTTGATTTTGTTAGTCATACTTACAAAATATAAGAAAGACTTATATTTTGTTTGTCATTATTGGTACAAAGATATTTTTATATTCTTCGATCATATCAGGAGTTACATTAACCAAAACTTTATTAATATCTTGGATACATGTTGCACCTTCAACCTCATTAAGAGATTTTTGAGTAAATAATTTTTTTAATGCCTTACAAAATTGTATTGGGGTTGGATTTCTCGAATTTCCGCTACAATTTCTTTTCAGGACAAAAAAAAATCGAGACAATCCTGATTAAGGTTTCATGTTAAAAGAAATGAATAATTTTAGCGTTTTAAAGTTTCCCATAAAGATAGAACAGAGTTAATCGTAATTTTCTAGCCATTTACCAAGCACAAAACACTAACTAAATTGGTAAATGCTTATTTTAATTTTTAAAAAATAAAAAATTTGTTTCACGCCACGCGCCGGCAAATATAAAGACAATTGGTATATATTAATGTTTGGTGGTGTATATCAATACTTTATTATACAACGCACAACCCGGTTTATGCATCCCTCCCAGCAGCGACTTCGAGGGATCGAAAAAGCATAGCATCCGATATTAAAGTGAGATAGGCATATCAAAGGGAGGAGCTTCGAGTGCTTCTTCTTGTCTTGTTAATGTTCGGTGATATCACCCAGATGATACGTTCTTGCATAAAAAAGATATATTGGTCAAACTTTAATTTCTTGTCCATATATATGCCTAAAAATGAGACAGCCGGAACGAAAATGTCGCATTTTTCTGCTAGTAATCAACGTTGGTGTCATTAATTACCCTCTTTTTATAGTAAATCAATATTTCGCGTACCTTGTATCTTGTCCAGAATAATTTTTCCTAAGTTTTCTAAATGTTTTTGAGTCGAAAAATAGCGTAATAGTAATAATCTTAATTTCTCACGATTTAAGATATACGTATAAAATACCTACACGTTGAAATATTGTGTACGTACGAAAATTACACCATGTACATTTTATGGTAGTTCCGTGGATGCCACGCCTCAGCCATGTGTAAACTACAAAATTAATAACTTTTGCTTTCATTCGGGCCTTTTTTTTTGCTGAAAAGCACAATTTCAACAGTGAAAGGAATTCGAAGCAGTCTACACGTAGGTACGTTCAGAAGCGATCGGTAACTAGAATTAATAACTATAAAAACGAAACTATAGCGTGGATATGTTTAAAAATGCCTGTAATTTGTTAGCAATCAGTAAAGTAACTTACTTAAAATGTTATTGAGCAACATTTGTGTAATAATACGGATTTTATATCGGACCAACCGTCATGCCGGACTATGCCATATATCTCGTGCCATTAAAAACCTATAATTCCCTGCTTTAAACAAATCGGAATGAATGAAATAGGTATAATTGCATTTCTTAGGGCTATTTGTTGCTGTATCGTTTGACCGAGCAATAGGAACAATCACCTTATTGTCGATACCGTGCCTTGCAATTGAATAATTTTTGATATTTATGTGCAACCTATGAACGAGGTAATTATTGAGCCGTTGAATTTTTTGTCCAAAGTCTCTAGATCAATGCCGCTAATGTCACGAATGTCTAAATTTAGCCATTTAGTGATGTAAAGCGGCTGACAGTAAAAGTAAGGTACACATTCGGATATGCTTAATAAATAACAGGGGCGTGCAGTCCATGGAAGCAAGGGAAGCAGTGCTTCCCCAAAAAAAATTACAAAACATCTTCTAAAATGTAATTTTTGAAATAGGAACCATTAATTTAGTTTCTATTAAAAATGCTAAAATATTATCTTCATTATCAAGCCCATAATAAATGCGGCCTTGACTCCGACCCAGCCATAATAGAAAATCGAATAGAACCTATGCGTGCCGCTAGCTTCTCTGCAGCCAAGTCCTGTATGCTGTGAATGATGATTTCCTGTGAATCGAGCCAGAGGTTATTGCACTTTCTACCGGCTGTTTGCAATTTTTGCATTTCAGTCGCCTGCTTTAAGTGGGGGCGGAAGCTATCGTTGGAGTAGGTTCTTTGTTTGAACGACTATCCGTGTGTTGTGTGATACGTACGTCGCATCGTGTATGGTGCGATATGGAAGACAATAATACGGACGTGGATATGCAAATACCGCCAACTTCGGCTGTCGGTAATAACGTTGAAAATGTTGGAGAATTTAGTAAGAAGAGTGTGTGTGAATGTGTGGTGTGTGTCTTAATAATAAAGGGATTTTCAACATTAAACTTCGCTGATAAGCTTCAAATAATTTCCAAAGGAAGGGCAAAACCGCCTATGAAAAATTTAACCACAAAAATGAAAAACTGTATTAGACATTTTTATCCCGAAAAACAATACGAACAATTTAAATGGTTAACAGGGTGTGAAAATATAAGTAAATTATTTTGTTGGCCAAGTTTACTTTTTGAAAATGAAAAAGATCTCTGGAATAAAACTGGTTTTTCCGATTTAAACAATTTCCATAAAGCTGTAAAAAGGCACATTATGTCCAAAGCGCATTTGCAGGCCGTGATAAAAGAAAAAGTCTTAGACAAAACCAGAATTGAACACGCCCTTAATAAACATATGGAAATTAGTCACCGCCAACACAATGAACTAGTCGATAAAAATAGGCAAATATTAAGAAGACTTATCGATGTTGTTTGTTTTCTCGGACAGCACGAATTGGGATTTAGAGGTCATAACGAAACAAGGGTTTCTTCAAATAGAGGAAATTTTCAAGATTTACTTAGTTTAAATGCTAAATATAATGATTGCTTAAAAAATCATTTAGATCAGTCTAGCGTTTTTCGCGAATCGAATCCAGAATGATTTAATTTCCGCTGTTGCAACCATATTCTAAAAAGAATTAAGCAGGAGATTGGCGAGGCGCGGTTCATTGCTATTGTTCTGGACGAAACAACTGATATCACTAATTTTAGCCAATTATCTATAGTAATACGCTACGTTAAAACAGACGGAAGTATTCAGGAGCGATTTTTAGGTTTAAAGAATGTGTCCGAAAATCGTACAGCAGATGCATTATATGCCGTAGTTTATAACGTTACTAAAGAAATTAATGGAGAGAAAAAATTAGATGCTCAAAGCTATGATGGAGCTGCAGTGATGGCAGGACAATTAGGGGGTCTGCAAGCTAAAGTTCGAGAAACTTTCCCAAGTGCTGTGTTTGTCCATTGTTTTGCTCATAAATTAAATTTAGTTTTATCCCAGTCTATCAATCACATTAAAGAGTGTAAAGTATTTTTCGTTTCTTTAAGTGGCATGGCTGCCTTTTTTCCAAGTCAACAAAACGTACACAAGCTTTGGACTCCATTATCCACAAACGATTACCCAAAGTAGCTCCTACTAGGTGGAACTATAATGGAAGACTTGTGTTAACAGTATCTGAAAATCGTTAATCACTGCTGCAACTATTTGACAATATAATAGAAAATAGTGAAACGTGGGACTCAGAAGCAATAAATAGTTCGAGGGGGTTTTTGGACTGTTTGAAACGAGATTTTAATTTTAATTATTTGTTAAACATATTTTCAGAAATATTTCCATTCTCGGACAATGTTTTTAATATATTACAAACTAAAACAAATGATATTGCTTTTTACCCAAAAAAAGTGGATGATTTTAAGTCCATGTTAAGCCAAAAAAGGGATGACTTTGATCTATTTTAGGAGAAAAAGATTGATGTTAAATGTAGAGCCACAAGCCAAGCGTCTTCGAACAGACAAGGTGTGAGATGTTCAAACATCATACAGACGCCTCTTTTATGAAATAATCGATCAAATTCGGCAACAAATAAACTATAGATTTAACGGTTCAAATGATTTTAAATTCCTCGAGCTCTGCAATTTTGATGCATCTAAAGGAAAAACTTTTCCAGAAGATGCGTTTAAATCTCTTTTTCTTCATTATGGCCAGTTCTTCGACCGAGTGTTACTGCGATCTGAACTAAAAGTGATTTACGAAACTGATGACATTGACGCAAAAAATAACGCGAAGGAACTAATGCAATGAAGTGTCGAAATTGTGTGAATTAGTATTGACAATACCTGCCCCAAATTCATCAGTAGAACGCAATTTTTCAACACTTAAACGTATAAAAAATTTCGCGAGAAATTCAACGGGGCAGGAGAGACTTCCGCATACATCGCTGTTGTCCATTGAAAATAAACTTCTCCAAAATATGTCGGAACATCGACGTTTTTATGATGACGTCATTGACGAATTTGCAAAAAATGATCGAAGAATCGAATTACGTTACAAATAGGTAAGTTTCTAAAAATTGCGTCCCTTTCTTAAAATTTCACCTCACCCCCCTGATAAATAATTTGAAAACAAATCTATTTTATAATTTATTTGTATTATAATGCATCAGTGGCGTAAGATGAGGGTGGCTGATGAGTCTAACGCCCATCTCAAGCACCGTTTTCAGTCACTTGTATCATTTGACATTCACTTGAGTTATGAAAATAAGCTTGTTTCATTTACTTCACTAACAAACTTTCACAGTATACAATTTTCGCCCCCACAACTTTCATTTGTTAAGATCAGTAAGTCCATATTTAACGTGCATACATACAGGGCGTTCCAACGACTCAACAGGGTTTTATTTTTGACCCGTCCGGTATTTTTTAAAAATCCAATATGTCCATTCGATGTGTTTTTTTCTGTAGAATTCAAAAACTATTTTAATCATAAACGAAATCCTTACGCCGAGGATAAAGCCCTTTTACTTCCCTTATAAAAGGGAAATATTGTAATCGTGAAAAAATCACCCTCCGAAATTTTTTCAGATCTTTACGTTTCAGGGTCCCTAGATGACGAAAAACATGTTTTCTCGATTCCGTCGGTCTGCTTATCCGATTTAGTCAAAAATCAAGGGTCATGGGGATGACCTGGTAACATTTTGGTAAAAATCCATTAGGGCAAAACAAAATGGCAGCCTAGTGAAATGTTAAAAAAATTGATTCTAAGAAAGTGATTATTCAATTTATCTCAAATTTTGCACAAAAATCAGGTATTATGTAGGAATCAACTGGTAAAATTTTGGTACCAATTCAAGATGGCGAAACAAAACGGCGGCTTAATAAAATATTTAAAAATTCAACCCGAACAAACTACTTAACGAACTGATTTCAAATTGTGTGCCATAACTAATTGTAGTATAAAGATGAACTAGTGAAAGTGTGGTACTAATTCAAGATGGTGGCCAAATAAAATTTTTGTAATCTAAAAAAATCACCCTCTCAGGTTTTACATATCTTCGCGTTTTGGCGTCCTTAGGTGCCAAAAATATGTTTTCTCAAGTCCGTCTGTGGGTTTGTCTGTCAGTTCGCGGCATAGCTTAAAAACTACTCATCAAATGTACTTCAAATTTTAGTCAAAAATTAAGGGTCATATGGAGATGCCCTGGTAATATTTTGATAAAAATCCAATATGCCGGAACAAGATGGCGGCCCAATAAAACGTAAAAAAATTATTACTAAAAAACTAATTATCCACTTTGCCTCAAATTTAGCAAAAAAACCAAGTGTTAGATAAGAATGAACTGGTAAGATTTTGGTATGAATATAAGATAGCAAAACAAAATGGCGGCTTAATAAAATATTTAAAAAATCACTCTGAAAAAAACGACTTATTAGAATAATTTCAAATGTTGTGCAAGCATTAAGTGTGATATAGAGGTAAGCTGGTAAAGTTGTGTTATGAATTCAAAATAGCGGAACGAAATGGCGGCCAAATAACATGTTAAAAAAAATTAAGTAGTCAATTGACTGTAAATTTTGGAGAAAAATTAAATATTGATATAAGGATAAACTGGTGCGAATGTAGGTCAATGTAAAAACTACTTATTGAATTCTTTTTAAATTATGCCCAAAAGTCTAGTGTGGCATAGTAGATAGAAAGTAACTGATAAAATATTGTTAGAAATCCAATATGATGGAACAAAATGGTGCCAAATAGAAATGTTTGATAAGACAGTATATATGTAACACATATATACTGTGACTATGTACCGAACTAAACGACAGGTTTGAAGACCAATGAACAGGGACGAATGAGCCTGTGAGGTGGCCAGCTCGTTCCCCAGATTTAACGCCCCCAGTCATATCAAAGAAAAAGTCTATTTAACTCCACCTGAAAATCTAGAGGTTTTAAGAAACCGAATTGTTACAACTATAAAAAGAGAATGTACTACGAAAAATTGTAGAAAAGTGTGAGACTTGTATTCAAGAAGTTTTTTTTGGTTCTTTTATTATTAGTAAAATAAAATAAACTCTTAGACAATCGGAGATTGAAATATAAATTGATTCATATCTTCTGAATCAAAATAGGGTAAACTTTGAACGATCTGCTCAAACTCGAAAGTAATAATAAGTCAACATTCAATTGTCTTTAAATACCATAGCAAACTAGGACAGTGGCATTGCTAATAGATTATTCTAATAATCCCAATAGGTATAACAAAAAAATATTATTTATGGAAATGAAAAATGAGAATATAAATGGATAGAGGATATAGCAGTATAAAGTAGGATTGGGTTGTGAAAGTGCAAGTTATACCATTTTCACACAAAAATTGAGTTTTGAACATTGTGCCTAGAATGATGTACAAATTGCATCATTTGTTTTGGTCGTAGCGCACTTCGTTTTTTTGAAAATGTCAAATTTAGAATTTCAAATATGCAAAAATATACCAGGGTTGCCATTCAAAATAGCAAAATTTTAATCGTTTCTGGTGAAACCGGAAGGGATTGTCATTTGTTTTTTACCTAAAATATGCATATTACTCAACCCAATCGTCGACCAAAATTTAAAATTTTTATCTAAAGCTATTTTAAAATGTGAGTCTGGGTAGTACTTCCATTGTCACCCGGTATATAAAATAATTAATTAACAGTTCTGAATATTTTAAAGGAAATCTTCATTATGCTATTTTTTTGCCGTGAAAATTTCAATTACACCCAGATTTATCTAGCGTTCGAAACGCTTTCTTTATGCAGATTAAAGCAATAAATCTGTCATGAACGATTATAGCAACTACATTACAATTACAATAGCATTATAATTTAACTAATGAGTAGTTAGTGTACCTCTTGTACAGTTCAAGTACTTCGCTTTCCTTTTAATTTTTTACTAAATCGCAAACGTGAATATATGACTGTATTACTTTTAATGTTTATTATTATGTTGTCTTGGCACGTAATAAATTATGACGTGCAAGTTTATGTTAAATAGTCAGGTGTCTAATATACAAGGTGATTGTTAAGTATGTGCAATGTACAAGGCTTTCATTTATATGTTGACACCTAGCCACTGCTTTAAATACAGGAGATACAAAAAGCTTTATAAATACAAAAGTTGTAGGATTTTTCTTGTATTATCTTTTAACAACATTACACTTAACTTTTAAGTATAAAAAATACATGACCTGAGTTTGGAACACCCTGTATATTATTGTTTCATTAAATGCGTATCTTATACGTATACTTTATACCTATATACGAAGTTTGACACCTTTATCTTCAAAGGTAAATAAGAAAGTTAACAAAAGCCGTGCCATAAAGAGCCAATAGAAGAGAGCGTTCTTGTGGTAATCTAAAAAAACTTAATATATGCGACTCCTATTTATATTTAGAAATACTTCAGTGATACTTACAATATTACTAATCAAATACCCCAGATATTTTGCATATGTACGAAACAATCTGAAAATGAGTTTGTATCTTAGAGTAAGAATTAAATTCTATCGACCAATGTTTACGATAAAACAAGAAGTAGGGATGGCCCATGCCCAAGCCGTGGCCATTTTGTTGACGAATGCCAGTGACGGCGTGAGTTTTCAGTTCCCGCATAAGGAAATATCATTAATCGTGAAAAAATTATCGTTCCGGGTTTTTACAGATCCTAATGTTTTTCCATTACTGTCGGTCGGTCGGTCTGTTCCGGTATGGCTAAAAAATCCACTTACGCGATTAACATTAATTTTATTTAATTTTCCACAAAAATTACGTCTGGTATAAAAAAAAACTGGTAAAATATTGGTATGAATTCAATATGGCGAAACAAAATGACGATCTGTTAAAATATTTGATGTGTGAAAATGAAGAAATGGGCCATGCTTCATTATCGTTGACAAAAAGAAGGATTTTTACCTATTCCTTAATGAGGCAAATAGATATTTTTACAAACTTCAAAGAAATAATCGTTCTCTACTTCACTATCTAAAATCAAACCATTAAGTGAGGTAAGTTTAAAAGGAAATTAATTATTTATATATTATTAAACTTTAGTTTTTAGTTATGTTTGCCTTATGTCACTATCATTTTGTAATTGTGACATTTAGAAAAATTATTTGTTCAGTTGTTGAAAATGTCATCTTAAACCTGTAACTGTGAAGTTAGACCATGTCTAAAGTTAAACCTCTTTAGTGAATACGGGTGTTACAGTTAAAGTAAAATCAATTTCCTTTCGTCTGATTCTATGTTTGGTTCAAATCTTGTAATGGATCTTTCAGCACTTCCATTACCGATTATTTTCGAATTTGACATGCATACACTTTCGGATATAAAAAATCCGAATTTTTTAGTCAACGTTTAGAAATCCAAAATGGCGGCGCCAATACGGCCGACGAATTTTGTTACTTGTGTAGCTAAAACTGAAAATCAGTACCTATGAAAATTTAAAAGTGTCAGCATTTAAAAATTCAAAATAGCGGTGTCAAAATGACAATGTCAACAGGTCGGACGGATGATTTTAACATTTTTGGGGATTATTTAAGAATGCACAAGAAAAATCAAAATGGTGGCGCCAATATAGCGAACGAATTTTTTTCATTTGTACAGATTCGGCTGAAATATCAGTATCTAGAAGTATTTAAGAATAAAAGTTATGAAATTTTAGTCAATATTTGAGAATTAAAAATGCCGGCACGACCATAGCAGACTAATTTTAAAATTTTTGCAATTGGATTAAGATTCGGCATTTAGGGGTATCTAAGACTGCACAACATGAATTTTTGTCAACATTTTAAAAATTCAAGACTAATGCCAACATGGCGGCGGAATTTTAACATTTGTGTAGATTTGGCTGAAAAAAAGTAGGAATCTGAGGGTATTTGAAAATACATATCATACATTTTAGTAAATATTTAAAAAATGAGAGTAGGAATGCCTAGAATGCGAGCGAATTTTAATATTTATACAGACTTGATTAAAAATCGATATTAAGTGAGCAATTCATACATTTTTAGTAATAAATATTTAAAATGGAGATCTCATCAATCAATCCGATAAGTACTTTTTTCAGATATTTTTAAACATTTAATTAGGCCACCATTTTGTTCCCCCATTTTGAATTTGTTGCAACATTTTTACCAGTTCATCCCTATATAATATTTGATTTTTGCGCAAAATTTGAACATAATCGATGTAGTAGTTTTCTCCATTGACACCCAATATTTTACTAGGCCGCCATTTTGGATTTGTAGTAAAACTTATCAGTTGATGGTCATGTCAAGCAGTTTCATAGTAATATTTTCTTAACATTTCAATAAACCGCCATTTTGTTCAGCCATATTGGATTTGTACCAAAATGTTACACGTCATCATCATATGACCTTTTTTTAACCAAAATTTGAAGTAAATAGGACAAGCAGTTCTTGAGCTTTGTCGCGGACAGGCATACAGACTAACCGACGCGACGGAACTGAGAAAACATGTTTTTTTGTAAGTAGAATACTTTCCTCTTGCGAGGAAAGTAAAAAAAGCGAGTGCTATTAGATACGAATAGAATAGCCAATTGTCATATTGTTTTTCCATGTTAATAGCTAAAATTTAAAACATAAAAACCAGTTTAGAATATGTTAACGGACACATTTTTACTTTTAATACCCAAAGAATCACCATTTAAATACCTTTACCTGATAACACTTATATAAAAAATTGGCCCAACTCAAGTAAAAATTTAAAAAAGGCTCGAAATCATCCGAAACTTTATTATTTCCCCAGATTTCATCCAAAATCTAGTGATTTTCGAAATCGCAGTACGTTTTTTTGAGCGTGAGACGCCCTTCGACTATTTTAATATAGTATAGGTATATTCTATAATTATTTTAATTCTCTGATAGGAAAAACTATTGTAATCGGCAAAAAAATCACCTCAGAGTCTTTTTTGTATCATTTTGCTTCTGAAGATTCTCACATGACCCCCGACGAAATAAACGTTTTATTATACTAAACCGGATGGGTCAATACGTTATGTGACTCAAAATAAGTGAATAACGTATCTTCCATTAGACATGTCTCCTCGAAAAGGAAATCTTGCTGTTTACTTAGTGATTAAAAGAAAATTCCAAACTTAAACGGCCATTTTTTTACAAACTCACATTGCCGCACTATAGTTAGATCAATTAAAGCTCCTAGTTTCGCAATGTCCAAGATAAAGTAAATAAAACTTATTTATTAAATATTTAAAAAATTAATGTTCTTCTAATGTCGTCGCACCTTTAAAACGCTGCTTCTTGAAGTAAGGCAACATATAATTAGAAGATTTGAGCCATATCAACAAATACCCAATAATGCATTAAAACACATGCAGTAGTAATGCTAAGAAAAGCTTGGTATCTAATAAAATATTTTTTAGCAAATTAATTTCTTTAATGTTAAAATTTATTGTAGTTCCACGACCCGCTATTGGTTTTTAAGCCACGCCGGTCACGTGACCCTGTAACAATGTTACTGGATCCCTTGTCAATGAAAGTAGGATGGTCTAATACGTGGAGTTGTCGATCGGGTTTGCCATAGCTAACTAAAACTCTTGTTACTGGTGAAATCTGATCTGAGACTTGGGTTTTTTAGATTGTAGTTTACTATTTTGCAATAAAAGTAATTTCTTTATACTGCTTAGAAACTAATACTGGAAATGCATTACTATTCTTTGTATGAAAATGTTATTACATCATGTTTAAACATATTCACCGTAATATAACCGTGGTATAAACATTGGTGTTCCTGGCTAGGCTTGGCATCATCGTACGATCGACCTTATACTGTGAGGTAATCTTGGCAGTGGCTAAATATGTAAATAATGAACTCTATTTTTATTCTTCCTCTAAGGTTTGTATCATGGCGGAAGGGGCTCATTGTCAGCAATGTCTCTAGATTTTTAGCAAATAACTTTTTACAATAGTTTTTTACTTCACTCGTAAAAGTGAAGTATTGTAATCGTGCAAAAATCACCCTTCGAGAATTTTTCAGATCTTTACGTTTCAGGGTCTCTAGATGCCGAAGAACATGTTTTCTCAATTCTGTTCTGCCGCATAGCTAAAAAATTACTTCCCGATTGACTTCAAATTTTTGTCAAACTTAAGGGTCATAAGTTAACCTGGTAACATTTTGGTAAAAATCCAATACGGCAAAACAAAATACCGGCCTAGCGAAATGTTAAAAAAATACTTACTAAAGAGCTACTTATTCAATTTATTTCAAATTTTGCACAAGAGTATGTGGTAGGAATCAACTAGTAAAATTGTAGTACGATTCCAAAATGGCGGACCAAAATGGTGGCTTAATAAATTATTTAAAAATTCAGCCTGAAAAAACTACTTAATGGACTGATTTCAAATTGTATGCTATAAGTAAGTCTGGTATAGACATGAACTAGTAAAATTGTGGTACTAATTCAAGATGGCGAAACAAAATGGGGGCCAAATAAAATGTTTGTAATCGTAAAAAAATCGCCCTGTCAGGTAACTAAAAAAATTAATAACAAATTTTCTCAAAAGATTTCAAACAACAGGAAGTATTTTAGGTCCTTTATTATTTGTTTTGTATATAAATGATATGCTTAATATTTTAAATTCTTGTAAAATTATTGTTATTTGCTGATGATACTTTAATGTATTTAAACGGAATGGATATTAATAACATTACAAATAAGTAATACATTTTGAATTGAAACTTTTATGTAATTAGCTTAAAGAAAATAAATTAAAATTCAATGTATCAAAAACCAAGTATATGACACTTGGAAATAATAATATAAATATTAATAAAAATATTATAATTGATAATGAAAATTTAGAAATGCTTATTTCTTTTAAATACTTAAGAATTTTAAATGATTCAAATTTAAAGTTTGACTTTTATTTTGAAAAAGTAATTTCTAAAATTACGCAAAAGTCAAACTATTTAAAAAGAAATAGTAAAGATTTGAACTATTTTTCCAAAAAGATGATATATAGTACAATAATTTTACCTCGTAATTATAATAATTTATTATAAAAAATTAAAACCATCTATTAGGTCACAAAGGTCTTTAAATAAATTTAAAAAAGAGTTAAAAGAATATTTGTTAAATAACCAAGATTGATATATTTATAAAATAATCTTATTGTAATATTAATAAAATGTATAAGTTCTGCAGTTAAATAGAATGTAAGAGTAGTATTTTTGCTAAATAAACCATATTACTATTACTATTATCTTATGAAAAAATGTCAAACCTAAAAAAAACACCGGCTTAAATTTTTTTTTTGCAAAAACACTAAATTGGGCAGGATATTTGCATGCCTCTGGAATATGTATGAATACGTCTTTTGCAAGCTCGCCAAATTTATAAAGTGTGCCTTGAAGTTTTTGGAGAACTAAAAAAAATCAAATATTTTTGACCCTGTACATTGAGAACGAAATCCCCTATGTAAAATTAGCACAGAAATGAGCTTTAAAATGTAATTTACGTAAGAATGAGTTTACATTGTCGGAGCCTAAGAAAAAAAATGGTCTTTGGCATTATTTGATGGGGTTACCAAGAGATGTATTTAAGAATTTTTAATCGGCTTATCTGTCCTACATCAGAATTTTTCGACCTTTTTCTGAAATGCCTGCTATTGTTTTCAAATCACTTTCACAATGTTAAAAGACATTCTCTGTACCTTCATAGACCTATAAGAAACCTTGAAATGAAATTACAATACATTTTGTTTTGTCTATGACATAAATTACAATGGCTCGCCAATAGCTTCACTAAAAAAACTAAAATACTTTTTTTATTTTAAAGCGGTTTAACTAACCGGTAAAAAAGGGCAAATTAATTTTATTTTTTTTTGCATATAAAAGCAATTTTTCCCTTTATATAGGGTTACTTTAAGTGGGTGAAACAGCTCCCTGAAACAAAATTAAACATTTAAGTATGTATATATATATATATATATATATATATATATATATATATATATATATATATATATATATATATATATATATATATATATATATATATATATGTGGAAAAAAGGCTTGACTACCCCTAATAATTTGGTAGTTTGTAGGTTTTATGGAAAATGCTCGAACATGTTGATGTAGTATTTTAGTTTGTCACATTCCGATAACATTTATTTGTTTTTTTATTGACATCTGTCAAAAATATAACGTAATCGACATTTTTTTTAAATGGTAACATATGGCATCATTTGAAAGTTCTTGTTTCACTCAGTATGTTCCTAGATCTAAGTGCGATTCTATTGTGCCATTTCAAAATGGCGACCGTTCAATTGTGTGTGGAACGAAAGTATGGACTACCTCTAATATTTTGGTAGTCTTCAGGTTTTATCGAAAATGCTCGAACACGGTAATTTAGTTTTTTAGTTTCCCACATTCTGATAAAATTGATTTGTTTTTTTATTGACATCTGTCAAAAATATGACGTAATCGACGTTTTTTTTAATCGCAACATATGGCATGTGAAACATCATTTGAAAGCTCTGGTTTCATTCAGTATGTTCCTAGATTTTAGTATCATTTGGTCGTGCCGTTTCAAAATGGCGCTTGCTCAATTATTTGACATTTGTCATATTTTTGACAGATGTCAATAAAAAAACACATACATTTTATAAGAATGTGGGAAACTAAAAAACTAAATTGTCGTATCCGAGCATTTTCCATAAAACCTGAAGTCTACCAAATTATTAGGAGTAGTCCATACTTTTTTCCACGCACAATTGAACGATACTGAGCGAAACAGGAGCTTTCAAACGATGTATCACATTTCATATGTTGCCATTTAAAAAAAATGTCGATTACGTCATATTTTTGACAGATGTCAATAAAAAACAAATCAATTTTATCAGAATGTGGGAAACTAAAAAACTAAATTAACGTGTTGGAGCATTTTCCGTAAAACCTACAGACTACCAAATTATTAGGGGTAGTCCATACTTTTTTTCCACACTATATATATATATATATATATATATATATATATATATATATATAATATTAGTCAAACATAAATCCTCATCAGACTGCCGCTAGGGTACAACAAGGACGCTTTGGGTTCCATCTTTGGTTGACACTATTTCAAAATAGAGTCCTTAACTACAGGATTTATAATGAAAATGTGAACGCTAAAAGGAACATCCAAATTTTGGAAGAATGTGTAATAAACGAGTTGGATAACATACCATTAGCTGCAAAAAATAATGTTTATCTACAACAAGACGGTGCCCCAGCCCATAACAGCCATATGGTAAAGCACTTACTAACTGTCAGTTTCGGCGAAAATTGGCTTGGTACATATGGACCAAACAAATGGCCTCCGCGTTCCCCCGACCTCACGCCACTAGACTTTTATTTTTGGGGATTTATCAAGATTGAAGTAGATAAAACTCAAAGTAATGCTTTAGAACAACTTAGAGCAACTTTTATTAATTGCATTGGAAAAGTACCAAATATTCATATTTATAACGCCACTCGTTCAGTTGCAAGCCGAGTCCAAAAATGCATCGAGCAGAATGGGAGAAAATTTTAGCATCTTTTGTGATTAAACAACTATGCTAATCGTTAAGTATTAATAATTGTTGAGTTGTTATAATTTTTTTGTTGTTTTTTGTAGATGTTTTGGTTTATCAATGTTTTATTATTCTTGGTAACTGAGTTTTTAAGATACCTTTTATAAAATAAAAGAATAATGATTCAATCCATGGCCAACTAAAGAAAATGTTTTTTGGTATTTTGGCTTTTTAGGACAAAGAAAAATATTAGGTATTATATATTGTTGTAATAGCAAGAAAATGCTACTAAAAAAGTCATAAAACTTTTGTATTCAAAGTTTTTTTACCTCCATAAATAACCGAGTAATAAAAGATAATAAGAAACGGGAGATTTTGAGAATCACCTTGTATTTTCTAAACCAACCCAGTTAGCGTAGATCTGATCACGCCATTAAACTAAACACTAAAAAAGAGAACGGGACACGTATCTTAGTTTTTTGTATCTCTTACAGTTCAGCCTATACCCTATAATATCAACGAAAAAAACCACCCAGTACAGTGTACATAAATAAATAAATACATAGAAAAGAAGACATATAATAATAATCACAGCTAAAAAAGAAAGAAAACTGAACAGCATGGAAGAAGTCCATTATTGGGGAATATTACTATATACTTTGGGTTCAATAATGTCCCCAAATTTAATCATATCCGTTTCAATAAATGCCAAGTAATTGCAACTTTAGGGTTTTTTTATGTAGTCACCGATACGTAATAGTGACCAAAAATGCTGTTTGGGTAGTATTAAATAAATTTTCCAATAACAAAGCAAAAATGCCGCACTTTTTTAAATCAATTTGAGTCAGTCCATTTATAAACACCATTATTTATTTGAAACTCCTCTTTTTCAGAATGAAGATATATTCAGCTGTATCTGTGATATGCCTCTACTTCGCCACGACAGCTTGTGTGCCGCAAGGTCAAGGAGTCACAGCAGGAATACCAGGTTACACCCAGCTTGGAGCAGAACAAATTAGATATTTGCAACACAATGGTTTTGGATCAACACGAAAAACTTTTAGACCTACTGTGAGTAAATTTACCATTTTCCTCAGCTTTTTCTGGCCATTCTTTATATACTTTTATATTTTTGCCATTTCAATTAATTTATTACTTTTATATATGTTTAAGATTTCATTAAATAACATTTATGAAGCTAAGAACCAGTATTTTCATTCCCAAATAACTGTATTCTTCGAATAGTTACCGTGGAAACGATTGTTGAGACAATTGTAACAGTGGAAAATATCCACCGAAATGAAAATACCAACACTAAATAGATTATCGCATTACTTAAACTGGATAAAATTGTATTTCGTGCGGTAACCCTCTAACGGGAACGAGACGCGGCGTTGCCAATCACTAAATATTAGAAGAGATCTTTTAGTTCAAAGACGAATATTGAATTTGGCTGTGAATCCCAAAAAGTCCTCTGTTCTCTTGTTTGGTAGAAAAAATGACTGTAATATTATCAAAAATTCTATTCAAATCCAAATCCACAATAAAAAAATCGACATAGCAGATAGTGCAAAAAATCTTGGTTTAATACTTGACCAAACTCTGAGATATCATCAGCATATAACAAAAAATATACAAAGAGCGTATGCAGCTTTAAGAATGTTCCAGAAATCCACTTCGCCAGTGTCTTCATCGTAAAACAAAGATAATGTTATGCGAGGCATTGGTACTGTCGCAATTTACTTATTGTGCGCCTATCTACGGCCCTGGACTAGACCAAAGTACATGTTACCGAATACAGCTAGTTCAAAACTCTTGTGCCAGATGCATTTATAGTATAAGAAAGTTTGAGCACATATCACACAAAATTACTGAGCTAAATTGGCTTAATATATCAAACAGACGGAAGCTTTCTGCTATCACTCTTTATCATAATATTTTACAAACACAAAAGCCATGCTATCTTTTTAATAAGCTCTCTTTTCGAGACAATATCCATAATATCAACATTAGATACAAGAGCCAACTCATCTCTCCAGCGCACAAAACAGCACTCTTTGAGCGGTCTTTTAGCTATGACATCGTACATCTGTACAATCCGTTACCGGAGAGACTTAAATACCTTAGCCAAAAAAAGTTGCGTATGGAAGCTAGAAAAATGCTGTTCAACAGTCAGCTAAACTGAAATATTATTTACCTTCCTGTGTTAATATATATACATATTTATTTTATTTTTATCTTAATTTTATTTTATTATTAAGCTGTAATTATAAATGTGGAATAATTAATAGTTTTATTATAAATTTCGCTTGTAATATTATGTTGTAAGTGAGACTATTGATAGTGACTTTTATACCCGGCTGTGACAACCGTATCCTAATCTGTGTCATTGTTTTCCTGAACTGTATCGATGGCTTATATGATTAGACTTTTATGACTTTAAAGGGTTAAGTGTTAAAGCACACTTTCCAAGAGTGAACTTCCCCTTTTTGGTAACTATTTTTTTTATTAAATGTAAATTGTATTAAATATTTCCTGTATGTTACCAAATAAAGACATTTATTATTATTATTATTATTATTATTATTATCAATCTTTGGGGTTGAAATTTGATACAGATTAGCTTGAAATAAAGTTTCTAGGAGTAAGCAAACTTATTCATACAAAAATCTGAATAACTAAATCAGAGAAACAACGCTAAATATTATATTAATCAAAAAACAGTTTTAAACCTATTAACTTATACAGGAAGAGGAATATTTTTTGCTTTTTGAGATACTTGAATATACGGGGTGAGTAATTATATTATGACCCCCCTACAGGTTTATTTATTAACAAAGAGAGAGAAAAAGTGTAAACACACAAAGTGTAGGGTAAGAAATAAGTTTTTTTAATGGAATATCCTGTATATTGTTTATTTTTATGAGAGGCCATTCTCTACTGATTTCAAAAATATATAATTTGATTATATTAACTGCAACATTACTTGCCATATAAGTCTAAGGTAATATTATAATATAATGCAAAACTTGTTACATCTTTGGCAAAAGTCTGCGGTCGCTACTCTCGTCTGCCGACTTCATCAACACACTTTGCAACATTGGGCGTTAATTTCTCGGATGCATCCATTTATGGGGGCTTGAACGTTAGCGTGTCTTGTTCGATCTAGTGCGTAGCTATATTGATCTATTGTGTCGGTCAGTAATGTTTTATTAATTTTTTGAAAATAATTATACACCCTGTACAATATATGTGATCTTCACTTTTTTTATTATATTTTTGTACATTTTATTTCAAAATAACAATTTTACTTTCAACTAAAAATCGTATCTATACGAAAATAGATTTTTTTTGCACCTATATAGTATCAGTCTGCTGTGTTTTGTATTCACCTTTTTGCAATAATATTTAACAGCCACTACCACGCTTCTATTTTAGCTTTAACGCCAAACGCCCTGTATAAAATATGTGAATATTGGAAATTAATCTTTTGGTTTTATCTCAAAAGTTACATTTTCTTAATACGTGAAGAAAAAATATATTTTAAGTTGTACAATATATCAATTTGCAATGTTTTAGTCACCTTTTTGCAATTTTTACGCGCCCTCTAAAACATACATGAATATAAAATTTTACCTTTTACTTTAAAAAAATAAATTTTGTCCATACCATTCCTCGAAAAAGGTTAGTTTTTTGAAAAAAAAAGACAAAAGACAAGTTTGCTGTAAAATTAAAAGAAAAAAAATATCGGTTTTTCAACACCCTGTATCTCGAGAACAAATCATTTTTCAATACCTTTATTTAAAAAATGTTTATTTTGATGAGATCTGTCACATATTAAGTTTTTGTAAAGTTCTGAGCAACTTCATAGGGCGGCTAAGGGATACAGAAACTTGCATCGGAGTAGAAACGGTTGTCTCTAGCGTTATTGAGGAAGTACACCTTTTTTAAGCAAAAAAGAATAAGATTTGTCCATAAAAAAACCCAGAACTTTACTGTCAAAAAAACAAATTAAACTGAATAATGATAGCGTATGCAGCGCCCTCTAAGTTCTATATAAAAATTAATACTAAATTATGATTTCTTATCTTAAAAAAACCACGGTTACCCAATTTTGTGCGAACATTTTATTTTTCGCAAAAGTTATTTAAAAAATCAAAAATAAAATTTCAAATTCAACAACCTGTATCTTGATAACGAAGCCGTCGCGGTCCATGTTTATATGAACTTTTAGTCTTAAAATTAACTAAAGTATAAAACCCTGAAGTTTGTCGACGTACTTAAAAAACACCCGTATTATACGTGGCATTATACTGGTCGGGCAAGTATAGGACATACAGAGATACAGAGCCTCAAAGGGGTAAATAGAGGTTTACCTTTTCGACTCTAACGTTTGAACCAATTTGTATAATTTTATTATTTTATGTAGCCCATAAAAAGTCATAAAACCATACTAGAGCAGATGGTTTTCATGTTAGGGAGTTAGGAACGAATTTGTCAACACCCAAGTTATGAGTTCCATAACCTCGACCATATGGTGTAACTTCACAGAACTAGAACGCCGACATCAGCAATTATTATAATATAAATAGTTTTTGCAAAACAATGTTAAGTTAGTTATAAGATTGTATTCATGTAGCTCGGTTCTTAAAAAAATAAATTGTTTTTTAAAAAGTCAATTTCGGGGTTGTAAAACTTAACTGGCGCAGTCGGGCATGGATTTTGATCGAACGGAAAAGACAAACATCGCTTATCCGGTCTGTTTCAACAGTTCGTCGATCTAAAACCAGAAAAAAGGAAAAAAAAAAGAAGTTTGCAGCCTCCAAGAACCTACCAGGGAGAAGTCCAACATCGACCGAACCTCTGGGAACCTAGAATTAAGACGCCTGGGACACCTCGCATCGGATCCTCTAGGCAGTAGTTTAGAAAAAGCAGCCAAGAAAAACATGCAGTTAATCTTCGCTGGAATATTATTGTAAGTGCTCATTTTCCTATACAAAATTTCCCACTTTTCCTAGTTTTAAATAGGCATTTTTATTTCTATAAAGTAGTATTTTTAATTTATGTCTGATATTGACGATATAATTGCAAATGTATCTCAATTAAGCGTAAGCTCGAACGACGATACTTTTTTTAACAGTTCTTGATAATAATTTAAATCTCGAAACATCTACACCAACCGAAAATATGAGTCGCGATATTCCGCTTATGAGATACCAAGCCGATAACATTCCTCCTTTTGACGGTAATACTAAATTGCTTCAAAGATTTATCTGTTCATGTGAAAACTTATTAAAAAAATTTCAAAATTCTACTAATCTTGAAGACCCTATAAATGTAATACTTTTAGATACCATATTAAGTAAGTTACGAGGTAGGGCAGCTGATTTAATTGGGTCAAGATCAGAGCTCAACTCTTGGGTTTTAATAAAAAATACATTAAATTTAACATTTTCCGATCAAAGAGGCAATGATTGCCTTATACAAGATTTGATTTCTATAAAGCCACAAAAAAATTAATCACCTTTAAATTTCGGCATGCGAATACAAGATGCCAGAAGCCTTTTATTTGCAAAATTAAGTACTATCATAGTCGATAACACAGAAAAAAGAATTAAAATAGCACATTATGATGATTTTGCCTTAAAAACATTTTTAGCAGGTCTTCCTTATCACATGCAATTAGTAGTCAGGCTTAAAAACCCGCAAAATCTCGAAGAAGCGTTAGCATATACAACTGAAGAAGAAAATTTTATTCAGTTTAGTTCAGGTAGAAATTATACAACAAATTCTAATTTTAAAAATTAATATAACACAAATTTGCCTAATATAAGAAACCAAAACTCAAACATTCAATCTAGACCGCAAAATACATATCCCCATCCAAATTTTTCATTTTTACCTAGACCCATATTACCACCTACTAATTTCGCCCCTAGGCCTTTTCAAACAATGCCCATGATCAATAATTTCGCTCCTAGACCATTTCAGCCAATGCAACAGCAAACAATTTTCCACCCAGACCTTTCCAACAGGGACAACCATTTCAAAATCAAAATTTCAGATTCCCATTTTCTAATAACAGGCAACCACAAAACCAACCCCCTTCATTTCCAAAATCAAGCGCAATAATTCGGAATCAAAGACAAACTGAATTAAATAAAGTAACGCCTATGGACACTAGTTCAGGCAACACTGTGCTAAACAAACCAAAACCAAAATTTTCCTTTCAGGAATTATACGCCCAGCAAATAACTAACCCTTCAGCCCTTATTGAAAACCCTGAAGAAAATACCGAAATTATAGATTTCCCGACATATGAAAATAATCAAAATTATTCTTCAAATAATTATGAAATAAATCAAAATTACTATGGTGCGGACAATACCTATCCATACCCATATGACCCCACATATTATGCTGACACATACTCGACGGAATATTCACCTGCGGTTACTTGTAATAATAACAATTACGAGGAAAATTTTTCGCTCGCTCATCAGGACAACAACCAGACATAATATTTCTCAATAATATGAGATCAGACCTTCCGTATATTTTTATTCCCGAAATCAACGCTTATTTTTTAATAGATACAGGTAGTTCTAGAAGTTTGATAAGTCCTGACATCGCGCATAAATTTTATAAACAATTTATAAAAAAAGAAACATTTAATATTCAAACGGCACATGCCATGTCAAACCACGATGAAGTTGCTAATATACCATTTTTTCACAAATATTACTTATTCGACTTTTCTCAAAAATATGATGGCTTAATAGGCGCAGATATTTTGAGTCAATTAAACGCCAGCATTAACATAAAAGAGGGAAAATTAAAAACCCCATTTGCTGAAATTTGTATTATTTACGAAAAATCTAATAAGAAAACCGAAAATAAATTTCAAAATTTCTATATAAATATACCCGCGAGAACGCAACAAATTGTAAAAGTACCAGTAAAGATGGAAAACGGTATAGGTATTTTAGATTATACAAAATTTGAAAATAATCTCGAAATGCCTAAAGCTCTTGTAAATGTTTCAAATTACTGTGCTATAACATCTGTTACCAACTCTTGCGATTTTCCTGTTAAAATAAACTTTACCGAACCATTTGATATCGAACCCATTGATATGTGCCACATTAACTTTATTGAGAAAATGGAAACTGACCAAGATATTTCCGATTATCATGATTCCATTTTAAAATCTAATTTAAAAAATCTTCGCCTTGACCATTGCAACTCTGAAGAACGAGAAGCAATAAGAAATTTATGTTTAGAGTATAGAGATATATTCTATTGTGATAAAATCCCCTTAACATTCACTAATCAAATACGGCATAAGATTAATTTAAAGGATGAGTCACCTATTTTCACAAAAAGTTATCGTTACCCCGAAATCCACAGAACAGAAGTAAAACAACAAATTTCGAAGATGCTTGAACAAGGTATTATACAAAATTCAGTCTCCCCTTGGTCCAGCCCCATCTGGATCGTTCCAAAGAAGTTAGATGCTTCTGGAAAACGTAAATGGAGGCTTGTCATCGACTATAGGCGCCTTAATGAACGCTCTATTGATGATAAATACCCCCTCCCTAATATTTCAGCCATCTTAGACAAATTAGGCAGAAGTCAATACTTCACAACTTTAGATTTGGCAAACGGATTTCATCAAATCGAGATGGATCCTGAGGACGTTCAGAAAACAGCTTTCTCTACCGAAAATGGACATTACGAATTCAAAAGAATGCCATTCGGTCTAAAAAACGCACCATCAACATTCCAACGGGTGATGGACAATATATTGCGTGGTCTTCAAAAAGAAATAAAATCATTTTTAGGTTTATTAGGCTACTACAGACGCTTTGTTAAGGACTTTGCAAAAATTACCAAAAACCTATGACCCTTTGCCTGAAAAAAGATTCAAAAATAGTTCATAACCCTGATTTTGTCAATTCATTCAATCACTGTAAACAATTGCTTATCAATGCACCGATCCTTCAATATCCTGACTTCGAAAAGCCCTTTATTCTCACGACCGACGCTAGCAACTTCGCTGTAGGCGCAGTATTATCACAAGGCAATGTACCTAACGACAAACCGGTAGCTTACGCCTCTAGAACATTAAATGATCCTGAAACAAAATACTCTACCATCGAGAAAGAGTTGCTCGCTATAGTATGGGCATGTAAATATTTTCTCCCTTATTTATTTGGTCGAAGATTCCAAATTTTCACTGATCATCGCCCTTTAGTCTGGCTCTTTAACTTAAAAGAACCAAACAGTAAACTTGTAAGATGGAGGTTAAAACTCGAAGAATATGACTACGAAATAATTTATAAAAAGGGCAAGCAAAATACAAACGCAGACGCACTCTCGCGAATCTGTATCAATGCGATTGAAAATGAAAGCGTAATAAATAACCCCGGTGATATAGACCTAGATATAGACACCTTTTTAGACCAGTTTGACCCAAACAGCTTAGAACTAACCGACATTACTTCAACTTTACAAAATTTAGAACCACCAAAAACTAAAGAAAATAAAATTAAAATTTTACAAGACATACAAATAGGTCCACCTCAAATATCTCAAATACCTCAAACACTTCAAATACCTCAAACACTTCAAATACCACAAACATCTCAAACACCTCACATACATCTAACATCTCGAATACCTCAAACATCTCAAAAACCACAAACACCTCAAATACCAGAGTGTAGTTTACAAACACCTCACTCTAGCAGTAATCGAAAAACAATTAACGAAGGTATTTCAATCTTAGATGAAATTGTAAATAATAAACCTAATCAAATAATAATTTCAAAAAATCCCTATGACAAAATAGAAGTTACTTGGGACACTTTTGAAAAACACAATATTTGGAACGTAAAAATCGGAAAAGGTAATCCTAAACTTATACTAGAATTCCTAAAAACGTACACATCAGACAACAAAACTTTCCACTTATATTTCTATGACGATTCCATGTATCTCGAATTTAACGACATATACATGACACACTTTTATGCAACAGCCTTAAAGTTAATAAAATGTACCAAATTAGTAAATTCAATAAAAGACGTCGAAGAGCGCACTCTTCTTATTAAATACCAACACGAAGGCAAGTGTAACCACCGTGGTATTTCTGAAACCTTCGAAAAACTTAAAAGAAATTATTACTGGCCTTCCATGAAAACAGATGTGACTAAATATATTAACGAATGCGAAATATGCCAAACATCAAAATATTCACGTAAACCACCCTATGTACCTTTGGTTCTTACTGAAACAGTAGGCAAACCATTCCAATTATTACACATTGACGTTTTTAAATTCGATAACAAAGAGTTTCTCACCATTATAGATACTTTTTCAAAATTAGGACAAGCTTTGCCTATCTCCGGCAAAACCTCTATAGAAATTTGTACAGCCCTAATACATTATTTCTCCTTTTACGGTATACCCGAAAGGATAATAATGGAAAATGGCCCTGAATTCAAAAACAACACAGTACAAGAACTTTTAAAAGCTCATAAAATAGATGTTCATTTTACTACACCCTTTCACCATGAATCTAATTCACCCGTAGAACGTTTCCACTCTACAATCATAGAACACCTACGTATTTTAAGAGAAAGGTTTAAAAAGGAAGCTTTTAGCTTCTATCCTCGAAAATAAAATTAAAACACAAATAGTGCAGATAAATCCTTTGGCATTTAAAAACAGAACAAAAAGAGGACTCGTAAATGGCTTAGGTTCAATAATAAAATCTTTAACAGGCAATGTTGATCAAGAAGATGCCGAAAAATACGACAAAACTATCTCTTCAATATTCGCCAACGAAAATAACTTAAAATCGGCAATGCAAGAACAAATAACCATAGTACAAAAATCTAATAAACTATTTCAAGAAATCTCTAAAAACCTAACACACAACCATCTTATCTTAGAATCACGCACATTACAAATTGAAGAAGTTCTAAAAAATTTAAAAACAAAAGAGATGGAAAATAACCATTATTTTCTAATACATATGCTAATTTCACAAATAACAACATCTTTTCAAGAAATTTATGATATCTTAGAAAAAATATAAATAGCAATAACATTTTCCAAATTAAACACATTTCATAACTCAATTTTAGACCCCAACGATCTTCTTAACGAAATACAAATTGTAACAACCGAAATAAAACCTGGTAAACTTCCGTTTTTTCCAAATTTCGAAAATATTCTAATTTTTGAAAAAATACTACAAATCAAAAGTTATTCTAAAAGGAATCAAATTATTTTTATAATAGAAATGCCTATTGTAGAAAATAACAACTATATACTGTACCACCTTTATCCTTTACCAACCCCTTCGCCAAATCACTTTAGAATGATTCTCCCTCAATCAAAATACCTCATCCTAAATGAGCTGAAGTTTGCCTCATTCAATCAACAATGCCAAGAAGTCAGTACAGAAGAATACCTTTGCCATGAAATAAACCCAGTGCCCATCGACAAAGAACCTCCCTGTGAAGTACAGATGCTGAAGTTTAGCCAAAATATATCCCAGTGCCATCAGATGAAAATTGAAGTCCAAGAAATCAAAATTGAAAAATTAGAAAGGCAAGAATGGATGTTAGTAATACCAAACCAAGTAGTAGCAGTAAAACAATGTGGTACAAATAAAGACAACATTCCTTTAAAAGGAACCTACATTCTTGAGATGAACCCAAGTTGCGAAATATACATTAACAACGTATTGTTAAAAACCTATCAAGACCCCAAAATACACTTTAAAAATATCGAACTTCCCCAAATAAACTTGAAATATGCAAATGAAGAATCCAACCCAATGAAGTTCAATAACTTTGAATTGAGTTCTTTAAATCTGAATGAAGCAAGAAGGATCCAAACGGCCCTTGATGCTCAAAACAAGAATCTAAATGAAGCCCTTCATCAGCCAGTATACTTCCACAAATTCAGTTTTTGGACGCTATTACTGTATATGATAATATTTACAGTAATCAGTTACTTTGTCTACAAGAGGATTATCAGCCCAAGATTTAAGAAGCCCAAACCTACCCCGAGATACCAAGAAGCTAACACTCAAGCCAGTTCAGAGATAGTCATCTGAAGCTCGCTACCTCCGTAAGCTCGTCTCTAGGTCGGGAGGAGTTATGAGTTCCATAACCTCGACCATATGGTGTAACTTCACAGAACTAGAACGCCGACATCAGCAATTATTATAATATAAATAGTTTTTGCAAAACAATGTTAAGTTAGTTATAAGATTGTATTCATGTAGCTCGGTTCTTAAAAAAATAAATTGTTTTTTAAAAAGTCAATTTCGGGGTTGTAAAACTTAACTCCCAACTGATTTTTTTAATAATTTGGTCATTTCTCCTGAAAAAAGGTACTCTATATTTGTTTAGGTAAAATTAGACGTTTTCGAATAAATCAGGTTTTGGATAACACTATAAGCATTGACTTTCTAAATTTATTTAATAATTAAATTTATTAATATAAGCTATTTAACCAAGATAACTAAAATCGGATTATATGCAGCATAAATGACTAAAATATGCATGCAAATAGAGAAAATTAAAGCCGATGATACGCAAGAAAGTGCAACTATTTACAGAATTTTTTTCTATACCTTTTGTTTCCATTCGATTAAATGATAAAAAATCACACATCAAGAACATCTTGATGACTTTGAAAATTTGACTTTTTTAATTCTGCGTCAAACCAATAAAAATACTAAATATAGAGATATTCTGTACCTAAATTTCGTCTTTGTGAAGTACATAGTACTACGTATCAGTTTGACCCTCTCAAGATGCGATAAAATATTATGTTTTTCTTTTATGTCGGCTTTATTTTTTATTACTTAATTTTCTTGGGTAATTGGCGCTCCTAGTGAAGGTGCTCATGTGCTGTGCACGCCTGGCTAGGCCCGCCCCTGGAAGCATATATTATTTATCAATTTTCAAAAATGTTCCAATTTTAAGTACGAATATAATATTAGGTGGCATACGAAGAAGTAGAAGAGTATGACGAGCAAGATAACGAACCGGAACCTACTCAAGACAGGCAGCCCACTTACGCGTATCCCACTGCCACTCCCAAAACGGCGTATTACGCTGCGGTCACTCCAAAGGGGTATGTCAAAGCCGACTCTAGGCAAGCCCAAACTCAGCAACAATATAGAAGAGCAGGAGAAAAAATCGCAGTAAGTATATTATTACCAATATTATTAAATTTTACTTTTCACATTAATACTCAAATAATTCATTTTTAAACATGCTGTCTGGCATGTGTGTATGTAGATAGGTTTGAATATAATATACATGGTGTTCCTAAATGTTATGGGAATATTAAGGGGGGTGATTCCTCGGATCATTTTAATGAAAAAAATTTGCGTTCGCAAGTGCTTTATACGTGAAATGTAGACCGTTCTCCGAGCTCATTCAGTGTTCAGATCTCGTGAAGTACAGGTCCCTGAAGATGGTTCGTTCAATAGAAGGCGAAATGTCGGAGAGTAATTCCAATCTGATACGATCTAATCTCAAGAACCAGGATTTCTTAAGTGACGAAAGCCGTGAAAACTTCCGTCCTAGGTATTCAACAGTCTTTAAAAATGGTACGCCACTGATATTTTAAAAAATTACGACCTTCGTCGTTTAGGACAAGTAAAAATACATTTAAAATACTTTTTAGTATTTTTAATAAATATATGTCGGCAAATGCCCTAGTTCTGAGAAATAGTGTGTTAAAATTAAAATATTCAGAAATAAGATGTGAAGTCAAGTATCTGATTGATCTTTGTTGCCTATTGTTTGTAACCACCACCGAACATATGATACCTTCAAATATAAAGTACTTTTGGTCTTATATTAACAACTTACAAAAAGATGGTGGAATTCCGTAGTATTTGGAATACAACAACCAAACCAAAGATACCCCACAGAATATAATTGATGCCTTCGCTGACCATTTTAAAACTTCTAACACAGAGAACATACACAGTCTTTTATCAGATCATCTGTTTACAGTTGATGAAATCTTGATTAAAATCAATTTGTTGGACGCTGGGAAGGGTGCTGGTCTGGATGGTTGGACACCATTTTTCCAGAAGAAATGTGAACGGGTCGTTGCTGAACATCTTCAAATAATCTTCCAAAAGTCTTTTTAATAGTTCTTGGTTTCCAACTATTTGGAAGCAATCAACAATATTTCCGATTTTTAAAAATGTATCAAAGAATGATATTAATAACTATAAAGGCATCTCCCTGCTTTCCATCATTCCAAAAATTTTTGAATCCATTATAACAAACGAACTATTTAATAACTTCAAGTCCTAAACAACATGGTTTCTACAGGGGAAGATCAACAACTGCCAACTTGGCGGAATTTCAGGATTTTCTTAGCGAAATATAGAGAAGGGCCTTCAAGTTGACGTTATATGTACCCATATGACCAAGGCATTTGACAGCGTGTGTCACGCTTTGCTTATGAAGAAACTCAACGCACTTGGAGTGTGTGGCACTTATCTGGGCTGGATTGAGTCGTATCTCAACAATCGGACCTAAAAGTTGAAACTAAGTGGAGTTACTTTCCGGGAAATCAAAGTTACTTTGGGAATGAGTGTCCATATTTGAATACTGTAAGTGTCTCCTTTATGCAGACGATATAAAGTTCTTAATATTATTCTTATATTATTATAGACAGAGTGGAAGGCTCTCATTTAATTCAGTGAGACCTAAATAGTTATGGTAGGTGATGTGACCAAAATTTTTTAAAATTAAATATTCTAAAATGTAAATTCATGAGATTTCACCATCGAAAGTTTCCTTTTGAGTATAATTATGTTATAAATAATCACTCCTTAGCAGAAGTAGTAACTTTCAATGATTTAGGCGTAATATTTGACCAATAATTGAATTACAATGCACATATAGACAATATAGTTATAAAAAGTTTTCGAATGTTAGGTTTCATAAGAAGAAATTGTGAAAATATTAACGATACCAAAGCCATAAAACATCTGTACAATTGTTTATAGTTCACAGCATTTTAGAATACGGTTGTGTAGTATGCTCAATATATTATGCCTTTCACATTAAACGTCTGGAAAACGTACAAAATAAGTTCTGTAAATGTCTTCTATATAAGTATACATAGATATACCATGTTCTACTAGACTACAGTTAGATGTCTTGGTCACTTCAGAAAAAAGAACTTATATTGCAATGGTTTTTTTCCTTTTCAAATTAATTAATTAATGGAAATGTGGACAGTAGTACGCTTCTGTCTAATATGTATTTTAAAATACCAATAAGAACAACCCGCTACAAATACACTTATTATGAAAGACCACACCGCACAAACTATGGTTCTAGGCGTGTAACAGATCAGCTGGTAAAAATATACAATAATTGTATTATTATTGTTTCAATGGCATTGATATGTTTAGTTCTTCTTATGTTACTTTTAAAAATATGATTTTACAAAGTTTCATTTCATAACTTCTTTCTTTTCTTTTAGTTTTAAATATATTGTAGCTCTAAGGTTTTTTTGAAGATGTAAAGCAAATACCATTTGGAGTTTTTTTACTATATGGTGTATTAAAGAATAAATAAATAAATAAAAACGTACTTTTTTCAAAACTTTAACACACTGTAACTCAGAAACTGGGCATTTGCGTACATAAATTTATTACAACTGTCGAAAACGGTTTGTCGTAACACAAGAGGCATTTTTTGTGTATTTATACTACCCTAAACGATAAAGCTAGTATTGTTTTCAATCATTGGCGTACCATTCTTTGATTAAAAATGTGACGGATGTTTATCAATACCTACGCTCATGGTTAAAAAAAATGTTAAATACTGTCAAATTATGCCCTTTAAATACCTATGTGGTTGTGCCAAATCTTAATCAAATAGCTCTTACGGTTTCGGAAATTACTAAAAAAACTTTTGTTTGAATTTTAACTTTAAACTTTTTTTCTAAGAATGAAATCGCTCCCTTTAATATTCACATGACATTTAGGAATATCCTGTATGTGTTTAATATATTTATTTTTGTCATTATTACCGTGAAAGAGAAGAAGACAAAAGTAAACTAGTTTAAAACTAGCACAATAAACTATTTCAAAGCAATCATTAAACAGCAGGAAGTTTCAAGCGCAATTTTAAATATAATCTAGTATATACACTTAGTTCCAAAAAAAGTAACGCACTTGATTTTTGACCCAAGTTCAATGTCTTATATCTTCTAAACCAGTGGATCGATTTGAAACAATTTTTTTTTGGTAGGTAGGTAATACCTTTGTCTTTCAGCAAAAATGAAACAAATGAAAAATGTCTCAAAGATTCTTCGATAATAATATAAAAACTAGAACTATGCTTCTCGCTACTTTTTGACTTGTTCTGTGTATTAGTTGAGGATTCGTATAGAAACTGTTTACACCCTATATGAAAACCCCATTTTTTGTGAGCATTTTGTTTTTTTAATCACCGACTTATCTCTAAAATTGACCGAATAACATATTTTTTGCTAAAACTTTACCAAGCTGCATAGTTGTTAAAGAAAAAACTTAGGCAATGGTTTTTTTTACTTAAAACAACAATAACTGGACAAGAATTTGAAGAATGTGCTTAGTACCGATAATTGGCTTCTCTATAGCATTTCTGAGAACTTCTTATCTTGTAGCATGTTCGAAATTAAGTTTCTTATTCTTTCCATTGATACCGTCGCATATGTTGTATCTGCCGATACTGCTAGGCTCTCCAGATACCGTTCTACACAACCCACCCTTCTTAAAATCCGCAAAAAAGACTTGCAAATTCGTAATTAGCGACAAAAACTGAACTTAAAAGCCTTTAAGTCTTTTTTTTTAATAGAACTGGAAATTATGTAAATATACATATCAACTTTGAAAAAACAGTTGTCGTCGCCATGGCAATTCATTTTTTATAGTCCGCCATAATTGTCAGTTATGTATTTCACTAACTTCATAATTGTCATTTTTTGTACGAAAAAAAGGTTTTAGTGATAAAATGCCCCAAATTATACCCGGGCAAGATTGCTTTAGCAATGCTACGCTGCTCGTGCTGAGGGGGTTCCTGAAGCAACAGCTCGTAGAACGATCCTGAAATATGATCAAACCGGAAGCATTGCTCGGAAGGTGGGTTCTGGTCACCCTCGAAAAACCTCCCCTAGAGATGATCGCTTTTTGAGACTGCGGATTTTACGGAATCGATCGAATACGGCTGTGAAAGTTCAAGAAATCTTCTCCAAATTCGAGGTGTTATAGTGAGTAAGCAGACGGTTTGTAGACGTCTAGCCGAAATGAACTTAAAGGCTAGGAAGCCTGCAAAGGGTTCTAAATTGCTACCTCAACATCGTGCTGCTCGGAATAATTTCCTACAAAATTATGGAGAATGGACTATGGCGAATATTCAAATGTCCTGTTTACTGATGAATCAAGGTTTTGCTTTAATATGGTGGATGGGAGAAAAAAGGCAATCTTTGATAACAGAATGCGATAATTTTAATGGTAGTTCAGTTAGTCTTCATATTTTTCCCATTAGTCAGTCAATGACAGCCCAAATTTACATCAATGACATTTTAGAGCAGTATGTGTTACCTCTTGATGATTTAGTTGGTAAAAATTTGTTTTGATGCAGGATAATGCCCGACCGCATACCGCAGCAATAGTACAGAATTTCCTAGAAACTGTGGGTATCGTCACATTACAGTGGCCTGCGATAAGCCCCAATACGAACGCAATAAAACTTTTGTGGGATGAATTAGGGAGAAGGGTGCGTTCACGCGAAAGGCCTCTTGAAAGCCTAGCAGAATTGGCAGATGCCTTATCAGAGGAATGGGACCGTATACCAATGGGAAGAATAATAAACCTAATTTTAAGTATGCCACGCAGATTCGAATCTCTCAGAGTGGCTAGAGGAGGCAATACTCGGTATTAAGCCCATTATTCAAGTTCTTTTTCATCCAGTTATTGTTATTTTGCGATAATAAAAAAGTTTGTAAAACTCGTATCATTTTTATTTTATTAGAATATCACTTTTGAAAAATCAAGTTGGCAAAATGCAAGGTTACAAAAAAAAGCTTTAATTCAGACATTTTCAAGACAAATTAATGAACAGAATAACAAATTTGTCTTAGAAAAAAAGAGAGAGAGAGAGAGAGAGAGAGAGAGAGAGAGAGAGAGAGAGAGAGAGAGACAGAGAGAGAGAATTTGAGTTGAGGTGCATCGACATCTATGGTCATTTAGCACCGTTCTGCATGTGTTTATATTTTATTGTAAATCCCTGTATCCTTCAGGAACATAATCAGGTTATTCATGTGTTCATCTTCCGTGAGAATTGTTTTATTGTTTTTTTGGTAATTTAAATTTTAATTTGGCATTATTGAATATTCGACAGGATATAAGTATATGTTTTATTGTTAAAATTGTGTTGCAATTAAGGCATCGAGGTTGATCTGTGACGTTAAGCAGATATTCGTGTGTTAAGCGAGTGTGTCCTATTTTCAGTCTGTTAATTACAGTTTCTTCTCTTTTGTTACTATTAGTAGGTTGAGTATTAGTATCATAAAATGTAGGTTTAATGTCATAAAGTTTGTTGTTGCCCTCATACATGTCCCATTCCAGTTGTGTATAACTTTTTTCTATATGTGTTATCGTTGGATTGGCATCTCTTTGATGAAAGAGAAAGTGAAGAGTTTGTCCACTTTGAATAGCTTCTTTGGCTAACATATCCGCAGACTCATTTCCCTTGATACTTACATGGCTCGGAACCCAAATAAAAGTTATGAGTGTATTTTTACGTGATATTTCTATAAGCAAGTTGTGGATAGATTGTAGTAATGGATGTTTGAAATAAAGTTGTTTTATGGATTCTAGCGCGGTTTTAGAGTCTGTTATAATTAACCATTTCTGTTTATTGCAGTTTTTTATATAGATTAGCGCCTTCTCAATAGCTAATAATTCAGCAGTGTATATACCAGACATTTTAAGTAAGCTGTATTTTCTTTGTTCAGTAATAGTGTAAAATGCTGCTCCTGCTCCTTTTTTAGTTTCATTCATTTAATTCATGTTTATTTTCTAGAAGGGCCTGAAATTTATTTGTTATTATTTTGTGGGTGTCATCTGTCTATTTGAGAGGAGATAGATCGATTGTTATTGAGGGTATAATCCAAGGTCGAAATTTTCTGGGATATTGTGGGTATTTTGACGGTAAAACAAAGTTTATTTCTCTAGAATATTTCAAGAACCGTATGTTGACAGGTGGAGTGAGGTTAGGGTTATCATAAAGTTGTACAGGAATTTTAGAGTTAAAAAAGGTTTTGTGTGGGTAGGAATGGTTTAAGCCACATGCTGGTAGCGTATTTTAGTATTAAAGTAATCCTTCTCTGGTACAATGTTGTGATTTCTGATAGACAGAGTAGGCTTTGAATGGGGCTTGTACGAAATGCTCCTAATGCTATTCGTATACCAGTGTTTTGAATTGTATCAATCTTTTTGATATATGATATCCGAGAGGAGGAGTAAACAATACTGCCATAATCTAGTTTGGATCTTATTATGGATTGGTATAATTTAAGGAGAGTGTTAGAATTAGATCCCCAAGATTAATTTACCAGATATTTTATGAGGTTTAGATCTTTTGAACATTTGTTGTGTAAATGCTATAGATGTTATATCCAATTCAATTTTTCATCAAAAAACTTTCCTAGAAATTTACAGCTAGATATGTGGGGTATTATGCTATCATTTAGAGTAAGTTCATTTAATCCAGAACATTCCCTCTTGCGGCAAAAATGTACTGTAGAAGATTTATTTGGAGAAAAAATAAAACCAGAGTTTTCAGACCATTTTTGTAAGTTAGCCAAGCAGATTTGAATTTGAATCCCCATTCATAAATTGTTTTAATTATATTATGTCTCCAGGTGATATCAAAAGCATTTGTCAGGTCCAGAAAGCACGCAATCGTGTGATTTTTTAGAGCGAAGCTTTCCTGTATGTCAATTTCCAAGCCAACTAGATGGTCGAGTGTTGATCTATCTTTCCTGAATCCAAATTGATTTTCATTTAAAATATTGTTTTTGTCTAGAAACCATGTCAATCTTAAATTAACCATCCTTTCAAGAATCTTTCCTAGGTGGTCTGTAAGAGAGATGGGGAGATAGCTATTTAGAGAGATGCTGGATTTGTTAGGTTTTTTGATTGGAATTAATATAGATTGCCTCCATGCTTCGGGGAATAATCCCTGTTCCCATATGAGATTATAGATGATTAGGAGAAGTTGTAAGGCTTCATAAGGTAGATTGGTAATCATAGGTGTGAGGATTCCGTCAGGGCCGGGTGCGCTCTTTTTAAGTTTGGATAGGGAGTATTTTAATTCGTTGATAGAAAATGGGAAGTTGTATGAATATTCTTCTGGTGAAAGAAAATTTATTTCATTCATTTCTTGTGTTGTTTTGATATTTTTAAAGTTATTATTATAATTGATATTATTAGAGATGTCACTAAAATGTGAGGCAAATTCATTAGCTATTTCCGCAGGGTCAGAAATCCATTTATTTTCTTTTAAGATGCCTGAGATTGATCTGATAGGTTTACCTTTTAATCTGTTGATCTTGTTCCATGCATCCTGGCTAGAGGTGTTAAGATTGATGCTATTAGTGAATTTTTTCCATGCTTTTGCTAGTTTTATTATTCTTTTTGCTTTGGCACGCATTTGCTTAAAGATAACTAAATTTTGTGTAGTGGGGTAAAGTTTAAATTTATTTAGGGCGCTTTTTCTATTTTTAATAGCTATCTTCCACCAGGGTACAGGAGGTTTATTTGGGTTAATGCAAGAATGAGGGATGCTTATTTTGGCTACTTCGTGCATAGAATTTACAAAGTTATTAATTGTTTGATCAATGTTTTTTGCATTTAATTGAGGATTTGTAAATCGTTCTTGACATAAAACCCAATCTGCTTTTGAGGTGTTAAATATTACTTTATTGGAGTAGTTTCCAGACCAAGAGGTAGATTTCAATAGGATAGGAATATGATCGCTGCCATAAGTATCATCCATCGTTTCCCATTGCAATTCTGTGGAAATGCTAGGGGAGCAGAGTGTTCATCTCTGTGAAGTATGCCCAAACTTTTGACATTTAAAACATCGAAGGGGGTTTGGTATATTTGGTCTAATTTTTAAGGCATACCAACCAGCTTGAACTCCTTCAGGGAGCTTATGACTAAGAAAGGTAAGTATGAGACTCGCAGTTGGTATTAGCTTTCCGTCCTTTTTTGTATTAATTCTTTTCACTTCTTTAATACCTTGATCTTTTAGATTGTCTAAAATTTCATCAACTTCACAATTTAATAAGCCACTACATGTTACTACTTAAAACATTCATTGTTCTTGTGTGTTCTTGTGTCTTGACATCGAATTCTTGAAGTTTAGTTATTCGAGATATTCTGTCAGCTTGTATAGAGTTTTTTGCAAATATTAAGTATTTGTAATATTAAGTTTCTTAACGTTTTCTAAATCTCCAACCAATCCAGTTAATGCTTTATATATAAAGAAGGGGGAAATATTTGGTTTCCTTCCTCTCGACTCATAACAAAATACTTTTCATAATACTGCAATACTGTATATATTTCAGGGGAATATGTTCGTGGACGTTTCGTCCCGGTTATGGGGGGAATTCCAATTGGTTAGTAGTAGCTGTGAGGTTTTTGGACAATGTCGCTTGCCTTCACCCGACCCTGTG
This sequence comes from Kuschelorhynchus macadamiae, assembly GCA_030620095.1. Classification (NCBI taxonomy): domain Eukaryota; kingdom Metazoa; phylum Arthropoda; class Insecta; order Coleoptera; family Curculionidae; genus Kuschelorhynchus; species Kuschelorhynchus macadamiae. The sequence goes on along the minus strand of JAUTXW010003700.1, from coordinate 137,938 downwards.
CCTAATACTGTGCTGGAATAATACACAGGATGAGTCAAAAAACAGGAAAAAAAAGCAATGTTTAAGTTTTTCTTCCAATAACATTAATGTAGCTTGGCAGGGTTTCAACAAAAAAGCTGTAATTCGGCTAATTTTAGAGATATGTTTCATTATTATCCAAGAGTATTTGGGAACATTTTCATCTGCTTCATTTCTGCTGGAAGTCAAAGGTATTATCTACCTACAAAAAAAGAATTCTTCAAAATCGGTCCACTGGTTAAGGCATTGAACTTGGGCCAAAAATTAAGTGCGTCACTTTTTTTGGAACTGAGTGTATATTTTTATGTTACATTACACAAATCGCAAGGTGATTTTCCCTGGTTGCGCTAGCTGCTTCCCCTTGAACAATTTGAATATAATTATATATACTTTTATTTCCCCAATTAGTAATTATAATTTATTATTAATACATTGTATAGACTATATATGTAGTAGCCTATATATATATATATATATATATATATATATATATATATATATATATATATATATATATATATATATATATATATATATATATATATATATAGAGCCTCTACAAGTTGGGTTTAATCAACGTTTTAGTTCTAGTCCCTAGAATACGAAAAACAGTTGATTTTCATCGAACCAAAAGATAATTCTGTCATTTTTTTATCTCCTACAATAAGGTCTACAAAATTAAGGACATTTTGAGTGGATGTATTTTCTGAAAAGGAGAAATCGTTAATAAATATAATCAAAAAAAATTGGTCCCAAAATGTTGTCTTGTGCTATACCAAAATTATTTATTTATCGATTGTCCAGACTTTGTGATACTAACTGTCTGCTTTTTGTCCAACATATTCGGATTTACCCTTACCTCAAGCATTATCTCTTACTCCATACCTCTCTAATTTTGTAATAAGAATGTTGCTATATAAACAAGCATAAGCCTTTAATAATAATAACAGTCCAAGAGCGATTTCTCCATTTTCGAAACAATAATAATCTTAAGTAAAAAACCTATGATGTCTGTAGGGATGTGGATACTTGATAGATAAAAGAATCAAATTGGCAGAAAATGTTTTATTAACCGATTTTCTTTCACAGCAACCAAACAACAAACTAGAGGAAGAAGAAGAGAAAGAAGAAGAAGAGGAACCCGACAGACTAACCCTGCTTCTCCCTCAATCCAAATTCCAGTGTTCCGGTAGGAAAACTGGGTATTACGCCGACGAAGACTTGGGTTGTGAAGTGTTCCACTACTGCCACGATAACGCGAGACATTCGTGGATCTGTCCCGAAGGTTTCACGTTCCATCAAGTATGTGTTTTTGATTTACTAATATCGAGTGCGAACAGTGGCAATAATAAATAACGCTTCACAAAACTCGGATTGGGTATTGATATTTATGAACCATCGTAGTTGTATATTGTCTCTCATTTAGAGTTTTTTTTTTCGTCCTTTTGTTAACTTAATAAATCTATTTTTGTCAGAATTAGCAAGCATTTGCTAACCACCGTCATGTCCGTATCGAGAAGACTTCAAAATTTGATACCTTTTTACAACATACGACTAATAAAGAATTGATTTTTACCATACTCATCGATTGCTTTGTTCATGGCCGTCTTGGTCAATGGTTACACATATAAGAAACAACTTGAATTTCGCAATTAAACTTGACAAGTAGCTAATGAGAGCCACAACTACCCCAACAACAACAAAAAAATGAAGGAAGTAAAAACAAGTAATATGTCACGTTGTCCCTGTGGACTCTAGGTGCGTGTATTAGTCGTGTCCGTGACATAGGTGTCTAGTGGTACACAGTTATTTTCGATCCTATTTTACTATTATCATAACCTTGACGGCTATTTTTGATTAACGAACGTCCGCTAGTCCGATACATCCGGTTACGAATAGATATGCTATACATTTATCTATAAAAATCTCATTTAAAAAAAAATAGCTATTTAAAAGTTAGGAATACTAGACGTTTTTTAAGACAGCTGCAAAAATATTTCTCTAAAATTAATTATATATATATATATATATATATATATATTATATATATATATATAATTAATATATATATATATATATATATATATATAAAGTTTATATAGAAAGTTGTAATGTAAATAACGAAATTGAAATGAATCAGAATTCTTTCACATCTATGTTAAATCAACTAGACCAATCAAAAAAAGATAAGTGTGATACATGCTGCCAGTATGAAGAAAAAATCTCATCTGAAAACCACTGGAAGAAGCATCAAACACAAAAAAAAAAGAGCAAGGGGGGAAAAGATCAAAGATAAGCAATGAGGTTAAAAAGCTTCCATGAAGATATTGGCTACCACCGGGGACAATGGAGATCCCATGGCTACTCCTGAGGTTTGCTCACAGAAAGTTCCTTGTTGTATTTTGTCTTTCAAGGAACTTTCTATGAACAAACCTCATGGGATCGCCATTGTCACTGGTGGTAGCCAATATCTTCATGGAAGCTTTTGAGGACGAAGCCTTAGAATCGTAGTCGTCTCCACTAAAACCAAAATCATGGTTCAGATATGTAGACGACACTTTTGTAATATGGCCACATGTTCCAGAAAACCTCGCTGGGTTTCTTGATCATCTAGATCAACAACATGCTAACATAAAATTTACAATGGAAATCAAATCAGAAGGCACGATTCCCTTTCTAGTTGTTCTTGTACAAAGGAAAGGGGATGATTCCTTAGGACACTCTGTATATAGAAAACCAACGCATACGAACAGGTACTTAAATGCAAATTCCCATCATCATCCAGCACAAAAGCAATCAGTCATTAATTCATTGGTTTACAGGGCCCTCGCGATTTGTGACCAAAATTCTTTACAATCGGAAACAGAGAAACTGACTCAAGCTTTAATAGGGAATGGATATTGCACTGATGATATTAGACGATCAGTTAAAAAATATAATAATCCTACTCCACGAATTGATACTAATAAGGAATTACCGATAGGAAATGTAGTTCTTCAATTTATACACGGAACCACAAACAAGATTGCAAGGTTACTTCGCCGGTCCAACATACGTACAATCTTCAACACACACAAGGAAATTGGACAATGTTTGAGATCGCCAAAGGACATTATTCCTTTTCAAACGGAAGGAGTGTATGCAATTCCTTGTTCCTGTGGTGATGTTTATATTGGAGAAACTGGACGATCCACAAAACGGAAAACGATCGTTACACAGAGTCACACTTCGGTAAACACAGGTCGACTATAAATAGCCGGCCTGGGTCTCTTCTCATTCAGTGTTCCGATCTCGTGAAGTGAAGATTCCCGAAGATGCCTCATGCAATCGAAGGCGAAACGTGGGAAAGTGATTCCATTTTGACACGGTCTAATCCCAAGAACCATGATTTCTTAAGTGACCACAGCCGTGAAAGCTTTCGTTCTATATAAGCAATGTTTAAAAGGAGAAATACACGTACTTACTATGAATTTTCAGGCTGTGAAGGTGTGTCCGTCGTTAATGTCTAGTTCTATGTACTTCAAAACTAAACTGTATGTCCACAACTTTGCTATCTACAATGTGGCTACTAGGCACTGCACTTGCGATTTGTTTGACGAAACTCATGCTGACCTTAAAGTCTCTATATTTGTCTCCTTTTTTGTTGACTATATCAAAAGGTATTTAAATTATGCCAAATCTATAATTAGTTATTCAGATGGCTGTACCTACCAGAACCGAAACAATATTATGGCCAATGTTTTTTTGTGCGTATCAGCAACGGTTAAAATTCCTATTCAACAAAAATTTCTCGTGAAAGGTCGCACTCAAATGGAGTGTGAGAGTGTTCATAAGGCCAAGGAGAAAAATAATAAAAAAAATATTCTTGCCGAGTGATTATAGAATCTGTGAAGAGAGCCGCCATTCTGAAAAAGCCAAGCTTGTGAACTTTCAGTTTTTAATAATTACAAAAACAAAGAAAATATAGTGTACTTGTCCATAAGACCTGGCAAGAGGCCAGGCGATCTTCACGTGGTCGATCTAAGGGCACTCAAGTACTGCTCTGAAGGAGGCAGTATTCTATATAAATTAAACTCTAATGAAGAGGGCAACGAATTACCTCAAGAAAAGACCAAATATATTGATGTCAAGATTGCTACTTATGAACACTTTCACAAAGAAAGGATTAAAATCAAAAAAACTAAATTTGTTAATCTTCAACATTTAAAACCTGTCCCCCTTGGAGATGTTTGGTCGTTTTACAAATTAATGTTTACGTGTTTTTTCGTTTTTTAGTATGTATTTTTCAATTTCTTAACAATAAAAAAGTTCGGCAATACCTAGTAAGTCTACTTTTTACATTTCAATACCACGCAAGTCTTCCCAAAAATTAAAAATATATTTTTTTGACACATATATGTTACTAGTTTTGATCCGATTTTTAAAAATACCAAGTTAGATATTAAAAAAATTGGGTTTTTCTATTTACCAAAAACGGTTAATTATGACAGTTTAGGCTTTAAGTACAAAAGTTTGCAGGACTTTTATTGTATTGTATCGTTCAAGAATATCAAAAATTTAAAAATTCATTTAAAAATAGAAATATACACAATCTATATATTTTAAATGGAACACTCTGTATATTATCGTTTCATTAAATGAAACTATTCGTACTGAATATAAATATATCAGGTTTAATACTAAAGGTTTAAAGTCAACCGAGAAAACAAACATCCCATAATAGGAAATGCCTTAAAAAACAGGGAATGTTCTAACTAACCTTAAAGGATTCTGAGAAAAATGAAGACATCGTCGGCTTTTTGATATAGCGCCCCCTAGCGGCGACAAATTTATTTAGTTTTGTTATTTTTGTTATGCATTTTATTGAACAAATAAATCTCTTTTAAATGACACCAAAATCATTGAAATCGGTTAAAAAATAAAATAGTTTTATCACATTTGCTCTTAACAAGTTTTAACTTTCCCCACCCCTTATTTGAAGAGTAAGAGAAAAAGATCGCTAGCCATTTTTTTCATATTCTTACCAAGACTTCAAAAATTGTATTTTTAGGATACCTTTAATATGTCTTTTTGCGCAATAATCACAGTATTATGTTTTCGAATGCTCGTTGCGCCCCCTAGCGGACAACGGACACACCTGAAAATTATTTCAAGCAATTTGCCGTGACCTGTTTTATAATAAATTGTTTTACGTGAATGCTCTGAGGTCAATAGTTCCTGAGATATAGCCGGAGTCCTCCCTTATTTGGACACCCGGTACAAGAAAACTCCTAAATATTTTGTACTTAAACTATTTTTATTTCCCTCGTAAAAAGGAAGTATTGTGAAAAAATCACCCGAGATTTTTCAAATCTTTACGTTTCAAGGTAAGGTCCCTATATATAGAAAAATATGATTCTGTCGGTTTGTCTCTCTCTCTGTTCCACTGAGTTCAAATTTTGGTAAAAATCCAATATGGCGGCCTAGTTAAATATTTAAAACATTATTACTAAAAAACATTTTATCCAAGTTTTGATAGGTGTATACAATAAGCTTCTTAACCTACACCCTTTCCCACTCTTTTTTTAGACTGTCACAAATCGGGATACGTATTTATTCTGTGACCTAATTTTTCAGATTCAACTGATCTGCATGCCTCCTAGCGGTGACAACATCTGCGAGAAGTCATCAGACTACCACTTCGTCAACGAGTACCTATACAAACCGCTCAACCTTGAAGAATACCAACAGAGACCTAATACCAGTTTGAGGTACTCCGACCGGTACTTCCCCGACTCGTACAGGGCCAGGTACGATGACGAAGAAGAAGATGCCAGACCAGTACATCGTCAACATTCTGTAAGTAGAACTGTTATGAGGCTAATCTAATAGTTTTTGATACATAATATTAGCTACAATTAGAGGGCAGCGAGCGCTATTTTTATCTACAGGGTGGTTCAAATTTGTCATACATTGTGTTATAGTGATCTCTGGAAAAACGGATAAGAAAACGATTAAATGGGAAAAGTTTTAGATAATCACAAAACGAATGGCTAATCGGGGTATTATATTTTTTTTATTTCTCATATTTCCAAAGCAACTTTTTGCATAAAATTCCTAGGTGTAATTAGACTATAATTCAATGTTCCGTTAACATATACAACACAAACATATATATTTTTTGATAGGGCTGGACTTTTATTTAGTTTTTCTACAAGCGTGCGGAAAACTTCACTTTTCCGCACTCATTTTAGTTTGGAAAGAGCTACTTTTCCGCACTAGTGCGGAAAAAATCTACTATAAATAACCCCATTTTGATTTAAGAACAAAAATTGGCTAGAATCCTGCTATAATTTTCAACAAAATAGTAAAAAATGTGTAAAACGTGTTTTAAAAAATTGCTTAATGACTCTCGTATTATGCCTTATAAAATCAATGTTAAGCAATAATAAGCATCTGCTTTTTTTATTTGGCAGTTTGAATCACCATAGACACAAAGTAAAAATGAGCGTGTCATTCATTGTCACTCAAAACTAATTTTCCTGTCGCTGATTTTTGTCGTAGTAAAACTTGATTAAAAGTGTTTTTAATAGATTCTTCAGACATAGATTTGCCAGAGTCAGTGTTGGAAGCAGCTAGAACTGCAAACTCCAATCTGCTCAAATCAAAATCCAGTGAATTCAGTGTTCAGATCTCGTGGAGTAAAGATCCCTGAAGATGCCTCGTGCAATCGAAGGCGAAACGTCGGATAGTAATTCCAATTTGACACGGTCCTAATCCCAAGAACCATGATTTCTTAACCAAGGATATATTTTATTAATAAATATTCTAGACACAAAAAATTACCGTTCTAGAAGCTTTGTACTATCTGATGAAGCTAAAAGCGGAGAATATTTAAAATTGATTAGAAAATATGCGGTTTGAAGAAAGAAACTACGAGAAAGGAGCTTGCACAGTACAATGCATCGGAATAAACACCTTTAAAAAAATGCCATCAAATGTTGCAGGTTATCTGAAGCTCCTAAATCCTGAACTATAGACAGGCCACAGTTTCCGACGTTCAGCCGCCACAATTCCGGAGAAGGAATAACAAATATCAAACGCCTAGGAGCTTGAAAACTTCAACCGTGGCGGAAGGTTATTTAGAAAGCTCAAAAAGTCTTCAAAAAAATCTATCCAATAAAGTATTGAACTTCAATGCCATTCCTTCCACTAGTCACCAAATTTCACCAGTGCACCCTACCAAATCGACCTCTCCAACCAAAAAGTTACCCCCTCGGCGACGATTACAACAATAAGTACTCGTGAAAAAGAACTGGAAAATCCAACCTACAAGTACGGCTTTGGAAAAAATCTAGCTTCTGCAATTAATTTTCAAAATGCTGCTTTATTATTCATGTTGTTAATAATAATTAATTTGTGATTATGTATTTATATATAAACGATTCTTTTTAACTTTTGGGTTTTTCCGCACGCTTGTAGAAAAAAATAGTGTACCGCACACGTGCAATCGCGTGCGGAAAAGTAGCACTTTTCGCACTTGTTAAGTAAACTACTATTTTAAAAGCATTCGACCTGCCAAAACCGATAATCATCTTTCATGCATTCAAAGTAATGAAAATATTCTATTATGAGTTCTGCGGGGACTGTAACGACGGATATCTTAGAGACGAAACGTCGCCAAAAATAGATTTACAATTAGCGTCCCAACATTTACTAGTATACCAAAAATCGTTAAAATCATCATCATGTATTAGTTTTTAAAAGTTTTGGAAAATAAAAGAAGATGCAGAATATTTTTAAAAATATATTAAGATTCCGAACAGCTTGAGCATGCCCATGGCTCCATTAAGTTTGTAACTAAATAGTTCTTGGTTTATACTGATTTATGACTGTTTAGTTTTAACCTTGGTTTTCGCTTTAAAAAGTGGGCATTTCCGTACTAGTAGTATAAAAGTCTTTCGTGTTGTACTAATTTTAACGTAAACATATCTGGAATTTATTTTGATCGTTAATGATGGAAGTAATATTATATTTCAATGAGAAACAAAGCCAAGTTTTAATCTCATTATGAACAGAATTAAAGTTCTCAACTATCTAAGCCAAGAATGCAGGGACGGACCTAAGAAAAATTATGTGGGGAGGGGCGAGGGGCGCGCAAATCTTTCAATATGGTGTACACCGTGTTCCACATAAAAGTACCCACTATACTTTCTGGAAATCCGTAATAGATCCAAAAAAAAGTTTTATACAAAAGTTTCTTTAATTCGAGGTTCTTTTAAAATATACTGTTTCCATGTATACAGGGTGTCCCAATTTTGCTGAGACGATATCAACTATAAAATTTTTAATAGGACACTCTGTATTTTTATATGTATATATATATATATATATATATATATATATATATATATATATATATATATATATATATATGTATATATATATATATATATATATATATATATATATATATATATATATATATATATATATATATATATATATATATATATATATATATATATATATATATATATATATATATATATATATATATATATATATATATATATATATATATATATATATATATATATATATATATATATATATATATATATATATATATATATATATATATATATATATATATATATATATATATATATATATATATACATATATATATATAAATTTATATATATATATATATATATATATATATATATATATATATATATATACATATATATATAAATATATATATATATATATATATATATATATATATATATATATATATATATATATATATATATATATATATATATATATATATATATATATATATATATATATATATATATATATATATACAGAGAAAATCTCAAATTAAAAGAAAATCGCAATTATTTTTTAAATGTTGTCATGCAGCATACACAAAATAAATCTATAAGAGGCCATGGAATGGATAATATTTCTATTTGTGTAACTATAGTTCTAATTTTATTCTATATTGCTAAATTTTAAATTTAAAACCGTTATTGAAGTACCGTGATTGAGTAACATAACTATCAACATAAACAACATAAACAACATATAACAACAGATAACATAACAACAGATTACATGGAAATAGAAAAACAGGAAAAATTTAAAACAATTAACTATATAATTGATTTTCCACATACTGTCCGTTTTCTGCTATACATATATCCCAGTTGAATGTTAGCCACAGCGTTTCGAACGGCGTCACTATTATTGAGACTAAAAACTTCTTCACGAATTTTTGGTTTGAATTCATTTACAGAATAATTGTTTCTAACTTTAAATGTGCCCCATAAAATATAATCTGAGGGAGTCAAATCGGGACTTCGCTGCGGCCATGGAATCTCATGTTTTCGTCCGAGACGGGATTCGGACACACGTACCCATATATTTACGAGAGGGGATATAGCGTCGCAAAAAAAAACACTAAAAAAATACCCTTTGTAAGGTTTTGAACTCACTCCACCAGCGTGACAGGCATCGTAAGTATTAGAGCAAACCAGTCATGCCGGGAAATAAACAAAACCATGCAGCACGGCGCGCGATGCCTAAATCAGTGAGCATTTGCAACATAATTGTATGCTACAAAAACTTATAGATATCTTTACTCTAGTGCTGTCGTATAGGAACTTCTGTAAATATGCCGCTCTTGTGATTATGGCAACATCGCAAACTGAATTAAAAACAAGCATGGCAATGGGAACAGTCGGATAGAAGTTTTAAGTCAAAATTACTTTTAATTTGTAATATTTGTATATCAATCATATTTTAAAGTAATCTTTGATGCTGATGAATGTTTTCCACACATTTTCTCAATTTGGACTGCTAGAACGGTAGACAAAAACAAAAAATAAACAGGATTTAAGAGTGTCAACAAAGTTTACCGAAGCCAGATAAATCACTTTGATAAAGAATAACATTACATTTACCTGGTTCTGACATCACTGAAACATCAACAACTTTGCATTTTACTTCATTCTTCATAGGAATAAAACTTGATAAAGCTACAAAACTAATTATTGTTCAAGCTACGAATTAAAAACTAGCATATTTCTAAAATAAAAAACAAAGCGTCTCTCCTTATTTTTATTAAAACTTACCTATTTCTTGCTTTATGGCTTATAATAGCGTGGCCTTTTGCCCGGTTCCGACACAATGATCACACACGCGCTATAATTTATTATCATCTGGTCGTCTACGTTCCAGTGTTGCCAGAGGCTTTTAAAAAATTGTACCAAATCCAACTTAAAATTGTACCATATTGTAATCGATTGTGCAGAAACAAAATATGTGTGTACTGTGTAAACTAACTGTTTATTAATAAATCCGGCAAGCATATTATTTCTAAATAAAACAACATTATTTTTCTATGCAGGTAGATTTTTTACTAATTACTCACAAATGATGTCCTTTTTTAATAAGAATTGAGAGTGCTTCCACTCAAAACAATGTTTTAATTAAATTTAATTAGTGATTAATAAGTGATCGATGATGAGTAGTGAGTAGGAAAACTTATCTATATTTTGAAAGTTATCGATACTTAGTGTGGTCAATTAAGCGCGTTTATCTTTATTTTCAAAAATGTCGTGTCCTGGTCCTGAGCGAGGTTTAATATTGTACAAAATGTTCCAGAAATAATAAAAATGTACTCTCCTACAAACGGTAGTAAAATGTACCAGATCTGTACAATTGTACTAGCTCTGGCAACGCTGCTACGTTCTACGTATACGCGTCTATACCCTACATTGAAATAAACACAACGACAAACACAACGGACGGCAATGCTGTAGTGTTTACATTACTGACTATCTATTAAAAAATCGGTAAATTTTCTTTAGCCGGAACTTCCCTCGTTATGAATCTTCTCTTTTATTAGGAATAATGAAGAGTGGCCCAATTTAGTTCAGTATAATAGTCATTACCATCTTTTAAACATTTTTATTGCGTGCCTTTTTTTTATCATATTGAATCCCTATCAATATTTTACTAGTTTCTATCTATGTCACACTTTATTTTCGGGCATAATTAAAAATAAATTCAGTAAGTACTTTTTACATTGACAAATTTTTCCATAAAATTTAATGTCAATTGAATTTTTAAAAAATTATTGGCCGCCATTTTGTTCCACCATCTTGAATTCGTGCCACAACTTTACCAGCTTATCTGTAATTCATATTTATTGTTTTGCTATCTTTTATTCATACCAAAATGTTACCAGTTTATTCGTAACATTTGATTTTTGTGCAAAATTTAAGGATATTGGATAATTAGTTTATTAGTAATAGTTTTTTTAACGTTTCACTAGTCCGCCAACTTGTTCCGGCATATTGGATTTTTACCAAAATTTACCAGGTCATCCCCATATGACTCTTAATTTTTGCCTAAAATGGAAGTTAATGTGATGAGTAGTTTTTAAGCTGTGCCGCGAACTGACAGACAAATTGACAGACGGACCGACGGAATTAATGAAACATATTTTTTGCCATCTAGGGACGCTAAAACCTGAAAATATGTAAAACTTGAGAGGGTAATTTTTTTCACGTTTACAAATATTTTATTTGGCCGCCGTTTTGTTCCGCCGCGCCGTCTTGAATTAGTATCACAGGTTTACTAGTTTGTCGCTATACCACAATTAGAATTTTTAAATAAAAAATATCTTTTATAGGATAATTAAACCTCCAACTTTTTTTTTGTAATGTTGGATGGCCAAAAAGTAGAAATATCTGCCAATTTTGTTGCCCCAATATAACCACATATATTCTAGTAAGAATTGAAGTTAAATTATCGTAAGTATAGCTGTTTAAAATGCAAGAATACTGCATTTTTAATCAATAGAAATCGAGGTCAGAATATAATCAATAAGTAGGCATTTTTCCCAAATGCCAACTAAACATATTTTAGCAAGTATGTAAGTTTAATTATAGTAATAATAGGTATATAAGAATGCCAGATTATGACATTTTAACACAACAAAAATTGAGAGGATAAAATATGGCTTTTATTATCACATTTTTGTTTCAAAATTAAACTAAAATTGAGTAGTTTTATTTCGCTTATTTTTGCTTTAATATTGCCAAAAAATGCCACATTTTCAAATTTACTTTTATAACCAATAAAACTATACTTAACCAAACTGAAGATTTACTTAGAAAAACGAAATATAAATTACCATACAACATGTCTAATAAAAAATTAAATATTTCACCACATATTATAGAAAAACGCCGACTTGGGGTAATCGTCGTTTAATTTTGTTACGCTGGCTCCTGTGTCTTAAATTAGCTATTTTTTAGCGAGTACTAAAGGCAAACCAAGTAGGCATTTTTATTGGCAAAATTTTAGTAAATGTTGCTACATTTGAACACTATTGCCATTTGATAAATATTTGCTTACAAGGTGGCCAATTTCAAGGAATATTTGCTTAAAAAATAACCCAAAGCTTTTTATGATCCGCCATGATTGAAGTTAAAATTAAACTAATTTCCTAGCAACCATTACTTGACCACTTTAAACAAACTTATTCTTTCTACCTATAAAAAAGTATTTTCATGCATGTTTTCTTACGTTAGGGACTAATGAATTTTCTTAGTAAATTACATCTCCAAAAAAAACTGTGGAAAACGAAATTTTTAGTTTCAAGAAGGGGCGCGTGTTTTATGTGCCTATCTTAGATTATTTTAACAGTAAAAGTTCCTACGCAATTGTTTTTTGTCCCCACCAACCGTCAAATGAATATTTTACACGATAAGTCATAGTGTACGTATTTCTACGAAACCATGATTTGTTATGTTTGCATTTCCTCTTGGCTCATAAATTCTTACACTGATTGGCTCTGTTAATACTATTTCTACATAATTTGAAACAATTGATGATTTATCATATAAATGAAAAAAAGGCAATGAGAAATTATTTAGGTAAATTTCGGAAAAAATGTTATTCAAATTTCGGCTAAAAAACAAATCAGAATTCAGCTAAAAAAGCTCGATTTTAAAGTCAAAAAGTAGCTAATAAGCCCAACCATAAAATCAAAAGAGTCGGTCGTCCAATTGGCCATTTTTACCCCATTATGGCCAAATTATTATTCCCCACTTTGACCATATTTCCGTCTTTATACTATAATAGAACTGTTTTGGCTAGCAATTTTAGCTAATTAGCCAGAGATATTAGCAAATATTCCAGCATTTTAGCCCATATATAATTATATGTGCTACTTGGGCTGGTATACGGGGTACACCAAAAAGGAGGAGGCACTTTGGCAGGTTTCCTGTTAACAGGTCCAGTAAAGCAGGAGAAGTGATAACTTTGAACTCCTTAAAATTTTTATATACGAGTTTCATCGTTCTATGTAACTTTAAATGTCGTAATTTATTAAAAAAACATATATTTTTGACTGCTGTCATAGATATTGATCAAATCGTATATAGCCGAAACATAAAAACTTAGACAATATCGGGAGTTTATAATTAAATCATAGCAGTACGAAAAAATGGTTAAAATTGGTTTTATCCTATAATCAATATTATTTTATAAGTGTCAGAGCTTGAGCCCCCCCCCCCAAAAGTCGATGTCTAGTTGCGCCACTGTCTACAGCAACAAAAGTGGGCATCATAAGAACACTTTAGAACAGATCTGTAGCAACATGTAATAATACGATGGACCTTGAGGCAGAAATTGAAAACATAAAAAAAGATCTATTGCAAAATGGTTACTCGGAAAGATTAATTAATACAATATCAAAATTACAAAATGATCATCATACTACGACACATTCCGGTCTATAAGAAACAGCACCATTTCACAATACCCGATGTTAAGGGAACATCTAAAAAGATTCGGAGAACCGCCAGGGATTTCAACATCAAAACCGCTTTTAAATCGACATCGACATCGATAAGAAAAACGAATGCATTTATCAAATGTTTAAACTCGACCTTCAAAAAAAGTGTTTACAACTTTTTAAAGTAAATATAAAAAAAAATTCTTCGAAAATGGCGGCGGGTCGCCATTTTGGAAAACAGATAATTCAAGGGCCGGTCGAGCGTAAACCTTATTTAAAAGGTTTTTTAACTTTTATTTTATTTTAAAAATTTGAAGCCGCTGTCATGCCTCAAAACAAAATGGCGGCGCATCAAAAATTTGAGTTCTTTTTTTTTTTCGTATTACAAACACAAACATCAGTAGTATTAAACAATCTTCAATTAAATAACAATTTGTACCAGTAGAATTAAAATTTATTTTTCCAATTCAATTTCTTAGTTTAACTGGTACAATTATTAATAAATAGAACACCCTGTATATTATGCAATATTTGGATTCTACGGGAAATTCTAGTCATATTTGAAATACATACCCCAGGTCTATCTGACATATGACAGTTTTCCTTCTTTGACATGCTACAGAACCCAAACCATACAACATAGAGCAAAACGGTTTGCATTTTCCATCTTAGTTTTTTATAAGCTTTTTATGACGCTTAGGACATATAAATTGTTTGTCCGAAGGTTGCATCGTTTGGATTCTATAGCATACGAAAGATGAAAAACCTGTCATTTTTCAAATGTTAATATTTCAGAAACGGAGAGAGATAGACCTGGGGTATGTTATATTAAATATGTCTAGAATTCCCTGAATAATCCAAATGTGGGATAATATAAAGTGTGCTCTATTTAAAAAAACCAAAGTTGTCATTTTTTGACAGCTTTGCGACGTTCATTTGTTTCTGTTCTTAGCAAATTCTTACGATTTAAGAGAAATCTTACAACTTTTGCATTTGAACTTATTTCCTATAAGTTATAATAAAACCGCCAGAGCTTGCCAAAATATGAGGAACATATTTTGTACATATGTTACTGTGTAACAAGAATTGGCTACACATTATAAAAGTTCGTTCTTTCTTATTTTTCTCAAGTAGGAATACTGTGTTCCTTTGGTAAATCTGAATTAATGTGCATCCTATATAGTCTATTAGTGTCATCTTATTTTTTTGAAAAGTTATTTAAAAAAAAGGCTTAGTGGAGGGGAGTATGCTTAAATAAATACACTGTATATGCAGGTAATTAATTTTAATCTAATGTTCAGAGTGTTGTAGTTTGAATAACAGGTTGAAAATCATGAGCTACAGGCAAACAAAAACGCAAAATTCGCAAGCTCTTTTCCAGTAACCGTGTATTAAAAATTAATCGATGTGAGAAAAAATATTTGTTGAATCTATATAATAGCTTTTAACCTCATACCAACTACTACGTTCATGCCAAGTTTGAAAGCAATTTCTCCAAGATTAGACAAGTTATAGGTTTCTTATATGAATCAGACTCATATTTTCCATATTTTCCCTAGATAGAAACTGTCAAAATTTGTTTGTAAAAATAAGAGTTTTCTCACTTCCTAATTTTTTAACAACGTTTGTTGAACAAAATAAATAAAATAAATGCCCCTTATGTATTCAAAGAGTATTATGTAAAAAATGTTTTTAAAAAGGTTGTTTGCATTTCTAGGTTCGTGTGACAAACGCAGCCCCACGCTATCAACAGGTCCAGTCCACGACGTTTCGACCCCAATCACAGCTAGGCCAAGTCTTTAGGTCACCCGAAGAAATCAACATCAGTTTGCAACAAAGGAGGCCTCAATACACGACAGCGAAATATATCGACGTGTATGAGCAGAAATAGATATATATCGTAAATAGATTTTAATGCGAAAAATAAATATTTGAACACTAGTTTCCATCGATCATTTTCCATTTTTTTTTTAGCTTAATTATAGTGATAATAGGATCAAGTTTCAGAAAATTTTTTGAACTAGTAAAAGTTTGCTTTACTAGACTCTGTGAGTGCAATAGGTTGGAAAAATGTAAAAAAAAATAGTTATTTTCCGTGCGAAAAGTCATACTTTCCCGCACGTAAAAGCCGTTGCTATGCGAATAAGCTTTATGGGCAGAAAAGGCACTTTGCGCACGTGTTAGGAACAGTATTTTTTCTACGAGCTTTCACAAATGAGAACTGAAAACCTTTAAATATGTAGTTTTTTATTTTAACTCAAAACCGAAAAACACTTTAGAATTACTTATTGTTAACAATATTAATATTAATAGTGCAACTTGTAGCATGTTGCAAAGTAATAGTGGACTGTACTCCACTTCCTGAGGGATCAGACGAGTTCACGGTTCATTAGTTTGAGGGAATCAGATGGGAGAGACTCAGAATTTGAGGAACTTAGTCCTCTTTTGTGTGTTATTGATTCGTCGAAGTAACTTTCGGCTACTGCAGTTGATTTCCAGCTTCCCACGCGCTTTATGTTGGTGATTTCTTCTCACGAACTGGCCAGGAAACTTGCTGACAAGCTTCGAAAACTATGTTCGAGATTCTAAATTTGTAAACAAGCAGCAATTTCGGAGGGCATTTTTCCAAAACTATTTATACCCTTTTGTAGCTTGATGTGGAAAAAACGTTGGTTTGGTGTATCTGATGGTCGTAAAGCAGTGTATTTTCTATACAACTGTAAATATGTTCCATTAGTAATTTCTTCCGATATCATGAAAAATTTGGGAGTATAATTTTTTGATTCCGGAATTTGTGCGATAATTAAATTGCCCGTATCTTCATTATAATTTATGCATAATTTAGTGAGTTCTTCTCTTCGGCAGGCACCAGCCCGAAAATAGTGGAAACTTTGGGTCCAGTAAACTATCCTGACAGTCGATTTTTGCATGTTTTATTTTTTTTCAAAAATTACCCATTTGCAATATTACATTTCAAAAATAAAAATTGCGGGATATGCAAGAGTTTTCCTAAAAAAAATTAATTAAAAGTCACACTCGGTCACAATTTGATAGCCTTAAAACGAAAAATTTAGTAATGTTGCCAGATTTTAGATTTACCAATTTGTTAAAGCAAATGAAATGACCAATTGAAAATTATTTGGACAACAGAATTGTAATTATTTATTGTTATTATCACAGTTTTAATGAAGGTTTTATTGACGAACCTGGGCTAACCTAACGTTAGCAGGACAGATTCACCTAACAATATACTTTTTGTTACAAAAACATCCCCCTTTCGATATAGACTCGGAATTGGGTTGGCGCGCTACCGCGCGCTTTTTTTACAGAAAACCTAACCAATCCTAACCTAACCTAATCCGCATTTTTATTAATTATAAGTTTTCTTATAAAAAAAAATTAGTTTTACGTATATCATAACTTATAGGTATTTCTTTAATTATGAATATGGCAACGTCGCACATCAAATTAAAAACAAGCATGGCGAAACAGTCGGAAAGATGTTTGAAATCAAAATTACCTTTGAATTGTATAATAATTATATCTCTGATGAGAGTTTTCCACACATTTTCTTAATTTGAACTGCTAGAATGCTGGATAAAAACAAAAAGAAACAAAAATAAACGAGATTTAAGAGTGTCAACATAGTTTACCGAAACTTTTTTTAAAAGGTGTATTTCATACACATACGTTTCTCCTTTCGTGAAAAATTTTGTCTTTTTATAAAGGTGACCAGCTTATACAATTAGCTTATGTCGATATCTCTTTTATTTTGAAAATATTTGTCAGCATGGAATATTTTTAGCCTCTTTCATAGTTTTGGTTGTTCTTCACACCATTTGGAAAATAATTATTGTTTTTCATACTTCACTTTGGATTTTGCTGGCAGCAATTTTAAATTAGCCACGTTTGGAGCTTCCACATTTTCTGGTAGTTCTTTTTCTAATGTTATATCCATTTTAAAAGAAATTTAACTTTAATTAACGATTATAAAAAATGAGTTTTTCTTTGACGTGAGAGTGACAAGAATTGTTTGTAATTTGGTTTTTATGGAAACAAACCACTGAAACAAACTCGTATTAATTAAAAATTAAATTAAGTAAAAATACAATTTCAAATTTGCTCATAGCATAGCAAAATAATTAAGAAACAAAAATGAAAATTATGTTTAGTGCGGGAAAATGGTATTTTGCGTACGCTGTAGAAAAATATGTTTTTTTTTGCCTAATTTATGCTAATACAAACTAAATAAACGTCAAAAAAAATACATTAAAAAGTGACATATATTTTTATTTCATCTGGGAAATTTTACTCTGTGAAGTTGGCCCTAAATTTATTCATAACTTTTACATTTGTGAGTGTAGGAGAAAATGCTAAATACAAAAGCTGAAGGGTGTTTGCCTATTATTTCTTAAAACTATTTTTAGCAGTGGCTGGTTCTCCATTAGGTCAATGACCCCCAATAAATATTTCCAAACAGAAAGTATTAAATAATTTATATTTCGTCGCGCGCAGGGATCTTCCGAGGTTTCGTTACGTTGGATCATAAGGCTGACGGCCCTCGATGACTCCGTGGTTATAAACGGAGGCGAGTTGTTCCCGAGTGTTCCAGATCGAATTCGCATAGGGGCGCATAGGTAATATACGACTTACGTTTGCAAATTTTGTGGTCAATAGCCGCGCCGAGGAAACTTAAACATTTTTGTCAGTTGATGCGTTTAATGTGAATCGTGTGATAAGTTGTGGTTACGATTGCGTATTTTTATAGAAATTATTTTATTTTCAATAAAATAATTTTTTTACCAAAACCCACTGTTAGGTGGATCTGTCCCGTTAGCGTTAGGTTAGCTCAGGGTCGTCGATGAAAATCATTAAAGCTATAAAATTACGCCTCAAAACATCGAAAATTAGATTTGAATTATGCCCGCACTCTAATTAAACTAAAGTGATGTGATTGGTAGGATTCCACCAGGATGGTCACATTTAAAAAATATTACCCTGCTTAGTAGTTTTCCTGGCTTCGATCTATAAAGTGTACTAATAGTCTGACTATAAGAGAAATTCTTCAATAAATATGATGTATGTATGTATTGTATTTTTTTCTGTTATTGAATATTGTTACTGCTATTTGTTTTCAGAGTTTAGGTAATTCCTTTATTTAGACATAAAATGCATTTACTTTTCGGGGAAAGATTATTATAGTCAAATATTTATTTTTCGACTAATACCAATGTAAATAAATTATTCTATGTCTAAATTAGCTTTTTAGTATCTAATTTAAATTTTGTTTTAAGTTTGTTTAATTATTTTTTAAATAAAAATGTTCTAAAATATATTATTTTGTTTTATTGATATTTAGGACAGTATAATTATTGTGAATAGATTATCTTTACAGCGTTATTTTAAGCCGTCTTTAATTCCATGGAGGTGCATGTCTTAAAGCAAATAATTTTATAATAAAATTTTCTTGAACAGGAAAAAACAGCCACTACTTATTATGTAACATCACTTAATAATAATGAAATGTCTTATTCAATACAGAGTGGTAGAGTAACATACATCCTTTTTTTTTCTTGACAGAATGGTGAACACATTACGAACGCATAAATTGTTCAATATAAACATCATATAAACCTTGAATAGGAAAAAACAAACTAATTTATTTTACCGAGGTTTAACTAAAAATTAAAAGGGTAATACTAATGGGTTTAAAAAACATGGTTAATATTATTTTACTCTGCATACAATAAGAGGATGTTAAATTGTCTAAGCCTAACTTGAAGCCTTAAAGTGTGTAGCATGTAGAGGGTTTTCTCGCATACTTCGATCTACCAGTATTTTCTTTCCTGTAGCAGTTAAAATGAAAGTTTAAATTTAAAAGTTGTTTTATTTTATGCGAACCATCACGATAGGTAACAAAAAAGACAAAAGAGGATAATAATATCCCTTATATTTTCTCTAATTCTATTTTGTTTTTATTATTAAATCATTTGAACTGTGGCATTAGCAGTGTTCATTATTTTTAGAGTAACAATCTTTCTCTGAGTGTTATTAGTAATTTTCAAAATGTTTAGACCGTGGGTTGAAAACTGTGAATCTGACGACGGAATTGAAGAGATAATCGAGGAAAAAACAAAATGCCATTTACCGATGTGCATTTTTGCGCATCAGCATCTGGCTCCGTATTACCCCCTTTCATCATATTCAAAGCGAAGGGTGCTGTACAAGCTAGGTGGACCAATCCCGAATTGGAATATCCAGGAACTTCATATGCTACTACTGAAAATGGTTACGTGGAAGAACCAGTATTTTTCCCTTTTGTTAACAATGTCCGTCAAAGAAAAAACCTTCAGAAAAAGGCAGTACTGATAATAGACGGACATAAAAGTCATATCAGTTTAAGAGTAGTAAATGCAGCAGTCAGTGCAATTTTAATTCTAATAAAGCTTCCGAAGCATTTAACACATCGTATGCAACCCCTAGACAAATGTGTATTCGGGCCTTTAAAAACTGGATGGGAAAAAATTCTTGTTACCTATGGTCGTCGCAATTTGCTAGTTAATTTTAATATGCCTAATAGGCGAGTTTTTGTTGAACTTTTAGCGGAGGCTTGGAAAACTTATTTGCCGGAAAGAAATAAAATTTCTGGTTTTCGTGAAACTGGTAGTTTTCCAGAAGATTTTTCAAAATTTCCTGAAAATGAATATGGTCAAAACAAACTAGCTCGTTTTAAAGCTAATCAAGAGGAAAGAGTGCCCGAACACTGGCAGAATGGAGAACCAAACTCGCAAGAAGCAGAACCGCAAGAGGCAGAAGCAGAAGGCAAAAGACAGAAGCAAAACAGCAAGAAACAAAATCAGATCAGGGAGAAATTAGATGACAAGAAGTACAGGAAAATGTAAGACCAGAACAGCAAGGTAAAAAATCAGAACAACAAAGAATTACAGCATCCAAACAAAAGGAAAATGTAATACCCCTACAACAAGCTGAATGCAAGCAAACGCTCAGAAAAGAGGAGTCAGGTAATCTTCCGCAACAAAAAATACAACCCAGTACAATTCCAAACATTGACGAACCCCACAACCTCTGATGGTCGAAGGTCTGTTATGGACGTATTTTTGAAAAAAATGCGGAGGGAGTTTGCACCACAAGACAATAAAGTAAAAGAAAAGCAAATAAGAATAAAAAAAGAAACTTATGGGGAAGTACTGTCAGTAAAGAAGTTCTTAAACGTTTAGAAACAGAAGAGGAGAGGCGAACCATGAAAAAATCCCAAATCGGATACTAAAGCCCAATCAAATAAAAAAACAGTATCAAGAAATAAAAAAAGCAACTTACTGAAGTATCGTCTTCAGAATCCGAGGATGATCCAATTTAGATGGAAGTTTGAGTGAAAACGTTTTTTTAAGTAAATATATCCGACAACGTAAAGCTGATACATTGCAAATTGGTTTGTACTATGCAGTGGATTATGTCACTAAATGGTGCATTGGACGCATAATCAGCATTACTGGTAATCAAATAGAAATGAAATTTTTAGAACGTCTTCCTGAAGATAATTTTCGATAGCCGGTAAGAAATGACATTGACGTAGTGTTGAATACGACGTGTTTTACTGGACCAATTAATATAAGTGGAACCCATTTGTTTTCGGTTTCTCCTAGCCCAATAGAAATTCAGAAAAAATGGGCTAAGTTAAACCGTAATCAAAAATAAATTTTTCCTCTTTGTAACCCTGTTAAGATTTAATTTCGTTTTTATATTTCATTTATTTGGTACTAAGAAATATTGTTCTGTTTACAAATTGCAGTTTTGTTCTTTAGTTTTAGTATTAAACATTACTTTTTCAAGATACTGTTTAATTATTAGTATTTAATCCCTTTTTTCTGTACTTTTAGAGCGTTTTTGTGTAGGTAGTTTTAATTCTGTTAAATAAAGTTTATTTTCACGTTCTAGATCTTCGCAACCGATGAAAATATTTAAATAAACTTTTTACTGTATTTTTCTGAAGCTTTTATGTTTTGTCTCCACTTGCCCCAGTTACAATTACAATCAAATACTAGTTGAAATTCACGTTGTCTACGTTTACCCCAGGTATGGGGTAATCGTAGACAAATTGAAGATTTTTAAAAAAATATGTATTTATGTAATTTAAGTAGAGCTAGATTTGATATCCTTATAGACATGAAGACCTAACAGGCTAAGTATATAGACTTCAAAATCGCACATTCTTGGGTGTTAAGGAATTGAGGTATTAATAAAAAAATATAAAAACATGGGGTAAGGGTAGACATTGTAGACCTCACTTGCCCCTATATATATATATATATATATATATATATATATATATATATATATATATATATATATATATATATGTTTTGGCTTAGTTCTTAAGAGAAACGAAGTTCATTTTATACTTCAACGTACCAAACCATATTAACCAAATATGTAACACTCAGCAACTATGAGTATGATTATATTGATAATGAATTTGCCTTTGCAATCTGCAATTTGGAGATTGTTAAGGCGTATTTAAATACAAAAAAAATAGACAAATATTTCGCAAATGCAGTTAAATAGTAAACAGAAAACAAATATGATAGAAAATTTTAAATAAAATTCCTTGTCCCCACTTTTTTAGACAACCGCCTATATATACACCTGTCGTTAAACTCAATAAGTGCCCTATTATATAGGCAACATTTTATACGTCTGAGGTCAAAGTTGGTAACTGAGACAATTTCTTTGTCCAAGGTTGGTAACGAAATGAAATTATGCAACTCGCACAGCGTCGTCGCGTCACGCAGCCGAGTCCTCTACTTATTATCGCTGTTGTTAGTGAGGGTTGCCCTTGTTTAATATCCAGGAATGGAATAGGATTTTTTTTTGTAACAAAACCCGTGGGCAGAAAAAAAAACGGTTTTGCCTATAAAATAATATGAACTAGGACAAGAATACTTTGTTTACATTTCTTCTTCCATAAATAAATACGAAATGGGACAAACATGTTTATCAATTTTGTAAAAGTCATTTCAGTTTTTGTGCCTGCACTCTTTTCCAGATTCAGACCATTTTTCTGCTAAATGGCTTCACTATTTTTGTACGACGTTTATGACATACAAACAACCTATCCGCTCTCGTAAATATATGGTTTCACCTCAACACCGATTTCCCAAGTAACACAAACTAGCTGATGAGCTATTTTGTCTAACAGTTAAAAGACACACAAAAACAAAAAAAAAAGATTTGTCAAATTTTGACAAATGATTCCGGGCTTGTTTTCTAGCCATGAAAGCACGCTTTAGATTAGATTTTTTGGTTCTAGAAGCAGCAATTTTTAGTGTAGATAGGCTATAGCATAATTACTTGCCCAAAAAATATCTTAAAGTAAGAATACCTATTTAAAATGCCAAAATATGATATTTTTAATCAACAGAAATCGAGGTCAGAATATGGTCAATACGTAGGCATTTTTGCCCAAATGCTAACTAAACATATTTTAATAAGTAGTTCAGTTTAATATAGTAATAATAACTATATAAGAATCCAAAACGTCGATTTAGGGTAATCGTCATTCAATTTTGTTACGCTAGCTCCTGGGTCTTAAATTAGCCGTTTTTTAGCGAGTACTAAAGGCAAACCAAGTAGGCATTTTTATTGGTAAAATTTTAGTAAATGTTGCTACATTTGATAAAGATTGGCTTACAAAGTGGCCCATTTCAAGGAATATTTGCTTAAAAAATAGCCCAAAACTTTTTATGATCCACCATGATTGAAATTGAAATTAAACTAATTTCCTAGTAGCTATTATTTGAGCACTTAAAAAAAAACATATTTTTTATACCTGCAAAAACATATTTTCATGCATTTTTTACCTTATGGACTCTTTAATCAATTTTCTTAGTAAAATATATTTCCAAACTAAAAAAAAAGAAAAAAAATTTGTTGAAAACGAAGTTTTTTAGTTTCAAGAAGCGCGTGTTTTACATGCTTATGTTAGATTTTTTTAACCGTCAAACTTCCTAAAATATTTTACACAATAAGTCATAGTGTATTTCTCCTAAACCATGATTTGTTATCTTTGAATTTCCTCTTGGCTCATAAATTCTTCCACTTATTGGCTCTGTTTATACTATTTCTACATAATTTGAAACAATTGATGATTTATCATATAATTGAAGAAAAGGCAAAAAATAAGGAATTATTTAGCCAAATTTCGGAAAAAATGTTACTCAAATTTCGGCTAAAAACAAGTCAGAATTCAGCTAAAAAAGCTCGATTTTATAGTCAAAAAGTAGCTAATAAACCCAACAATAAATCAAAAGAGAGGGTCGTATAATTGCCAATTGGCCATTTTTACACCATTATGGCCAAATTGTTATTCCCCACTTTAGCTATATTTCCGTCTTTATACTGTAATAGAACTATTATTTTGGATAGCAATTAAGCTAATTGGGTAGGGATATTAGCCAATATCACAGCACTTTAGTTCGTATATGATTATATGTGCTACTTGGGTTGTTTTTAAGTTTCACCACCACCAGTTAGGCAACCGGCAGCATGGTAAGTTCTCCTAATAATACGTTGGAAAGTAAGGAATATTTGTTGTTCATATGGCATATGAGCTCAAAAAGCTGCAATGATCGAGTATTGTTATGTTTTTTTCTTAAAAGTTTTAATTCATATCTACGATGCATGCCACTCATGCCAGACCTCGTCAGCCAGATAGCGCTCTGGAGGTGGAGTCTATGCTGTCGGACATATTTATTGTAATTTAATTTAAAAGTTATTTTTACTAAAAATTAGCAATAAAATCTTATACAGGTTTAAATATGTTTACCACCACCAAACAAAAAAATCTATTTTTATCTTTTTTTTTCAAGGACTCACATCCCGTCTAGTTACTTAAGTCCAATCAAATGTACCGTGTCATCATATGTTACGTAAAATTATCATATTATCATAGGTAGAAATGTAATTTATAGGCAAAAAAATGGGAAAAAACTTTAATCCTTATTATCCGCATACAAATTGGACCTACAAGTATTACATCGAACATTCATTAATTTATACAACAATATGGAGATTAGTTTAAATACGAAAAAGCTGGTTTGAATAAAATTTAAAGCAAATCTCGTTTTGGAATGCTTGTATTGACCGATATCATCGAATAGTTTTGAAATGATAGTCCACTCAAAATGGTGTTAATGTTTCATACTGCTAGTAAATATATGAGCAAGAGTTCATTGGATTCGAAATGACGACGTCTAGTTATATTTGGCAACGAAAAATGATTAAAAAGCCATTACTCTCTTTTTGTTTGTTAACACAACATAAGCTTAATAAATTCCTTTTAATTTCAAACATTTTGCTTGGGTCAAGAGCTCGAAGGGCAAACGCCACTGGTCTAGAAAAATGTGCATCGGTTTCAAACCGGCAAATAAACAATTTCAAAAGTTATTAACAAATTAAAATTTAAAAAAGGAGGTTAGTTTTTTTTAAATAATTCAGAAGCTATTAAAATTTAAGATATTTAATAAACCATTCTTAAAAAGGAAGACATTTTCTACAAAAAAGTTTTACTGTAGGAACTCCATCTCTATTAAGAAATCATGGTTCTTGGGATTAGACCGTGTCAAATTGGAATTACTGTCCGACGTTTCGCCTTCGATTGCACGAGGCATCATCAGGAATCTGTACTCCACGAGATCTGAACACTGAATGAGCTCGAAGAGATTCAGGCGGGCTTTTATGCCCGACTTGTGCTCGCCGAACCGTGACCTTGTGTTAAGATCGGTTTCCACGTGTGATGTAGACCTTAACCCGTATCTCTATTGAAATTTTTTGTATGTTTAAATATTTCAGTAGATTCTCTAACTTTTTGTTTATAAAAACCTGGAACCGATGCTAGAACCTTGGTTTCCTTTATATTTATGAAATGGCCAGTGTTATGCTGGTGTTCAGCTACAGCAGATTGAACAATTTGTTTCTTTTTAATACATCGTTCATGTTCCTTAAGTCTAGTTGATATTGAGCGTCCTGTTTCTCCCACATACACTTCTCCACAGGAGTAAGTAATTGTAATCTTCTGATTGCTGAAGAAGAAAATATGTGGAAAAGTTTACTCAACTTTTGGACAACAACACCGATATGGTTATGCAGGAAGACCCCACAAGTAGAATAGAAAGACGCATTACCAATTTGATCAACACATCCAGTCTACCACCAGCGGAGAAAAGATCACTAAAACCAAGCAGCTCCAAGACTACCAGGTTCTACGGTCTTCCGAAGATACACAAGGACAACGTATGACTTCGACCGATCGTCAGTGCAATAGACTCGCCCATATACAAACTAGGTAAACATCTTTCAAAATTTCTTAATCCATTTACTGGAAAAACAGATTCTTTTATTAAAAACTCTGCACATTTCATGGAAAAACTTAAGACAATCCAGTTGGATCCCGAAGATATTTTGATCAGTTTCGATGTAGAATCATTTTACACAAATGTTCCTGTCAACGACTCAATTTCCATTATGTCAGACATACTGGATAACAATAATCTTGATAAGAACTTAATAGACCTAGTGGAAGCTTGTCTTACATCTACTTATTTCATTTTTCAAGGAACTTTTTATGAACAAACTTCAGAGGCAGCTATGGGATCTCCTCTATCACCTGTGGTAGCGAATATCTTTATGAAAGCCTTTGAGGATATTGCTCTAACATCCGCTCCACTAAAACCGAAGCACTGGTTTAGATAAGTAGATGATACTTTTGTTGTTTGGCCTCATGGACAGGAAAATCTCCTCATATTTCTGAACCAACTTAATCAGCAACATCATAATATCAAATTCACGATGGAAATTGAATTTAATGGAACAATTCCCTTTCTAGATGTATGTGTTCAAAGGAAGGAACATGGTACATTAGGACATTCTGTGTATAGAAAAACCGACGCATACAAATAGTTACTTAAACATAAATTCTCATCACCATCCAGCACAAAAGAAATCGATTATTAACTCACTAGTATTCAGAACTATTTCGATTTCTGATCAAGATTCTTTAACATCGGAAACATCGAAACTGACCGAAGCTCTCAGAGGGAATGGCTATTGCACTGAAGATATTACGCATTCAATTAAAAGACATAGTAAACCAACTCCGCCAAAGTAGAATGATAAAGAGCCACCATTAGTTAGTGTTGTTCTTCCCTACATACATGGCACTACAGACAAAATAGTACGATTACTTCGGCGGTCCAACATACGTACAATTTTCAATACCTGTAAGAAGATTGGACAATGCTTGCGATCCCTGAAAGATCTTGTACCTTTCCAAACAGAAGGAGTATATAAAATTCCCTGCTCCTGTGGAGAAGTGTATGTGGGAGAAACAGGACGCTCAATATCAACTAGACTTAAGGAACATGAACAATGTATTAAAAAGAAACAAATTGTTCAATCTGCTGTAGCTGAACACCAGCATAACACTGGCCATTTCATAAATGTAAAGGAAACCAAGGTTCTAGCATCGGTTCCAGGTTTTTATAAACGAAAAGTTAGAAAATCTATTGAAATATTTAAACATACAAAAAATTTCAATAGAGATATGGGTTAAGGTCTACATCACACGTGGAAACCGATCTTAACACAGGGTCACGGTTCGGCGAGCACAAGTCGGGTATAAAAGCCCGCCTGAATCTCTTCGAGTTCATTCAGTGTTCAGATCTCGTGGAGTAAAGTTCCCTGAAGATGCCTCGTGCAATCGAAGGCGAAACGTCGGATAGTAATTCCAATTTGACACGGTCTAATCCCAAGAACCATGATTTCTTAATTGACCAAAGCCGTGAAAGCTTCCGTTCTATATCCATCTCTATTTATAACTTTAATTTAATGTTGAAAATAGAGGTCAGTGCGGCGAGAGATAAGCTGTTATAGTATTAAATACTAATTTAGAAAATTATGGTAATATCCAGAAACTTGAAGGAACAATATCCCACTTCAACGGGTAAAACGCAATGGTACTTTGGACAAAATGGGGCAGCTGAAAAACTAATAAAAATATAGTTTAAGGTATTTTACTATTAAAGAATAACAAAATGTTTTTATATATAATTTTTTATTTCATAAACTAGGAAAAATAAAACATTTATAATGTTGTTTTTGACATGCATATTGATATTACAGTCAGTTCAACTCAAGCGCATTGTTCATGACTTTACATTAGACAAATTGCACATTGAATCCATTCCTTCTGAGACTTCGAATAGAAAATAAATCATCAGGGACGTACAGAAGAGAAAATATTGGGGAGGGAGAGTAAGAGTAAGTGAGAAAACCCCAAGTGATAACCAAAAAAAAAAGGTTCGTATTCGTATCTTGTCGAGACCCTTCGGCTTTAAATAAAAATATAACGTAAGGTAAGATTTTGCCAACAGAATCAAATATTGAGGGCGGACTCCCCCCCTATATGCAGGTCCCTGTAAGTCATTCCAATACAGATAAGACGTATCGCTTGCGTCTACATTATCTTCGACGCTTTGTTCCGAATTAGAAAAGAAGCAAAGGATTATTTTCTAAATCTGTTTTATAAGGGCAGTTGGAATCATCGTCTCCATTATTTGGAACTTTTTTTTAAATTTAAACCAAATCTTAAGCAACGAAATGACAAAATGTCAAACAAATGTAATTGACAATGATTTTCATTATACCAAATAGTCAAATATTAGGTGTAGGCGAAATTTGAACAATACCGGATACTTAACGTTTGGCATTATATTACAACTTTATTTTTATTATTTTAATAAATTAAATTATTTAGTTTATTCTATTGAATAATGAACAACAAATCGAGACCTTTTAATGTATCGTTATTAACGATTTTGATGACATCAGTCAAGTAACGAGCGAATGGAAGTTTGGAGCAATGGGGTAGTTAACAAGAATATGGTTTAAGGTATTTTACTACCCTACTTAAGGATAACAATGGTTATTTATACTATAAGGGATGGAAGTAACATTTACCAGTCGAGGACGAGTTTGCGGCCGAGCGATAGCGAGGGCTGGCAAAAAAGTTCGAGACTGGTTAATGTACTTACAAGCCATATGGTATATAACATTTTTCCACCTCCCTGTATTGTATGTTTACAAGAAAATGCTGGATATATTTTTGGATTTTCATCATCATCATCATTACATTCGATAGCATTCTCATTAAATTATGAAGGCAGCCGTGATCCGTTGCCAGAGCAACATAAGCAGTTTTTATTTTATCAACAACGTCAAGTTGACAATTCATAGCGAAAAGTTTATAGAAGTCGAATTGTTTGCTTCTGTGTGGACAAAAAGGATGTTTCAGACATAGAAGAATCAGCGATTATTGCTTGTTTATCTCTACTACCGGAAAAGTCGAAAAAAATGTATGAATTGGTGCCAAAGCAAGACGGCTACTGCAGTCTCAGAAACCTTGTTTTTGGCGTATTTCCACGAAAAAAGTGCTATATTGAAGTCCCCATCAAGCTTATGGTGTGAGTATTCGATGTTGAAATCCACCCTTTTTATAGAGGAAAATATAGATATTTCTAAGTATCCAAAACTTCGAGTATTTTTGAAAAGAAAAAATGATGGTTATAGACCCAAAAAATCGTAATGGTAAAGGTCGTAATGGTAATGGGAGTTGCTGGAGCGTGCCGTTTTGATGAACTCTGTAAAATGAAAATGGACAACGTTAAAATAAGTCAAGAAGTCATAATTGTGACCATTCCTGACTCCAAAAATGGAATGTCACGTACATTTGCAGTGACAAAAAGTGACGACACTCAGGTTTGTCATTTCAAAATAATTCAAAAGTACCTTGAGACAAGATCCCACATGACGACTATTGATCCGCGCTTCTTTATGTGATATCAAAATGGAAAGTGCTTAAACCAGCCTGTCGGGAAAAATACGTTTTCGTCAATTCGATGTAAAATTGCGAAATTTCTAAAGTTTGAAAACTTCGTTGGCAACTTTATCAGCAAATACTGGAGTTGATGTATTAACTATCTAGCGACATGGTGGATGGAAATCCCCTACTATTGTGGAAAGTTACGTAGCTGAGAGCTTCTATAATAAAAAGGACGTAGCGAATAAAATTTTATACAATAAGTCCCAGCCAGAAGCCTCTTGTAGTGTTTCAACAGTGACAGAAACATTGGTTAGAAATGAAGGATCTGTGGAGTCAGAAAATGTGATACACATCGAGAAGAAACGAGAAAACGTGTTTCCAAATTTTGTTAATAATGTGAATAATTGTAATAATTGTAACATTAATATTCATTTCAATTAATATCACCGGATTTTTATCCCGATTTTTGTAATATGTCGATGAAATCAAAAATTAAAGTTACTTATAATAATTTTAAAATATCATTTCCCTAGGAATGTAAGTTGACTTACATCCTGTCGTTAAGGGCAACCAATACCTTGTTGAGTAACATTCACTTACGTCTGTCAAAGCAGTGTCAAAATAGGTCGCTTACAATACAGGGAGGGGGATAATTTTAATGAATATATAATAATTTTTCTTATCTTTATAGTAGTTAGTTATATCACCCATTACCAATTAAACATTGTAGAAAATAGATAATAACAATAACAATAATTGAAAGTCATTAAATGAAGTGCTTTTATATGATTATTATAACTCTTCCCCATCCTTGAAATTTTCAGTTACCGTTAAAAATTAATCTTATTTTTACCATAGTATGAACAAGAAAAATATAGAGTGCTTCGCTCTTAATATTTAGCTGCTTTTTATATTTATACTTCTGGCATTTTAAAGCGTTTAAATTTCTATAAGGTACAAACTCTCACTAATATTATTGTTTTGATGCAGATAATTTTGAAGGTGAACCAACAATTTTTGCGGGTGGCTTATGAACTGATTCCAAAACCAAAAGTATCAATTCCGTGGATCAGTCCCAGTTACGAGTTCAATAAGAAAAAAGATACCAACACATAATCAATTTACCTTCGAGCTCAGTCGATATCACTTTGGTTAATTTTGAAATAAACCGAACTCGACTCGAATATGACTAATTTATCTAAACTTGTCAATATTTTCGAAATTTTATTTCATATATTTTGAAAATCTTCTATAAATTAATTTAATTTTTCCGGAGAATACAAGTAAGGGCACGTATTTTAAAATTTTTATATAGAATGTACTGCAACTTTTTTTGTACCTAGTTTAGCCTTATTCCGTACAGCTTTACTCTTGCAACTTACAATCAGTCAGGGTACCTTATAAAGTTAATGTTTTAAAAATACTATCATCCATAAAAAAAATTACGCGCTGATGTTCCCAGAATTCGGTCTACTTCGAGAAGAGCCATGACCTGTAATCGGCCTAAACCTAATACAATTACCTACATGCCTATATAACTCGAACATATTTTTTTTCAAGTGACGTCTTGAAAACAAAATAAATACCGGTAAGCTAAGCTCGTTATGGCGCGCCCGCGCCTGTGAGGCAGGAATACGTTTATCTGATTTTTGATAATAGGTACAGGGTTTTCCCGTATATTTTTCCACCCACCTAGAGAGCTTATTTGAATAGATACAGAAATGTCGTAAATACAAAAATTGTTGGGTTTTTTTTTATGAAGATTTAGAATATTATATCATAAATGCGAAAATATTATTGGAAATGTCAAATTTTGACAGGTTGACAGTTTTTTAAATGAAACACCCTGCATATTAAATCATCTTTTTGAAGATCTTTTTTTTCTAATTTCAAATATATATACTTTTAATATATTCTGTTAATTAGTTTTGGATATATAAGCGTTTAAACATTAAATAAATGGTAAGGTAATTTGCGCTAAAACATAGTGAGCCATGGTCAAGACAATTGTAATGAACGACGCCTTTTTGACGTTTACTGGTCAGAAGTAATTATTTACGAGCAGTTTTAATATCTAATACGTTGGACGATGGGTTATTCGGAAGAAGAGAAACTCGACATGATAGAATTATTTTATTTACATGGTAAAAATGGGTCGATAGCTCGTAACGAATATCATAGACGTTTTCCAGATAGACCAATACCGACTTGTAGGTCAATATTAAACATCGCTAAACAATTGAATGAAAGAAAAACACTTAAGCGAAAAGTTAGAATAGTGGAAAGAAACGCTGAAGAAGATTTAAAAATTTTGTTATATTTTGAAGGTAATTTTGAAGCTTTTGTATTAAAATAATTTATTTATCTCATTTATTCTTGTTTTAGAAAATCCTAAGCGCTCAATTCTCGATGCAGCCACTTTGTTAACAAATCATGGCATAAAATTCACTCAGTTTATAAGTTTTTACCTACTCAAGAATTAACCGATTAAAATAAAATAGACCGCTTACACTTCTGCCAAGAAATAGAAAGACAAGTTATGATAAACCAACTAAATCTGTCAAACATAATTTTCACTGACGAGGCAACATTTACCACTGGATGCATGTTTAACCGGAAAAATAAGCATTTTTGGTCAAAAGAAAATCCGCGAGCTCTTCAGGCGGTCAAAATTCAGGGAAGAAGATCCCTACATGTTTGGTTTGGCCTTCTTAACAGTTATGTTATTGGACCTATATTTTTAAATGGGAATTTAATCGGACAAAGGTATCAGGAGTTATTATAAAACGAAATCGAGGGGCATTTAGAACAACTACCGATTAATTCATATCTTAATTTGATATGGTAACAAGATGGTGCCCCTCCTCATAATGTCCACCCGGTCACCAATTTTTTAAATGACAGGTATACATTTTGGATTGGAAGACGTGGAAGACTCTCCATTGGATAGATTTTTGTGGGGTTATCTGAATAACAAGATATACTACAATAGGCCAAGAACCATCCAAGCTTTAGAGCAAAATATAGTCCAAACAATCGACGATTTAAACACCCAATCACCTCCTTTCATCCATACACACAAAATTTGGAAGAAATATTCAGAAATGCATTACAAACCAAGGAGGCTATATAGAAAACAAAAACTTAGTTCTTTAAGCTAATATTATTATTTACCTACTTTATATCATTGATTTTTTATGGTATTGTTTCTTTTCACTATTCTAACTTTTCGGTTAAATGTTTTTCTTTCATTCAATTGTTTAACGATGTTTAATATTATGCTACGAGTCGGTGTTGGTTTATCTGGAAACCGTCTATGATATTCGTTACGACCTATCGATGCATTTTTACCATGTAAATATAATAATTCTATCATGTTGAGTTTCTCTTCTTCCGAATAACCCATCGTCCAACGTATTAGATATTAAAAATGCTCGTAAATAGATACTTCTGACCGGTAAACGTCAAAAAGGCGTTGTTCATTGCAATTGTCTTGACCATGGCTCACTATGTTTTAGCGCAAATTACCTTACCATTTCTTTAATGTTTAAACGCTTATATATCCAAAACTAATTGTCAGAATATATTAAAAGTATATATATATATATATATATATATATATATATATATATATATATATATATATATATATATATATATATATATATATATATATATATATATATATATATATATATATATATATATATATATATATATATATATATATATATATATATATATATATATATATATATATATATATATATATATATATATATATATATATATATATATATATATATATATATATATATATATATATATATATATATATATATATATATATATATATATATATATATATATATATATATATATATATATATATATATATATATATATATATATATATATATATATATATATATATATATATATATATATATATATATATATATATATATATATATATATATATATATATATATATATATATATATATATATATATATATATATATATATCTGAAATTAGAAAATAAAGATCTTCAAGAATATGGTTTAATTTTATTATGTAATGTTTCATTTAAAAAAACTGACAACCTGACAAAATTTGACATTACCAATAATATTTTCGCACTAATGATATAATATTCTAAATTTTCATAAAAAAACCCAACAACTTTTGTATTTACGACGGTGCAAAAATATACGGGAAAACCCTGTACAGGGTGTCCGGATTTGGTTGCAAAAGCAGGGTATCTCGCTTATTTTTAAAGATAGAACCTTGCGGTTTTCACGAACCTGAGCTAATTTTTTGTGAAACTCATGAAGCCGTAAACAAAATTTTCATAGCCTTCTTCGTTTATGAGATACAGGGTGAAATAGAAAATTTTGCATTTTGGGGTTATCCTTTAACTTAACGCAAAGGGAAAAATTGCTGCTTATGCAGTTTTTTACGCTGGATCCAGTGTCGTAGTCATATTTTTCATTTGAGTTGTTATTTTTTAGATATGACCCAAAGTTGTGTTTTTTAAATGGGACACCAAGTATATTTGTCCAGAAATTGATTTGTCCTTTTAAAAGCTTCTCAAAAATATATAATAGTATAAGTCTATTTTAATAAACAACAACAAAAATCCTAATTTTTATAATTATCATCCCAAATTTTGCAGTAGGCCATGCAAAATAATGCTGCCTTTTATTTAAAGTCGTTAACAATATCTACATCCTAACAATCAATCAAAATAAATATGTAATTAAATCTATTTATCAAAATATGTATTGATAATTTCGCACCAAAAAAGTACCACCTACCTAGATTTATGTAACACAAGAACAAAACAGTAATAAATTATTATGTAACAAGCCTTTCAGCAAAAATCAACTGTCGTATAAGAACTACAGTAACCAAGGAAATCAAAAGGACTGTTCAAACTCATTTCCATTTTGTTCTATGCATGCTTCGCACAATTTTCGTATTCGTTTTAGGGAATTAAGCAAAATAACTGGATGATTTTGTAAATAGCGAAAATTTTCTTTTATTGCATTTCCTAAATCTTGGACATTATCATAGTGGTCTTTATAAATTCTATTTTCCAGATATCCCCATAGAAAGAAATCTAAAATTGGCAAATCTGGGGACCTAGGGGGCCATCTTATAGGTCCATTTCTTCCGATCCATTGATTGGTAAAATTATTGTCCAGAAATAATCTCGTCTTTCCAGAATTGTGTGCAGGAGCACCGTCCTGTTGAAAATAATTTTCGTTAATTTGCGCTAGAGGAACATCGTCAAGTAATTCAGGTATAGCTGCCTTTAAAATTTCTATATAGCGATTGTCTGTTAGATTTCCCTCAAATATATACAATTTTATATGTGTTCCTAATATGAAGCAGGACACATTTAGACCAAACCTGCCCTGCTGTCTTCTGGGAAATATTTGGTGTTGATTTTCCTGGGACCAGAATCTACTATTGTGCTTATTGAGTATACCAGAATTACTGAAATGTGCTTCTTCTGACCATATAACCTTCCTTTCAAAATCTCTAACCATATCGCATCTTTCTCGAAACCAATTGCAGAAGACTACCCGACGCTCTGCATCCCCTGGCTGTAAGTGCTGCACGAGCCTAAATTTGTATGGTGGTATTTGTGCTTTTTTAGAATATCTTGAACTCTAGTTTTTGGAATCCCTATGCTCTTTTCACTGGCCCTACAAGAGTTTGTAGGGTAAGCTTCTGCATTAACCAAAACCGTAATTTCCTCAGCCTTCCGATTTTCTTTATTATATGTTTTCGTACGAGGTTTGATAAATGATCCGTGATTAAGTAAATTCTTTTTTATCCGATAAAAAGTGGATATATTAGGTTGCCTCCTTTCTCGATACCTAAATAAAAATTAAGCAATAGTATTTCAACATACCTAAAAATTAACTATTTACCTGTTAAAATACATCTCAGAAGCCGCTTCAACATTTTCATTACTTAATATAAAACAAGCTAACATATCGTACTTTTCATAATGTTCGAAAGTTTGGTTTTCTTCCATAATAATACAAATATATTTTTACACAATAAATAAATACAAAAAACTAGCGCTATATTTTATATAGGCGTACAAAATTGGGAAATGTCATTTGCTTCCAAGAAAACAAAAGAAAACGGCATCGTTTTGCATGGCCTACTGCAAAATTTGGGATGATAATTATAAAAATTAGGATTTTTGTTGTTGTTTATTAAAATAGACCCATACTATTATATATTTTTGAGAAGCTTTTAAAAGGACAAATCAATTTCTGGACAAATATACAGGGCGTCCCATTTAAAAAAACACAACTTTGGGTCATATCTAAAAAATAACAACTCAAATGAAAAATATGACTACGCCACTGGATCCAGCGTAAAAAACTGCATAAGCAGCAATTTTTCCCTTTGCGTTAAGTTAAAGGATAACCGAGATACGAGGAGGGTCCCAAAATGCAAAATTTTCTATTTCGCCCTGTATCTCATAAACGAAGAAGACTATGAAAATTTTGTATACGGCTTCATGAGTTTCACAAAAAATAGCTCAGGTTCGTGAAAACCGCAAGGTTCTATCTTTAAAAATAAGCGAGATACCCTGTTTTTGCAACCAAATCCGGACACCCTGTACATAGAGTAGGGAACTAATAACTAATAATCTTGCACAGTTAAGTTGAGTCAACGAATTCGTGCCGATCGATGGCTATTTCGTACATCTGACAGACAGGCGCATTGGAACCATAATTGCAACTCTTTAATATTTTGGTCCGGATTAGTTTCATGGTTCCAAGTCAGGGATCAGTTCCAACAATTCAGTTCCAGTTATAGGTAGCCATCACTAGTTTAGGCTGGAGCCTTTATAAACGAGTACTTAAGAATATTGACCAATCTTTCACTGGACCATAGGACAATTCGCAATTTAATCCATCTTAATCATTTGTTTACAATTTATAAAGGACTCTCTAAATTAATAACCTAAACTAACTAAATAGTTTAAAATTACGGTTTGTTGACAAGGCAAAAAGCCTGGGCTTATTATCGGATAGAAAATTTAGATTTCAATTCAAAGAAACTATTTGAAAAAATTTTCTTGTCTCTCAAAGTTTTGTGTAATAATATAAATGTAGTAAATCTTAGGCAAAAAAATCGGCAGTTTACTTTATCCCGAACTTCCCTCTTTATAGATCTTTCCTTTATTAGGAATAGTGAAGTATAATCCTATTTAGTTCAGTACATAGCCATTTAGTCACACATATATGCTGTTTTTAAAAAAAAATTATTGGGCGCCATTTTGTTTCATCATATTGGATTCTTAACAATATTTTACCAGTTTCTACCTACCTACGCCACACTTGATTGAAGTAGTTTTTACATTGACACACACCGCCATTTTGTTACATCATGTTGAATTCGTACAAGTTTATGCAAAATTTGAGGTAAATTGGCCGCCATCTTGTTCCAGCATGCTGAACTTTTACTAAAATATTATCAGGTCTTCCCCATATGACCGTTCATTTTTGACTAAATCTTGGTAAGTGATTTTTAAATTATGTCGCGAACTGACATCCAGACAGACAGACCATAAATATATAAACATATTTTTTGGCATCTAGAGAAGCTAAAACGTGAGAATATGTAAAACTTGAGATGGTAATTTTTTTTACGATTACAAACGTTTTATTTGGCCACCATTTTCTTTCGCCCTCTT
Organism: Kuschelorhynchus macadamiae; assembly: GCA_030620095.1. Lineage (NCBI taxonomy): Eukaryota > Metazoa > Arthropoda > Insecta > Coleoptera > Curculionidae > Kuschelorhynchus > Kuschelorhynchus macadamiae. The sequence goes on along the minus strand of JAUTXW010003700.1, from coordinate 100,486 downwards.
GAATTAATACCGCAATTTTACTCGTTTATTTCTATACAATAATTAGTTATGATACACAGTTTGAAATCAATCCACTTAGTAGTTTCTCAGGCTAAATTTTTAATAATTTTATTAAGCTGCTAATTTGTTTCGCCATCTTGGATTCGTACCAAAATTTTACCAGTTGCTTCCTACATAGTACTTGCTTTGTTTGCAAAGTTTGAGATACATTGGGTAAGTAGTTTTTTAGTAATAATTTTGTTAACATTTCACTAGACCACCATTTTGTTTCGCCATATTGGATTTTTACCAAAAAGTTACCAGGTCATCCTAATATCTGGTAAGTAGTTTTTAAGCTATGCCGCGAACTGACAGACAGACCCCAAGTAACACAAATTAGCTGATGAGCTTTTCTGTCAGTTAGCCATAAAAGACACATAAAAACCAAATTTGTCAAATTTTGGCAAATGATTCTTGGTTTGTTTTCTAGCTATGAAACCTCGCTTCAAATTAGATTTTTTGGCTCCAAAAGTAGCAGTTTTTAATGTAGATAGGCTATAGCATAATTACTTGGCCCAAAAATATTTTTTATGGGCTTAATTAAACCTCCATCTTTTTTTTTTTGTAATATTGGATGGCCAAAAAGTATAAATATTTGTCAAAGCATAGCTGTTTAAAATGCCAGAATATGGCATTTTAATCAATAGAAATCGAGGTTAAAATATAATCAATAAGTAGACATTTTTCCCAAACTCCAACCAAACATATTTTAGCAAGTATTTAAGTTTAATTATAGTAATAATAGCTATATAAGAATGCCAGATTATGATCTTTTAAGACAACAAAAATTGAAAGGAAAAATATTGCTTTTATTATCATATTTTTGTTTTAAAATTAAACTAAAATTGGGAAGTTTTATTTCGCTTATATTCGCTATAATATTGCCAAAATATGCCACATTTTCAAATTTACGTTTATAACCTATAAAACTATATTTAATCAAACTGAAAATATATTTAAAAAAACGAAATATAAATTATTCACCACACAAAATGTCTGATTAAATATTCTACCACAACGCCGTCTTGGTCGTTTAATTTTGTTACGCTGGCTCCTGGGTCTTAAATTAGCCATTTATTAGCGAGTACTAAAGGCAAACCAAGTAGGCATTTTTATTGGCAAATTTTTAGTTAATGTTGCTACATTTTGGCTACAATTGAAAATTTTTGCCATTTGATAAATATTTGCTTACAAAGTGGCCAATTTCAAGGAATATTTGCTTAAAAAATAGCCCAAAGCTTTTTATGATCCGCCATGATTGAAATTAAAATTGAACCAATTTCCTAGCAGCTATTACTTGACATATTCTTTCTACCTATAAATACGTATTTTCATGCATGTTTTTTTTACGTCATGAACCCTTTAATCAATTTTCTTTTACATGCCTATCTTAGATTCTTTTAACAGTAAAAGTTCCTTCGCAAGTGTTTTTTGTCCCTACCAACCGACAAACCATGATTTGTTATCTTTGCATTTCCTCTTGGCTCATAAATTCTTACACTGATTAGCTCTGTCAATACTATTTCTACATAATTTGAAACAATTGATGATTTATTATATAAATGAAGAAAAGGCAAAAAATGAGAAATTATTTAGCTAAATTTCGGAAAAAATATTACTCAACTTTCGGCTAAAAACAAGTCAGAATTCAGCTAAAAAAGCTCGATTTTAAAGTCAAAAAGTAGCTATAAACTCAACCATAAAATCAAAAGAGAAGGTCGTATAATTGCCAATTGGCCATTTTTACCCCATTATGGCCAAATTATTAATCCCAACTTTAGCCATATTTCCGTCTTTATCCTGTAATAGAACTGTTATTTTGGCTAGCCATTTTAGCTAATTAGCCAGGGATATTAGCCAATATCACAATATTTTAGCCCATATATGATTATATGTGCTATTTGGGACAGACCGGCAGACGTACTTTCGGAATTGATAAAACATATTTTTTGGCAAACTTTAGCCATATTTCCGTCTTTATACTGTAATAGAACTGTTATTTTGGCTAGCCATTTTAGCTAATTAGTCAGGGATATTAGCCAATATCACAATATTTTAGCCCATATATGATTATATGTGCTATTTGGGACAGACCGGCAGACGTACTTTCGGAATTGATAAAACATATTTTTTGGCATCTAGGGACGCTAAAACGTGAAGATATGTAAAACCTGAGAAGATGATTTTTTCACGATTACATATATTTTATTTGGCCGCCATTTTATTCAGCTATTTTGAATTGACATCACAATTTCACAAGTTGACCCCTATATCACAATTAGTTATGGCACACAATTTAAAAGTAATTGGAATCAATCCTTTAAGTATTTTTTAAGCTGAATTTTTAAATATTCTTTTAAGCTGCCATTTTCTTCCGTCATCTTGGACTCATACCAAAATATTGGTTCCAACATAATACTTTGATGTTTGTGCAGAATTTGAGATAAATTTGATAAGTAAGTTTTTTTTAACATTTCACTAGGCTGTCTTTTTGTTTCGCCATATTGGATTTTTACCAAAATATTACCAGGTCATCTCCATATAATCCTTAATTTTTGATCAAAATTTGAAGTCAATCGGGTAAGTAGTCTTTAAGCTATGCCGCGAAATGATAGACAGTCAGACAGACTGACAGACGGACCGACAGAATTTATTACTTACATTAGTAACACTTATTAATTACAAACATTTGATTTGGCCGCCATTTTGTTTGGCCATCTTGAGTTAGTACCACAAATTCACTAGTTGATCGCTATACCACAGTTAATTATGGCACACAATTTGAAATCAATCTATTAAGCAGTTCTACACACCGAATTTTTTAATATTTTATTAAGCCGCCATTTTGTTGGATTTGTACCAAAATGTTACCATTTGATTCCAATATAATACTTGATGTTTGTGCAAAGTTTGAGAAAAATTGGATAAGCAGTTCTTTAGTAATAATTTTTTTAACATTTCATTAGGCCGCCATTTTGTTTAGCCCAAGTGGTTTTTTACAAAAATGTTACCAGGTTATCCCCATATGACCCTTAATTTTTGGCCAAAATTTTGAGTCAATCGGGTACGTAGATTTTTAGGTACCGACGGAATTGAGAAAACATGTTTTTCGGCAACTAGGAATCCTAAAACGTGAAGAACTGAAAAGATCTCGGAGGGCGATTTTTTCACGATTAAAATACTTCCCTTTTACGAGGGAAGTAAAAATATTGACCTCCAAGAATATGTTTTCATAACTATACAGAATTTATTAAATACAAGTAGGGTATAAACAATCCTAGGTAATTCATATTATTTTTATATTTTTTGTGGGTCTTCTGCTGTTAGCAAAAAAGGATCTATCAGTCCAGCAATTAATTATAGCTATAATATGGTAATCAACTACAAAGATACAAGATTTAGAACATTTCGCGTCAAAAAAATTTAGGGTGTTTCATTTAAAAATCTGAATTTGATTATACTTCCGGTTTAACCGAAAGTATAAATTCAATTGTTTTATAGGTCCGGTTGAGTATTATACCAAACTGTATTAACGTTGTAAATTTGAAATAAAAATCTACAACCTTTCCAAATAGTAGGCTAGGAAACGATTTCATATTTCATCGTCACCCAGTATATTTCCTATAAATTAATTTTTGTTAAAAATTGAAGACCCGAAGCTATGAAGATGTGATATCCGAGACGACATGAAGCTGGACTAGGGTCACGGACACCAACTTTTGGCAAACCAGATCCCTCGGTGTCTAAACTCGCTGTCTCTTGTTTTGTTAATTATTCACAATCAGTTACTGGCCAAATAACATGACAAAGTTATTCTCGAGCAGGAATTTGTTATCGCAAAGTTATTTTTAAATATTTAAAACAGATACAAAATATTATTTACTGACTTATAGAACATGGCTAAAGAGGCTGAGCACTGAATATGAATTAACATAATATTTACTGTTGAAAACAGTTACTTTGCCATTCAGAAAAACATACGGACTCGTTATAAATTTTATAGAAATAACGGAATAGAGTAGGTTTGACTAAATACAAATATTTTAATGGAAAAGCACTTAAAACATTTTTTTTCTTGAATCGAGAGTTAGCTCGATTTAGCAGTATTGTAGCGATGCTTTGAAAAGTCGTATTTAATATCAGCAACAGCTTACCTTTTTGATCTTTAATAACAAATAGGGCAGTAAATATACATCACAAACCGCATGACAAACTTTAAACCAGTGTTGCCACTTTCAAATTTTTTATTTATTAGATTTTTGTAATAATTGTACTAGATATGGGTTTCATTGTACTAGACAGCCTAATTTGTTTTTATTTCACGTAGTGTGTACATATATGTAATATATCGAAGATGTATTCAAGTTTTAAAAAAATGCATTCTATTCTATGCATCCATTGGCACAGTATTATCTATATACTAATACATAAAATACTTAGTTGACTGACTCACTCATCACGCTCCAGCTTAAACCGCTTGAGGTAAAAGGCTGGATTTTGGCATACAGGTTGATTTTAGAGGGTGAAACCACCCCTTAAATATTACAATATTTTTTATTTAAAAAACGGTCAGTTTTTCGGAAAAACTCTTGAACACGTGTTTCTTAATTTATTTTTTACATATTTTAAGAATTTTTAAAAATCCATACATGGTGTTCAAAGGGGTGAAACTACCACTTAAATAATACGCTTGAACACGTGTTTTTTAATTTATTTTTTTACATATTTTAGGATTTTTAAAAAATTCAATGTGTCTAAAGTGGGTAAAACCATCCCTTAAATATTATAATATATTTGATTTAAGTAACCGTTAGTTATTCGAAAAATGCTTCAACATAATATGCTTTATATTTTATTTTTTTACAAATTTTAAATTTTTTTAAAAACCGAGACAGTGTCCAAGGGGCTGAAACCACCGCTTTAATATTATATTTTTTATTTAAAAAACAATTAGTTATTTGGAAAACCACTTGACACGTGCTTTTTGTTTTATTTTATTACATAGTTTAAGATTTTTATTTTTTTTTATTAATTTTTATAAATTAACAGGGTTTTTGAAAAAATCGGGTCATTGATTAATTTTTGCCATCGTTCTCAAACCGTTTGCCGTAGAAAGCTGAGCGTGTGCAAACAGCTTGATTTTAGAGTGCAGAGGTTCGATAAGAAGAAATTCTTCGAAACTCAGTTTCCATGGGGGTGAAACTACCCCTTAAATGTTTATGGTTTATATAGACTCGAAAGTTGTCAAAATAAAACCGCTTCTTGGTTTAAAGAACGAGCTAAATTAACTCCAAAAAATAGCACAGCAGATGAAATAAATCTAGCTTTATTGGAAAAATTGCTGCTCTACAATTAACATACTATTCAATAGACGTAGTATAGACCAAGAAAATGCGGTTAAGTATCCTTTCGAGTTCCTACACGTTCTAAACCTTTCAGGAATCTCTCCTCATGAGTTAACTTTAAAAGTGGGGGCACCAGTGATCCTTATTCGAAATTTAAAACCATCAAAATTATGTAATTGAAATCGACTACAGGGTAAAACATTGCAAAACAATGTAATAGAGTCTACTATTATTTCTGGCCCTGGTCTGGAAGAAACAGTTTTTATACCACGTATCCCTTTAATTCCGTCATCTATCCTTTTCAGTTTCAACGTGTACAGTTTCCTTTAATGCTTTGTTTCGCCATCCCAGATAAACCTACACCTATAGTTTATAAAAATTGTATCAGCGTCAATGCCAATTCATTCTTTGGTTTCTGAAAATTAGATTAACTTATATTTATGAGGATCTTTAAAAAACTTGCAAAAACTTTGTTATGTTACTGATCCAAAAATTGTGTAATACCTTGTATAAAACAGCTGTAGTTTTTCGATTAACGCAATCTTAACTAAGATAAAATTATGTGACAATTATTAATTTCAAATAATAAAGGAATAGTTAAAAATTATTTTTGTTTTGGAAGTTCAGAAATTATTAAATTTACCCCGTATAATAAATAAAAGCAAATGAATTAATTAAAAACCCGCCAAATCAGTTTTTAGATAATGGTTCGTAGAATATCATAAAATGCTCAAAATTAAACAAAACTAAAAATTGCAGAAACTCGAGATTTACGAACTTTTCTAAAATTTGCTATAGATAGATAGATAGAGCCCTTAAACATCCAAAACCGCATCTGTGTAACTTTTTTAGTTTTTGAGAAATTATATATATATATATATATATATATATATATATATATATATATTAAATTTAATATATATATATATATATATATATATATATATATATATATATATATATATATATATATATATATATATATATATATATTTATATATATATATATATATATATATATATATATATATATATATATATATATATATATATATATATATATATATATATATATATATATATATATATATATATATATATATATAATATATATATATATATATATATATATATATATATATATATACAGTGGGTCCCAGATTCGCTTCTCTATACAGGAATCTCGGCTCCTATTATACCGACAGCAAAGTTTAAATGGGGAATTTTTAGAGGAAACTTGTTGCATTCGATATTCGGCTTCAGATTTATGATCGATCAATTGTTTTTGGAAATATCGTGGAAAAACCGAAAATGGCGGATTTCGTTTTTGGCCAGTATATCCAGAACTGTAAATTTGACAGCTTCCAAAATGTGACATTATTCGGACACATTTTTAAGACATATAAGATGGCGTATACGACACGTCTTTTGTTAACCCGCAACCCGCCTCAACTTTCATTTTTTTATGGCCGCCATATTGGATTTTTCGATTTTTGAAAAGAGCTTAAAATTTCCAGTCTAGTGATATCTCACAAGTGCATTAAAGATTTTAGTATCATCGAAATATTACACTTCGTAAAGTTAGGTTTGAGTATTTTCTAAGGAGGCCATGATTTAAAGTAATGTTAGCTCTCAATGCTTTTCTAAGGAGGCCATGAATTATCTGTAACCAAATTGGATTTTGACTTTGACGTTAAGTTAAATAGTTGAAAGTATCAAAGCTGTGTTTTAATAAGTATTAGGTACGCTTTTATCCCAATAAAATCTTAAATCTGACACATAAATTGTCAAAACCTATAGAAAATGGCCGGCATTCCGTATTCAAATGAAGAAAAGGTTGACATGTTAGCTCTGTACTTTCAATCATACAGAAACGCCGACGTTACCTCAGCGAGGTATTTGGAGATGTACCCTGAGCGACGGCATCGGCAGCCTCATAAAACCCAATTCAGGAAAATTATAGTTAATTTAATTAACCATGGTGCCTTCGAACAACCTAGAAGCGGATACAATAATAACAATGAAAATCGAGACAGAAACATTTTACTAGCTATCAACGAAAACCCTAGTGCATCGGTAAGAACTATAGAACAGGTAACTAATGTGCCGAAATCAACAGTACAGAGAGTTTAAAAAAAATAAGTACCATCGATACAAACCCATAATAGTACAAGGACTTAAGGAAACTGATTTTCCAAGACGACTACAGTTCTGTGAGTGGTATACTAGGAGATGTAATAAAAATCCTGATTTTGTAAATCATATCTTGTGGTCCGATAATAGTTTAATAGGCACAACCGTCATCATTGGGCTGTGTAAAATCCTCACGAAGTGACAGAGAGACATCTACAGATCAGATTTGGAAGTAACGTTTGGTGTGGGATCATTGGTAAGTTAATCTAACCAATCTTTTTTAAATAGGCACTTTAATGATACTAAAAGAGTATAATCTAATAAAAAAAAAAGTAAAACGTTCTACTCTAGTCAGTCAACTTACTTTTTTGATATTGTATTACATTTTTATTCAATCATTTTGTATTGTAGTTTCGAAGAACCTATAAAAATAGAATTGGGTTCTATAAATTTATTAACACTTTATCTAAATTTTCTGCAGATATAGCTAATTCTCTAAAATTATTTTGATTTAATGATTTGTTATTACCCGAGAAGCCTAGTTCTTGCGTTATGAAAAAAATACCATATTAATCAAATGTCGAATTATTTTTCGATTTTCATTATCATTTATAGAAAGGCGTTCAGGTGTATTTCCGAATAATTTAAATTTTAAAGCGCAAAGGGTTTGTTCTTTTGATATTTTATGTTTTATTAAGGCACGGTGTACTTCTTTAAGATTATTATATCACTGAAATAAATTGATTTAGTATTTCCGAAATTAATATGCAATACCAACAAAATAATTTATTACGGCTATTACTTCCCGCTAACCAAATATGTTTTTCTTTTTCTTAATAAAGCTGAATAGGCTTTAACTGTATACAAGCTCATTCATTACGGGATGTTTCGATAATTATTTTTAGAAAGAAAATATCTACTTTTTAATAAAGATAATTTTCACTTTATAATTTATAGTTTCTAGTACCACCCGGCCGACCCTGCCACCCTTGACTGTTGGGCACCTATTTATAAATTATTAATCATTTCAGGAAATCGACTTATTGGACCATTTTTGTTTGACTACAACCTAAACGGGCAGAGGTACCTAGAGCTTTTGCGAAACCAGGTTGTACCAGCCTTACGAGCTATTCTAACGGAAGATGAATTAAGAAGAACTTGGTTTCAACAAGACGGATGTCCGGCTCACAATACCATTCAAGTCGGGAACGTCTTAAGAGAGCAGTTTGACGAAAGAATAATTTCTTTAAATGGTCCAATATCTTGGCCTCTTAGATCCTCTGACATGTCGCCCTTGGATTTCTACCTCTGGGGTCACATGAAGAATGAAATCTATGAATTTGATCCCCCCGTGACCATAGAAATCCTGAGACAAAGAGTTCTGGACACATTTAGAAATATTAACTGAAATACACTTACCAGGGTTGTACGAAAAACAGTCACCAATTGTCAAAAATGTCTCGTATGCAAATGGACGTCATTTTGCAGATTTGTAAATTAATGTTACCCACTTACAAAGTAGTTAAAGCTCATTTAGATTTTTTAAGTCGTTATTTACCTTCATGTTGTATTAAAAATGCAATGCGTTCAATACATTACTTACTTATTAATGTAATCTTGTGACACATAAATCATGGCCTCCTTTAAAAACATTGAACCCTAATTTACGAAGTGTGATATTTTGATGGCACTAAAATCTTTAATGCACTTGGGAGACTAGACTGGAAATTTTAGGCTCTTTCCAAAAATCGAAAAATCCAATATGGCGGTCATAAAAAAAATGAAAGTTGAGGCGGGTTGCGGATTACCAAAAAAAAATGAAGGCGTGTCATATACGCCATCTTATTTGTCTTAAAATTGTGTCCGAATAATATCACATTTTGACATCTGTCAAATTTACCGTTCTGGATATACTGGCGAAAAACGAAATCCGCCATTTTCGGTTTTTCGCCGATATTTCCCAAACTTATTGATCGATCGTAAATCTGAAGCCAGATATCGAATGCAATAAGTTTCCTCTAAAACTTTCCCCATTTAACCTTTGCTGTAGGTATAATAGGAGCCGAGATCCCTATATAGAGAAGAGAATCTAGGACATACTGTATACTGTGACTATGTACTAAACTAAATTGGGTCACACTTCACTATTCCTAACAAATGTAAAAAAATCATAACGAGTTAACGTTAAGTTACGTGTAAAGGAAATTTACGGATTTTTTGTGTTTCATCTTCAAAAGAGTCATAAGCTAACAAGTTCTTAACTAAAGAATCTAAAATATTTCTGGTTTTATTAATGTCATTTCGGAAATTGTGTTGCAAGTAAAGCTAATAATGTATCTTCGAAAAAACTATAATACTAGTCGTTTAGAAGCTACAGGCAGAAGATAAAAATGCTTTTCAATTAATTATCTTAAAAACTACAAGATAATTTAAATCTAAAGGCGAATTTGCGTTTGTAATAAAACTTTCCTAATTTAATATAATACGAGCAATACATGTAATTCTGGGGCTAACTGTATAATTATAAAATTAACCACAAATATGAACAAATACCACTTCCAAGCGTAAACAAAATGTCAATCCTTACCAAAAACTCGCAGTTTCTCAGGAATGCAGTTTTTTAAACAACAATATGTTTATTATCACAGGCATGTACACTAAAGTGCGTAATTCTTACACACGATACAACACTACATAAAAATTTAAAATAATAATAATATTAATTACATATCATATATGTAATTAGTCGACGTTCACAAAACGACACGGACGAAATAACTAAATATTCAACAAATCTGCTCTATGAAGGTTTGGAATTGTTAAAAAAATCACATCGCAAAAAAAAACGGTTGTTGTTGTTTTGTCAGGTTTAGTTGCGATCGTATTAAGTTTAAAAATATATCTAAACGTACGTTCAAAGGTTGTTTCATGTTGGTTGTATGACCGGGCTATATCAATAATGTTAATAGACAGAAGAAAATAATTTTGAATACCAAAATTTTAAACTGCCAGGATTCAAAAAAAGCAAGTGACAGTTTCAAAATAATGCACACATAACCCAGTTTATAGTTACAGTGTCTTTGATAAAGTTCGCTGCATATTGGATTTTTTGTATTGGGTACCTTTGTCAAAATTAACTCAATAACTTTTTCTTCAAAAATGATTTATTGGGAAATAATTACGTAACTTAGATTATCTGTCAAAATTGACATTTCTTTATAAAATATACAGAAAAAGTGCTTATTTGCTAAAACATGAACACCCATATTCACTAGAGGTTTAAATTTAGACTAGGGGGCTTTATCTGAATCTTAATCAAAAATATTAACCGTGAAATTTATCGGTGCAAAAATTCAAAATTCATGTCTGACTTATTTAAAAAAATCGGTAAATTTCGTTTACCCGGAACTTCCCTCGGTATGAATTTTTCCTTTTATTAGAAATAGTGAAATATGACCAATTTTAGTTTTACATATATACTATCTTTTCAAACATTTTTCATGGGTGCCATTTTGTTCCAATATATTAAATCCTGACCAATACTTTACCAGTTTCTACCATGACACACTTAATTTTTGGTCATATTTTAAAATACATTTCAGTAAGTAGTTTTACATTGACACACATCGACATTTTGTTACGTCATGTTGACTTGGTACCAGTTTATCCCTATACCATATTTAATTTTTTTGCAAAATTGATTAAGATTTTTTTACGTTTTAACTTTACCAATTTATCTCTGTATCACACTTAATGTTTGGACACAATTTTAAATTAATCTAATGAGAAGTTTTTTTTGGTCTATTTTTAAATATTTTATTAGGCTGCCTTTTCGTTTTGCTATGGATAGAAGCCATACCAAAATGTTACCAATTCATTCTTATGCAACACTTGATTTCTGAGCAAAAATTGAGAAAATTCGACAATTAAAGGCCAATATAGTCAACTATGTCTTTTCATTTTCATTACATTGCAACAAGAATACAAATTTAATTTTTTACCTTATCTCTATTAACATTTAACAGACTTTACACCTCTGTTTTCATAAACATGTTCTGGTTGTTTGATTCGTTCTTTCTTACCTTGTTTATCAAATAATACCATTAAAAGCCAAAAATGTATCAATTAAGGAGGTGTATTTCCCAATTAGGAGTGGACTGCCAAATTAACTTATAAATAATAATCACAGGAATTTAAACTGGGGATGATAAAAGGCCAATTAAATGGTTCAATTAAGTCAGCAATTCAGGCTCTTAAAATTAAGTTTATAAAATACTAATGTGGCATCTGACGCCACCATAAAACTTAATGTATTGATATGTTTTTATGCATATACTGTAAAAAAAGAAAATTTAAAATACCCAAGATGTTGTCGAAATGTTATTTCTTATAATGGCACCAGGTACCACAGCAGCAATTATAAGTTTAATTATTAAGGATATCCAATTGTTGTTTTTTTTTGTTGAACTGGCTTAATTGACATCCTAACAGACCCGATTTAAGTCCCTCCGACAAGTTTTTATTGGGCGATTATAAAAAAAAATGACAGCACCAAATTAGGTGGCTTATTAAAAGTATCTGTTTCTGGAGAACCAGTAAGTAGATTATGTAGATGATTTGGCTCTGGCCAGAAGTGGGAGATCAAGCAAAAATTTAGTTAATAGTTAAATTTGATTCACCAAAAACCAAGTAAACAAATAAACCAAATTTCCACTTTTACGATAATTAATTATTAGTGATTCCTGATAAAATCAAATGGTCAAACAAAACTAACCCATCGAACCCAAGCAACAATCCGGGGCTCCAGCCCTTAAAGCCTTATACAAGTAGTGGTTCGCCAATTCGTTTAATCAGACTGAGGTACACATGAAACTCAAAGTTCTAGTATCTACACATACGTATGTATTTATTACTTCACTCGTAAAAGGGAAGTCTGGTAATCGAGAAAATATCATTCTCCGAGATTTTTTCAGATCTCCACTAGAGATGACGAAAAACATGTTTTCTCAATTCCGTCGGTCTGTCTGTTACAATTTACTTCAAATTTCGGTCAAACATTAAGGGTCATATGGGGATGAGATGGTAACATTTTGGTAAATATCCAATATGACGAAACAAATAGTGAAATGTTAAAAAAATTGTTATTAAAAACCCACTTATCCAATTTATCTCAAATTTTGCAAAAACATCAAGTATGTCAACTGGTAACAATTTTATACGAATCCAAAATGGAGAAACAAAATGGCGGCATAATAAAATATTTAAAAATTCCGCCTGAGAAAACTGGTTAATGATTTGATTTCAAATTGTGTGTCATAACTAATTGTGGTATAGGGATCAACTAGTAAAATTGTGGTAGTTATTCAAGATGGCTGAATTGTTTGTAATCGTGAAAAAATCACCCTATCAGGTTTAACATATCATCACGTTTTAGCGTCCCTAAATGCCAAGAAATATGCTTTATCAATTCCATCGGTCCTTCTGTCGGACTGTCTGTCTGTCAGTTCGCGGCATAGTGAAATGTAAAAAAAAAAATAATTATGAAAAAATTATTTATCAAACTTTGCATAAACATCAAGTATTATGTTGGAATCAATTGGTAAAATTTTGGTACGAATCCAACAAAATAGCGGTATAATAAAATATTTAAAAATTCTGCCTGTGTTAATGTGTTAATAAAATAAAATTTTTGTAACTGTGAAAAAATCACCCTCTCATGTTTTACATATCTTCACGTTTTAGTCCTAGATGTCAAAGAACATGTTTTATCAATTCCGTCGGTCCGTCTGTCGGTCTGTCTGTCAGTTCGCGAGATAGCTTAAATACAACTTACCCGACTGACTTCAAACTTTGACCAAAAATTAAGAGTCATATGGGGATGACCTGGTAATATTTTGGTAAAAATCCAATATTGGTTAGGATCCAGTAAAAATTTTTTAATTTTCGACGTTTCGCAACTTTATTGATGCATCCTCAGGGCACATATATAGATTCTAAATCCTGCATGAAACCCATATTATCAGTCTTTACGTAGTAGACGTTGGTCCGCAGATATTAAGTTTCTAAATGGTTTTCGTTAACGATCGTTTGTTTGTATGTTATAGTGGTGTATTATTTGGGGTTAGGATCCAGAAAAAAAACAAAAGTTTTTTTTAAATTGCCAACGTTTCGCAACTTTATTGTTGCATTTTCAAGATATATATATATATATATATATATATATATATATATATATATATATATATATATATAATTTAATAAAATTAACTTTAAATGTAGTGGAAAAAAAAATGAATTTTGTGAAGATGTTGACTTTTTTGACGTAAGATAGTTTGAGTTGTCCTTTGTATTATGTGCATATAAAATTGCATATCTTGAGCATAAACACCAGACAGTATTTAAAGAAATTCTTTATTCTTTACTCAACAACTTTAATCGTAGTGTACCTAAAATTCTGGTGTATTTATTGCAGGCCAATTTTATTCTCAATGCTCTAATTTGGAAGATTTGTAGACTGTGCTATATATATATATATATATATATATATATATATATATATATATATGTATGTATATATACAAGCTTCGATATTTTTCTTATCTATATATCGATTTATTTTTTTTTCGCTGTTTGAAAAATCATTCCTTGGTTAATACTAAGCGCCATTGGAAAGAATAAAAAAATTCTGTTATTTTATGACGGTAAGTTTATGCAAAAAAAATTGGAATGTTTTTTTTCTACTCTGTATGAATGTTTACCGTGTATACTTATAAGCTTTTATGCGCCTCGAGTGGATACCTTTTCTGTCAAAAAATCGCAAAAAGCTAATAAGGGGTTAATAAAAACCAAGTTTTTCTTTGCAATACAACTAAACTTGGCAAAAATCGGGTTTTTTCATAAAGCGCAGAGTTGTGTCAAAATGATTACACTTATTAATAGATTATGTAGTAACTAAAATAAAGAGAGAAATCAGATTCAACTTCTCTCCTTTTCCACAGATTCGGTTAAAAAGTGGGCAATTTGACATGACTGTGTACTTATTGACTTTCCCAATAAACTAATAACTTCTTTTCTCTTTCCAATTTCGCCTATTATTAACCAAGGAATGATATTTCAAACAGCGAAAAAAAATTGAAATCGATCTATTAATAAGAAATATATCGACGCTTGAACCTATGTTTTTTAATATTCCATAATTTGGAACGAAGTAAATATATATATATATATACAAATATATATATATATATATATATATATATATATATATATATATATTTATATATATATACAAATATATATATATATATATATATATATATATATATATATATATATATACAGCTAACTTAATTTTTTGGTAATATTGGTAACAGTGACAGTTGATAATTGACACATATCAAGTAATTTTGTCTGAATTTAAAGTGGCTTAGCAGAAGTTATTTCAATAAGATTTAAATTTACAAAAATGACACGTGTAAACGGAAAAGGACGAATGAAGAATTTTATGACAATTGGTAATGGGAACAGGATGCGCACCCAAATGGAAGTTTGTGACATTTATAATACCAAGTAGAACCGATATCTCAATCTACTGTGAGTAAAATAGAAAAAAAATATCAGGATTTGGGTCACGTCAGAAAAAATGTCGGTCAAGGGTATCAGAAGAAAAACAGTAAAATGTTTTGTTGCTGGCAGTTCAAGAAGATAACCATAAAACAAAGCAATTTTGCCCCCCCCCTGCGGTTTTCGGTAAAGGGCCCTCTCTCAAAACAGAAAAATAACTGATGACAAAAAAAAGGTCCTTTACTTGTATATAGGTCCCCAAAATATAGCCGGAAAATATATGATGACTAAAAAAAGGTCATCAATACTCTCATAATCCCCTTGAGTTCATTTGCAATTATCGCCGGGCCACCTGACCTCGTGGCCCCCCCCGCCCCGCGGGGGCTGTCGCACAGTGCGGCAAATTATAGTGATAAGTATAGATAGTCGACATTCCAAGTAATATGAAAATGTATAAATATTTACGTTTTCGTGCAAATTAATTTATTTATGGTAATTTTAATACCAACCAAATTCAGTTGTTCTGTATTCAGCGAGGCAGATGCAAAAAAATCATGAATTTACAAGTACGAATATATTTTATTTCAAAACCAAAATATGTTGCGGATGCCCGAAGGTATGTATTTTCATACTGTATGTGTATTATTCTCGAAAAACCGCCGTGACTTTTTTCTAAAGATATCAATGTTTCAGTTTTTTTTTTAATATCGATATATTTGATGAAGTCGATATTTTGAGTTACCACTACACTCGACAGGAAAATATATTCAATTTAATATGTCATGGTTTTTTACAATGATTGACGGAAAGGTGTGTAACGCTATGATGAACTGCTCTTCTCAAAAATGTTACATCCACAAGAGCAGGTCCCAAAGATTTCAATAATCTAGAAAACAGTTTTGACAGGAAAAAAATATTTAGTTCAATATGTCATGCTTTTACAATGTTTGACGGAAAGGTGTGTAACGCTATGATAAACTGCTCCTCTCAAAAATGTTACATTTGTGGAGCAGGTCCCAAAGATTTCAACAATCTAGAAAACAGTTTTGTCGTGAAAAATACATGTGCTTTGAATTTCCTCCATGCCTCTATCCGAGCATTGGAATGCTTTCTGCATATTGCCAATAGATTTGATTTTTCAATATGGAGAACTACTAAAAAAAGAAGCCTCTGTTTGATGAAAGAAAACAATATATTATTACAATAATTACAGAGTTTAGAAAGCAAACGGGTCTTCTAGTAGACGTTCCTATACCAGGTTTTGGGTCTTCAAATGATGGGAATACCGCACAGAGATTGTTCTACGATCCACAAACGTGAAGCGAAATTACAGGACTCAATAAGAATTTAATATATAGATTTAATGTTATCTTAAGAGCTCTAAATTCTGATCACCGATTTGATTTGGAGAAATTCAAGGCTTACGCTCATAAACAGCCCAATTATATGTGTCACTTTGCCTCCCTCAATACATAAACTCCTTATGCATTCAAGTGAGGTAATTGAGCACTTTATGTTGCCACTTGATGAATTAGCGTTTCGGCCAAGGGGAATTGTTTCAGGGATCACCGTACCAGAAAAATATCCAGAACTAAAACGATGATATCTTTTACTCTTTTGACAACCTCGGACCCTTTTATTTCTGGCCTTAGAAATCTCCCCTTGAAAAAAAAGTCAAATTATTGATGAAGATGTTAAACTTCTCATTTGCGAGTTAAAGCTGTAGCAGAATTTCAGTTGGCGCGCTAGCCTGTAAACGATAAAATTATTGTTGATATTTTTCATTTGTAAAACGAAACTGAAAAATGTAGTGCATAAATAAAACATTAATACCAAAAAGTCGTAGACATTTTATATGTAAAAATAAAACCGCAGACCATGTGATTTTGGGTTTTATTAATTTTATTTTATGATAATGTTTTACTGCAACACAATAATATTAATTAAGTAATAACAATAATTATTATTATTCTTTTGCTGTGCTCTGTGGTGAAACCCCCTCTTCCCGGGATTGATCCAAGATCCTAACCGCTTGCCCCGAATCTGCGATGTCCTCAAGAAAATTTAGAATATCTACCCTAACTTAGTTCACGTTAGTTTGAGGTGTAATTGCATCCAAACCGAAAATTAAAACTCTTATTGAGTCCGGGCTGACAAGCTGCAGTGTGGGCCGGAAATGTGCGTCAAAAAGGCTAATCATGTGTTGTTGCCTATTATTCGACATTTTGTCAAGTGTTTCAGGAATTTTACTTTTAAACTAAATAAAATAAAATCATATTTATTTGTATAGTGCAGGGGTGCTCAAACTTGAACTGCTGGCGATCTATCTCAATATTTTTAGACTACTTACGATCGACTCTGAGAGGCTGCAAGTATGTGTGATGCAGGGTTGTCGTACATACACGATACATACACCCTACCTACCTACCTACTTACCTAGGTAGGGTGTACCGTAGCATATATAGATATAAGCTTTCCGCACAATATACCTTATTTTAGTCAAGATTTGGGTTAGGCGATATTTTGACTTAATTATCTTCATTTCAGAAAATGCAGACTCGCACAAGTAAGTTGACCCAAACATTGCTGTCAGTTGAAGGGCGATTCGCCTTAGATTCGGATATTTATCTTCAGATATAAAACACCAGAAATTTGTATCAGATGCTGTAGCTTAGAGATGTATATCTGATATAATCTGCACCAACTCATTTTCAACAGAACATGAGTTCATATTAAACTGACTTGCTATTTCAGTAGCTAATTCCTCAATGTTTTTACATGAAAAAGGATAACTCATAAATGATGCTACATTTGCCAATTTACTACAATCATAAAAACGCATTTCGAATTGTCCCAAAATATTTGATAATTCAGCCTCATACGTATCATAATTCAACTGAGGAATCCTTGCTTTCAAAGACGGAAAATGTTTCAGATCCTTTCTTTTCAGTTGATCTATCATAAGTTGCAATTTACTTTTGAATGCGTTTACTGCGCTAATCATCTCAATAACAGTTTTTCCTTTACCTTGAAGTTCCAAGTTAATGGTGTATAACTGGATTGTGATGTCAGTCAAAGATGCCAAATCAGTCAGCCATTTTTCGTTTTTCAACATCTGAGTGTCATCACCTCTTTCGTCTAGAAAAGCTGTTATTTCGGGCAATCATTTTTGAAACCTTTCTAGGAATTTTCCGCGACTCAACCACCTGACGTCCGTGTGAAGAACTAAATCAGTGTGTTCAGCTGACTCCCTATCTTCCAACTGCAACTTAAAGAGCCGCCGTTGCAAGCTACGTGCACGGATAGAATTCACAATTTTTGTTGCAATGCCCATAATTTCCTCCGTGTTTAAAACTTTTGAACACAGAACTTGTTGATGTATAATGCAATGGATTGAAAAAAATGAAGGGAAATCTTCATTAGCTCGACACAATGCCACAAAACCGTTTTTGTTTCCAGTCATTGCTGGTGCTCCATCGGTTGTAATGCACACTAATTTATATATTGGTAGCTTGTAGTTATTTATAAAGTTGAAGAAAACGTCATATATATCTTCGCCACGGGTCTTCCCCTTCAGAGGAATGATTATCAAAAATTCGTCCTTAGCCAACATGTCATTGATGGTATTCATGGTATGTCATTTAATACCATCCGAATAAAAATACACAGCTCGGCAGAGTCTGTCATATCGGTGGATTCGTCGAACTGTAAAGAAAAGTATGTACATTCCATGATATCATTTTTTAGTTTATCTGCCATGTCCTGACTCATGACTTCAATACGCCTTGTGACAGTCGGACGAGATAACTGAAGTTCTCTAATAGCAGACATGATTTCGGTTTTATTTTTAAAATCTCCAAATAAAGTCTCACCCGCTTCAATAAATGCTTCCTTCACAACCGATCCATCTTCGAATGGTTTCTTATCTATCTTCTATATCTTATCTTATCTATATGAGATATTTTAGACGACGCGATCGTAGCAGCTTTTGGTTATTTGGCTGGTCTTGTTAACATGGTTTGTTCTTTTTTCAAACAAGATATCAAATCACGTACTTTTCGTTTTCTTAATTCACTCTGTGGCGGAAAATCCTTTTCATAGTTTTTATGAACCGTTTTATGATGCCTCTCTAAGTTACCACGCTTAGGTATTGCAAATGACGCACGACAATTAAGACAAATGCACTTATCCTTCACCATACAAAACAAAAATTTTTCCTCCCAATCGTTATTAAAATGATACGTTTTAGATTTCTTCGCTGCACTCATTTTGTACTATTTAATAATAAACTTTATATCGACGTAGTATTGCCTTCAAGTTGCAATTCAGAATGACTCCAATTCCTGCAGGCGCAACATTTATATCGGCGTGAAAGAAAGTCTCGAAGGTTCCCGTGAAACGCGCCGCCCGAAATTTCTAGAAAAGCGGCAAAAATAAAAAACGCGGCTTTTCTTTGACAAGTACCGCGCGTTCCTTTGATAAAGCCGCCTTTTGCCGCTAGCAGAGTGTTATTTTATTACCTTATAAATTTTTGTAGTTTAGTTAAGTACCTACTTATTAAAAAAAAATTTCTTCTCGAGATCTACTCAAAAAGCACTCGCGATCGACCGTTTGAGTACCCCTGGTATAGTATATCTAAAGTCAATTGAGACAGCGGAAAATTTGGGGTACGCTCAATTTACTACACCACTTATATCAAATAAATTTATTTTTATTCATTTGACTGGTCCCCGTACAAACAGCGGATCTTCGCGACACAGTCAACGTGGACTCATTATAAAATTTGTGGGCGGAGAATCAGAGTTAAGCACTTTGATGTTATATCCGTAATTCAATTGGTTAGCTTTTGGAGACGTTTATTTAACAAAAAATGCACAAAAAAGATATATTTTAAAATATTTGCGTCGCCTGCACTTGTTCAGAGATCTCGGGTCAGTGTCAATGCCGTAGAATAGAAAATTTCTTTTTATTCTATTCAATGTTTTTACTTACCTCGTAAAAGTAAAGTATTGTAATTGTGAAAAAATTACCCTTCGAGATTTTTTCTGATCTTTACGTTTCAGGGTCCCTAGATAAACATTTTTTTCTCAATTGCGTCGGTCTGTCTGTTCGCGGCATAGCTAAAAAACTATTTAACCGATTGACTTACTTCAAATTTTAGTCAAAAATTAAGGATCATATCGGGATGACCTAGTAACATTTTGGAAAAAATCAAATATGGCAACACAAAATGGCAAATGAAAAACATACTTAATTTCATTTTCAAATTGTGTGCCATAACTAATTGTGGTATAGAGAAGAACTAGTAAAATTGTAGTACTAATTCAAAAAGGCGCAACAAAATGGTAGCCAACCAAATAAAATATTTGTAATCGTGAAAAAAATAAATTTCTCAGGTTTTAGATATTTTCAGGTCTTAGCGCCTCTAGATGTCAAAAAATATGTTTTATCAATTGGTAAAACGAAAAGACGGCCTGGTGCAATGTTAAAAAAATTATTACTAAAAACCACTTATACAACTTATCTTAAATTTTGTACAAAAATCAAGTAGTATTATGTAGAAATCGACTGGTAAAGTTTTGGTACGAATCCAAGATGGCGGAACGAATTGGCGGTTTAATAAAATATTTAAAAATTCAGCTTGAAATGCAACTTAATGGACGAATTCAAGATGTCAGAACAAAATGATAGCCAAATAAAATATTTGTAATCGTGAAAAAACCAATCTCTCAGGTTTTACGTATTTTCAGGTTTTACCGCACCTAGATGTCAAAAAAATACGTTTTATCAATTCCGTCAGTTTGTCTGGCTGTATGTCAGTTCACGGTATAGCTTAAAAACTTATCTCAAATTTTGTACAAAAAGTATTATGTAGAAATCAACCGGTAAATTTCTTGTATGAATACAAGATGGCAGCTTAAAAAAATATTTAAAAATCCGGCCTGAAAAATCTACTAAATGGATTGATTTCAAATTGTGTGCTATATATAATTGTGGTATAGAGATAAGCTACTAAAACTGTGGTTCTAATTCAAGATGGCGAAACAAAATAGCGGCCAAATAAAATATTTGTAACCGTAAAAAAATCGGTCTCTCATGTTTTACATATTTTAGGGTTTTAACTTCACTAGATGACAAAAAATATGTTTTACCATTTCCGTCGATCTCTCTGTCTGTCTGTCAGTTCGCGGCATAGCTTAAAAAACTACTCATCAGAGTGATTTGAAATCTGAAATATGCAATATGCAAATTCTCTCTGACCGATTCAATTTTTTACGAAGTATTTGACTTTCAGCCACTATTTACTTCAACCCCTCAAAATTAAATAAGTTTTAAAATTGAAATATATATGGGTTATTTTCAAATAGTGTTAATATTCTACAAACGTCATCTGAAAAATTAAAGTTTTCGTTTTTATGTTTGTAACCTAAGAATATCCCATCTATAACATTACGTATTCGAAAAATCATCATTGCCATACAAATCAAACACTCGTTTCCTGAAAAACTGGGTTTTAATGAGTAAGTAATTTAAGCTTTATCATTACCGTCTTCATACTCAAAATAGGATATAACTCGGTTTTTTGTTTGCCTTAATGCATATAATATGTATTGAGTTTTCGAACAACTTTATACATAACTATTATTTATCAGTTTAACCATTAAAATGAAATTTTTTTAGAAGTATTTTCACAAAATTTTGAAGCAAAAGAATGACATAAACAATTTTAACACAAAATATTTTTCAATAATAAATGTAGAAAACCAGTTATGTCAACAAAAAGTTTATCTAATATATAACCGTTATAACAAACAAAATTATATGCATTTAGAGCAAACAAAACTGCTGGTTGCTGCAATTTCAAACTTTTTGTTCTTAAATTTGGTGCACTTTAGATGAAACCAACGTGGGCATTCATCACACCCTAAGTTTTTAAAGCCTCTTCTTCTGTCTCAATTTCTAACACGTCATCACATGAAGCACATTGTAACTTATTTTTTGGTATATCGTCTTTACGAAGCTCATTTTGTCCATTTTTCACTATTTCGAACTCTTCTGGATCTTATATTTTGTTAAGAGAAACAACAATGTACTTAAATATATGATTGCAAAAGTTAAATATGTTTGATAGCTTTAAAAGGATACGATGTGGTGGAAATGTCCATTTATATGGCAAAACTCCATGATGGCTACAGTTAACAGAAATTTTGCATTGGTTGCAGGACAATTCTCGAAGTCCAACCAATTGTGCCTTGGAATGTATCCAAACAAGTTGATGTAACTTTAGGGATCCTGGGATTGGTTTCAAATTACTAGGTAAAACCCGATCAATGGCTGATATCTCGTAATCATGAATTTCAAAAATTTTCACTTTTAAATCTGAGACAGCTGTAATAAACGAAGCTACGTCTGCAACATCTCTACCCCCGGCAACTTTTGCATCGGCTGTTCTTTTTATACCTCCAATGCCATCTGCTGCGCCTTTGCCGTGGCCTGCTTCAGAAAAGTTCCATGTGGCGTTAGCAAAGCCAAACGATTCACAAAAATAAGTGAAGAGATAAAAATTTTGCTTTCAGGAGCCAAATTATAGTTCTCATCATCTTCAAAAAATTGAATAACCAATTGCTTGACGTTGTACACCCCATTCTTTGTTTTTCTAACCACTTTTCCTTTTTTCCTTTGAGAATGTGGACTGCTTATACCCAACTGTCCAGTCTTTGCTTGAGACGCACTTTGAAAAAACTTGCTTTTCATTTTCATTTCTAAAAATCTCTGCATTTTCTTGCATATGCTTAGTCAAAGCGGCTCCAAATAAAAGTTTTTCTTTACTAATTTTTTATCGCCACTCTTTAATAAATTCTCAACTTCTTTATTTGGAGAAGGAGTAGCTTTAATTTCAACAGTGCGTCGAAATCTTTTCTTCCATTTTTCTGCCGTCCTTTTAGCAAAAATCAATTTAATTTTTAAATTTATGAAGGATTCTCAGCAGGTGCATTTTCTATTAAAAGAGATGATGGAGGAGTATTGTCATAAATAAAATTTTCAACTTCCTTTTCTGATTTTTTCTTTTTGTAATATTTTTTTGACGTCTCCCGCCATTTCTTTCTTTGTAGTTTTTGTGACCCTTTCCCCAACCCGTTAATAGTCTTAAGCAGCCCCTTCTCCTTCCTTTTTCTATTTTTTTTCCCGTTCATATAATTTAGCCTTTTCCGATCTTTCGGGATCAGCAGCTACCCGTACTCTGTATTTTCTTTTTTTTTCTACAAATCAATCATAGCTTGTGTCTTTTTAGTTTGTTTCCCGCTTTTAACTTTTGTCGGAGATTTTGGATTTGCATCTTGGGTCTTAGCCGTATTACTAATTAATTCATTATCTACAGATTCTTGTGAGCGTTTACTACTCTAGGTGGAGTTGTCTTACTTTCACTGTTCGATTTTAGCTTAATTTTTATCACGTTTCTAGAACATCTTTGTTGACCTAATTCCTCCTTTTTTTGTTGAAAACATTGTCTTTTACTTTGTTTTTTTTTCTACTTTTGTAGCTTCTTTCATTTTTATCCGATTAGCATGCGATTCTTCTTTCATTTTTTGTAATTTCGAAAGTACATTTAATTTCCAGTTTGTATATATATTCTTAAGTCATTTTTGAAACTGAAAATAAAACAATAACATATATTATCTCAATACCCTCTGCTAATTCTCAAGTCCGTCTCCATATGTATCATAACCGTCCACCAGGTCTCATTACCGTCTACCCTATTAAAAGTTGACGGTTATGAGAATAAGTTACCCAAAAATTAAATTAAGTGGAAACACTGCAAGTTCAAAACCTCCTATTCACTTCTTAAAATGTTTTAGGTTATGTTATCAGATAACGGCTTTACTTTAATTCTATAGTATAGTTTTTTAAAATTCTACAATATAGACGGTAGTGAGCACTATAATGACAGAATCATCAAATTATTCGCTAATTGTCTAAAAATAGGTCGAACTTACCGATTTTTTTAGCAAAAATCTATTCCACATAACACATTAGAAACACTCATGGATAAATAGAACGTTAAAACTGGGGTAGACAGTAATGAGACATATCTTGAGGGACAATTTAATTTTGCTGTTTAATATTTAAAAAAAATGTTTTTTAACTATAGGACTCTTGAGAGAGTATAAGTAATATGTTACGCAATATTTACCCCAGAGAATTATTTGTTATTATAAAAATATAAGTTACTGTTAGTTTTCTTCCGAGGGACGTGGGACGGTCATGAGAAACGCCTGTTTTATATTAATGTCCAAAATTTGTTGGGTAGTTTTATGACCAATACATGTCGTAATTAACTAAATAACCGATGGTATTTACAATTTGGCTAAAAAAAATCTTGTTTTAGACTCAAATTATATAAAATCAAGCTCAAGGACGGGAATATTAAAACACATTAGAAACACTCATGGATAAATAGAACGTTAAAACTGGGGTAGACAGTAATGAGACATATCTTGAGGGACAATTTAATTTTGCTGTTTAATATTTAAAAAAAATGTTTTTTAACTATAGGACTCTTGAGAGAGTATAAGTAATATGTTACGCAATATTTACCCCAGAGAATTATTTGTTATTATAAAAATATAAGTTACTGTTAGTTTTCTTCCGAGGGACGTGCGACGGTCATGAGAAACGCCTGTTTTATATTAATGTCCAAAATTTGTTGGGTAGTTTTATGACCAATACATGTCGTAATTAACTAAATAACCGATGGTATTTACAATTTGGCTAAAAAAATCTTGTTTTAGACTCAAATTATATAAAATCAAGCTCAAGGACGGGAATATTAAAACTATTTGAAAATGACTCATATACCCGATACTCAAATTATATAAAATCAAGCTCAAGGACGGGAATATTAAAACTATTTGAAAATGACTCATATACCCGATACCCTTCAAAATAACATGCTCGATCTTTAATGAAACTTTCAATTTTTATCCCCTTCCTTTTTCCCCTGTGTGTAATATAAGTAAATATATTATTAAGTAGGTTACAATTGGAATAATCTCTATACCTATAAACCCATAAAAATACGTTTTATGCGATTTATTTACGGAGAATAAATTTTTTTCCATTTAGCTTAGCTATTTCGCCCCCATCCCCTGACCAGATCAAATAAAAAAATTAATTGAAAAAATTGTTAAATGCGAATAAATAATAAAAAAGAAAGTACTAATAATTAATCTGTTTTATAAAAATAAGTTTAAATTTCTATCACGCCGCCCATGCTTCACAATGAAATCGCGGACTATTAACGGATATTTAGTTTTTATGTTGTCTCATTTGACTTTAGATACAATTTTTTTACATGTCTTGACACATATTAATACCAGCTATTTAGTTTTTATGGCAACAAAAAATATAGGTGTTTTTTTAATGGATGTTAAAGAAACCATGTATTGTACAGTATTCACGAATATGATATCAATTTCCATTGTTGCTAAAATATTTATTTACTTTAAAATTACCAAAGTATATTCTCTTTCTGTTATTATTTCTGCTTAAACTGTATAACGTATAAGCCCGAAAGACAAAGCAAGCTATACACATATTATTTATGGTTACTATATTACACAATAACTGAAATGGTATCTTACAAAGTCCAGTTGGTTCATGAACTAAATGAAGATGACCCATGTCAGACGTCTTGAATTTTGTGAAAAACTTATGAATTTTTTCCGAGTTTCCAAAAATAAATGTGTTTTCAGATGAGGCAACATGCGGCAGTTGCTCACTGAACGATACGTAGTACTGAGTAGCCTAAAACTACTAACTCGTAGTTAACCACTTTTTGCAGATTATACCTACCTAATATTAGTTTGATTATATAGTTTTAAAACATCAATTCCATTATCAACTCTAAGCATTTTTTGGGAATTTCAGGAAAGCAAATTGGAATTTAAAATAAGCCACGAAAATACTGGGAGAAACTAGATCTAAGGCATGAACTACTATTAAAAAATCTTCTTCATGAGAGATCGGTAAGTCACCGCGGAGCTCTACCCAGCGTTGTTGCCACATGAGGACTGAATACGTAACAAACAACAGTCGTTAGCAGCAGTCGCGCCGGAGTAACATAACATTTTCCTTTCACTTTGCTCAAAACCACAATTTTGTCCAACTACATGGACAATTAGTGGACCATTGAGGTAAAATGAGACAGAAGGTATTTGGAATGCACTGCTTGAAACTACCCCTGAAAATACGTCCTAGTCTAGAACCATATGTTTGTAAAACTGTTACACCGTACATAAAAAATTTGATGAACCAAATCTAAACAAAATAATTTCGTTTATTAAAGAAGCAGAAAATAGAGATTTACTTTTTAACCTTCGGAAGATATATATATATATAATATATATATATATATATATACATATATATATATATATATATATATATATATATATATATATATATATATATATATATATATATATATATATATATATATATATATATATATATATATATATATATATATATATATATATATATATATATATATATATATATATATATATATATATATATATATATATATATATATATATATATATATATATATATATATATATATATATATATATATATATATATATATATATATATATATATATATATATATATAATATACGTATATATATATATATATATATATATATATATTATCGTTTTTTTTTCTTTAACCATATATAAATATTTTATTGATTATTTTCTTGGGCATAGGTTAACTCATTGAGAAGTAAAACTATAATTTAATCCACGTTTCGCTCATTATATTGAGCTTTTTCAAGATATTTTATTTTCTACAATAATATTATATATGGCAACATGGTCATCTAGAGCTCGAAAAATTTCTGACTCACGTAAATTCAATCCACCCCAGAATACAATTTACTCTAGAGCTAGAGGAAAACAACAAACTACCATTTTTAGATGTTTTGGTAACAAAACTACATAACGGGCATTTCGAATACACCGTGTATAGAAAACCAACACATACAGACAGATATTTAAATTCAAAATCACATCATCAAACAACACAAATTCAAGCTGTGGCAAATACTCTAATATCTAGATCCGTGCGACTAACTGAAACACAGACGAGAGAAAACGAACTTAAGGTAATATCTAGTGCTTTAAAGAAAAATGGCTACATAAATCGCACCATAGAGAAAGCTATTAATGCACAGGTTTCCCGAACAACGAACAACAAAAAATATGAGCCGGGAAAGCAACGAGTAGTCTTACTATATGTAAAAGGCACAACAGACAGAATCGGAAGAATTCTGAGAAAACACAACATACAAACAATACACAAGCCACAAACAACTATATGTAAACTACTCGGAAACCCAAAAGATAAAATCAAACTGGAAAACCACGGAGTGTACAGTATTCCGTGCCAGAACTGTGAAAAGTTGTACGTAGGGCAAACTAACAGGCGAATATCAGCAAGAGTGGAAGAGCATAAACTCAGCATCAGAAATAAACAAACAATCTCAGCTTTATTCCTACATCATCAGGAAACCGGCCATAAAATAAATTTCGATGGGTGTAGGGAGATTGCCAATATAGAACATTATAAGACCAGAATAATCCGAGAAGCCATAGAAATTGAAAATCAAGGTGATTTGAATAAAAGGGACGAATCATTAAAACTACCAACAGTATGGAAGACAATAATCGACAAATCTAAAATCGCAAAAACTCAAGCGCAATTAGCGCAACAACAGTACCATCCGGAAAACATAAATAACGACCAACGCCTGCGCAGATATAACCTTCGGCCCCGAGTGGGGGTATAAAAGTTAGCGTCTCAGTCACCAAAACTTGAGTCTCTATTCGGACGCGAGAAAGAAAGCTTCGAAAATGCCAAATGTGATTTTGGCTAAACGTCAGCAAAACTGTTCTTTTCAGAACGACAGTAGTGAACGGATGTACACCCGGAATGAAAACACATTATATATATATATATATATATATATATATATATATATATATATAATGTATTTATTTAGGCTCGACGCGTTTCGGTTAAACAACCATTTTCAAGAGCATGTATATATCTAAAAAAATGTCAAAATTTACGGGAGTGAGGAATAAAATAATATAAAATAAATCACTTACATCACGTTAACACAGGATAAACATTACATCAACACATAAAGCCTAATTATAATCTACTGAAAGATGAACAGTCCTGGCTGTAAAAGTCAAACCTATTCACAAGTCGAGTATATAAAAACAGGCATATAAAAATAAACATCCTTTCGGTTTAAGATAAGAATACAATATGGGAATTGCTTACTATTTTTTATTTAAATAATTTTATTATATGTGCCGCCTCAACAAATTGTCTACCGATAGGTTCATTTAGTGTAGTATAATTTTGGTTAATTACCTCTGGAATAATTATGTAACATCTTAAAATTATTTTCAATGTCGAAAGAATGTTTTGTTTGTTTAAGCTGAACGTCAAATGCTGATTTATTATCATTTGGAGATTTTTGAGATTTTGATTCTCAGTTTGAAGCTCCTACCTCTTTTACCAACGTAAGAAGAACTGCAATTGCTACAATCAAGTTGATAAACCCCACTTTTCTTAAGATTGTCTATTTTATCTTTAGTATGTGACAAAATTCTACCCAAATTACATACAGAACTATAAACTATTCGTACATTTCGTAAAACATTTTTAAATATATTTCCATTCTATTGATACTGGACCAATGTAACTAATTTTCTGAAATTTTGGTGGTTGCCAAGGCGGAATTGGGTTATCCATTTGACTGTTAAATAACTCCCTATGGACTTGCAAAATCTTTTTATTAATTAATTTGTCAATTAGAGCTTTGGAATAGCCATTGTTTAATGCTATTTGATATATAATATTTCGTTCGTTTACGAAATCAACAGGTAAAAGAGGTGAATAAAAAAACCTATGGATTAAGGAATGAAAAGCTGCTAGTTTACGTGAAAATTAATGATTAGAGGCGACAGGGATGGTATGATCGATTTGGGTAGGTTTTCTGTAAATAGAGTATAAAAGTTTGTTATTTTCCTTAGTAATAGAGAGATCTGAAAATTTTAAAGTGTTATTACTTTCAACTTCCATAGTAAAACCTATATTAGAATGTAGCGTATTTAAAAAAATGAGAAAGGAACCAATCTGAAAAAATCACATCTCAAGCATTTATTTAAAAGTGTCAAAATACTTTCCCTGTCTGTCAAAGTTAATTCTATCTGGTCATCTAACATGGATTTTACAATGTCTGAAACATTATTTTTGGGTATGCTGGGAAATAAATTAACAATGTCAAAAGATACTAAAAGAAAACTACTTGGTAAATTTATTTTATTTATTTCTTTGACCAGCTCTAAAGTGTTTTTTATGCTAAATCTATTGTTAAAACTTAGAATTTGCCTTAAAAAAGTATTAAGCCTATCAAGCTAAATTATAAGCTGGAGCATCTATAAAACTCATTACAGGTCTTATTGGTGAGTTTTATTTGTGTATTGTAAGCATTCCATATGAACGAGGCACCCTTGGATTCATTGGAATAAACGGTGTATTACATGTTAGAGAAGAAAAGAAGTTTTCCAGCCTATTAAATGTATGTTTTAAATCTCTGATATAAACGTTAAGTGGATCACGTGTAAGTTCAACAAAACAGTTATTATTATTAATAAAATACTCCACTTTTTGAATATAGTCGTCTCTTTTACAAATAACTAAACAGGTACCCTTATCAGCTTTACTTAAAACAAGGTTATTATCTTCTATTTTATGATGAATGGATTTTAGAACCTTTTGTTGTTGTTTCAAAATATTATTTCTACAGTTTTTCGGAGTGTGTTTCAGGCGTCTTAAAATTTGTGTACAATTAGCCCGAATTAAGTCTAGGAATTGACTTCTGATGCGGTTAAGCCAACCTCAATATCTGCTAAGAGGGATGTTGTATTAATCTCATTAATATCACACAATGGACTAAATTTTGGGCCCTTATTTAGGAATGAGAGTTCAGCTTCTGTAAAATGACAATTTCATAAATTAAGTGTTCTAGGGTGAAAAACAAATTCTGAGAATATATATCCGTGATCAAATATTTTCAAGAACGCGGGATAAAAAGAGGAGGACCGATTGCGTGGCCGCCCAGATCCCTTGACTTGATACAAATGGATTTATTTCTTTGGGGCTATGTTAAAAATTAAATCTATCTCTAACTACAAAAGAAAATATGAAAGAAAGAATCCGAAGTGCATTTAATAATACTAATTTTACTGTATTAAGAGATGTTAGCGTATCTTTTGAAAATCGTTTAAATATAATTAAGTTGTCTTTGCTTTTTTATACGATTTGTTACTTAGTATTTTTTTACTTTTATATTCTAATTACTCTAGTTTAAACTAGTTGTTAAGTTGCCTTAGTTGTCCTAACTAATTTAAAACAGGTTCGATCAGGTTTCGCGTATTCTACATTTCCCGTCTCATCAAACCGTTGCATAATCTTTGAAAAGCGCTTCTCGTGATTGTCTTCTATCAGGATACATTTCGTGATATATTCTTAAAGCTAAAAAACAATGACTTTCACTTGCTTCTAATACATAACCACCAGTTTTTATTATTAGATCATGGTAATAATATCATTTGTATTTGTGAAATTTTTGGATTAAATCTTTTTTTATTAGTGATAATTTTTATTTTTTGAAGTTTTAATCTTTTTCGATCCATCCATGCTGGTATGAATAAATTAAAACAAAAACATTGATGTTGAAAGAAGAACACTTTGCAATATTTTGCCGTAATAAATTGAGATGTCCACCTCTAATATTTTCGGGAAGTGGCCATAAGTATTGAACGGCTTTGTACAGACACCACAAACCCTACACTGGGTGAAAGGCCAAAATGGGAGGAATCTGAAAATATAATAATATACAGGGCGTTCCGTTTAAGTTAATCGAAAAAAATCGCATCCAGAATTTTTATTTACCCTGTATATCGTTATTAAAGGATACTAAAGAAAAATACCGCAGTTGAAAGAAGACCGCATTTGGAAGTTTTTACCATGCTAAAATAATATGCTAACGCATTAAGAAAATACAGGGTGACAAATGTACCTCTGATATTCTCGAAAGGTGGTCATAAATCTTGAATGACTCTATATTGGGTCAATGGCCAAAAAGGGAGGAATCTGAAAGTAAAACAATATACAAACAAATGTAAGTTTGGTTTGTGACAAACTTATCCTCAACCCGGTATAATCGAAAATAATTTTAGGTTGTAGCTCTCAGCAGTCCCTACAACTTTCGTATATTTTTTATATATTTCTCGCTTGTATCCCCGGACTACATAATGAAAAAAAACGCTTTTTTATCTTGGACAGGGACGTAACTAGAAAAGCATTTCAGAGGGGGTCCAAATCTATTTAAGCGACTAAAAAAAATAGGATGCAGTTCTACTTTTTTTTAAGTGCAGCTCTTAAAGAGCTCTGCAAATTACGGAAACGTAAAAAATTAAGGTGAGGATATCCTGAGGAAAAATGACCCACTAATTTTTGCCCTCTGACATTTCTGTATAGAGAAAAAATATGAACATCTCACGTCCGGGGCCTTAATTTATAATAATTCTACCTAAATTTATAACAAATAATAAAAATAAATAAAAAAGTGTTTACTCACTTTGTCCGTATTGTGTTCAGAGTATCTGGAATGTTATTGCAGCATGGAAAAACCTTGTTATTTATGTAGTTAATAGTTAAAATGGAATTCCGGAAAATACGACGACCAACTGCAAATAAAATTCAAATAGAAAGACACATACAATGGCCAAACTTTGATCGTATGTTAAAAGTATTGTAAAAGGTTCTGCAAATCCTCTGCTCGGCACAGCTTTGGCATTTTTAGCTCTTTGGTTACTTCGCAAGGATAGTAGACCATTTGAACGCATTACCCCGTTTAGGATCCATTCTCTGTTTTTCGTACTGCAACATCTTGTGCAAACATTTCGTCAAGTGCAAAAGGCGTTGACCAACAAGGATGTTTTTCAAATTGTTGGATTCGATCGCACCAAGTATATTCGCATTGGACATTAATTCGTACCACAACAAACCCGAAAGGAATCTTTGTTCTTTTCCTGAGGTACCGACTTAAAACATTATTCTAGTAGGCAGAACCAATACGGAACAGTTACTGGAATTATGTAAAAAAAATATTTTTAAAGTTTCGGGGAGGGGTATCTAGCCCCTATGGACACCCCCTGGCTGCGTGCTTCAACTATGAACTCTCTCTCTTTGTTGCACAACTTCATTTTACCAAGGATTATTTATTACATTATGATCTTTTATTCACCTTCTTTGTTAATTTTTATATACCTTGTAAAATATATCTGATTAAAAAAAATTATTAAAGTTTTTATGTTTTACTTTAAATTTGTGTATATTATGAATATTACTGCATTATTTTTAATACGCTAAAATAATTAATCTAAATTTTAAAAAATAAATCTTTTTATTTTTACTTTTACACACCCTGTATAATACTAATAATTTATTCGCTTTTTGCAAAAAAAATTTATAGACTCTGTACAATATATTTAATTATTCGATCGCTTTTTTTTACTCTTATATTTTTATGCTCCCTGTATAATATATTTGAAAACAAACCTTTACAGTTTTCATTTTCTCATCTTATCTATAAGCAAATAAAAAACATTTTATTCACTTTTTGCAAATAATTTTTAACACCCTGTACAAAATGTCTGAATATAAACCTCTACATTTTACCGTTGACGGAAGGAAAAAAAGCTTTAAATAACGATTCACCTTAAAATGAGAATATCATCAATACGCAAATAAAAAATATACTTAATCGATTTTTTTAATTTTTATATTTTTTATAAACAAAAAAAATAAACTTTAACTTTTAAAATTTACTATATACGCCTATAGCGTCACTTTTTAGGCATCTATAGTGTCAGTCACTACCATACTTCTATTTTGACTTTAACGAACGAAACGAAAAAAATCGGTAAATTTCCTTTACCAGGAACTTCTCTCGTTATAATTCTTTCATTCTTTCCTTTCATTAGGAATAGTAAAGTGTAAGCCACCCAACTTAATTTCAAACATTTTTATTGCGCGCCATTTTGTTCCACCATTTGGGAATCGTACTAATATTTTACCAGTTTCTATCTATGCCACATTTATTTTTTGGGCATGATTTAAAATAAATTGATTTTTTACACTGATTTTTTAAGACCGCCATTTTGTATCATCGTTTTGAATTCGTACCAGTTAATCCCTGTATCCTATTCAATTTTGCTGCAAGATATTAAGTCACTTGAATAAGAAGATTTTTTACATTGATTTTTTTTTGACATTTTATTTGGCCGCAACTGTGTTTCTCCGTCTTGAATTCGTACCTCAACTTTATCAGTTAATCTCTATATCACACTTAATATACGTCCAAAATTTAAAATTCATCTAATAACTAAGTTTTTAAACCGATTTTTTTAAAATAATTTATTAGGTCGCCATTTTGTTTTGCTGTCTTGCATTCATACCTAAATATTATTGATTGATTCTTTGGTTTTTGTGCAAAATTTGAGATAAATTGAATAAGTCGTTTTTTAGTAATAATTTGAATGGTTAACATTTCACTAGGCCGACATTTTGTTCTTGATACTGGATTTTTACCAAAATAATACCAGCTCATGCCCACATAACTCTTAATTTTTGATCAAAATTTGAAGTCAATCGGGTAAGTAGTTCTTAGCGACACCGCGAACTGATAGACAGATAGACAGACCGACAAACCGACAGACACACGTATTTGAGAAAATATATTGATTGGCATCTGTGCCGCGCACAAGTGCAGGCAGACCGACAGACAGACGTACAGACCGTCCGAGGGGCGTGCGGTGAAATTTTAAGAAAGGGAAGCAATTTTTAGAAACTTACCTATTTGTAATGTAATTCGATTCTTTCATTTTTTGCAAATTCGTCAATGACGTCATCATAAAAAAGTCGATGCTCCGACATATTTTGGAGAAGTTTATTTTCAATGGACAACAGCGATGTATGCGAAAGTCTCTCCTGCCCCGTTGAATTTCTCACGAAATGTTTTATATGTTTAAGTGTTGAAAAATTGCGTCCTACTGATGAACTTGTGGCAGGTATTGTCAATACTAATTCACACAATTTCGACACTTCGGTCTAGGAATCTTCCAGCGTCTTGTCTTTTAAAAATTCCATTAGTTCCTTAGCGTTATTTTTTGCAATAATGTCATCAGTTTCGCAAATCACTTTTAGTTCGGATCGCAGTAACACTCGGTCGAAGAACTGGCAATAATGAAGAAGAAGAGATTTAAACATATTTTCTGGAAAAGTTTTTCCTTAAATGCATCAAAATTGCAGAACTCGAGGAATTTAAAATCATTTAAACCGTTAAATCTATAGATTAATTGTTGCTGAATTTGATCGATTATTTCATAAAAGAGGCGTCTGTATGATGTTTGAACATCTCCCACCTTGTCTGTTCGAAGAGCCATTAAAATTAAAATCTCGTTTCAAACAGTCCAAAAACCCCCTCGAACTATTTATTGCTTCTGAGTCCCACGTTTCATTATTTTCTATTATATTCTCAAATAGTTCAATCAGTGATTCACGATTTTCAGATACTGTTAGCACGAGTCTTCCATTATAGCTCCACCTAGTAGGAGCTACTTTGAGCAATCTTTTGTGGACAATGGAGTACAAAGCTTGTGTACGTTTTGTTGACTTGGAAAAAAAAGCAGCCATGCCACTTAAAGTAACGAAAAATACTTTACACTCTTTAATGTGATTGATGGACTGGGATAAAACTAAATTTAATTTATGAGCAAAACAATGGACTAATTCAGCACTTGGGAAAGTTTCTCTAATTTTAGCTTGCAGACCCCTTAATTGTCCTGCCATCACTGCGGCTCCATCATAGCTCTGAATACTTCCGTCTGTTTTAACGTAGCGTATTACTATAGATAATTGGCTAAAATTAGTGATATCAGTTGTTTCGTCCAGAACAATAGCAAAGAACCGCGCCTCGCCAATCTCCTGCTTAATTCTTTTTAGAATAATGGTTGCAACAGCGGAAATTAAATCATTCTGGATTCGATTCGACGTTCCGCGAAAAACGCTAGACTGCTGTAAATGATATTTAAGCAATCATCATATTTAGCCATTAAACTAAGTAAATCTTGAAAATTTCCTCTATTTGAAGAAACCCTTGTTTCGTCATGACCTCTAAATCCCAATTCGTGCTGCCCGACAAAACAAACAACATCGAAAAGTGTTCTTAATATTTGCCTATTTTTATCGACTAGTTCATTGTGTTGGCGGTGACTAAATTCCAACTGTTTATTAACGGCGTGTTCAATTTAGGTTTTGCCGAAGACTTTTTTTTTATGACGGCTGTAAATGCGCTTTGGACATAGTGTGTCTTTTTACAGATTTATGGAAATTCTTTAAATCGGATTTATTCCACAGAGCTTTTTCATTTTCAAAAAGTAACATGGCCAACAAAATAATTTACTTATATTTTCACACCCTGTTAGCCATTTAAATTGTTCGTATTGTTTTTCCGGATAAAAATGTCTAATACAGTTTTTCATTTTTGTGGTTAAATTTTTCATAGGCAGGGGCAAAACCCCTTCCTTTGGAAATTATTTGAAGCTTATCAGCGAAGTTGTTGAAAATCCTTTATTATTAAGAGACACACCACACATTCACACAGACTCTTCTTACCAAATTCTCCAACATTTTCAACGCTATTACCGATAGGGGAAGTTGACGGTATTTGCATGTCCACGTCCGTATTATTGTTTTCCATATCGCACCATGCACGACGCGACGTTCGTATCACATAACACACGGATAGCCGTTCAAACAAAGAACCTCCAACGATAGCTTCCGCCACCACTTAAAGCACGCGACTGAAATGCAAAAATTGCAAACAGCCGGTGGAAAGTTCAATAACCTCTGGCTCGATTCACAGGAAATCAAGCATACAGGACTTGGCTGCAGAGAAGCTAGCGGCCCGCATAGGTTCTATTCGATATTCTATTGTGGCTGGGTCGGAGTCAAGGCCGCATTTATTATGGGCTTGATAATTAAGATAATATTTTAGCATTTTTAATATAAATTAAATTAATGGTTTCCTATTTCAAAAATTACTTTAGAAGATGTTTTGTAATTTTTTTTGGGGAAGCGCTGCTTCCCTTGCTTCCATGGACTGCACGAGCGTGTTCGGCATCTAGGGACCCCGAAATGTGATTTTTTCTCGATTACAATACTACCCTTTTACAAGGGAAGTAAAAAATTGTACTTTAATTTTTACACAGTCTGTATAATGTATTATCTGAATGTTGAAAATTAATATTTTGGTTTCACCTCGAAAATTAAATCTTCTCAAATAATAACTCTATTTTAAGTAATGCAACATATCAACTTCCAATGATTTAATAACCTTTTAGCATTTATTATATTTTTTACACGTCCTGTAAAACATCTGAATATAAAATTTTGTATTTTACCTTAAAAGAATATAAATCTTATCCAAACATGAATAAAAAATATAGCTTAAAGTTAATGGCGCCACTTTCTGCCCTTGCATAGTATCAATCTGTGCATTCATTTTTATACACCCTGTCAGATATTTAAAGATTCGAAAGATAAATCTTATCCAAACATGAATAAAAAATATAATGGGAAAGAGTATTTAATAAACCATTCGATCCGTCCATATTGCTCTCACTTCCCCTGTACCCGAAGAACTTTCCCTCTCTGCGGCCGCCAGCCCGAGGACAATACGCCCGATCTGCGAACGCAGAGTTGGCTGAGCGCAGAGCCGGCGCGCGCCAATTGTTTTTCCGTGACGTGCGACGTTTTTTTTTTCTTTTTTGACAGTAGCAACGAGAGATTTTCGACACTTTAACTTCGCGGCAATTCGCGGTTTTTGTCAGTCGAAGATCGGGATCGGACCTGGACGAACGCGGTCAGAGGTCGAAGCCTGTAGATTTTTTTAATTTCTTTGCCATCTTTTTATTTCTCTCTTGGAGACGTTAAGTACAATATTTTTTCGCGTCGTCCCTTCCGAAGATAATGACAATTAATTCGGTCATTTTAATCGAAGTGTGCCGTATCCTTGCTGTTCTTGATTGGTAGTGATTGGTGCCTTCTTACTGTTTTGACAGGTTTTTTTGTTGGACTTTTTTCGGATTTACAGTTTTTTTTACGGACGGATTTACAACTGGTGAGTCTTTTAATTATGCTAGTTTAGGTATATGTTATTATTTCTGTAATATGGGGTGAATCAATTATTATATTTTTCTTTAATCGTCAAAGTCATAATTTGGCATTCAAGGAAAAGAGGTGTTCTTTAAAAGTTAATCAAACTCTCTCATCTTACAGTATTTTAAAAAATGTAACATTAAAAATTATTTATTAACACCTTCAATATATTTGTTTAAAACAACGTCACATATTGCAAGACACAATAACTTCTGCGGATGTTATATCTCAAATTAACAAGCTTTAAAAGAAAAAAATATCTATTTATTTATTTACTCAGGTGTAATAGGAACGATCAAATTATGGTTCATATCAGTGGAATACAATTCCTAGGGAGTAGTAGTATGTTAAAAGACAATAATGGCTAAAAGGTACCCGTTACTAAGTAACGCCTTATTTTTTTTTCGTACCGCTTGTTTGGGCTAAATTGAACAATCCATACAACACCCAAATTATTCTTGAAGTTATTCAGAAATAGAGATCTTGCTGACAAACAAAAAAAATGCGAGAATTAGCAAGAGTTTTTTGCATTTCTATTTTTTTGTAGAGTTTATTTTTATTTCATCCAACTAGCTACAAAAAATATTTTACTTTCAGATTGTCTGCTTACAGTATTGCTGTAGAGTAGAATTTTACCTTTAGAAATCTAATTTCCAGACAAATTTCTATCGCATAGAAACTGTGAAAAATAATAATTTTGTGTCGGTATTTATAACCTACTTCAAAAAAGGAGGTTATCAGTTCG
The DNA here is from genome assembly GCA_030620095.1 of Kuschelorhynchus macadamiae. NCBI lineage: Eukaryota > Metazoa > Arthropoda > Insecta > Coleoptera > Curculionidae > Kuschelorhynchus > Kuschelorhynchus macadamiae. Next base: position 62,286 of record JAUTXW010003700.1, on the reverse strand, counting down.
ACCCTATGTATTTTTTTAAAACCTAAACCACGAGGGTGGCTATTAATTGCCACTATGTGTATCAAATCTTCGATCAAATCAAATGATTTCACTAATCAAATATTAAAGTAAATTAAACAAACATTGTAGATACAGAAAAACTAATTTTTTTTACTTCTTTTGCCATTTTTTTTACCTGTTTTCACTCTCTTTTTGAGCCGTTGATAGTGAAGATATTGATAATTATTTCGTTCATTTTAATCGAAGTGTGCCGTATCCTTGCTGTTATTGCTTGATAATGATTAGTGTCTTTTTACTGTTTATCAGTATTTTTTGTTGATCTTTTTTCAGATTTACATTTTTTTTACAGACCGAATGATACATATGCATGATATAGTTAAATACTTATTTTTTTAAAATATGATATGATCAATAAATATATTTTCTTTTAATTGCCAAAGTCAAAATTACAAATTGCAAAGAAACACGGTTGTTAAACGCTAAAACCTCGGCTAAAACACCTTTATACAGTATTCTCCATTTATAGATATACATAGGTATATGTAGGGTTTTCTCGGATAATATAGCAGCTTTTAAAGTTATTATTTGAAGGAATACAAAAAAAAGGTTTATATAAAAGTTTTTAAATCTTTTACGAAGATTTTAGGCATGACATTTACAATAAACAACTGACAATCGGAAACATCAATATTTTGTCAAATGGAATACCCTATATTTTATTTAAAAATCCGAGATCCCTTCTTTGGTTTAGCAAGCCATAAAAGCCAAACACAACATGATGAATGTTGGATCTTGCTGAGCCATGGATGACGACGGATAACAAAAGAAATGAACTGAAATAATACATTAAGAAAAGTTTGAATTTTAACAGTTGCAAATAGTAATAAATTTAACATGTTAGTTACATATTCACATAAAGACCCTACATTATTAAAACAATCTTGATACAATTTACTTAATTTTTGAACAGCGTTGTTAATATAAAAAGAATATTCGTTATTTAAAATCAGAATTTCTTGTTTAATTTTCTGCCGTAATTCTGCCAAATTATGCGTCCTATTGAAGTAAACTTTGTACTTCAAATACCCCCACAAGAAATTACCTAGTGGGGTAAAATCAGGGCTATTTGCTGGCCAGTGAATGAATCCTTGTCTCCCTATCCACAAATTATACTGGTTATTAAGAAACTGTGTTACCGTTTAAATGTTATGGGGAGGTGCGCCGTCTTGAGGCCAAACAATATCTCTATTTTGGCGCCCTTTAAATATTGTGTGTAAATAATATTTTTAAGAATAAATAAATAAATGTAATATACAGGGTGTTTCAAAAAACATGCGCCAAGAAGAAAGAAGAAAATAAGATGAAAAGTTTAAATAAATATGGGTATGCATATGTTTGCACCTATTTATTGCTCCATAAGATAAGATAGTTTTCGTCAGATTATTTAAATATTATCCCATTATTGTAAGCCAATATTGGCATCAGTGGCGGCTCGCGGGTGAAAAAGTAAGTGAAGTGCAAATGAAGCAAGAAAATATGGCAATAATTTTTTTTCCAGAACTTTTTTATATGTGGAGGGGGTAGAATATTTTTTTACGACTTACCTAAATTTTGTATACTCAATTCTCCTATCACATATTTTACACACTTGAAGCAAGAAAAACTTCTTTCCACTGAATCACTTTTCGACGGTATTGTTAAAATAAGGGAAAACAATTTATAAGCTTTGGTAAAAATATATTTATTTTTATTAATTTTTTTCACTTTCTCTAGCAGCGATATATTCCAATTACTCTCATTGGCAAAAATAAGACGAAGCTCATTTTGAGGTCGTTGACTTTTTGAAAATATTTCCCCATATAACTGTAATAAATTTTCAAACGGGCCAGTGAAAAATTTAAACTATATTCGGAAAATTTAGCAAAACCTGCCAAACACGAAAATGTAATTTTTTCACAGTCTTAAAATCTTAGTGTCACTTCCATTAAAATATGGTCCAATATTTCATAAAAAAGGGTTCTATACTTAGCCTTAATTTCTTCAGGTGAAATCTTAGCAAGCTCACGTTTGTAATGATTTATTTCTGTAATAGAATTTTGCTTTATCAAACATGGTATTTAAAATATGTTTATTTCTTTTTTACAGAGCGCCTCACGACAGCGTTTTATATTGGATATGCAAAAATTAATGTCAAGCGATTTTTTTTGAAGAACGTCAAAACGTCCGTGATTGAGAAAATGTCATTAAATGCTAATGCCACAAACGTGAATTCAAAATCGTTCATCTCACCTAAAAATCCTTTCGTAAGGCGGATTAATTTTTTATCAGATTTGTCACAGTTTGTAATAAATTCAGACGTCTTTTAATTCTTGAACAATCACATTTACTAACTTCGAATTTGAATTGTAACAACACCATAAATAAATATAACACAAAACAGTCAAGTTAACTGCAAAGGAACTCACCGGTTGCAGCGAAATCCGCGAAAATAAAAGTAAACAACCACCTCAAACTGAACGACACGTGGGTGTAGTGTACTGCGCCTGCAATTCACCGAGAGCGTTGTATGTGTTGTGATGGCAACATAGTAGGAAAATCGTAAACTAAACATAGCACCTTCAGCAAAGTCAAAGCGGTTTGCGCCACTGTTATAGTTGTTATAATAAAGTTCGATTGAAAGTTTTAAAAAGAGATGCCGCCAACGGTCAAGTAAAATATTTATTCGAGATGTACATGTTATTTTTTACCAATTAGGTGAATAAATGAATGTAAAAACTAAAATTTTAAGAGATATATAATAAATATAGTTAGATGTTTGCTTGTTTATTTTTCCTGGTGAAGTAGCACTTCACCTACTTCACATGAATAGCCTCCACTGTTTTATATTTGCCCCACTTATAAATATTGGGACTAAATGGGCCCAGAAGTGGCAGTTATATATCGAAAGATATGTTTTTTGCAAGTATAACACCTACGTAGGCTAAAAAACTTCTATATTGGCCCCACTTGTAAATATTGGACCAAAAGTGCACTAGGCTAGGACCTATATTTTGTGCTACAGGCGATGGTGTTATAAGTTTAACAAAGCAATATCATTTCTTTAGTAATTCCGAAATAGTAAGAGTTATTTGACTAAGATTTGGTACAACTTCATAAGTTTTTTACTGTATTCAGCAGTTTTCACTTCAATTATGAGAATAGGTATGGGTAACTGACTTTCTTAATAAAAAAAACGCCACTAATTTAAAAAAAAAACACTAGCTTTATCGTTTAGGGTAAGTAAAAATACCTCTTAGTTTGTTATGATTTTTCGAGAAAAAAAAGTTCTCTTTTGATGCACGCCTGTGGCACCTTTGGTCCAGTTTTAGTTGGAGTTAAAATTGCTCAAAACTCTCAAAAGTGATTCCTTCCAAAAAAAAAAAGTTTTAATAAATATCTGAGCGCAAATTCCCTATTTTTGAGATACAGGGTGTTAAAAGTTAGGATTTTTTTTACTTTGGCATCTTGTATCTCAAAAATAGAGCATTTGCGGACATATATTTAATAAAAAATTTTTTTAAATGATCCAATCACTTTTGTAGAGTTTTGAACAGTTCTAACTTCAAAACTGGATCAGGATTGGTGTCAGAGGCATGCATCAAAATAGAATTTGTTTTGTTTTTCTAAAACGACTTATCCATCATAAAATAATAAGAGACATTATGTATTTTTACTTGCCCTAAACGATAAAGCGAGTAGTTTTTTTAAAAAACAAGCTATGCCGTGAACTGACGACAGACGGGCCGACGGAATTGACATCTAGGGTCGCTAAAACGTGAAGATATTTAAAAGCTAAGAGGGTCATTTTTTCACACTTACAAACATTTTATTTGGCCGCCGTCTTGTTCGGCCAACTTGATTTAGTACTACAATATTACTGGCTCCAAAAACTCTTCTACTTCATGCATTCGTAAAATAGCGATTTCCTGTTGTTAAAGTTCCCTCAAAAATGATGGGTCATATTACTTTATTTTTTAGTAGACCACACCAAATATGCAAAGCCTTACGACCCTGCTGTTTCACCCCTTTTATTTTATGGGGATTTTGTATTGCCCAGAAATGCTGGTTATGGTAAAGTTGGTTATCGACTTCGTATTTTTTAGTATGTGTGCTTCCGTGACGTACCCGTAACGCCTGCAACATCCGGTCGTTCATCCGGTATTGAATATAATGGATTATCCAAAAGAAAATTTATTTTTAGCAAGTTTTCAATTTTATCAATATGTTTTACCTTCGAAATGCAATACAATATTTAAATCTTCTTCACTATTGTCTTTGCAAGCTCTCTTATTCCCTTGGAGAGTTTTTCTTTCAGTATGATTTTATATAATATGTGGCTTATCTGAATGGAATTCTATTTCCCTGGATATTTAGTCTGATACTCGTCAGTATCAGCTGCTTTTACGGCATTATTGCCATTTCCATAACTACATGAGGTTTTTCTTCCTCGGTAAAAAGCATTTTATAGTTAAATAAAAAAAATTACTGTTACTAGGTGTGACGTTTATGCATGAGTATTTATTAACCGATTTAAAGCGATGGATCGGTTATTGCCTCAGGTTTGCTGTTGGTCATCTTTTGTTATAGCCCTTGACATACCCGATTTTTTCCAACTGACAGTAACCAAAAAGCGCTTGAACCTGTTAGATTAACCGTTGTCAAATTTCTTTTGCTGTTTTGTTTTCTTTTAATTAATTGTAAATATGAACGAGAATTTTTCAATAATGTCTATATTTGTTTGTTTTATGAAGATTTGTTGCTGATTCTGCAAAAAATTATTAAACAATGATCCTGGCATTTAAAAGTAGAGTGGTCGTTTTCAAGTCCTTAACAATAACTTTGCAGTTTTGGCCTTCAAAGTTTAATTTATTTGATACCGTTCCGGCACCGTCTCCATCCATAGTGCACTAAATGACTAAACATCACACAAATACGAAATCAAAAGACATTTTTTATCTAAAAATTATGAAAAAAATGTCGAAAAGACAATTAACGATAAGCAACCAAATTGGGTTAATATCTCGGTTAAAATAGCAATGATTATGATACTACAATTTAAAAAAATATGAATAATACAATAACCAACCTCCCGAGCACGGTATTTACCGGTTATTGAAATGTCAAATAATAACGTAATGAAGGGCTAGTTATGACGTCATCACGGAGAGACCAAAATCGCTTGAATGCAGTTAGAAAATACCATTAAAAACCGGTAAATATAGGTCCATCGCTTGAAATCGTTTATTATTTCAGTTCATTTATTTGGTTATCCGTCGTCGTCCATGGCCAAGCAGATCCAACATTCATCAAATTCTGTTTGGCTTTCATGGCTTGCTAGACCAAAGAAGGAACGCTTTATTGCAATTAAAAGGTTAAAGTCGAATTATTACAGAAAGCTCTTATCCAAACATAGACAAACTATATATTTTTGAAAAGAGGAAAACTCGGAGGAAAACGAGGAGATTTTATATTTTAAATAAAATATAGGGTTTTTCTATATTTTATTTTAAAAAATATTGATTTTTCGGATTTTTTATTAATTATAAGGAAAAACTGAGGGAAAACCCTGTACGTGTATAATTTAAAATTATTGCGCGGATTTTTTCGTTAATATAGAAATCTGAAAATTTTAGGTACTATCTAGTTATAAAATTAAAGTAATGTTATAAAAATGTATTTAACAACAATTCAGTTGTTATTTCTAGATGCAGAAGCATTTTATCTATTTTTTTTATCAAAATAGACGAATTTTTTTATCAGAACCTACGAACGCAATGTTCAACATCTTTTTGTGGCTTTAATGCAATTTAAAATAATTAAACTGCACTACAATACTTTATTTAGTGTTTTTAGTTAATCAAGACAAATTTTGTAACAAATTATTGATATCATTAAATATTGTAAAATATAGATACACAGCCATGGCAGCTTATAATAATATTGCAACTTGTCTTATAACATAGTTACATTTTACCTTGGAATATTAATTTATGCATATTACCATTATTATATGGTATCACTTATTGGACCATTTAATTCATATTTAACAGTACTGAAGTTAATGTTAATATATATTTCCGATATTTTCTTTTTCATCCTACTGCAGCTTCAAATTTCAAGATGAATTATTATTACTTTTTTACTTCACTGAGGTGTGCTTAAGTTTAAAGTAAATTCGAATTATTCAAATAAGGAAAATTGTATCTATGGGGGGTGACCTTGATATTTGGTTATTGAAGTCTCTGGAACTAAAGGAAAGTATCCTAAGTTAGAATTAGGGACGGTCAAATGATACAATCTCATACAGAAGCTTATTTTTTGCATATTCCAGTGTTTTATGTAGTATGTAATTAAACTATAATGCAATCATTTATAAGCTATAGATAGAAGATTCTGCTAAGTTTAGCCCAATGCGTTCCGTTTTTAATTGTGATATAAATGATTTAATATTTTACCTAAAGCTTTAAAATATATTTAAACTAGTATTACTAAAAAGGTATTTTACTTATATGACTTATAGAAACAATATTATGTGTATTATATTTTTATCACTGCAAAAGTGTACTTTTGGTAAATTTATTTTGAGTTTCTGGAGTGAATAACGTATTTAAATGATCAACTATTTACTGTTTTTGTGATAATTGTTTTTGATTTTTATTCAAATTTTTATTGGAAGTATATTAATTTCACGAGAATATGATATTAGATTTTTTTGATGAAGTGGATGGGTACGGAGCGTTGGCGACGGAGGTATTTGACGGCATTGAGCAGGTAGAGTATTTCTCAAATAAACGTAATTTAAACATTCTCCATTTGAATATAAGAAATTAACAAAAAAATTTTGAAGAACTGACAATATATTTAAATCAAATTATTTTAAGCTGTATTAGTTTTATCATATTATCAGAAACCTTTAAAGTCGAAGATACAAATTATTTTAAAATTGAAGGATTTACAACATTTCATAACAACTCTTTTAAAAATAAGGACGATGGGATGATAATATATGTAAATAATAAAATTTCTGTGCAGAGTAAACTTTATAAACTCAGTGAAACAAATTTGCTAAGGTTGTAGTAAGACATAATGAGCATAACAGCTTGCTACAGATCACCGTGAACTAATATGGATACATTCCTAGAGTATATCGAAAAATATTTTGATAACTTAACTCCCCGGGACACAGAAATTTTTGTAGGAGACCTAAACATAAATATAATGAATGAATTCGATAACAATGTTAACAAATACTTAAATATTTTAGCACAAAATGGTTACTTTTCATGCATAAATAAACCGACGCGAGAAAATGAAATATCTTCTACTACAATCGACCATTTATTTTTTAAAACTAAAAATTTGCAAGACAAAATAAGAACTATAAAACCATTTATTATAAAAACTTGATTAACAGACCATTACACTATTGATTTATGCATACAAAATATAGACATACGCGATGAAATAATTAAGGTGCAAATTAAGAAACAAGTAGATTATAAAAAACTGAGCGACCTATTGAAAGAGGAACGTTGGCAGGACGTATATAGTAATAGTTCGGCAGAAGAAGCATACCAGGTATTTGTAAATAGAATAATTTTATTTATAAGTAAATGTACATATTTAAAAAAAATAAACAGCGAAAATAGAATGAGAAAACCGTGGATAACACAACGAATTGTAAATTCAATAAGATATCGAGATCAGTTGAAAAAACAGCTAAATAAAAATTACTCTCTAGCCTTATTAGTCAAATATAAAAAATACCGAAACTCATTTAACAGTATTATAAAATTAACTAAAAACACATTCTACAAAAATAAAATATCAGATGCAAAGAATGATTACAAAAAAAATTGGGGAATAGTGAATGAAATAACTGATAGTAAAAAAAATATCAAATCAAAAAACTTCTGCATTTTTGAGCACAATACCTACTTTCATAAGGAAGCAGACATTGCTGATATGTTTAATAATTTTTTTATAAATATAGGAGCACAAATTCAAAAAAATATTGACCAAAATCTAAATACGAAAAGACATATTCATCCGAACCCAAACAAGGTAAATAAAAAATCAATATTTTTAAGACCTATTGAGCAGAATGAGCTTATCAAACACATAAAGTCACTAAAAAAGTATTCTTCTCTTGGGGAAGATGGGCTCACTGTTGATTTTATACAGCAGATGCACGTATTTCTTATACAACCTTTGCTATATTTATATAACTTATGTCTTGAATCATTTAATATACCTGGGGCTTGGAAAACATCAATAGTTACACCAGTTTTTAAAACAGATGATCAAACACTATTAACAAATTATCGACCTATCTCAGTAATTAATAATTTTGCTAAACTTTTTGAGAAATGTCTTAAACTAAGCTTAGTCGATTATCTGGAAAATAATAAACTCTTATATATTAGATAATTCGGTTTTAGAAATAATAAATCAACGGTGCAGTTTTTGAGTTAATTAGCGGTATATTTGATCACAATAAAAATAGACAAAAGGCTCTAGCGGTGTTTCTAGATCTCACTAAAGCCTTTCATACAGTAGCACACAATATACTTTTTGAAAGATTAGAAGAAATAGGAATACGTGGTGGTCCTCTGCTTCTTATAAAGAATTATTTAACGGGTAGGAAACAGAAAGTAAAAATAAACGATACTTTTAGTGAAAGTGCTATAATATCTACCGGGGTACCACAGGAAACAGTGTTAGGGCCAATACTCTTTCTCATATATATTAATAAAATTAGAAATCTAATACAAGACTGCAAGGTTGTATCATATGCAGACGATACAGCACTACTATTTGCAGCCGAAACTTGGGAGGAGAGATACCGACATGCAGAGACGGGTCTGGGTATTGTTCACGAGTGGCTTAATGCCAGTAAATTAAGTCTCAATATTAAAAAAACCTACTTTATGACCTTTTCCCCGACAAATGTCGATCAACCAGTAACAGAATTTTTAAAAGTCCATTCATTGCAATGTGATAAAAAAAATGTAAACTGTAACTGTCTTAAAATAAACAAGGTATCTAAAATTAAATATCTAGGTGTCATTGTTGATAAACATTTAAAATGGAATGAACACACAAATTATATAACTACAAAAATTAGAAAAATGTTTTATAACTTCTTTCAGCTTAGGGATATTTTAAGTAAAAATCTTATTTTGATACTAGAACTCGTTGGTTGAATCAATTCTAAGATATTGCATTATTGTTTGGGGAGGCTTATATGACTCACACCTAAAAATTTTAGCAACTTGTCAAAATAGTGTTTTAAAAATAATTTTACATAAACGTCGAAGGTATCCGACTTCTCTTTTATATAACTTAAATAATATTCTCAATATTCGTAATCTTTACACCTTATCATGTCTTACATACATTAATAAAATAAAAACTGCATATTCAATGAAATCTCATCTATCTAATACGAACCAATGTTAATGAAAATTTTATTGCGAGTATCTCCGATAATTCTTTTTGCTCTAAATTTATTACGTATCTTGCTCCCAGAATGTTTAATATGTTGCCTAATCACTTAAAAAAAATAATTTTAGAAAATAATAAAAATTTGAAAAAACACCTTAAGAGTTTTATCCAGCAAAATAAAGACTATTTCACTCCATTATTTTTAAATTAACTATAAGCTTTCTTATATTATCCTCTATCGGCTCTGGTTTATATGGTCCCTCTGCCTACTGCGTGTGCCCTTCATTAGCCGCTTGTCACATACCATGTACGTATTTTTTTTCGGGAGCTATCAAGGCACGCAAATTATTTTATAATTTAGGCCTGATTACTCCCCTCAAGTTAGGTATTCATTAATTATTTAGTTTATTTATAGTACAATATCAGCATGTATTCTTGGGTAAGATGAACTAAGAATTTAATGTAAAAGATATTAAATAAATTATGTTTATGTTTATATTTATGTTATGATGGAGAAAACGTTTTGTTTATCCACTTACAATCCACAGGCCTTATTTTACACTAACAGCACATTTGAAAAATATTATTGACAATCAGAGTGTACAAATTTTGATTAACATGATTTTTAAATCATTGTGGTCCATTTAATTTATTCCCAATTTTATGTTTTTAAGTATCATAATTATGCCAGATAGTCGTAATAGTAATTATATATGGCAAATGTGTTAAAAGTGCCATTTTATTTTGTGAGAAGGGAATGTTTCTGAATAAATGCATTTTAACACAAATATCATAAACTATTTTTTCTAGAGATGTTATTAAAAAATCGGTAAATTTCCTTTACCACCCAGAACTTCCTTTATTATGAATATTTTTGAATTTTTGAACCCATTTAATTCAGTACGTACTTATTTAGGAACACATATATACTGTCTTTTCAAATATTTTTATTGGACGCCATTTTGTTCCAATATATTGGCTCCCTACGAATATTTTACCAGTTTCGACCTATCCCACAGTTGACTGTGGGCATAATTTAAAATGAATTCAATAACTAGTTTTTACATTGACACACACCGCGATTTTGTTACGTCATGTTGAACTAGCACCGGTTTATCCCTATATCCTAGCTTATATCATATTTAACTTTTCTCCAAAATTTGAAGTCAATTGAATAAGAAGATTTTTTTACGTTAATTTTTTTAACATGTTATTTGGCCGCCATTTTGTTCCGCTATCTTGAATTCGTAATACAATTTTACTTTCTTATCTATATTACGATTAATGCTTGCATAAAATTTGAAATTAATCTAATAAGTAATTTTTTTTTCAGACTGATTTTTTAAATAATTAGGCGGCCATTTTCTTTTGCTATCTTATATTCGTACCAAAATGTTACCAGTTCATTTTTTTGAAATGCAAAATTTGAGGTAAATTGGATAATTAGTTTTTTTAGTAATAATTTTTTAACGTTTTACTAGGCCGCCATCTTGTTTCGCCATATTGAATTTTTACCAAAATATTACCAGGTCATCTCCATATATCTCCTAATATTTGACTAAAGTTTGGAGTCAATCTGATGAGTAGTTTTTAAGTTTACGACAGACAGATGGGCAAACCGACAAGAGGGCCAACTGAATTGATAAAACATACGTTTTGGCTTTTAGGTACGCTAAAACGCGGCCTTTATTTTGTACCGCCCTCTTGAATTAGTACCACAGTTTTACTAGCTCATGTCTATGGTACAATTAGTTATTGCACACAATTTGAAATTAGTTCATTAAGTAGTTTTTTCAGGCTGAATTCCTAAAATTTTATTAAGTCGCCATCATGTATTCGTACCAAATGTTTAATGGATAATTAGTTTTTCAAGTAATAATTTTTTTAACCTTTCATTAGGCCTCCATCTTGTTCTAGCAAATTGCATTTTAACGAAAATATTACCAGGTCATCCCCGGATGAACTCACTCTAGTCACTCTGATGAGTAGTTTTTAACAGACAGACAGACAGACAGACAAACCGACAGACGGATCGACGGACTTGATAAAACATGTTTTTGGCATCTAGGGACGCCAAAACGTATGTAAAACCTGAGAGGGTGATTTTTTGAGATTACAAACATTTTATTTGGCCGCCATTTTGTTCCGCCATCTTGAATTAGTACCACATTTTTACTAGTTCATCTCTATACTACAATTAGTTATGGCACACAATTTAAAATCAGGTCATTAAGTAGTTTTTTCAGGCTGTATTTTAAAATATTTTATTAAGGCGCCATTTTGTTCCGCCATCTTGGATTCGTACCAAAATTTTACACCACAATATTTATTATTTAGCATAACAATGCAGTTTTTAGTATAGTAAACACCACACTTTTAGAAAAGATAGTTCCGGATGAGTTCAAACTTGTAGCAAAAATAAATATCAAAAAATTATTTTATCAAAGCTGACATTTTTTAAATAATAACACAAGCAAAGGGTCTATAGTCAGAATAGTCTGTTAGAATGTTGTGATGAAAATTTACAATTATTTTTTTTTAAATTACGTGTTGTGATTTATCCAGTTTATACGTGTTGTGATTTATCCAGTAACGGATATATGAAGCATTTTTAGTCACCCTACTATTGACTGTGAATTACTAATTGAAAGTAATAAATTAACTAAGAAACCAATGTTCAATAGTGAGGTTACTTGTTTCTCTGACTGTTGATGTCTCAGCATATACATAAAATGTTAGATCATATTGTTAGTCTCTTTCACGCATTGCAGATAGATTTCGAAATATAATATTGATAGATAGTAGACATACCTTTTGTAATCAATATCTATGATCTAGAACGGTAGGTTTCCAGCTTTCCAGGTTTCGCGTTGATTTTTTAAGTGTAAATTAAGTTACAATATAATCAAAATAGTTTCTTGACTTTGATATAGTCAAAAGCAGTGTTATCGTGCGGGTCATATGATTTATCAACGACAAACTTTTTAAGTTTGTTTTTCTTTTATTACGTGTAATCATATCCTCCGCGTAAAATCCGGAAGATGAATTAGATAGACCTATGATATTTTCATATGAAAAAAAGGATAAACATATAAATACCAGCAGTTGCAAAAATCTTTGAGCGATGTCACTTCGAAGTCAGATTGACAAGTCAGTGACAAAAAGGGTAATAGAAATCAATTTTTGGGTTTTTTCGTCCACAAGCACAAAAAATAGTATTAAATCTAATAAAATATTACGAAAATTCACCGGCCAACATCCAAAGCTCTGGGAATCGGTATAAGGATTGTGCATGAAAAAAAGCATAATTTGCTACCGAAGAAGATTAAGAAATGTACACGAAAAAAGCCAAATACAGAAGATTTAAGTGACAATGTAAAAATGGATGTTCGTAATGCAATTTACGATTTATACACATCAAAAACTAATATAACCCTTCAACTTTTAAAAGCAGCTTTAAAAAATTGAGGCATATTGGAAATTGGACTAAAATCGGTTAAAAGAACAACTGATTCCAAATTTAGATGCTCCATCTTTAATCTTATCATTCAAGAATCTTAAATAAACAACCTACTTCACCCTGGAAGAAAAGTGATATTTATGACTGGCTAATAAAACAAAAACAAAATCCTTTACCCAATATGCTGAAACTAGAAATTCTTTTAATGGCAAAATCTATTAAAAAACCAATACCATTGCCAGTTTAACGCAATAGAATTAATATGGGCTGGGGCAAAATCATATTACGAAAAACACGTGAACGATGGTCTTACATCACATGAAGCGCAAATTGTTTGGCAAAATTCATTAAATTATATTACGCCGGAGTAGTGGAAGAAATCTGTGGAACATACGGAGAAATTAATATGGGATTGGTGCAATCGAGAACGAGTTCTAGATGTCTTCTTTCAGACTGATTTTTTTTAAATATTTTATTAGGCCGCCATTTTGTTTTGCTATCTTATATATATATATATATATACACCAAAATATAAACCAGTTCATTCTTATATAACATTTGATTGTTTTACAAAATTTGAGGTGAAATTGGATAACTAGTTTTTTTAGTAATAATTTTTTAACGTTTCACTAGGCCGCCATCTTGTTCCGGCATATTGGATTTTTACCAAAATATTACGAGGTCATCCCCATATAAGCCTTAATTTTTATGTAACATTTGGAGTCAGTCTGATGAGTAATTTTTAAGCTATGCCGCGAACTGATAGACAGACAAGCAAACCGACACATGGACTTACGGAATTTATTAAACATATTTTTTGGCATCTGGGGACGCTGAAACGCGGAGATATGTAAAACCTGAGAGGGTGATTTTTTTGAGATTACAAAAATTTTATTTGGCCGCCATTTTGTTTCGCCATTTTGAATTAGTACCACAGTTTTACTAGTTTATCTCTATACTACAATTAGTTATGGCACACAATTTGAAATCAGTTCATTAAGTAATTTTTTCAGGCTGAATTTCAAAATATTTTATGAAGCCGCCATTTTGTTGCGCCAACTCGTATTCGTACCAAAATTTTACCAGTTGATTCCTACATAATACTTGATTTTTGTGCAAATTGGATAATTATTTCTTTCAGTGATAATTTTATTAGGCCGCCATCTTGTTCTGGCATATTGGATTTTTACCAAAATATTGCCAGGCCATCCCTGAGCCTTAATTTTTGACTAAAATTTTAAGTCAATGTGATGAGTAGTTTTTAAGCTATGCCGCGAACTGACAGACGAACCGACAGATGAACCCACGGAATATATAAAACATATTTTTTGGCATCTAGGGACGTTAAAACGCCAATATATGTAATATCTGAGAGGGTGATTTTTTTCAGATTACAAACATTTTATTTGGCCGCCATTTTGTTCGGCCATCTTAAATTAATACCACAGTTTTACTAGTTGGTATCTATACTACAGTTAAGTAGTTATTGAACACAATTTAAAATCAGTTCATTAAGTAGTTTTTTTTGTTTCGCCATCTTGCATTCGTACCAAAACTTTACCAGGTCATCCCTATATGACCGTTAATTTTCGATTAATTTGAAGTCAATCGGGTAAGTAGTACTTTAGCTATAACGCGAATAGACAGACAGACCGATGGAATTGAGAAAACGTGTTTTTCGGCATCTAGGGAGATAAAGATCTGAAAAAATCTCTTTTATGAGGGAAGTAAAATAATTGCTAATATTGAAAATAAACATAGAGTGTTTGAAAAGCTTGTAAAAAACAAAAACAGAATATGTAAAAATATATAAGGTGTCCTGTTTAAAAAAAAAGCTAATTTTGGGTTTTATCATAAAAATGACCATCCACAGCAAAAATAAAAATACACCACTGGATTCTACGTATAAAACTACCTTAGAACCACTTTTTACTTTTTTGGTAAGGTTAACATTTTCAATTTCATTCTGTATCTTAGAAACAAAGCGGGCTATGAAAATTTTAATTACGATATCTTTCGTTTCACAAAAAAGTAGCCAGTGTTGGGAAAACCGCAACCCTGTATTTTTCCAAATAACCGAACTACTCCGTAAAACCCTCAAAATCTGGACACTCTGTACAATCAATATTTCCATAGAGTACATTTTTTAAAGCTGCATATTTTGTTTAAAGTACTGTTCTTGCTGTTTCTGCAAAAACTCTCTCAAGGAGCAGTGAAAGGAACCCAATCCAAAGTGTAGTATTGTTTTTAACCGTATATTTCACATTTTAATTGTTTTAATTATTATAACTTACGCGGAATTATTTAACTCTCGCGAATAAAATCAGCGCAGACTTTATGGCTTTAACAACAGGTTACAAGCTGATTGCTTATAGTCAGTTACGTGTTTATATCGATTAAAGTGCCGATTGAATAGTCCTTTTGTGATGTTAATTGTTGTTTAATACCATAACACCTAACACTAGAGAATTAGTTTGTTTATTATAGTTGTAGTTGAACTTTCAAAGGATATGACATACATTTAATCGATATCCGGGACCTAAAAAATTTGTTAGATTTTTGCGTGCCATTTTTTATCATTTCGTTAATAGGACAGTCAACAGAGGTTAAAAAAATTCAAATAACGGAAAAAATTATTTTCGGGAATAATATCCGTAGTACATCTAATTTTTCCGGAAAAATTCGAAAAAAAAACGTTTCTGAATATTTTGTCAAAGAAATTTAGTAGTAGAAATTAGATGCACGAGGGATATTTGGTAAAATCGTTTCCTGAGCTCAATCAGTAATAACAATGATTATTAAACTAAAAAATCGGTACATTTTCTTTACCCGGAACGTAAAGTGCGGGACACGAAAGAAAACCGGGCGGAGTCAATCGGTTTAGGAAGGTCGGCCAAGAAATCTCTTTAAACCAGTGGTGTCCCGTCGTTCTTTAAATAATAAGGCACTCCTTTTTGACTATACGCACTTCAGATAATTAAAAAATGTAACTATGCTTAATGAACCTTTATCTATATTTATCTGTTTTCTTTCGTGTACCGCACTTCTATATCTCTTTTGTGTTGCAAAAACGGTGAACTTTCGAATTTTAAAATGATTTAATTTTGATTTTGATCGATTTACCTATAAATATATTTTTTTTGAGTTCTGTCATTAACAATTCCCGGGCTACTGCCTACGTCCACTATTATTAGACCACCCAGTATATTGATACGCGATTTACAAGTCCAGATTTTACAAGGGCAGCCAGCATCAGATCCAGTGAACGAGATTTATCAAAATTTTAATTCATGCATTTCGACTTTGGGCTACTCGGGTATGCCAAAAGTGGCCGTCTGTCTCCGTTTGTCATATTACTTTATACAGAAGCCGTCATTGTGAAGTACTATACAGGACGTTTCCTAATTGCGTGCTGATATTAAAGGGGGTGTTTTTATGTCCTAAAAACTTTTGAGATACAGGATGGTAAATTTTAAAAAGAAAACATTTTTTTTTCATCCCAATTCTGATGCTATTGTAGATAACTGCATGAAATTTGATACACGTCTTCTATGCATTAAGGAGCATACGGATTTACCTAGGTTAATTACATATGCATGCCACTGGTAGAAATTTCAAAAATTGATTGTTAATAAAAAATGCCCTTTTATGCATAAAAGACATGTATCAAATTTCACACAGTTATTTATCTATAATACCATCAGAATTAGGATTTAAAAAAAATGTTTTTTTAAAACCCTGTATCTCCAAAGTTAAGACTTTTAGGTTCATATTAAACTTTTTTCTTAAAAAGGACCAAGAATCACCCCCCTTTAACATTAGCACGCAATTAGGAAACGCCTTGTATAGTACTTCACAATGACGCCCCCTGTACAAAGTAATATGACACACGGAGACAAATGGTCACTTTTGGCATACCCGAATAGCCCAAAGTCGAACTGCATAAGTTAAAATTTTGATAAATCTTGTTCACTGGAATCAGTGCTGGATCTCCTACTATAACTACATTGATGTGTTACTTTTGAAAAAATATGAGTTGTGTAGTTTTTCAAATATTAATTTCAATATTAGATATTTTTTGACACCCGGTATTGAACAGAAAATTAATTATTTTGAAGCACTTTATTGACAGCTACTTTATCAACAATTTTACAAAATATATGAAAAAAAACTAAGCCATTTTTGAGGTTGACGGCTGTGATTCTAATGGTTCGATTCCTTCTAAATCGTTGTCTTCATCTGAAAATGATGACACAACATTGCGTCCTTCTTGTCTATATTGCCTTACAGTTGATAGATTTTCACCCACCAGTGAAAAATGGTCTCTCAATGAGAAATTTTCGTTTATTTTGGCACTTGCGCCAAACAAAACCATTTGATCGTAAAAGCCAATCTAAGGTTTTATATCCGTACGATAATCAGGGTCTTTTTTACCAGGAGATTTTAAAGGTAGCGATCATTATGTTCTCTTTGAATTTTTCTTACACTACTTTCCGAAACACCAGTGTAAGATGCAGCGCATTCTGTTCGATTTTGAATTGAAGTAGTCAAACTATTATTTTCAGCTTCTCTGGTACTGGCATCTATAACGCTCGCAATAACTTCACGTGCACCGCTTCGAATTGTTTTTCCTCTTTTGCTCGCCATCGTTACTTCGAAATAATAATTCAAATTCAACGCAAGGTATTTATATAGAAATGAAAACAAATGCTCGAAATGTTTAGGCGTCACTGGAAATAGCTAAAACCTTCTAGCGGCAAGTGCATGGAGACTAGGCAAATCCCAATTACAAGTGGACCAGTGCGAAATTTACTAAATCCTCGATTAATTTTCCGTAACGCTTAGCTGGCGCACTTTATAGGTGAAGCGGCAAACTATTACAACAAATAAAATAACATAAAATTTATTTGCGTACACAAATTTTACTTTTCCGCTTGCTTAAGACTATGAACCTTTATTTTAGGGACCGCCCGGTTTTCTTTCGAGTCCCGCACTATACCTCGCTATGAATATTTCCTTTTATTAGGAATAGTGAAGTGTGACCCAATTTAGTTCAGTACATAGTTATTTTGGGAACACATATACTGTCATTTCAAACAGTTTTGTTGGACTCCATTTTGTTCCAACATTTTTTTCAGGCTGAATTTCTAAATATATAAGCCGCCATTTTGTTCTGCCATCTTGTATTCATACCAAGACCAGTTGATTCTTACATAATACTTGATTTTTGTGCAAAATTTGAGATGAATTGTATAATAAGTTTTTTTAGTAGTAATTTTTTTAAAATTTCACACTTCCGTCTGTCGGTTTGACTGTCTGCTATTTCGCGGCGCAGCAGCTTAAAAACTACTTATGAGATTGACTTCGAATTTTATTCAAAAATTAACGGTCGTATGGGATTGACCTGGTAATATTTTGGCAAAAATCCAATATGCTGGGAGAAGATGGCGGCCTAGTGAAACGTTAAAAAATTATTACTAAAAAAACTAATTATAGTGTATCCAAACTCAATTAAGACAGCGGAAAATTTAGGGTACGCTCAATTTACTACACGACTTATATGGAATAAATTTATTTTTATTCAGTTGAAAGGTCCCCGAACAAACAGCGGACCTTCGCGACACAGTCAACGAGTCAAGAGTCACGACTCTTTATAAAATTTGTGGGAGGAGTGTCAGAGTTAAGCACTTTGATTGATTATATCCGTAATTCAAATCGTTAAATTTTTGTAGACGTTGATTTAACAAAAAATGCACAAAAAAGATATATTTTAAAATATTTGCGTCTCCTGCACTTGTTCAGCGATCTCGGGTCAGTGTCAATGCCGTAGAATAAAAATATCTTATTCTGTTCAATGTTTTTACTTACCTTGTAAAAAGAAAGTATTGTAGTCGTGAAAAAATTACCCTTCGAGATTTTTTCTGATCTTTACGTTTCAGAGTACCTACATAAACATTTTTTCTCAATTGCGTCGGTCTGTCTGTCGAACTGTCTGTTCGCGGCATACCTAAAAAACTACTTAACCGATTGACTTTAATTTGATTGAATTAAAAATCATAACGGGATGACTGGTAACATATTGGTAAAAATCGAATATGGTGAAATGATAAAAAAAATATTACTAAAAAATGTTTTACCCAATTTGCCTAAAATTGCACAAAAAGCAAGTATTTTATAGAAAACAACTGATAAAATTTTGGTATGAATTATAGATGGCGGAACAAAATGGCGGCTTAATAAAATATTTAAAAATTCAGCATGAAAAAGATACTTAATTTTATTTTCAAATTATGTGTCATAACTAATTGTGGTAGAGAAGAACTACTAAAATTATGGTACTAATTCAAAATGGCGGAACAAAATGGTAGCCAACTAAAATATTTACAATCATGAAAAAAATCAATTTTTCAGGTTTTAGATATTTTCAGGTTTTACCGCCTTTGGATGCCCAAAAATATGTTTTATCAATTCCGTCAGTCCATCTGTCGGTTTGTCTGTCTGTCTGACAGTTCGCGACATTGCTTAGAAAGTGCTCATCAGATTGACTTGAGATTTTAGTCAAAAATTAAGGGTCCTATGGGGATGACCTGGTAATATTTTGGTAAAAATCCAATATGTCAAAACAAAATGGTGGCTTGGTGAATTATTACTAAAAAACCAATTATCCAGCTTATCTCAAATTTTGCACAAAAATCAAGTAGTATTATGTAGAAATCAATTGGTAAAGTTTTGGTACGAATCCAAGATGCCGGAACGAATTCGCGGGTTAATAAAATATTTAAAAATTCAGCCTGAAAAACAACTTAACGGACTGATTTCAAATTGTGTGCCATAACTAATTGTGGTATAAAGATGAACTAGTAAAACTGTGCTTCGAATTCAAGATGGCGGAACAAAATGACATTTTTAGGTTTTAGCGCTCCTAGATGTCAAAAAAGTACGTTTTATCAATTACGTCGGTTTGTCTGTGTGTATGCCAGTTCGCGGCATAGCATAAAAACTACTTATCAGAACAATCTCAAATTTTATTCAAAAATTAAGAGTCATATGGGGATGACCTGGTAATATTTTGGTAAAAATCTAATATGGCAAAACAAAATGGCGTCCTAGTAAAATGTTAAAAAAATTATTAAAAAACCAGTGATCCAACTTATCTCAAATTTTGTACAAAAATCAAGTATTGTGTTGAAATCAACCGGTAAATTTCTTGTACGAATACAAGATGGCGGAACAAAATGGCGGCTTAATAAAGTATTTAAAAATCCAGCTCGAAAAAACTACTTAATGGACTGATTTCAAAATGTGTGCCATAACTAATTGTGGTATAGAGATAAGCTACTAAAACGGTGGTTCTAATTCAAGATGGCGGAATAAAATAGCGTCCAAATAAAATATTTGTAACCCTGAAAAAATCAGTCTCTCAGGTTTTACATATTTTAAGTTTTTAGCTTCCCTAGATGCCAAAAAGTATATTTTATCAATTCCGCCGATCCGTCTGTCTGTCTGTCAATTCGCGGCATAGCTTATAAACTACTCATCAGAGTGACTTGAAATTTGAAATATGCAATATACAAATTCAAAAACCTCTCTGAACGATTTAATTTTTTACGAAGTATTTGACTTTTAGCTACTATTTACCTCAACCCCTCAAAATCAAATAAGTTTTAAAATTAATATATATATATATATATATATATATATATATATATATATATATATATATATATATATATATAGTGGATTAAGTGGTTTCTTAGGAATAAGGCACATGAATATACTAAATTTCTGTTATATTTTTTTCATAACTTTGACGTTTCGGTCGAACGTTGACCTTCATCAGAAACACTACAAAAAGGAACGATTCGATAAAATTTTTGTTTTATAAAATTAATAAAATATTTAGCTTACGTAATTGGAAGGTTTCATGGATAACATCCTGTATATGTCAATAAATTAAACACAAACACACAGCGACTAACATTTACATTTAAAAACTTGGCATGCTGTATATACATTTACATTTGTCGAAATTTTAAAAACACATACAAGCAATATACGAACAATACTGACGAATGGTTTGGTGTATGGACGATGAGATTAGGTCTATGTCTGTAAAAACTTAAGATGCTATTTTTTCTTTTTGTTTTGGAATTTAAATGCGGACTATTGTTGTTATGCAGTTGCCATTATAGGTGTATTATTTTATAATATTATTGTAAATTTTACTGAGTTGTGTTGTGTCGGTTTTGGAGTTTATGCAATGGTGTCTTTTTTGTATTTCAATCATTTCCAAAATTTCACGTCTTTTAGTGTGACTTTCTGTCTTTAATATTTTTACTGCATTGAAATCAAAACTGTGTTTCTCCTCGAGAGCATGGTTGGTGAGCGCTGTTTTATTTTTTTTGTCATATTTATGGCCGTTAATTCGGTTTTTAATGTATTGGCTTGTTTGTCCAACATACACACTATTGCAATCTTTACATGGGATTTCGTAGATTACGTGTGATTTTTTATCTTTTGGAATTTCTGATTTGATTTTGGAGAAATTTGTTTTTAGTAAATTGTGTGCTTTGTGAGCTACGGTAATGTTGTATGGCTTGAAAATGTTTTTAATGTTTTCAGATAAGCCCGGAATGTATGGTAAAGTAAGAAAAGTATTAGTTTTATTGTTATTATTTTTTCTATTATTATTTGTTTGGTTGTAGAAAATATATATTCGATTTTTAAAAATTTTATTAATTAATATGTCGGGATAGTTATTCTGTTTTAGTGCAATTTTTGCTTTCTTAATCGCATTTTCACGGTACTCAGGGTCGGACAACCTTATGGCACGATCGGCAAGACCTATAATAACTGATTTTTTTTGGGGTAGAGGGTGTTGGGAATGAAAATTTAGGTAGCGTGATGACCAAGTTTCCTTGGTATTTTTACCAAGGAAACTTGGTCATCACGCTACCTAAATTTTCATTCCCAACACCCTCTACCCCAAAAAAAATCAGTTATTATAGGTCTTGCCGATCGTGCCATAAGGTTGTCCGACCCTGAGTACCGTGAAAATGCGATTAAGAAAGCAAAAATTGCACTAAAACAGAATAACTATCCCGACATATTAATTAATAAAATTTTTAAAAATCGAATATATATTTTCTACAACCAAACAAATAATAATAGAAAAAATAATAACAATAAAACTAATACTTTTCTTACTTTACCATACATTCCGGGCTTATCTGAAAACATTAAAAACATTTTCAAGCCATACAACATTACCGTAGCTCACAAAGCACACAATTTACTAAAAACAAATTTCTCCAAAATCAAATCAGAAATTCCAAAAGATAAAAAATCACACGTAATCTACGAAATCCCATGTAAAGATTGCAATAGTGTGTATGTTGGACAAACAAGCCAATACATTAAAAACCGAATTAACGGCCATAAATATGACAAAAAAAATAAAACAGCGCTCACCAACCATGCTCTCGAGGAGAAACACAGTTTTGATTTCAATGCAGTAAAAATATTAAAGACAGAAAGTCACACTAAAAGACGTGAAATTTTGGAAATGATTGAAATACAAAAAAGACCCCATTGCATAAACTCCAAAAGCGACACAACACAACTCAGTAAAATTTACAATAATATTATAAAATAATACACCTATAATGGCAACCGCATAACAACAATAGTCCGCATTTAAATTCCAAAACAAAAAGAAAAAATAGCATCTTAAGTTTTTACAGACATAGACCTAATCTCATCGTCCATACACCAAACCATTCGTCAGTATTGTTCGTATATTGCTTGTATGTGTTTTTAAAATTTCGACAAATGTAAATGTATATACAGCATGCCAAGTTTTTAAATGTAAATGTTAGTCGCTGTGTGTTTGTGTTTAATTTATTGACATATACAGGATGTTATCCATCAAACCTTCCAATTACGTAAGCTAAATATTTTATTAATTTTATAAAACAAAAATTTTATCGAATCGTTCCTTTTTGTAGTGTTTCTGATGAAGGTCAACGTTCGACCGAAACGTCAAAGTTATGAAAAAAATATAACAGAAATTTAGTATATTCATGTGCCTTATTCCCAAGAAACCACTTAATCCACAATATAAGTACTAAGGCCAAGAAAACGAAAACAACTATATATATATATATATATATATATATATATATATATATATATATATATATATGTGCAAGCTTTGCTTGCCAATAGCTTTGCTCAGCTTCGGCTTGAGATGAGCAGCGGGACGATGTAGGACGTAGTAGGTATTTGTTCGTAGTAAATGAGTAACAATTATCGTGGTTAATAACGTACTGATTTATTCTAAGATTTACATTCCATTTATACAACTATCAATTAAACAATGCGTGCGATCTCAATGATGCAAAATAGTAAAATTTAATAATATTATATTATGTATAGTCATCAGAACGTGCAAGGTTCAACTGACGTGACTGTAAGAAGGTCAGTGTAGACACTGTACATACCATCTAAGTAAATATTAAATATGCATAGAATTGTCTTATTAAATTATAGAAATTTTATGTGTAATTGTGAGAATTATACAATATATATACCCGATACCCTCCAAAATGACATATTACCTGCTCGATCTTTAATTAATTTATTTTATTAATCTCTCAATTTTTATCCCCTTCCTTTTCCCCTCTGTGTAATTGCAAAGTAAATATATTATCACTAGGTTACCATTGGAATGATCTCTATACCCATAAACCCATAAAAATACGTTTTATGCAATTTATTTAGGGAGAATACATTTTTTTTCTATTTAGCCTAGCTATTTCGCCCCCATCCCCTGACCAGATCAAATAAAAAAACTAATTGAAAAAATTTGTTAAATGCGAATAAATAATAAAAAGAAAGTACTAATAATTAATCTGTTTTACAAAAATAAGTTTAAATTTCTATCACGCCGCTCATGCTTCACAATGAAATCGCCGACTGTGGACGGATATTTAGTGTTTAGGTTGTCTCAATTGACTTTAGATACACTTTACCCAATTTACCTAAAATTTTGCACAAATATAAGATAGCAAAAGAAAATGGCGGCGTAATAAAATATTTAAAAAAAATCTGCCTGAAAAAACTACTTATTAGATTAATTTCAAATTTTGTGCAAGCAGGAAGTGTGATATAGAGATAAACTGGTAAAGTTGTGGTACGAATTCAAGATGGCGGAACACAATTGCGGCCAAATATTTTTTTAAAAAAATCAATGTAAAAAATCCTTTCAATTGGCTCTAAGTTTTGCAAAATAATTAAATGTAATATAGGGATAGCTGCTACGAACTCAACATGTCGTAACAAAATGGCGGTGTGTGTCATTGCAAAAATTACTTATTGAATTTATTTTAATTTATATCTCAGTGTGGCATAGTTAGAAACTGGTAAAATATTGGTAGGAATCCAATATGATTGAACAAAATGACGCCTAACAATTTTTTTAAAGACATGTTTTACTAAATGACTATGTATTGAACTAATTGGGTTACACTTCACTATTCGCAATAAAAGTGAAGATTCATAACGATGGAAGTTCCGGGTAAAGGAAATTTACCGACTTTGCTTTAATTGTTAGATGTAAATATGTTCATGACGATTCTGTTAATTATAACAATTTTTATAATTGACTAATGCTTTTAAACAATAATAACACATAAATACTGGGTGTTTCCTTATCAGAAACGTGATTGGTACGTTCTTACTCACTACACGCTGAGTAATGGAACATTATCTAAGGCGAAGTTCGTATGTAGGGAACGAAGATATTAGATAATAGCCGCGGAAAAATTACATTACATAATTCTACTGACAATTTACTGAAAGGGGCACAAGCAACACACCGTTTATAAATACCATATCCCACGTACATATTTGTTACTATTATTAACTTGTTATAGTAAATCAGGAAAGCGGCACTGACGGTTGAATTTACGATGTTATTGTTTACTTGACGAATTCTACAGGTTTAGAAAAATAACAAATGCCTTCATAAAAATCAGAAGTAAATTGTTCTACATTTATGCGGTTTCTAATAATAATAATAATATGTGTGTTATAGCAGCAATATATATATATATATATATATATATATATATATATATATATATATATATATATATATATATATATATATATATATATATACTGTGGTCCAACTTAATTTGGAACCTTGTTTAGACTTTATTATTTTTCTTATTTTTTGACTGATTTTAAAATTTTTTTCATATGCTGAATCATTTCTAAGTTAACTCTGATTTCTCCACTTATTTCTTTGTACAGGGTTCGCAAAAAAATGTAATTTTTCTAAAACGTTGATTTTAAAGTGGTTGCAAAAATCAGGTGGTTCCAATATTTCTACGATTTCGTGTTAAAATGGTTCATTGGTTTTCGGATAATGACTAGCAACTTGAAGATTTTAATTGAATTCAATTTTTAACAGTTAATTTTTTAATATAAGTCGCATGCGAGAGTTATTTAATGGGATGAAAAAAATCTATAAGTTTGTATTTACTGAATTAGGTAGGTGTTCTGAAATTTCAAAAATGTCAAAAAGAAGAGCAAAAAACTGGAATTATAAAATAATACATTTTTTATTTATTAGACTCGAGAAAATGGAACTTTAAATTATTTAATTATGAAAAGTAAATAACATAAACGACAACCTTTTTAAAAGGTTTTCGTTTTAAAGCATTCTTTATTAATTTTTTTTTGATTTTTTTGATTCTTTGTTATTTATTATTCTTCTTACTGAATTTCTACTAATTCTCGTTGTTTTAAATATTGCGTGATGTCTTTTTAAGCATTAACATATTAACTGTGTGGTACAAAAGTCCAACTAAAAATCAAGTGAGCCTTGATTGAATTTCAAACAAAAGAAAACAGATTGATAGTGAATGTTAATAGTTTCTTTTGAGATTTTAAAATATTATTCTTGTGATATTTATAAGTTGTAATAATGCCCGTTCTTAGTTTAGAAGATAAACTGTTAATAAAGTCCCTTAGAGATACATTTAATTACGGAGCTAAAAAGTTAGTGGCTATGTTTCCACGAAAAAATTAGAAGCTTAGTACAATTAGTTACTTTTTAAAGCATTTGCGCTTAACTAATGGTTCTGTGCGGGTAAAGCGTGGACGTGGCAGGAAAAGATCCACCAGAAGCCTTGCCAACATTGAACAAGTGAGAAACATTATTCAAAATGCCCCAGCTTATGTTTCGGTAAGTTGTTGAAAAACATTTAAAACAACGAGAATTAGTAGAAGTTCAGTAGGAAGGATAATAAAGATGACTTAAAATTAAAACCTTTTAAAAAGATTTATTGTCGAAAGTTAACGGCTGTCGTACAGCAAAAACGTATTGAAAGATGTGAACTTTTATTACAAATATTCAGGTGCTGGCGAGATATCGAAAAAATATGATTTACCGATGAAAAAATATTCACTCTTCGACAACCAAAAAACCCACAAAATAGCCGAGTATATTTTGCCGCTGATATGAAAAAGAGAGATATTGCTTTAAATCGATTGCTAGTTGAAAGGGTGCATTTTTCGCAATCGGTGATGTTTCCGTGGGAGTTTCCATGAAGGGAAAAACCAGCATTATTTTTGTAGAAGAGAACGTAACCTCTGAAGTTTACCAACGAGAAATTTTATCTCATATGTTACCGGAAATCGAATATATTTGTGATAACTATACATTCCAACAAGACGGTGCACCTGCACATACCTCTAACAGTACCATTAGATATTCACGAGAGAACTGCCCAGATTTTATAGAACCTCAATCTTGGCTTCCAAACAGTCCGGATCTTAATCCAGTGGATTATACAGTATGGAGTGTTCTGGAAAGAATGGTTTACGAAGATGTGGTGGTTAACACTGTTCAGGAATTTAAAGAAAGAATAATAATGTGTTGGCAAAATCTTAACCAAGAAATATTAACAAATTCTATCGGATTATGACGCCGAAAGCTACAAGCTGGCCATATCCACCATCAGTTTTTATAAATTGTTGATGTTATCTACTCTTTATAATAAAATAAAAACTTTAAGAGGTCTATCCTAAGTCTGTCTAAATAAAACGTTACCTATTGACCTGAACCGCATGGAAAATGCTCTCTAGTAAACTCTAGGCTTTGACGTCTATGTTGAGGTAGAAGTTTGGGACCGATAGCGGCTTCATATGGCTTCAGGCGATCTTCTGCTAACGTCTTTAATACTGTTTGTTTACTTAAACGAATCACGTGAACAGCAGCAAATTCGGACTGAAGTTGGACTCTGGACGTAAATCTACTTCTAAGAGCTTGCACTCTTAAAAATCTGTCCTGTGCCGGAGTAGTAATTCTTTTTCTTCCTTGTCCCGCTCTTCTCCTATTGGTCCGAGTTTCCCTGTATGTGGCCAGAATTTTTGAAATAACACTTTGACTTTTTCCCATAAGTGTGGCAATATCGGCTTGGGTTCTTCCTTGCTCATGCAAATCTCTAGCATAAGCACAGTCCTCAGGAGTAATAAATCTATTCATTTTACTTTATCAAATTTTGAAGCTATTTTATCACCCTGATAAAAACGCTTGTTAAAAGTAAGAAACGTACCTGTAATGAATCGAAGGTGTTAACGTGCTTTTTACGAGGCTGTTATTTTATGACGGTAAGTTTAGGCAGAAAAATGTTGGAATGTTTTTTATTGTTACCCTGTATGAGTGTTTACCGTGTATACTTATTAAAAGCTTTTATATGCCTTGCGTGGATACCTTTTCTACCAAAAAATCGCAAAAAGCTAATAAGGGGTTAATAAAAACCAAGTTTTTCCTAGCAATACAACTAAACTTTGCAAAAATCGGTTTTTTTTTTATAAAGCGCAGAGTTGTACCAAAATGATTACATTTATTAATAGGTTATGTAGTAACTATTCCTTTCCCAGTATACTAATAATTTTTTTATTCTTTCCAATGTCGCCTATTATTAACCAAGGAATGATCTTTCACACAACGAAAAAAAATTTAAATCGGTCTATTAATAAGATAAATATCGAAGCTTGAACTTGACCTATGGAACGAAGTGTATATATCCATCAAATATCCATTATCCATCTCCTTCATCCAAAACAGTCCGTCATCAATTCATTAGTCTTTGGAGCTTTGTCAATATCTGTTGCAAATTCCGAACGAAACAGTAAAACTGACTGATGCTTTGAAATCAAACAGATATTGCACTGGAGATATTAGGCGTTCGATTACAATGATCCCAGACCTAAACTAGTATTGGATACTCAGACGTCAAGTAGTGCAGTTTGACCTTTAATCCTGGGTACCACAGATAAAATTACAAGAACTCAGCGAAGATCCAACATTCTCACAATCTTTAATACGCACAAAAAGATTGGACAAAGCTTAAAGTTTCCAAACGATGTAATTCCATTGCAACATGAAAGATGTATATTTAAGAAACAAATTGTTCAATCTGCTGTCGTTGATCACCAGCGCACAACAGGATAGGATTCTTGCATCAGTCTCGGGTTCTTATAAACGAATAATGAGTGCAGTAAAGATCCCTGAAGATGCCACGTGGAATTGCAGACGAAACGTCGGAAAGTAATTCCAGTTTGACACGGTCTAAACCCAAGCACATTGATTTCTTAATTGTCTCCAGCCGAGAAAGATTTCGTACCGAGTCTAGTACTATGTAAAAATGTATACAATTTCTTTTCACTCCAGTGTATATTCTTAAACCCTTAATGATGATTTTCACGGTGTCTTCGACAAAATCAATGTGGAACCGAAAAAAATTGCAATGCGGAAGGTCTGGCCAGAGAGGATATCTGACGGAGGGGGAGCATTTGTCAATCAAAAGTATAGCAGCTTCTGTGGACCTGATCAGAACAAAAAAATAGTATTTTCTTCGTTTCCAAATATTGGATAAAATTGTGCTGATCTATTTTCACATTTGCGGTAAACTGACTTAAATTTACAAGGTCTTTTTCCTGTTTTTCCGTTCCCGATTCATGAAAACGTAAGTTTAGAAATTGAAAAACAAGGTGATTTGAATAAAAGGGACGAATCATTAAAACTATTAACAGTATGCAAGACAATAATCGACAAATCTAAAATCGCAAAAACTCAAGCGCAATTAGCGCACCAACAACAGCACCATCCGGAAAACATAAATAACGACCAACGCCTGCGCAGATATAACCTTCGGCCCCGAGTGGGGGTATAAAAGGAAGCGTCGCAGTCACCAACACCTCAGTTTCTATTAGGACGCAAGAAAGAAAGCTTCGAAAATGCCAAATGTGATTTTGGCTAAACGTCAGCAAAACTGTTCTTTTCAGAACGACAGTAGTGAACGGATGTACACCCGGAATGAAAACACATTATATATATATATATATATATATATATATATATATATATATATATATATATATATATATATATATATAATTGGACTTCTTTCTTAAGTATAGGTTTATTTGCAAAATCAAATGCGATGGAGTTAAATTGACGTTTCACCTATCATAGCACGCTTTTTTAAAAATTGATTATTCCTTTATTTTTTTTTGTATATGTAAAGCTCTTCTTTCCTATCTACAAATAATTAAAAAAAAACATTTAGTAGTCAAATTATAAAAAGACATCTACAATTTTTTTAAAAAGTAATTTAAAATATTATATTTACAAAAAATTATTGTAAGATTAATAAAATATAGTTACATTTCCTCTACAATCGCACAAATAGTTATGGAATACCTAGAAGAGGAAGTTCTCGAATAATTGAATTTTAATATTACTTTTTTTAAGAGATACTCTAGCATCAGTTCCAGACAATAAAATAGAAGAACTACTTTTTGCTTTCAATAATTTCCACCCGAAACTTCAGTTCAGTCTTAAAGTTGAAGCAGAAACTAATTAAACAAAAAGAAAATATTTTTAAAACTAAATGGTTTACAAGAGAAACTTGGTCTGGACGATATCTTAATTTCAATTCTTACCATCCACACATAAAAAAAAAAGAAGTGTTGTGATTGGTCTAGCTGACTGTGCCATATCTTTAACATCACCAGAATACCGTCCTGAAACGCTTAATAAAGTTAAAGAGATCTTGCTTGCTAATCATTTTCCGGAAAAACTGATAAAAAAATTATCAAACAAAGGACTTATATCTATTATAACAGTCACAACATTAAATTTTCATACACATCTCAATTATTAGAAAAATTAAAAGATATCTTAGGAAAGTATATCATAATTGTGTGTCATACAGTCCAAAACTTGATAGGCTTTCTATTTACAAAATTAAAATCTAAAATGCCTAATAATAAAAAATCCAATCTCATATATGAAATTCCTTATTTAAACTGCTCAAAGAATGCATCCACTGGATTACAAAAACATAAAAAAAGCACAAAATACGAATTTCATTTTTCTGAAACTAAAATCATAGATAAAGATAGCCTGTACCAGAAATTAATTATTGAAGAAATGATTCATATAAAAAAAGAAAAAAATGCAGTAAACGACACACAAGACATAAACAATTGAAGTCAAATATACCACAAACATCGTGAATGTCTGATTCTATTCTAAGGTTTAAATTAAAAAGTAAAGAAAAAAAATTATCTTTAAATTCCTCACAAACGAACTATGATAAGAACACTTTTGTACCTACAAGACACATGAATTACCTCGCAAACCACTAATTTGCTGCCTACCAATAAAAAAAAATATCAATAAACAAACGACATGCATTTTTCGAGATATGTAACTTTATTTTGTTAATCGGATATATATATATATATATATATATATATATATATATATATATATATATATAATGACTACAAATCTACGCAGATTACACAACCTGTTCATTAATTACAACATATTTACAATGCGTGAATGATCGGCGGCCGACGATGAGCAAAATCATGGGAAATGAAATTTACTTTCGGCAAAACGTTTTCATTTCCTTATACGCGTCTATTTTTAGAATATTTTGTTGCGATGTAGCTTTTTGGAGAACAATTAATCACTTTACTTTTTTGATGGGTATTTGTTTTTGTTTCCTATGAAGTTTATTGTTTATGTTTCCTTATATAACGAGCAACTGTTTTTTTCTTTTTGCATTGTTTGGGTAAAAAAAGCAGTTGAAGTGTTACGTACTTGTGTCTCACGATATTTGAAGACTCCCCTTTAGTCCTGGAACCCCCAGCCAAGATTTTCATATTCATTTCTGCTCGTCTGATAAACTGATGCATATCTAATTTTTATGACATTCTGATACCGCTCTTAGACTAGCTAAACATGGTGGCACAGATTAATCATCAGATGCGAATCTTGCCGAGTCTGCGCATGTTACTCGCGATGATCATAATTTTTTTCCACTAAAACAAATAACTTATTTCAACTAAAATAAATTATCTTAATGCTTTAGAGTTGCAAGTTTTACCGTTTTTAATTCGTCTGTCAAAAAACTGTAGGTCCTCAAGACTTATATCTTATATGTAATTTTTTTGGCCAATGGTTTTCTTTGTTAAAGCTTTAAAATTCTCCTTTTGTCCAGTTCCATAATGGTGAGCTATTTCGGTTATCATAGTTTTAATTTTATAAACTCTAAAAAAAGTTGAAAGATCCCTTGAAAACAAGGTCTATTGTCGATATACGTTCTTTTTTAAGCATAATTTTAATGATCCCCTTTTGTAGTATTTTACAGTTTTTAAGATGAGTGTTCATAACACCTTCCCAAGCCAAAATGGCATATTTTGAGGCCTACTTTTTATGAGACCGTGATAAAAGATTTTAATTTCTTTATATAAAAATGTCCTAATTGTGTTGGTGATATAATTTATATGATTAATAGTTCTATTTTAAACGAGAGTCTATGCTAATCCCTAGATATTTTATGTAACAAACGGTATTTATTAATGTGGTACTATTATTATAATTTACAGTTATCTGTGTACATGTTGGTAACTTATGTGACACAGAAGTGAAGTTTCAATATTTTAGTTTTTCGAAATTAGTGGTAAACCAATTAAAAATGTGTTTTAACTCCTTTTCAACAATTTGTATCAGGCTGTCTCAGGAATTGCAATATCTGCAAAACTTATTAAATATCCAGATTTTTTTGCATTAATATATCATTAATATAAATTGTATCACTGATATAATTATTCATATTTACCATTTGAAATCTATTCGTTAAGTAGTTTAGAAGTGTATATGTCCCTCAACCTATCCCAATATTTTCCAAGGTTTCCAACAACGTCAAATGATTTACCGGATCGGAAGCATTAGGTAAATCTATGA
This sequence comes from Kuschelorhynchus macadamiae, assembly GCA_030620095.1. Lineage (NCBI taxonomy): Eukaryota > Metazoa > Arthropoda > Insecta > Coleoptera > Curculionidae > Kuschelorhynchus > Kuschelorhynchus macadamiae. Next base: position 30,001 of record JAUTXW010003700.1, on the reverse strand, counting down.
AAATACACATGTAAGGATAACTTGGGTGCTTTTCCTTTCCCTAAATCCGCATTGTTAATCTTAAATATATTTATATTTATTGAGATAATTTGTTAGACAAGTTTTTATTACGGTTTCAAAACTTTTGATAAGAAAAATCGATCTATCTCTTTTAAATAACGGTTTAATGATACTAATTTTAAATTTTCTGTGAACTGCTTCAGTATGAAGGATTCTGTTAATTAGGTGAGAAATTGGCAACGATATTTCTGATTTGGTTTTTTTAAGTTTCAGAAATTATTTCATCATAGTCTGGTGCTGTCGGCATTTTTAATGAGTAAATAATTTCATCGCTTCTGCTGGGTTAGTTTCTTTTAAGTAGGTACATTGTTTGTTGTTGACGTCTTATCTATGATTAAAGTGTATTTTTTACTGTGGGAATATTAACAGCTAAGTTTTTTCAATTTTTATAAAATGATGATTAAAAATAAAATTGATATTTATTTAATCTGAATAAAGTATTCCTTCTTCAGTTTTAATTTTTCTTATAGAAGTCGAGTTGTTTAACAAACTTTTATTTTTCAAAACATTCCAGGAACTTTTATTTGTTTTATAAGCTTATCAAGAAATTTTTTATAATTGTCATATTCGTTTTTATAAAGGGTTGGGTTAGTTTTATACTTTTTATATAAATTTTCTGTTGTTTTGATGAACTTTAGAATTCCCTTGGTTATACAAGGTTTGTGAGGAATATCTGTCGGTCTGTCTGTTCGCGGTCTAGCTAAAAAACTACTTACCCGATTGACTTCAAAAGTTGATAACATTTTGGTAAAAATCCAATATGACATAAATGTTAAAAAAATTATTAAAAAAAAAATAATTATTCAGTTTTCTCAAATTTTGCACAAAAATCAAGTGTTACATAGGAATGAACTTCTAACATTTTGGTATCAATATAAAATAGCAAAACAAAATGGAGGCCCAAATCAATATTTAAAAAATCGCCCTGCAAAAAACTGTTCATTACATTAATTTCAAATTTTGTGTAAGCAAATGTGATATAGAGATACACTGGTGAAGTTGTGGGATGAATTCAAAATGTAAAATAATTTTTTAAAAATCAATGTAAAAAAATCTTATTCAACTGACTTTAAATTTTGCAGAAAAATTAAATGTAATATTGGGATAAACCGGTACGAATTCAAAATGACGTATCAAAATGGCGGTATATGTCAATGTAAAAACTACTTATTGAATTTATTTTAAATTGTCAAAAAATCCAATGTGGCATAGGTATAAACTGGTAAAATATTGGTAGGAATTTAATATGATGGAACAAAATGGCGCCCAATAAAAATATAAACTAATGTACTGAACTAAACTGGGTCACACTTCACTATTCCTAAAAAAGGAAATATTCATAATGAGGGAAGTTCCGGGTAAAGGAAATTTGTCGATTTTTTCTTATTATCTGAGTGTTTTTATTTATACTATTTTAGTTTTCAATACATTGTGCCGCTAGTCCCTGGATATCTATTGTAGAGAACACATTTTGAACCAAATTTGTTTTAGTTCTCAATTTATTTGTAGGGGTAGTATTTATAGGGGACAGGAATACGAAAATGATGAAATTAATTAACAGTAGGTGTTAACACTTTGCTCAAACAAATGCAATCAAATTTTGAAAAATTTAGTGAATATTGGGAGGCAGAATGTAATGTAACGAGAGATAGTACTTATACATGGTGAACCAACATCTGCCATATCTTCTTTCGTTTTAAAGTCATCCGTATGAACCAAAAAACAAATTGTAAGGTTGCTGAACAAGTTTAAATTAAAAATAGGAAAAAAAACTTATTTTATTTTTTAACGGGACACCCTGTATAGTATATGTCCTTAAATAGGTCTCTTTTTGCAGATTATAAATATTTCTGGTTTGTTCACCTGCCATATGAGGCAATGTTTCCCATCGACTCCACTACGTAATAGAGTGTTTTTCGTTTCTCTCTAACACACGGCTTCTTAAGGCAAGGTTTTTAGTAAATTTCTCGGTTCTTTGAATTAAATTAAATGAAGTTTTCAAACCAGATATATTTATAATCTGCAAGAAGAGACCCATTTGTGGGACATATAATATACAGGGTATCCCATTTAAATTTATAGTCTACATCTTGTTAAATTGACAGTTATTTGTTTTTTAAGCAACAAAACAATTTATTTTTTGGATCATATGTTCAACTCTAAAACTAAAGGAGATACGGTAGGTTAAAACGTTATCAGGATAAATTATTCGCACTACATGATATGTCAAGTTTTCATACCCTAATATTATTTTTCCAGCAGGCAGAACTTTTTACAAACATTCATTTTTTCCCGTAAAACGAATAATAAAAAAGTTTCTCGTATGTAGAGAATTTAATACATTTTGTATATTCAGTCTAATCCGATATCTTAGAAATAATTTTAAACATGGCACAATCAAAATATTTCTACATTTGCATACTTGTTTATATGGTTCTCATGTCAGCAATCTTTGAAAAGGAAATGCTAAAATTTCCGTCCGAATTTGTTGAATTTCAAATTGGCACTTAATTTATTTAAATCTTGAATTTATTGTACATTCTTAACATTCTTCAAACGTTGAAATAGACACTACATGCTAGATGTTCAGTACCTGAAACGACTTAATTTTTAAAGTTTAAAAAAGTAATAAAGAAGAAAAAGAAAATAGTTATCTTTATTTAGTAACTTCTAAGGTAGTCCTCAAATTCCTGTACAGTGTAAAATATATTTTCGGTCAATATCCTCTGAAGGAACTGTCCTCGGACCAATTTCATTCATTGCCTACATAAATTCATTGACTGCTATGGACTTGAATGGAACTATAATATCATATGCAGATGAAGTCGTTTTAATCTTTTCGGGCAAATGTTGGGATGAGGTAAGGAGACAAACGCAGTTGGGGCTGAGTAAGATCAAAAATTGGTTAGAATATTACAAGTTATCACTAAATTTAAATAAAACACGTTATATAGCATTCTCCATAACTTCGGCCAATCGCCCTGATTTTACTAGTATATCAGTAGAAAATTTTGAAATTGACATAAAAGAAGTCACTGAAACAAAATATTTAGGGATCATAATTGACAGACACTCGAAATAGGATAAACATACTTTAGAAATAAAAAATAGTATAAGAAAACTAATTTATAAATTTTATCTTTTACGAGAAATATTATCTCAGTCTTTTAATTATGATCTTCAGAACACTGGTGGAATCCTTAATAATGTATGGTATTGTTGTCTGGGGTGGTCTGTACAGCAGTGCACTAAAACAATTAAATGTTACACAAAATTTTATTCCTAAAATAATCTACAACAGAGAAAAGCGTTGTCCTACTTATTTATTGTACAATAAGGAAATATTTAATGTAAGATCCTTATATATACTCGCAACATGTTCATATTTCCATAAGGAGAATAAAGCTAAAAGCTATATCAATCATCAGAACGGAACCAGAAACAAAATCCAAAATAACATTTAGATCCCTAAAAGTTATAGAAGTATTAATCAGAGATTCCTGAACTATTTGGGCCCCAAGTTTTACAACTTGCTGCCACCAAATATTCACAAATAAAGAAACAAAAGAAATTTACTAAGGCATGTAGAGGATATATCTTTGAAAGATATGCAGATTTTGCGGTATTATTTTGAGCAAAATCAAATCATTGTTATAATATATTATTTCTTATAGTTTTGGTCTAATTTTTGATTCATCTTTATTGTAAATAGTAAATGTTCCAGTCCTATGATTATAGGTTATTCAAATTAATTATTGTAAATAATTCAATCTTAGTAATAATTCTTGTAGAATCAGAAGAATGTTGATATTAAAGGTTTATATTCTTTTCTAACTCATGTAAGGTATAATTCAGAGCTTTATATTTATTTGTATTCATACTACAATCATATGTTACAGACAGCACATACAGCTGTTAATTCAGTTAGGTACTTAGATAATAAATTATTTTTATTTGTATAAAGAATCGCCTTAGTTACTTAACTGATTTTTTGTGATACATACTACACCAGAATTTTCAATAAATGTTTCAATGTTTCAATAGATATAAAATGGGACCAAAGACAGATCTTAATTGCATTGTCATTGAACTAGATATCTTTTCTCCGTAGCTAACTGCTTTGGTGTAATTGTATAAAACTGATTTACAATTAGTAGACGAAACTTGTTTATAAATATTTCTAAAAGTGAAAAACAAAACATTATTAGTTTCTAATTTTTTTAAAACTTTTGGGTGTTTTATTTAAAAAAAAAGTTGACGTTCTTTCCCTAATACTAATTTTGTTTCATCAGGGGAGCTATATTTGAATCTGATACAAAATATTTCACTTGTGATGCTCCTATGACTATGAGGAACCTCCCAAAGATTCCCCCATGACTGACGGTCCTGGTGAAGGGACCAGAATCCCTCATTTCGAGCAGGGTCCAACTACAACCTACAACAATCCTATCTGAGCTAGGTAACACCATAGACAACCATTCCAAGAATATCCAGATCTAATGGAACCAACGCTTGAACATGACCTAATATATATTTACTTCACATTGCTGACACTTTATTTGATGAAACCATGGTAATATCTTTGGCGCAATAATTCAAATAAACCCATGATACAAAATTTTGGATTCAATGTTTATTTTTACCTCCTACAGTAACCTTATAAGTGGGGGGGAGTCCAACCAAAACATTAACTTATATAAACAAATAATTGAGTCGAAATCAAGATCATGATTATTACAAGCCTGTATTTATATGTTTTAGAATCAATTAACTCTGTATGATATTTTCCCCATTATCTATAGCTTAGTTGCTGATTGATTGTCGCTTATGAAATATAACAGCTGTCTGTTAAATGCCTGAAAGCATTGCATCAGGAGTTAACAATATGATAGCAAACTGTTTATAATTTTAAGAAACAACTAAGTACAAGTAATAATAGTAACAACAAGAATATTGTTTTTTTTTAAATTTTCTGATTCATAGATTGTGTGCAAGATTTGTATAGTACCTTCAGAGTATGTTACTTATCCGGACATTATAATTATTAGAATTTTAACATATCTTTATCTTTTTTTTTTGAATTTTTTTACACTTAGAGTTTTTGTTTCTGCCGGGGAGTATTTCTGTTGGAAAATAGCATAATATTGGTTTTATCTACGTTAAGCTCTAACCTGTTAGTTGTGAACCAATTTATTAAATCATTAATATGTTGATTTGTTCTATCCTCCAGAATATCAAGACTTTTTTACTAACAATGCATGTCGTATCATCAGCATACATAACAACTTTGGTTAATATATGATTTGGGAGGTCATTGACAAACAAGTTGAATAGCATGGGACCTAGAACTGTTTGTAAATGGGTATATCTAACCATTAATACATGTTGCCATCATGATCGATCATATCAGATGCTTTAGAGAGGTCACATTATCATAACACCACTATTGGCCTCATTGCGTTGTTTATAAATTTTACTCAGAATATCATTGAAAGCACTCTCAGTAGATAGCTCCCTTCTAAATCCATACTGAGAAGGTGACATGTAATATGCCAGGTTGCTGTTTCCTCATTATAGGAATAAAATTATTTGTCTAAATATTGAAAAGTACTTAATATAAATCTAAATATCCAAATTTTAATTATCGATTGTATAATAAAAGGTACAGTTCTGATAATTATTAACCACATTGTTGTTTTGCGACGACGTAGAAGATGCCGTCAGACCACTACTTGTACTTGTGCTGGGTGATGCTGCTACAGGAGCTGGATGCACGTGCTGTTGAGGTGGTTCTTTCCAGGTTTCCTCATTTTTTCAATAATTTTTTTGTGGTGATCTGGATCCATTTGCAAATAACTTGATAGGGATTTCGCATTCGAATGACCTGTAATTTTTATCAAGTTTTGCTCCGACACTCCGCTTTTGGCCAGCTTGGACACGGCAGTAGCTCTGAGGGAATGGTTGGTAAATTTTTTTGTGGTATTGAGGCCTGATTTCTGTGCTTGTTTTTTTGTCCAAGTTGAAATCTCGTTTTCTCCTACTGGGCTGTTTTTGAACCATATTTCGGAAATTTTCCAATGGGGGTTTGGCGTCAAAAATAGTCGAGTGTTGGAGATACTTTTCCTTTTATCTTGTTTCTCTCGTTTCTCACCAACCACTTCGAATCTAGCCCAAAAGCGATTATTCATATTGACAACTTTTCAAAAATGTTTGAAAGATACTTAAAAAAAGTCAGTTTCTAGCGTCTCTCAAAAGCAGGTTTCATATTGTCAAGATTTCATTTTTTGGTTAGGTATGTAACCACACCTAACCAGGTAAGTGGAAACACCATGTTTCCTAGACGACGTGGTATTTCCGCTATAATTTTTCGAAAACACCACCAGTCTTACGGGAAAATTTGTACATGAGTGGAATATTCGATGAAACCTCACTCATTCAAGCAAAAATAAAACATCTGCACAGTTTAAGTTTCATTGTCAAGTTTGTCAAAAATTATTAATAATTTTGATTGCACTGGTTAGGTAATACCTAATACCTAATACCTATCGATAGGAATCAAATTTTCCGCTAAAATCGATAATAATGGTTGTATATCGACTAAGACTCTCCCATTTATTATATAAGTAGTAAATGTTAACTTATTTTGTTCGATACCTCTAAGCGAATGACTACCTGTAAAGATAAGACATTCATTTTAAACTACCAATCTCAGTACTACTGCCTGTGGGCTAGCGCAAATGCAACGTAACTCTCATGTATCACCTCGTAAAATCAGTAATACAAACTTCTTATCTACAGTGTGCAACCCGCTAATCGTGATATTAGACAATCGCTGCATATTTTTGCATATCAAGTAATTAAAAGCACTTTGCGAGCGGTGCTCGAGATATAGCACTTGTTTTCCGATAAAAACTTGTAATTTTATGGCATCTATTTGACCTTCGTACTTGTGAATTGATTAATGTTTAACGCTTTACCACACAAGTGAAATATTTTTACATAGTCACCTGACAGACTACTTAAACAGGTATGAGCAACCTTTGCTTAGCTGAGGGCGTAATTTCTGGACTTAATAAAAAAAGCCAGAAAAATTCAAGCATAATTAAACATATAAAAAACAAATTCACAAAAACAGATAGAAAAATCAAATGAAAATTAATGAAAGACTTGAGTTTGAAGCTGAGAAATAAGATGATCAATATCAATGATCAATATCACTAGTACGTAGCGCAAAGTGTTTTCTAATTTAACATCTGTAAGCCGAGTACGATGCTTATTTTTATTAATTTTCATGATTGAAAAAAGCTGCTCACATTTATACGTGTTACCGAATGTACAAATTATTTTTCGTGCGAAAACTCTCAGCTGTAGATACTTTCCTTCGGAAAGGTATGTTCTGTGAAATTCACTTAGTTCCACATCATCAAATTTAGACTTCAAGATAAGTCTTCTTGTAACTAGATCGACTCCATTTTCTCCATTCTCTTCCACATTACACTTACAAGGATTTGCAAAGATATTGAAAGTGCTATCCATATTCTTAAAATCGGAAAACCGATCAGTGAATTGCTCTGACAGTAGTTTCAGTTCTTCAGCATAGCGACCGTATTCAATGTTTTCGGGACTGGATAATGGTAAAAAATGAACAGTTTGTAAAGTGCGGAACACGAAAGAAAACCGGGCGGAGTCAATCGGTTTAGGAAAGTCGGCCAAGAAATCTCTTTAAGCCAGTGGTGTCCCGTGTTCTTTAAATAATATGGCATCCTTTTTGACTATACGCACTTCAGATAATTAAAAAATGTAACTATGCTTAATGAACCTTTATCTATATTTGTCTGTTTTCTTTTGTATATCGCACTTCTATATCTCTTTTGTGTTGCAAAAACAGCGAACTTTCGAATTTTAAAATGATTTAATTTTGATTTTTCTTGATCGATTTACCTATAAATATATTTTTTTCTTGAGGTCTGTCATTAACGGTTCCCGGGTTACTGCCTACGTCCACTACTATTGAACCACCCAGTATAGTGATACACGATTTACAAGTCCAGATTTTACAAGGGCAGCCTGCGTCAGATCCAGTGAACGAGATTTATCAAAATGTTAATTTATGCAGTTCGACTTTGGGCTACTTGGGTATGCCAAAAGTGGCCGTCTGTCTCCGTTTCTCGTATTACTTTATACAGGGGCCGTCATTGTGAAGTACTATAAAGGGCGTTTCCTAATTGCGTGCTGATGTTAAAGGGGGTGTTTTTATGTCCTAAAAGTCTTAACTTTTGAGATACAGGATGGTAAAGTTTAAAAAGAAAACATTTTTTTCATCCCAATTTTGATGCTATTGTAGATAACTGCATGAAATTTGATACACGTCTTCTATGCATTAAGGAGCATACGGATTTACCCAGGTTAATTACATATGCACGCCAATGGTAGAAATTTCAAAAATTGATTGTTAATAAAAAATGCCCTTTTATGCATAAAAAACGTGTATCAAATTTCACACAGTTATTTATCTATAATAACATCAGAATTGGGATTTAAAAAAATATGTTTTTTTAAAACCCTGTATCTCCAAAGTTAAGACTTTTAGGTTCATATTAAACTTTTTTCTTAAAAAGGTCCAAGAATCACCCCCCTTTAACATTAGCACGCAATTAGGAAACGCCTTGTATAGTACTTCACAATGACGCCCCATGTACAAAGTAATATGACAGACGGAGACAAACGGCACTTTTGCCATACCCGAATAGCCCAAAGTCGAACTGCATAAGTTAAAATTTTGATAAATCTTGTTCATTGGAATCAGTGCTGGTTACGCTACTATAACCACATTGATGTGTTAATTTTGGAAAAATATGAGTTCTGCAGTTTTTCAAATATTAATTGAAATATTAGATATTTTTTGACACCCGGTATTGAACAGAAAATTAATTATTTTAAAGCAGTTTATTGACAGCTACTTTATTAACAATTTTACAAAATATATAAAAAAAAAACAATTTTTGAGGTTGACGGCTGTGATTCTAATGGTTCGATTCCTTCTAAATCGTTGTCTTCCTCTGAAAATGATGAGGTTTCGTCGTCACTACTTGAAGATCCCAGTGTGATAACTAAATCATCAACAACAGTTGCAATTTTGCCATCTACTTCCCAGTATTTATCTTCATGTTAAACATACGATTTCCAATTTTCAGTCGATATTGAGTCAATCGCTTCTAATTTTTACTCCTGCCCATACAAGTTCAATAGGGTTGAGGTCGCACATGTATGGAGGCAGCCTTAAAGGTGTATGACCGAGGTTACGTAAAAGACCGTCAATTTTATACTTTTTTTCTCTAGGCTTGTTGGCTGATATTACTTCATATAATTGATATTTTCTCCATGTTGGATCACATACAAGATTGTTCGATTTAAGCCACGATATCATATGAGCTTTTGTAGAGTATTTAGTTGGCACTTTATCTTCTACGTGAGAATGATAAGACGCATTATCCATTACCACGAATGATTTGGGAGGAATGTTAGGTAGAAGCTTCTCGAACAATCACTTTTCAAAATTATCTCTATTCATCTGTCCATGATAGTCTCCAGTTGTTAGTCCCGAGCGAAAAACTAAAGCAGCACCTGTAACACTTTCACTATGCCATCATTTGTTCACTGTCATATCATTATCTACCCAGGTTTCGTCTAGATACACAATATTCTTGCCTCTATTGCCTCATAGTTGATAGATATTTCACCCGTCAGTGAAAAATATTTGGTCTCTCAATGAGCAATTTTGGTTTATTTACTTTATTATTTATTTATTTATTTTTTATACCCGTATGGAAAATCTATTTTGTTCTTTACATCACGAAGTAGGGGTTTGCAGGTTGGAACCTTCTTCAAGTTTATATAAAAATCCTCTATTGTTCGTCGAATTACTTGAAAATCACCTACGTCAATTTTATCTTTGTATGATAATCGGGGTCTTTTTTTACCAGGAGATTTTAAAGGTGAAGTAGAACATGAGCGATCATTATGTTCTCTGTGAATTTTTCTTACACTACGTCCCGAAACAGCAGTGTAAAATGCAGCGCGTTTTGTTCGATTTTGAATTGGAATAGTCGAACTATTATTTTCAGCTTCTCTAGTAAAAGCCTCTATAACGCTCGCAATAACTTCACGTGCATCGCTTCGAATTGTTTTTCCTCTTTTGCTCGCCATCGTTCAACGCAACGCATTTATATAGAAATGAAAACAAATGCTCGAAATCTATAGGCGCCACTGGAAATAGCTAGAACCTTCTAGCGGCAAGTGCACGGAGACTCTAGGCACATCCCAATTACAAGTGGACCAGTGTGAAATTTACTAAATCCTCGAATAATTTTCCGTAACGCTTAGCTGGCGCACTTTATAGGTGAAGCGGCAAACTATTACAACAAATAAAATAACATACAATTTATTTGATGTGTACGCAAATAAATTTTACTTTTCCGCTTGCTTAATAACTATGAACCTTTATTTTAAGGACCGCCCGGTTTTCTTTCGTGTCCCGCACTCTACTTCTCATTTGTATTTCCCACAAGCGAATTTTGTTTTAAAAAGCTTTAAGATGACTGTACAGCTGATTTACCTATTGCCCTTGTTTTTGCAGCTTCAAGTTCAGCCCGTTTAAGTGTCCTGTGATGTCTACCAGGAACGCCAAGTCTTTCTAGCCATGTTGGATCACAAATTTGTGGCAATGTTTTCTCTTTAATTTCCATAAAACCAGCTATTTCTTTTCTAAGGTAACGAAATCCTTTTAGCATTTTACCTTTACTTAGCCACCTTACTTCGCAATAGTGTGACACATCATCGTGTTCTGATGAGAGTTCATCCAAAAATGCTTTAAACTGGCGATGGTTAAGACCGCGAGATCTAATGAAATTGATGGTACTTACGTACTAACGTTTTTCAGTCGAATGGACTTAGAGCACAAGTTTTGGTGGTGAATAATGTAAAGCAGAATTATTAAATCACATTCTTGCAAATTCATAGCGGTTGCTCTTTCCTTCAAAATTCCGATGAAACCTTTTCGTGAACCGACCATTGAAGGGGCTCCATCTGTGCACCCTCCAACTAATTTGCACCACTGCAAATCATATTGCTCAAAAGTACTTTGCACCTCGACAAACATATCTTTTCCAGTAGTGGTCCCTTGTAGTGGCCGTAAAGCCAGTAATTCCTCTGTCACTACAAATTCTTCATCAACACCCCGTAGAAAAATATCTAACTGGGCTGTATCAGATAAATCGGTACTGACATCCAAAGCAATCGAAAATTCTTGAAAACCAGCCAATATATCAGTCAATGTTTTTTTGATATTACTAGCCATCATATCTATACGTCGAACAACTGTAAAACGATAAACTTATTTTGAGCGGTTTATTTATCACCCGCAATATAAGCAACTAGAATACTCTCGAATCGAGTGTCTCGATCGTACGCGAATATACGATGCGGGCGCTCAGAGCTGAGTGTTTTTCATAACGCTCGGAGCGCTTCAAGGTCATCGGGGCGGCATCCCGAATGTTTTTCTGTTTGTCTCTTTCTACGGACTATTGCTGACTCGATCTGTGGTGTTCCACTGCGTGCTTAAAAAAATTATTTATCGATTTTAGTCTTCATGATTTGAAGAGTACAGTTTTAGGGTGGTTGACAGTAATTACAAATAAACTATGTGTGCTAAATCTTTATTTTTTGCTCGTTATTTGAAATCCCTGAATCTCTCGCGGGCCGGACTGGAGCTGGTAAATAATTGTTTAAAAAATCGGTTTCACCTTTATCCACAACTTCTCTCGTACAGAATTTCCCTACTTACATTAAAAACTCTATATAATGCTTATAATTGTTTGGTAATAACTTTATAAAAATTAATTTTTCTAAACATAATTGTTCAGAAAAAATAAATAATTTTGTTCTGAAGATTTTAACACGTGACGCTATTGGTATTTTTACACAAGTTTTATTCTTAATATCTGAATAATGTTGTAGTTTAGACAGAATTTACAGAAATGAAAGCATCTATTTTGAATACTCCTGTATGTATTTTCTGCACAATTGTATAATACTAATGCACAATTTTCTCTGAATACATTATTGAGGTAATAAATTTATACAAATTCTATAAACTAATTTATTTTATTTTTTTAAAGTTTTTAATTAATTTATTATTATTATTATTATTATTATTATTATTTCTCCGCGTTGTTGTCTCACAGTATTCCTGTGGTTGTATTTTATACTGATAGGATTATACCAAGTCAGTGCAAAAAAAACAACTATTGTGTATTTAGAAATGATCGATGCTACATGTTTTCAAAATGACCGATTTTTGGATGTTCCGGTGAATGTCTGTATTAAGTCTTAATTGAGCCAAATGCGGTGTAAACGTTGTTGAAGTGAAACCTGATACTGATATGACGAGAGGAACAATGATGACTCTTTCCTGTTTTCACAGCCTTTTTATTTCCAGTGCCCAGTCGGTGTATTTGGCGATCTTCTCAATGTATTTCGCTTGGATGTTTCCGTCGTTGGGGAGAGCCATGCCAATTAAAATAGATTGAAAGGTGATATCGGGTCTGTTTGCGGGGATTGTTTTATCTGTGAGGATGTCAATATCGCAGTAGAGCTGAGTTGTGTCTCGTGGTGTATTCAGTTCCGGCCATTATTCTACATCCACTCATGTGATCGATCGTTCATCTCTGCTGGTGACATCTCCTGCACCTGTCGTCTTCAATGGTTGTGTCCTTGATGATATGCTTTTGGTAGTTCCTGGTTGCTATGACTTTGTCCTGGATGGCAAGCAGGAAGCCTTCTGTTTCGGGAAACAGCTGTCCTTTTTGTAACCACGTATATGAAAGCTTTTTATATATGTAGTCTTGCTTTATGTGAGACCTGGTCTGAAAAAACAGAAAAATCTCGGAGGGTGATTTTTTCACGATTACAATACTTCCCTTTTATGAGGGAAGTAAAAATGTTCAAGTGATGTTTAATTGGAGATAAAAGATGTTTAGTGAAAACGAGAGGGAAAATCTCATGGAAATAAAAAGTAAAAAAATTAATACCCTGTCAAAATAACATAAATAACGTATGGTTGTCCTCAAAATGTCATAATGAATAAAAATATTCAAAACATATATAGGATGTCACATTAAAAAAACAGCTGGTATAATAGCAGACATTCGGAAATAAAAGAAGATATGGCAATATACTGATGGTAAAGCTGTTTTGATCCTCTTGACTGAGTTGTTGATTTATAAAGGTTGTTTTGTATAGATGCGTCGTGCAGGTTTTTCAACAAAGTAAGAGTTTTATTAATTTTTTTTAAATTTATGTAAATGATGATATATTGATTTATTCAGTATCAGTTATGTAATTTATACCTTTTTAATAGGTAATTTAATATTCATCATCAATTGAAATCACGTTTGTGGAAATTAAGTAATATCGATTGTCATTAAATGAAATACTTGCTTACGATTATTATAAATTTTGCCGATCCTAGATTTTTTATTCTCGTTATGAAATTAACCTTCTGGTTGTTTAGCTGCGGTTTGTAATATTATACACAGGGTATCTCAAATTCAATAGTTTATTAGTTACTTCAGTAACTATTTGAATTATTAGCTAAATGTTACTATAGAAGTTTTTTGAAGAACTTAAAATCTTAGTAACATAAACCAAAAAAATAAAATATAAAAGTTGATAATTACATTTTTTTTGTTATATTCTTAGTTCTCTTTTTACATAAACTTTGTAGCTGATCAGCTTTAACCAAAAAAAAAAAAAAGAATAAGAAAAATATTTTCTAATCTTGTCTCTTTATACCTGGTGACATAAAATACAGGGTACACGCCGCCAATTTTTTAGTTTTAAAAATATTAGTTTGAAATTTGAAAGATTTCTGTAACACCATAAGAAGCAGTTTTTTTCGTTACTTTCGGTTTTACCCCTGCTTTTTTATTTTAAATAGGACCCTGTATATTCTTATGGACTATCGTATTCAGCTTAAAATTAGCTTTTCAACGATATATTAAAAAATCAAGTTAATTTTTGTCATCAAAACGGTGGCTGGACAGCCATTTTTTGAAAATTCCAGATTACTGCTTTATTAAAAAATATATTTTTGATGGCACCTTGTATCAGTCAGTCATTTTCGCCGTAAAATTAATTACCTTTTTCAAGATGTATCACATATGTATAAAATGTTAATCTTTATTTTCAAAATGACTACAAAATAGCCATTAATTAAAGTAAAAATAAAATATATACCGAATTTTCGCCAGAAATTCCGAAATAAAATTTTTGTGACTTTTTGGTTTTTCAAAAATTCAAAAAATAATACTTTAAAAAATATATTTCAATTACCTCAGCAAGAAAATTAAAAATCACTTCTTTAAAGTTTCTAAGCTTCATGTAAAGTTGCTTTTAAGAATTTGAGGTATATATTAATTAATATTTTTTTGAATAGGTATCTTAATACAAAAAAAAACGAAAACAATGATGAACTGGTTTAAAAGTGTAGTTTTCAAAATACAGCATAAAAGATTTAAATAATAAACTCTGCATGATAACAAATTTCAGATTTTTTACCCTCCTACTAGCCGTAAAACCGACAATTATTATTTTTTTTAAATTTTCAAAAAACAGGAAAAAGTTTAAAATATTTAATATTGGGATTTTAGACCAAAATGCGTATGTAAAATTAAAAAATAAACAACTTTTCTTAATACAACATTTTCATATTTTAGCAAATAAGCCCCTTTTCTGCAATTTTTTTAAAGGAATGTCAATTTTGACAGGTAACGTAAGTCACGTGATTATTTTCGAATGAGCCATCCTTAGTAAAGCAAAAGTTATTGCCTATGTTAAATTTTGACAAAGTGATCTATTAAAAAAATTCCCATATGATGTGAACTTTTTCAAGGACACTATATGTGTCTACGAACAACCCCTACAAAATGAAAGGGGTGATTCTACATAAAAAAATATGAAAACATTTTCATATTAACCTAGGTCCGGAAATACCTCTTTACGGAGATACAGGGTGTTGAAATATGAATTTTATTTTATTTTTTATTTAATATCTGTTGCAAATAATAAAATATTCTCACAAAATTCGGCATTCGGGGTATTTTTTGGATGAGGAATCATTACTTGGTATTAGATTTCATGTGACACTTAAAGGGCGCTAAGTACCCTAATATTATTTATGTAAATTTGCCCTAAATTTTTTGGCCATGCACTTCTGGGTTTTTTTAGGAATAAATATTATTCTTGTACCTTTTCTAAGCAAAAAAGCTATACTTACTCAGCAACGCTAGGGGTAACTCGAACAATTTGCAAGTTTATGCGTCGATGCAAGGAAAACATATTTTTTAATAATAATAAACTAAGGTGTATTTATTTCAAGACAATACAAAATTAGAGGTAATTATGAATTATTCTAAATTGTAATAAATGCTCCACGTGATGACCGTTAGTTTGAAGGCATAATGTAATTCTTTTTTTAGAGAACGTCTGATATGACTATAAATATTCTGCATTTGTTTGAACTCATTGCAGGCATTTTGAATTCGCAGCCAGAGCTGCTCACGCGTTTGTATTGGAACGGAGTACACATGGCATTTGAGAAAACTCCATATACAAAAATCACTAGGATTTAAGTCTGGCGACCTAGCTGGCCATTGAACTGGTCCGCCTCTACTAATCCACTGATTTTCGTAAGTCTGATCCAGATATTGATGCACGTTTCGACTAACAAGAGCCGGACACTCATCGTGCATAAACCACATCGCTTGCCGAATATTTAAAGGAACTTTATCTAGTAACGTGGGTAAAATATTCTGAAGAAAATTTAAATACTCTTCTCCTGTGAGTCGAACTGATATTGTTTACAATACCAATCCACACATTAATACTAAACCTATGTTGATGTTTGGTTTCTTTCACAATATAGGGATTATCCCCAACATATGCATAATGATGTGAATTGTGTAAATTATTAAGTCTGTCTCTCGTGAAACTAGATCCATCGGAGAATAAAAAGTTGGATCTTCAATTTCTCATCTAATCGGAAAATAATACACGCGCAGGGAAATCACCCTCCATCATAGTATGCACCTTTCTAAAATGAAACGGGTATACGTTCTCCTTGTGTATAATATTACTTACAGATGATTTGCAAATTCCTGGATGCATCGCTGACAATCTTCGACAACTTAATTCTGGGTTATCTTCTAGATCCATTAGAATAGCTTCTTCGAATTCCTCAACTATAACGGGATGCCTACGCGTTTCATTTTTTTTTGGAGACACCGATCCGGTTTTCTCAACCTCTGGTGAAGTGCCGTAAAGGTTGTATGAGTGGGATGGATTGTATATAGAAACTTCTCAACATATCTACGTTGTGCCGCTCAAGCGTTACACTGAACTTTGTTGTAGATTAAATGCATATCTGCATATTCTTCATTACTAAACGAAACCATTTTGTAAAAAAATGTAATTTAAAATCTTACTTTCAATTAAATCAAATTATTAATATGTCCCCTTTCATTTTGTAGGGGTTATTCGTGGACACCTTGTATATATATATATATATATATATATATATATATATATATATATATATTTATGTACACTTTAAACCAGAAAAAAAAAAGTAAAAAACAACGTCTTCTTGGTTCTGGGTTATGTGAGGATGCAGTCAAATAAAAGACGAGGCCTTGTGTACGAATCTGTTTATTGTATGGTCTAGCTTTCGAGAATCCTTATTCCCTTCTTCAGGACCTTTCTGAATTCAAAACAAAGGAATTTACAGGTGAGGAAAATTGCTTATAAATTTTTGTATATAGGAAAAAACCTACAACTTTTGTATAAAACATTTTCCATCTCAAATAATAGAGGCTGTAGGTAGGGACGTAAATGTAATCAAAGATCCTGTACATAGATATTTAGAAATACGGATTTGCGGGCAACCGCAAGGCTACATTTTTGCAAAACCTCCAGATTTTCGAAAGATTGTGTCGACTGCAAGAAGCGGCTAACACTTCAAATCGAATTTGAGAAAGTGGTTCATAAACATAAAAAAATTCGAATAATTTAATTCGTTTTTTCTTACTCACCATGAATCACTAATAATCTTAAATTAATTTCAATAAATCATTATTACCAAATAAAATTGTTGCTCTCTTTCGTATTTCTTCATTGGTATGACCAACAAAATTATATCGGTCATAGTAGAATATTAGGTAAGGAGTGTACATTAGAAAACATTTATAACAATTAATTCCTTGGTGAGAAACAATGCCGAATTAATATTTATGGTTTTTTTTAATATGGTTCCCATGAGAGCATTCAACTCGTTAGGTAATATTAGCATATTATTAATTACAAAGCATATTAATTGAAAGGGATATTTTCATTGATTTTATCGTAGCGTTGTAATAATTGTATCTGCGGTTTTAATGGAAAAATGGTACATGGTATTTGTTTTGAAATAAAATTAATAACACTATTTGAAAATCTTGGTAATGGGTCAAATTAGGTAGTGATGTGTAAAATTAACAATGATTTATTTTCATAATATTTTTTATAAAATTTTAAGTGCTCTAGCTGTTTAATAATAATAATAATAATAAACGTCTTTATTTGTTAAGGAGAATAAATGCTTACAATGTTTATAAAAAAAAATCCTTCAATGGGAAACAGCGAAAAGGGCGATACTTAGCTAATACGGCTCTTCTTACATATAACCCTTTCACCGCTTTATCTAACATAAATAGTTAAGCCTAAATAACATTCACATATTAATTAACTGAACAAAATATTTAGAAAGAAAAAATATTTTAGTGTTACATTATAGACTACCTAAAGCAGCAATAAACAAATATACTAAAGAAGACTTACATAATATATTAACAATTACTTACCTATATATAAGAAACAAATATAAAAGAAAACATACATATATACAACATAATATACCAACTAACACAGAATAACTAGGAAAACGGTAATTTGGCGCAGTGTGCAATATTATACAATAAAAAATGAAATACTAACTATGCATAACACAACAAAGTACCCAGTATCAAAAAAAAGAACACTAAGTATTCTGTTCAACAAGAAGCTTCCTATATGATATTTATTTTTGAACTGGCAGACATTCAAGTTTTTGAACGTAGCAGGGAGTTTGTTATATAAATGAGGCGCTTGATGGAACACTTGCAATAATCTGGTGAAGATAGGTGCCAGTTCAGAAGCGCACTTTTCTTCTGGCCGGAATACTTTTTGATATTAAGAATACGTCGTAACTTTTGAACCTGAAGGTAATTTCGTCCATATTGTACGGCAAAACTGGTACTGATGGAATGGAGAAGTGAAGAGAAGGGATAAATGAAGAATTTGGGGCGAATTGTTTTGCAAAAAGCTCAGCTTTTGGTTAAGACGTTGAAATGATTTCATCATCAGAAATTAAGGGTAGAAAAAAGAGTTTTTGCAAAATTTTTTGATTAATATTTTTGGTCAGCGATCAAAAGGATTGGCTAACATTTTGATAGAACAGAACTTTTCTTTTATGCGTGTATTGAACGAATTTTTTGGCGTCCAAAAATATGCGATTGTAATGATTTCGTGCCTCGTGTCTATGCAAACACAAAATTCCTATTTTCTTGAGGTTTGCCCAGGAATAACAACACTATCAATTTGTTGTTGCTTTAGTAGTGACAACGATATGTGGGACTCATAGGCTATGTTAAAGGATGCTCCATGAGGAGCGGTGGTAGATGTGGAAAAAAATATATACAAAATTTTTGCAGGTTTCCCATGAATTTGTAAGCCAGCATAGAATTTTTATTTGGTTTCTGTTAGATCTTGAATTGCCATCATGGCTGGAGTCGCTTGGTACACACACATCAATTATAAGAAGTTAATTTTATTTTTGTCAGTCAGCGAGGAGTCCAAGACGCAGGTTATCAGATACAAGTCTTAAAGGCGCATGACTTCGATTTCCACGAAATGGGAAACTTATATTTTTTTTTAGTATTTATTTATATTTGTGAAAAAAGAAATATATGTCCCATTTAAATATTAATTTAATATAAGGCCCGCAGATCTTACTCGGTCGGTTGTAGCTGCAGATGTATTTTGTCTACATTTTATTTATTTTTATTATAGTTTTAAGATGTAATTGTAAACTAATGGTTGCCTTCAAATTTCGACGGGGTCAATAATAATTAATGTCCCTTTAAAAAATATATTGCGACCGTAATAAAGTCTACCCATAAAAAAAATTACATTACGCCACTGTGTATAAGAAGGAAGTCTAAAGAAGTTCTATACGTTTTCAATATAACCCGCTGACCAATTTTTTTTGTGTGATTAGAATATGCAATTTACGAAAAATGAAGAGTTACTACATTTTTTTGCCACCTGTTAGAGCTAACATTTATATTTATACTCCTTTCACATTTGACTAAATAAAAAAGTGTTCAAAGCCTCACAATCAATACACATTCTCATCTCCATCAACGTTTTATTCTCGATTCCTGTTCTTATATAAGCGAGATTTTCTGTAAAGGTTTAAAATAAACTCCCAGTCAGATGAAACTGATAATTAACATCAGTGGATTTTACAAAGTAAATATTTTCGCAGCGAGAAGAGTGGTTGCAAATCTTATTGGGTACAGATCGCTTTACGCAAATATTTTGCTTATAGTAAAAAATGTCTTGTACCGAGTGAAATGCAAGAGGCTGCAAATTTATTAAAACTTTAGTTACTCCGAAAATTTTCAAGAACGGTTTTTATTTTTTGGTTGCTATTTTAAAATATTACCTTTTAAAATTGCAATATGATCAGTTTAATCATGATTTAAAATTTATTTTTCTATGGTCTTTAGTACCAACACTTTGCATAGAACATGCAGGGTGTCCAGAAATTAATAAAGATCAGTTGAACATATATAATCAAAATATTTACTCCAGTGCAATTTCATATAC
This sequence comes from Kuschelorhynchus macadamiae, assembly GCA_030620095.1. Lineage (NCBI taxonomy): Eukaryota > Metazoa > Arthropoda > Insecta > Coleoptera > Curculionidae > Kuschelorhynchus > Kuschelorhynchus macadamiae. The sequence goes on along the minus strand of JAUTXW010003700.1, from coordinate 9,919 downwards.
ACAGAGTATATATATATTTTTTATTTTTCTCAAAAAGCCAATAATTGGAGGTAAAGCATTTTAAAGGCGATTTTCTAAAGCTTGAAATTGCTTAAGATTACAGGTTGTTGCAAAAAGTAGTATTTTTAAATTAAATAGCCTACAGGAATATTTATATAGGCCTTATATCTCAGTTGTTTATAGAAATAAGAAAAGAATCTTTAAACACGAAACTTCCACCTGGAGATATTTCTTATGTAAATTAAACGAATTAAAAAAAAAAGAAAAAAATAAACACCCTGTATTTTACTATATTTTGGAACTCTTGGAAAATTCTAGGCCAACTTTGTGCAACATATCCTCTGCCCATCTTTAATTCTTTGATATCAAAATATTCACAAATGAAGATTGATAATTTCTGACTTTAAGAGGCTGTAAAATCTAAACGGTTCGACTTAGGGCAAAACGAATTACACGTGTCTGTCTTACTTTATTAAATCGGAAAAAGTTTAATGTCTTGGTATCGAGCTTTGCTTTGACCTAAGTCAAATCGTTTAGATATTACAGCTTCTCGAAATTTAAAATTGTCAATTTTGAAAAGAAAATATCTCGAAAACCATTGAATATATGTATGCGGTATGTTATATCAAGTTAGGCTAGAATTTTGTTTCAGTTTAAGTTAAAAAATGTCAAAATACAAGATGCTGCATTTAAATTAACAGCTTTTTAATTCATTTTGTTATCACGTGAGAAATATATCTACGAGTTTTGTATTTAAAGTTTTTTTGTTATTTTCTACTAATAACACAGATATAAGGGCTGTTCATAGATAACTGTAGTAGTGTATCCAATTTAAAATATACTACTTTTTGCAACACCCCTGTAATTAATGAGAGAGTTTTTACCCTTTGAAAAAACTTTTATCTGCCACTTATTGTCCAACTAAAAAAGCAAAAAGTTGAGAAGAGGTAGAAAAAGAACCTTAAATATAAAAGTTGTAGGGATTGTTCTGAACCGCCAGGATTCTTTACCAGAAAAAACAAATGGACATCGAAAATGAGCGAAATGAACATCAACAGCAATTTAATTGGAACACCGTGTATAATATATATCTGTCAAATTAGTCTCTTTTTGCTAATTATAAGTATACTGGGTTTGATACCTGTAAAAATACCGGAACGGTATTTAACGGTTTTTCTCAAATTTCTCGGGTATCTTTAGAGATAAATGTATCAAACCTATTACATTTAAAATCAGCAAGAAGAGGCCATATTATAAAGGGTGTTCCATTTAAAATAACAAAGTTGAGTGTCATTTCGTTAATTTCCGATGTTCATTTGTTTTTTCTGGTAACGAATCTTGGCGGCTCAGGGCAATCCCTACAACTTTTGTATATTTCTTACAATAAACGTAGTAGATGCTCTCTAAATATACGGAAAAACCCTATACCTATATGTGAAATCTTTGGAATACCCGGTATATAAATTGAAAAATACGACAACGTACGAAAGTTGTCAAAGTATGATGCTATATGGCGTAGCTTGTAGCTACTAAATCCAGAGAAAAAAACGTGAAAACCGTTATGGCAAAATATTCGACATTACTAAATAGTTACACAATAGATCTAAATCTAAAACGTAATATTTAAATTGGTTTTTATTTTACAGGGCCCTGTAATGCGCTGGAACAAATGTTTATGTGTGTGTTATCTTATGTGTTCAATCAACAAAACTTAAATTAATTTCTAGACACCCTGTATGTTCTATGCAGTGTTGGTACTACAAGCTATTTTAAAATTTTTTCAAAAAAATAACTCAAAAAATTGAAAAATCGCTGAAATTGTTACCTTTTTGCAGTTTTAATAAGGAAAAAAATTATTAATTTTCTAAAATTTTACACGCTCTGGCTTCACAGTCAGTACAATACATTTTTAAGTACAAGCAAAATATTTGCGTAAAACAGTCTACATACAATATGATTTGCCATGGATCTGCGAAAACCACTTCTTAATATGTCTTCTCGTAATGAAAATATCCAATATTGATTATCTGTTTTATCTGTGTAGGAGTTTACATCATGATCGAAAAATTTGGTTGTCATTTCAAAATGCAATACATATACTAAAATTTGATTAATGTCATTAATTTTTAAATCGTATATCTATGAAAAGAAGGAGATATTTATATTTCACATTATATCACAATGTACATAAACTGTACTACACATTCATAATTCGTTTATTTTATTATTTCCAAGAATTATTAATAAACAAAACATTAATGATAAATATATGTACAGTCTCTTAAGCTAATCTAATACTAATGCACTTAACATGTTTCTTTATTTGTCTTAAATTTGATATAAGTGTAATAAATTATATTTTTACAAATATGTTGGACTAAGGACTAGTAAAAATTTACATATGCACAAAAAATAAATAACGATAAGATTAGAATACTCACATAGTTGCACAGGATAAGTTTGTCTTTTGATAAGTGTATTGTCAAAATATTTCCGAAATTACAAAAACTAATTCGCTCTAAATTCATCGTGATCTTCAGAAAGTAATTTTAATGCAAAATATATCAAATATACCGAAAGTTTCTGAAAGATGGTTCACTCCCCTAACTTCCTTTTTGAGAAAAAGAAATTTAGGTGGTAGGTATGTATAGAACATAATTTTACATTTTATGACATATCAAAGACCATTGAAGTACTTCTGGTTTGGCCGAAAGGGAGCCTTAACTTTGATTTCTTCATGGAACATCCTCTATATTTTTTGATAATTTGGTTCTGGATGACACTTCAGGTAACACCTAATCGGTCACTATTTGATAGCTTAAATATTTTTACTATTCTTTTTATCTTGATCTAGATGGCAGTGGTATGGAAGCGTATAAGGGCCACAATTTTTTTAATTTTTAAATTCTGACTTTGAAGTCGGAATTTAATAAAATTCTGAGTTTAAAGTCAGAATTTAACAAAATTCTGAGTTTAAAGTCGAAATTTAACTAAATTCTTAGTTTAAAGTGGGAAATTAACTACATTCTGAGTTTAAAGTCGGAATTTAACTCGATTCTGAGTTTAAAGTTAGAATGTAAAAAAATTTAGAATTTTGTTAAATTCTGACTTTAAAGTCGAAATTTAGATAAATTCTGAGCTTAAAGTCAGAATTTAACGAAATGCATTTTTGACATCTCCTGCCAAACCTGAAATTGGTGTCAGGAGATAGATAATAATTAAATCCATTTCGTTGCAAGTAAACTCGTTTGAGATTTACCGAGCTTCAAAGGGTAAAAATTGTCATTGTTCAGGCGCCACTTTCTTTCGAAAACAGTTAAATTTAGGCATGAGAAAGGTAACTCAATAAGTGTTTGGATTTTTTAGAAAAATATAAAAATTTAATAAAATATAGGGCATTTCATTTAAAAAATGGATGATGCCTCCGGTTTGAGGTAGAAGCGGTAACACCGCGCAATTTAAAATATTTTATAACGAGAGTATATTATGTTCATCTATGGCCAAAGCCAAATTCTCAAAACATCCTATTCGTTGGTTCTCGACTAATAGGACACTCAACTTGAATCACCCTGAAACAGAGTGACTAAGACTTATTTATCGTTTTGTATTACCTTTTTTAATTTGTGAACCTTTTAATATATGTTTTTTGTATTCATTTTGGCTTTTTTTTCAGCAATAGAAATGAATAAAAATATATAAAATGAACTAATTAATAATATATGTTTAATTTGTCAGGGACTTATTTAACACTCAAAAATCAAAATAGGAAATTTATATTTTGTACCCTTCCCCCTTTATCAATTTTTAACTATCTGTAGTGTGGTGGAACAATTCATAGCGCATTTGCCATTATTCAAACAAGAATATTGAACTTGTTTTTTTGGTTCCAGTCTGTTATGCAATCGTACGGACTCAATTCTGACTTTAAACTCAGAATTTTGTTAAATTCCGACTTTAAACTCAGAATTTTGATACATTCTGACTTTAAACTAAGAATTTTATTAAATTTTGACTTTAAACTCAGAATTTAGTTAAATTCCGACTTTAAACTCAGAATTTTAATAAATTCCGACTTTGAACTCAGAATTTTGTTAAGTTCTGACTTTAAACTCAGAATTTTGTTAAATTCCGACTTTAAACTCAGAATTGAAAAATAAAAAAAATTGTGGCCCTTCTACGCTTCCGTACAGTGGAGTGTAAAAAAACTATTATTTCATAGGTCAGCTGCTTGATAAAAATGTAAAATCCCCTGTTGCGTAACTTCCTTTCTAACGTATCTAACAAATATAATTAATAAAGTTAAATGAAATAGTTCTTTGCAAATTATGATGCAACTATCTTATTATATTTTATAAAAACTTTTGAATTAAAAACGTGTATGGATTAGGAAAGTCAATCCCGAGGATCCCGGTATTAAAGCCCGAGGTTAGACATCGAAAAAAAAGAAACAATAATTACATATAATAATTTATATTATAATAAGTTAAAACGTAGAAATTAACCCAAAACACTGCTTACAAATTTAAACATGTATGTAAATATAAATATTAACAAAAGTTCTAAGTTTACAAATTTCTAAAAAAATACCGCAAATATATTAGTATATAAATTTAAAGGTTCGTCTCCAAACTTCCAAACCTCGAACGTGTTTTGTTACATAAGCGAAAGGTAAACATTTTTTAGGTTTCATGCTTGCCGGTTGTCGGAGACCATCAATTGCGAATACATCAATCTCTTGCCTTATGATGTTGGCCAACCACGTTTTATTTGTTTTTTCGTCTACTTTTGTATTAGTCTGTTATCTGAATTTTTTTGTAATATCTTTTAATAAAATATCATCTTCGTCGCTAATTCATATGATTAGTTAATCCGTTTTTGTTATCTAGCCTGATTATTAGTTTTTTTAATTCCGATTTAATAAGACAAATAGTTTTGCTAAGTAGTGTTTTCATTTTGAATAGCTTCAACGCGCCAAACGCTAGCAAAATCTTTATTGTTACGCGAACAATGGGGAATTCCCGGTGTATAAAAAATCGGGATTAATCCCAGAATTGGTCGGTCTAATCCCGGTATTTTCGAGACAGGGTTTTCCTCCGAAATCGCGGGACGACAATATCCTGGGATCGACATACCTAGTGTGAATCAAATTATTCGTAAGAAAATAGGATTTCTTTTAAACGCGGTGAACTAACTTTTTCCCCTTAAAAATTCGATTTAACTTAATAAATGTATTTTTTTTTACCTTTAAGATTAAGTAAAAGGGAAGTTACGCAACAAACAAGTAATTTGCGTTTTTACCAAGTTGCTTGGCTAGAAAATAAGTTTTCTACTCCGCGAACATCTAGATTAAGAGAAAAAAAAAACGTTAAACCTATCAAATAATGACAAGTTCGGTATGGCTTTATCAGGAATGTTATTCAGATCTAAAATATCGAAAAATATTCCGGGTTCTCCAATTTAAACATACAAAGTTAAGACTACTTGCGGGCAAAACTGAAAAACTTCAATGTTTTTTTTAATCAAAAAATGTAAATGCACCATCTAAATTCCGATTCTTCATGTCAAAAATCAAAAAAGTTAAAGGTGGTGAGTCACCTTTCACGAACACCCCGTACACTCTATTTGCTTTAGATTTTAGGGTTCGGTGACTTCAAATTTGTCACAAATTACTATCAGATAAGATATTTTTATGCATTCTATAAACAATTATTTAATTGGACAGTATTGAAATTTTTACTTCCTACACTAGTCTTACAAATACAGGTCCAAAATGAAATATTATATATGTATATCTCTTTATCTAGATTTTTTCCGAACCCTTGTATAAAATTAACAAAATCATTACAAAATAGAAATTTATATAAGACAAAATTCGCCTATGCTTCCACATGTAACTAAAATTGCTTTTCAAGCTTATGGAGAATATATAGCTACGTTAGAACACGGTTCTAAAAAGAGCGAAAAATATACTGAAGTATTGCAAATGATTCAGTCAAATGAGTATTATTAAGAATTCTAAATTAATTTGTATTTGTATAGAGAACAACTCCTTTATCTTGAATTTGTATTGGAAATAGCGAATGCGATCTTAATATCTACAGTTGGGGCAAATGAGAATGACTTCCATTTGTATTACTAAAGTTGCTCGTGCTTTGGTGGTTGTTACTCTTAAGAATGTTAATATAACGACAAAATTTCACGTCTAAAGTCAAGTATGAAATAATGATTCTTTGGTTTAGACCGTGCCAGATTGAAATCACTTTCCGATGTTTTGCCTGCAATTGCAATCTGAATATTCAGGATTCTTCACTGCTTGAGATTAAAATACTGAGCAGAGCAGAGCTCGGGCAGTGGCAACTACAAATTTTGGGCCCCCTGCAGTTTTTGACAAAGGACACCCTATACGCAGGTTACGCTCGTTCATAATCCAATTGTAAATAAATTTAACCATCAAAAACAGGGTCGGATTTAGGTCTTATGGGGTCTAGGGTGCTGGGTTTTGCGAATCGCTGTTGATGCGCTTTTAACCTGAGATTCCGCCCGACTAATTATTGGCCAATAGCAGTCATGACATTCACAAGTCTACTAGAATTAGAAATCTAGCCGCTGGGGTTGCCCGCCGTTATTAGTATCGGTTTTAAAAATGCTTAGATTAGAGTAGTAGTAGTAGATTAGTAGAGATTGTACATTTCACAACATGCACTGCAGATATTCGATGTTCAATTAGGTTTTATAATAACCCCAGATCTCTAGTATTGGATACTCAACTATAGTAGTACAGTTTCACCTTTTGTACAGGGTACCACGTTGCAAGAATTCTTGGAGATCTAACATGCGTACAATACTTAATACGCACAAAAAGACTGGACAGTGGTTACGGTCTCAGAAAGATGTAATTCCTTTGTAATCAGAAGGAGTTTATAACATTCCTTGTTCCTGCGTGTAGACAAGTAAAACTAGACGGTTGCAAGATTTAAGGAATATAAAAGATGTACAATTAAAAACGAGTTGTTCATTATAATGAATAAATAATAATGTAAAAATACCGAGGTTTTCAATTTCAGTTGTCACGGACTACGTGCTACATCAGTGGTGCAGTGAAGACCAATTTTTACTGTAAATCACACGTCGGAGCTCATTCAATGTTTTGAACTCTTGCAGTGAAGATCCCTGAAGTTGCTTCGTGCAATCATAGACGAAACGTCGGAAAGTAATTCCAATTTAACACAGCCTAAATCCAAGAACCATGATTTCTTATAAGTACAAAATATTATAAATTGTGGTATGAGCACAAAGTTTTGTTGTAGCGTTCGTAATATTCAGATTAGTTAAAAATTAAATGCTGCTTTGAAATTAGAACTAGCAATCTAAGAATTTTTACATTAAATAAAAGTACATAAAATTTGAGATTACATCTGATTTTTTTGGAACACACACGTAAAGTTTTTTTAATTACTTATTTTGTCGGGTATAACAAGAGTTTCTGAAAAAAAGAACCTATTTGTCCTTCAAATGTGCAATATTATATACATTTGACGATACTTTTGCAATGACGTACATGTGAGGGAGTACTAGGGGTACTGCTCCAACTCCCAAATACATATTTTTAGTTATTAGGGATTATTAATAATACGTAGATAAAATAAATACAAAAACGTTCCACTAAATAGTTTTGGGCGGTGTTGTCTTAGGAAAAGACAGTGACATCTAATTATTTAAATACGTTTTTACAATAATGTTAATTTTGTATTAATAAATGTATAAATTATTAAAAAGACTATTTGTGGCTTTTTACATACAATATCGAGTTTCAATTTTGATTACTTGACATAAGCAATAAGTGTGAAAAGGGAGGATAATTTCAGATTCGAGGTGATGCCTGACACTACTAGTGAACCAAATTTTGTCAAAATCCGCCAAGCTAAGCGTATGTAACCAAAATTTAGCTTTTTTATTTTGAAACTCTGGGGAAAAAGTATTACAATCCAGGGTTGGATTAAGTAGTTATAAGGTTTTCCAGGAGCGTGCTTTAGAAATGACTACTCAAAAAAAAATCATTAGGCCTTAAGTATTTGAGGCCCCTTGGCCGCGTTTTATACTATCAATGACAAAAAGGACCTCCGTCTTGTATTTCGTTAATCAATCTCCTTCGCCGGGATCCAACCAGATGTAAGACCTACGCCTATTCAATAATAAATCATCGCAAAAGATCGCGCGAGCTCTGTGCTGATGCCACCTGTCTACGACGGGGCCTGGGGTTGGCTCCCATAGTTGCATTTTTAATCCGGCCCTGCTACGACTTCAATTTACATTTAAATAATATTTTAATTTGCCCCTAAACTGCATACATCGATACGTATATTCCACGAAATAAATATCTTTATATTTTTGATACAATCTGCACTTCCATACATACTAGAGCTGTTCATCTTAAAAATACATGTAGATCTAAAACGTTAGCCATTTTACACAAAAAAAAATAATTATAAAAACAACTTTTGCTTAATTTTTTTCACGTAAACAAGTTTTCTAAACAATATTTTCAGGATTATTTCAGGAAACATGCTAGAAAAAAGTTGTTGTTTAGTTATTTTCTAAACGCATACTTTTCATGATGATGATGATCAAACCTACATCACCAATTAAAATGTTGTGTATCTTATTTAAGTTTACATTTAAAAGCGAGTGTGTATGCCATGAACATAATCGGATTATGTCTGTTTTAGCTAGGTTAAGCTCAAGATAATATCTCCTACCCCAAATTTAATTAATTGAAGTTAATCCGTTGTATGTTGTAACTACAGGTTTAGTTTTTATTTTTTTAAATTGAAATGATCGATCGCGGAATCAACCTTAAGTATGTTGAATTCAATGGTTCCAAAAATCCCATTTTTCGGACACGACAAAGGAACCCACACATTTCTTATGGAAAATGGTTTTCAGTCAAGTAACAGTTTTCTACCTCCTGATCAAAAGCTCTCATGGCCACAACTTAATCCTGCCTCTAATTCTTTTATATACAGGAAGTGAAATTTTTTAATTTATTGATTTTAATTAATTGATACGCATTTAAATGTGATAGGTACTTAGGATATTTTTTGACTAGAAGCTAAGGTATGTATTAGTAATAATATACTTATACAGGGTGTAGCTGTAAGAATTCGGACATTTTTGTTTCATATTCGACTGTACCTACAATACTAAAATTCCAATTTTTATTAAAAGCTCCATTACACTCAAACAGACAGTCAGATTTTGTTGAATTTTGGACATCAAAATTAAATAATTGTAACGAAAGTTTTTGTACATAGCTGACATTACATTGGTCATGAATTTTAATACGAAAGTTTTGTAACGCTAAATCTGAAAATCAGGATCATAACTTTATAGCTGGAATATTTAAATGTTCACTAAAATTAACACATTTTAATTATCGAACGAATATTGTTATTAAATGCAGCTTTAATAATTTAATTAAGAATAAAATAATACAGGGGGTTACATAAAATTCTAGACTAACTATGCTGTTATGGTTACGTTAGATTCACCTAATTTTTCATAATAATTCCTCAGACTGTGATAATATAAGAAAATACAAAATGGAAAGGGCGATCGGATAGTACATTTTTTGGAAAGTCTTATACTTACAGTTCGAAATGGCGGTAATTTGTTAATGACAAAACCTAAAAAAAAATTTAAATGTATATTTACGGGGTGTTTTTTATAAAGAAAAATTACCGTGTAAATAAACAAAGTATAATATTTAGCACACATGCTCATAAGAAAATATTAATTAAGAATGTGAGGAATAAAATAACTCAAGTTTTTAGGAATTTGTATTCTCAATATTTTTTAGGATTTGAAACATTTACAATGGTCGCCATTTTAAGTTGTGTAATGGTGACGTTCCCAGAATGTG